>CAWUFW010002974.1:0-659330 GCA_963921515.1 Calotriton arnoldi
CGCTGTGTTTGTGCAATTTTCTATGCTGCGTACGCGTCGGTCGCGGTGTTTTGTGTTACTCCGGCTCGCAGTTTTGTATGCGTGTCGGTCGTACGGCTTGTCCTCCGTACGACTCGGTCGTGGTTTTCGCGCCTTGCATCGTACTTTGCGGTTTGGAGTTTGCGGGTACGTTTCGGTCGGATTTGTTCCGGGTGCGTGTCGGTCGGTTCGATTCGCGTGTTCTTCCGGCCGGATTGCTGTTTTCCGTGCGGCTCGGTCGTTCGGCTTGGGTTCCGTACGTGTCAGTCGGATTTTGCACGCTTTGCATCGTACTTGGCGGTTCGGGCGCCACAGGTACGTGTCGGTCGGAATTAATTACGGCTCCGAGTCAGTCGGTGCTTTTTCCGGGCCAAATCGGAATTGACCCCACTGTCTTAATTTTTCGGGGCCCTGGGAACATTGCAGTGATTTTTTAAGATGTTCATCTAAAGAAATGCACAATAAAAAGCTGCCAAAAACAGAGCTGCAGAAAAAGGAGCTCACAAATAGTGAGTTGTCAAAAAGTGAGCCTCGAGAAACTGAGCCATTAATACTGAACTGTTAAAAAGTGAGCCAGCAAAATATTGAGCCGCCAAAATTCTGAGCAGTCAGATACTGAGCCATCAGATACTGAGCTGCCAAATTCTTATCTGCCAAAAAGTCAGCTGCCAAATACTGAGTTATCAAAAACAAAGCCACCAAAAATAGGAGGGTTAAATGCAAAGAATTAGGGGAGAACCACAACAAGGATGCCAGGTTTACAGGCAAATAACCAAACCACCCCCCCCAAACGCCGCAAAAAAACAAGCCATCACAGCTGGTAGTAGCAATGAAGGGGCAAGACATCCGACTACCTTGAAATATTAGAAGTCTAGAACTATCATAATAAACCTAAATAAATTGTAGGTGGCGGTAAGTGTTCATGCCTCCCAAAAGCTAACACTAGTCTCCTTACAGTGGCTTGTCATGTAGCTTTTGAATTTACATAAACAATTCTGACATTGCTGAAGTTTCAAGTACACTAGAGGTATTTAGGCATGGGCAGTTGCTAAAGGCTTCCTACATTCTAGACTGGCCCTAGAGAACCCGATTTCTTACCAGTTTTTCAGCTTTTTTGAGGCTACCTCTAACGTTTGCTCGATCCACTGCCATCCTATTAATTTTTGGAGCCCTTGAGAAAACATTACAGGGATTTTTCTGAGAGTTTAATATCCAAAAGATGACACAAGCACACATAAATCATACTAAAGTCCTTACCCAGGATCCTTACAAACATATGATTTAAAATGGCTTAAAGACGCCCCCAGCTTGTCAGACGTGATCACCATTCTCTATGCCTTTTTGACAAAGTTGGCATAAATGTTTTTATTCTATTCTTCAGATATAAACCAATGTATTCAAGACCATTATTGTTGGCAGGCTTAAGTCAGAGATAGGACAGCAGTATTCTGTTAAAAAAATAAAGGTACAGTTAGTGGCAATAACAGCATCATATGCCCATCAAAAGGAATCCACAACAGAAAGCTGCCAAAAATGGAGCATCCAAGAACTGGGCCAACAAACCTTTGGGCTGAAAAATACTGATTTGCAAAATATTGAGCCACCAAAAACTGAGAGACCAAAAACAGAGCTGCCAAATACAGGATTGTTGAAGGCTGTGTGTTAGGGGAGAACCATGCCAAAGATGCTAGGTCTAAAAGGCTAAGAAGCAACCACCAGCCCTTCCAAAAACAACAAGCCATCACAGCTGGTAGTAGTAATGCAAGGGCAACACATCTGACTCCCTTGGAATTTAACAATTCAAGAACCATCATAATATACTCAAAAAGAGTAGGTGGCAGCAGGTGTCTGTGCCTCCAAAAGCAAACACCAGGCTCCTTGTCGTGGCTTGTGTAGCTTTTGAATTTACACTTCCAATTTTGACACTGCTGAAGCTTCAAGTATGCCAGAGGTATTAAGATATGGGCAGTTGCTCAAGGTGTCGTACCTTCTAGGCTACCCACAGGGAAAGTGATCTTTCATCAGGTGTTTATGCCTCCCAAAAGCTAACACCAGTCTCCTTGCAGTGGCTTATTGTGTAGGTTTGAATTTACAGTTCCAATTCTGACACTGCTGAAGCTTCAAGTACACTAGAGGTATTAAGGCATGGACAGTTGCTCAAGGCGTCCTACCTTCTAGGCTGCCCACAGGAAAAGTGATCTCCTACCAGTTTTTTAACCTCTCTTTTCAGGCTACTTCTACCTCTCACTGTAGCACTATCCACTGCCATCTTATCAAATTTTTAGAACCCTGGGCAAGACATTACAATGATCTTTTAGCTACATTTTCTGAGAGTTTAATATCCATATGAAGACACAAGTACACACGAGTCATACCAAAGTCCTTACCCAGGATCCATAGAAATATGTATTTTTAATTTTTATTTTCTTAAGATGTGGCAGTAAAAGAAGAAAATTTATAAATAGCACAATGCGTTGCATTGAAAAGGAAAGCAAAAATCTAATAACCTTTCCAAATTCATTTTACAATAAATATAGAATACATTTCTTCTCAGTAATGTTCTGACTCCTAGATTTCCATTTTCCAGCATTAAAACAAATTCATTAAAAAGACTCGTCTACAATAGGTCTAGCAGCAATTATTTATAAAGCGCATAATCAGTGATTGACCAGCAGTAAAGTGCTTCTCAAACTTATTCTAGGACATACAAACTAACTTGGAGCAGTAGATCAAAGAGTTATACATTGCATAATTCATATTCAGCTTATATCTAGCACATTTCATTGTGCACTTTCTATAACCAACTATCTCTTGTTGGTCGTTCAATTCAAGTTCTTCCATATTTTATTTAGTTTAATTAAGGAGTCCCCTCCCTTTTGGAATATAGAGCTTCTTGAATGTAAACTCTTTGCATTTTCAAGAGCCATTGCGAAATTGTTAGAGTTATCTCCAATTTGCTAGAATTAATGACCTTGCTACTAAGGTGGCAATATAAATAAAATGATGCTGTCCAATAGTTAGTTCTTGCACTATTCTTGTTATTCCAAAGAGAGCAACAGATGCTTCTGGACAAATGTTAATTTGCAGATTTACACTAATATCTAAAGAGATGTTTTGACAGAATTTAATTACATGAGTACATGTAAATGCTGCATGAAGCCTCTCTCCATTGGCTTGCCTGCATCTAAAGCATTTAGAATCAACCCAGGAATGGAAAATGCTACTTACCCAGTATGCATCTGTTCTTGACATATAGAGCTGTAGAGTCATATGCTATGCATAGATCGCCATCTAGTGTTGGGTCCGGATGTTTGCACTTTGTTTTTCTTTGAAGAAGTCTTTCCAGTCACGAGGTAGGTGACTCCCCCTTTCGGTGATAGTGCGCATGGGCATCGACTCCATTGTTAGATTGTTTTCCCACAGAGGGTGATAATGGAGATAGTAGGAGTAGTAAAAGGAGATGTCCATGAAAGCATGTATCTAAATAAGATGTTACTGCAACAGGTATAGGTACCAGGGGAGGTGGGTGGGCGCATAGGACTCTACAGCTCTATATGCCAAGAACAGATGCATACTGGGTAAGTAGCATTTTCCGTTCGAGGCATATGAGCTGTAGATCATATGCTATGCATAGACTATATAGCAGTTATCTCCCAACGCAGTGGTTAACCTGTATCTGTTGCAGTGGTCTGAAATAGTGTATGTAAAACTGCCTGGCCCACTCTAGCTTGTTGTCTTGCTAACACATCTAAACAATAGTGTTTTGTGAATGTGTGAGGTGTAGACCATGTTGCAGCTTTGCATATGTCATCTATGGGTATATTTTCTAAGAATGCTATAGAAGCCCCCAGTTTGCGTGCAAAGTGTCCTCTAGGGGGAACTGTTGATGTTAGTTTTCATTTGCGTAGCATATTTGAATGCACTGGACTATCCACCTTGCAATTCCTGATTTTGATATGGGATTGCCTTTGTGTGGTGGAGCAAAAGCGACAAAAAGAGGATTTGTGTTACGGAAAGGTTTTGTCCTTTCTATGTAATACAGCAATTCTCTCTTTACATCTAATGTGTGCAGGGCATGTTCTGCTACTGAATCTGGTTGAGGGAAGAACACGGGTAACTCAACAGATTGATTGATGTGAAAGGCAGAAATAACTTTAGGAAGGAATTTAGGATTAGTTCGAAGAACCACTTTATTTTGGTGCATTTGTAAAAAAGGTTCTTCTATATAGTTAATGCCTGAAGCTTACCCACTCTTCTGAGTGATGTGATAGCCACACGGAAAGCAGTTTTCCATGTGAGAAATTGCAGTTCACATTTGTGCAATGGCTCAAAGGGTGGACCCATTAGTTTGGTGAGGACAATATTGAGATTCCATACTGGAGCAGTGTAGTGTTTAGATAGTGCGAGCATCCTCGTGCCAGCATCTGGGCTCGAGGATGCCTCGCTCTCGTTTGTATATGTTCAAACGTGATTCCGCGAACGCTGTGTGCCAGGGTTCTGATAACGTTACTCAGTTGTCAGAGATCCTTGCATGCGGCGTGAGCGTCTGGTTGTGGGTGCTGGTGTACTTACAATAAAGAACCTTCATCCTACCTTGTATTCTCCGGAACCTTCTTACCACATTTGGCGACGAGCGGACGAAACTCCACGCCCAGCACCCACCAGCCGAATTTCCTCGTTTTCCAACTCGTCATCGCGCTACCCTACTAAAGCGCAGGAGCCTCGCCTCGGTTCCTGTTTTCCGCGCCCCACTAAAGCGCAGGAGCCTCGTCCTGTTCCTGTTTTCCGCCCTGCTTCCTGCTCGACACAAACTGACTTTTCTTCAGTTTTGGGCAGGTTTGCGGCCAAGAGCGGATGACGTCACTCTTCTCTGCCTTCCCTTCGCAACGCTCCATCGCCTAGCAACACAAGACGCCTCCTGACGTTGGAAGACCCCACGCTTCACGTAAGCGTCTCCACGTCGGCGGCCATCTTTCTTCACTCCTTCTGGTTACCGTGGTAACCCAACGCTACGAAGACACAGCCGATGCTCCGACAATGAGCTGTCTCTTCGTGATCTCTCTCCTTGATCCCAGGTAGGATCCAGCCTGCACGCTTTCGCGGTGACAGGCACACCTTTTCAATTACAGTTTGATTCGTTACTTATGAGCCTTCTACTCGGTGATAGGCTCACCTCACTATTTCATCTCATTTTCACGCAAAGCTCAACCTGGAACTGTGAACATCAGTGACACACTCACCTCCTTGTTCACTCAAAATTTCGCTCACAATCTTGCTTCTTTACAGCTACAGTAAACATGTTGCTTAACCTATAATTTTACTTAGTCATTTTATTTACACCCTCATTTTCTTCATATTCTTTTTTCGCACAATTCCATTTGATGGCCTCTTCTCAACAATTTGCGCTACCTCCTCCCTTCTTACAACAGCCAGGCAAACCCAGTATTCCATGGCGTCAATGGGTGAAAGCTTTTGAGAACCACATTGTTGCCATCGATGCTGTTAAGTTTTCTCCGGAACGCAAAGTTGCGATTCTGTATGGCTGTTTAGGACTTGCTGCACAATATGTCTTTGAAAATTTACCCAAATTCCCCACACCTGTTGGAGAAGCCGGTGATGCTGATCATTGGAATTCCTACAAAGAGGCATTATCTCGTCTAGCGAAACATTATGACCAAGAGTCGAACATCATGCTTGAAAGACATAATTTTCATAGGAGAAAACAACGTGAAGATGAATCTGTGGAGGAATACATCGCGCAGTTGCGACTCTTAGCCTCAACTTGTGAGTTTGAGGCGGATCCCGACATTTATATTCGTGACCAATTTGTTTTCGCTTGCTTTTCAAGAAAGATTCAGGAACGCCTCCTCAGCTGCAGAAAACCCTCACTCCAAGAAACAATAGATATTGCCAAGAGCATAGAGAGATCCATCATCACCTCCAAGGCTCTTCAACATGATCAATCTCTCAACTCCTTCAAAAATCCTGCGCAAGACTTTGTTAATTCCGTTAATGCTGTGTCCACAAACAAACCTCCTTTAGACAATCACAACAAACCTCCTTTAGACAATTTGTTAACAAAGGGAATACCTTTTGTTACAGATGTGGTTCTAAATCACACCTGGGCAACTACCCCATGTGTCCTGCTCTTGGGAAAAGATGTGTTCTATGCAAAAAAATAGGTCATTTCCAAGGCTCATGTAGATCCTCCAAAAGACCTACCAGAGTCAACAGCATTGAGTACTCTGAAACCGTTAATGATTGTATAGATCATTTTCAAGACATGATTGTATCAATTGAATGCAACTCTGTTTTTACTCCTCATTACGTTAAAGGTCCTATAGGAACTGCATTTTTGGGAAATATAGAGATCCCCATTATGGCGGATTTTGGTTCTCCCATAACCATTTTATCAGACGTCATGTTTCTTGAGAAATGGCAAGGATCCGTTACATTATACCACACTGACGTCAACCCCAAAGCTTTTGGCGACTTCGAAATAGACATGTTAGGTTACTTCAATTCAAGGTTAGAATGTTTAGGTAGGTCCATACTTACAAAGGTATACGTTGCGGTTAAGGGATGCAACATCATTGGTTGGCAAGACCTCGCCAAAATGTGTCTTCATCTTATTCCAGGTTCTGATAGCCCAATTACCCTTGGTGATCCTCCTCCGGGCTATAGTCCTGTTGCCTCTAGGGATAATCCCCACCCCAAAACTGATTGCCTATTTCTCACAGACCACAACATTGATCTTAAAAAGGTTCTAGATAAATTCCCAAGACTCTTTTCCAACAAATTAGGAACTGTCAAAGGTTATCAACACCAGATTAGACTTAAGTCAAACGCTCAACCCTTTGTCCACAAGGTACGTCCTTTGCCCCTTAGTGCGAAGGACGAACTTAAGTCAGTACTTAAGTCACTGTGCGATGACGGTGTCATTGCTCCCTCTGACTCCTCTGAATGGGTTTCTCCCATCGTTATCGTTCGAAAAAAATCTGGAGAGGTCAGATTATGTGCAGACTTGCGCACCTTGAATAAAAACATCTTGATTGACTGCCACCCTCTTCCCAAAATTCATGACCTTCTGGCCAATTTGGGGGGGGCAACATTTTTTTCACTTATTGACCTGCGTTCTGCTTACCACCAGATACCCCTAACAGTAGATTCACAAGAGTTCACGACTTTTATTACGCCATTCGGAGTATACAAGTACCTTAGACTCCCTTTTGGCCTGGCCTCTGCGGCCAGTGTTTTTCAAAAAGTTATGGATAATATTTTTCAAAACATGCCAGGGGTTCAGGCCTACCAGGACAATATCTTGGTTTATGCCGAGGACTCGGAAACACACTTGAGCAATTTGTTCTCCGTTTTGACCAAATTAAGTGAGGCAGGTATGACAGTCAGGGCTGACAAATGTAAATTTGCCACACAACAATTAGATTATTTGGGTCATACTTTGTCTTCAGAAGGAATTAAGCCTAAGGTCTCACTTATCAAAGCCATCAGCCACGCTACTTCTCCCAAAGATAAAGACTCACTTCGATCATTTTTAGGCCTAGCAGAATACTATGCCCGTTTTGTCAAAGGATATGCTCAAACTGTTGAGCCATTGCGTGCCCTTCTACGGAAAGGCTCTAAATTTGATTGGTCAGAAGAAATTTCATCTTCTTTTGATCAAGTCAAAAAGCTCATCGTGGAAGCACCTGCCCTACATCCCTTCAATGACTCCTCAAAGTGTTTTATTATGGTGGACGCCAGTCTCACGGGCTTGGGTGCAGTTCTTGGCCAATGGGTTTCAGGAAAAGAGCACACCGTAGCCTTTTCTTCAAGGATGCTTAAACCTTCTGAGACCCATTATAGCACCATTGAACGTGAGGCTCTTGCATGTGTTTGGGCAATCGAAAAGTTCAAAAATTACATTTGGGGGCGTGAGTTTGAATTATTCACAGACCACAAGCCCCTTACTCAGTTACTTACCGGTAGTGGGCTTGGCAAAGCATCAGCTAGACTGGTCAGACTTCTTTCAAAATTACAAGAATTTCACTTTTCCATGAAACACATTTCTGGAGGGAGAAACTTCAGAGCTGATTGCCTCTCACGTATGTCTCTTCATGATCCTTCAGAAGTTGAGAACTCAGAAGACACAGAGTGTGTAGTTGCTGCTTTAGATGCTGTTAAACTGTGTCCCACCATTACTGAACAATCCTGGTTGGAAGCATACAACAAGGATGAAAATCTCAAACTGGTCACTGATTATATTGTTAAGGGTTGGCCAGAAAATAGGAAACTTCCTAATGAGTTGAGAGCCTTCGCCATGGTAGCATCTGAATTATCCATTGTTAATGGCTTGGTCATGAGACATGATTCCTTTGTTCCCCCGTCCAGTCTCAGGAATGATATCATAAAATTTGCGCACCAAGGCCACTTAGGAATTTCAAAGACTTCACAGCTCATTAAGTCGTACTATTGGTGGCCATCCCTAGAATCTCAGGTCAAATTTTACATTGATTCATGTCCTGAATGTCTATTATCTGATAAAAAATGGAAAGTTATGAACACACCCCTACACCCTGTGCCCTTTCCTACTAAACCATGGGACAAAGTTGGTTTAGATTTTTCCGGTCCCTATGATCTCCTCCCCTTGACTTTAAATATCTTATTTTGTTAATTGATTATCACTCAAAATGGATTTACCACATGTTTTTTGATTCACCTAATTCCACCAATGCCATTAAATTTTTGAAGAAGATATTTTCAATAGAAGGCTCACCTATCATAGTCACAGATAATGGCACCCATTTTATCTCCCAAAAATTCACTTCATTTTTAACTGAGAGTGATGTCAAACATTTTAAGGTCGCCCTATATTCACCAACCTCCAATGGTTTAGTTGAAAGGGCAAACAGACTGGTTAAGGACGCCATTCAAACAGCTCTCTCCTCCTATCATGACGTACAAGATTTTCTTGAAGCCAAACTGTGGTCTTATAATATTTCTCCTCATTGCACCACAGGTGTGTCTCCATTTTCCCTCTTAAGGGGTAGAACTGCTCACACTAGTTTGTGTCCTAATTGGTTACTTAACAAGCACAACAAGAACATTCCTTGCAATAAAGACGTGGCATCTAGAGTTTTACAAAAGCAAAATTACATGAGGTCAGTGCATGACTCTGCAAAAAATATGAATACTCTAGAATTGAGGGTGGGTGATTGGGTCCTTATTAAAAACCCCAAAAAAGTGTCTAAGGGTTTATCAAAATGTTCCCCTCCGGTGCAAGTCACTGACGTCAGCAGAGGCTCAGCTTTACTTGGATATAAGGGTTGGTGGAACAAGAGATCCCTTGTACACCTTTCCGACTCACAGGCTAGTTCTTTGCTCAAGTTATCCAAACAGGAATTAGAGGATTATGATTGGACTCATTGGGTACATGATCCAGTGTCCGTTGTTGATAATCCCTCCACCTCTCGGTGTCACGAGGTGCATTCCAGCTCAGAACGTGTTTCGATCCCTGGTTCTGTTGTGACCACTGCTGACGCCTATTCCTTACCACCGGCATTGGGAGTTCGTTGTAGGAAACTACCTTCCAAATTAAATGACTATGTTTTGTCATGAGATTCTGTGTTTATTTGGATAAGCTAATCTGCTGGATGCTTATCACCTTATCTCGAAGTTTTTCATTAGATATTGTTGTTTTTCTATTTTGTTCTTTGGGGGGAGAGAGAAGTTGTAGTGTTTAGATAGTGCGAGCATCCTCGTGCCAGCATCTGGGCTCGAGGATGCCTCGCTCTCGTTTGTATATGTTCAAACGTGATTCCGCGAACGCTGTGTGCCAGGGTTCTGATAACGTTACTCAGTTGTCAGAGATCCTTGCATGCGGCGTGAGCGTCTGGTTGTGGGTGCTGGTGTACTTACAATAAAGAACCTTCATCCTACCTTGTATTCTCCGGAACCTTCTTACCACAAGCAGGTGGAAGTCTTAGGGGAATGACTCTTTTGAGTCCCTCCATAAAGGCTTTGATAACAGGCACCCCAAAAAGAGATATATGTTGCCTATTCTGTAGGTATGCAGCTATTGCAGCCAGGTGTAAGCGTATGGAAGTGTACGCTAAATTGGACCGCTGTAGATGTAACAAATAACATATAGTGTTTTGTACAGAAGCATCAAGCAGGTTGATGTGGTTGTTATTACAGTATATTGCAAACCGCTTCCACTTTGCTGCATAGCAGGCTCTTGTAGTAGGATGTCTAGCCTCTTTGATAATATTCATGCAATCTGGCGGTAGATTAAGATAGCCAAACTCGAAGACTTCAGGAGCCAGATTGAGTTGACTGGGGTCTGGATGTCTTATGTCTCCGTATGAGAAGATTGGGTGTAAGACGTAATGTTTGGGAGGAACTAGTGAGAGTTCCAATAGGGTTGTGAACCACGGTTGCCGTGCCCATGTGGGAGCAACTAGGATTAGTGTCAGGGACGCTTGTTTGAGTTTCTGAACCACTAATGGAATGAGTGGGAGAGGCGGAAAAGCGTAAGCAAATATCCCTGACCGATTCATCCATAGTGCATTGCCTTTGGACAATGGGTGTGGATACCTGGATGCGAAGTTTGGGCATTTCCCGTTTTGGTATGTGGCGAACAGGTCTATGTGAGGGACTCCCCAATGTTGAAAGTATGGAAGGAGGACCTGAGGGTGGAGTTCCCATTCGTGTATTTGCTGCCTCTGCCTGCTGAGGAGATCTGCAATCTGGTTGTGGACTCCTGGGAGATGTTCCGCTACAAGATAAATTCTGTGGTGAATGGCCCAACTCCAGATGTCTTGGGCCAAGCTGGACAGTTGGAGAGAGTGTGTCCCCCCTGTTTTTGTATGTAATACATGGCTGTTATGTAGTCTGTACGAATTAGGACAGCTTTTCCCTTTAGGTGAGTTTGAAACACCTTGAGTGCTAGGAATATTGCAAGCAGCTCTAGCTGATTGATGTGAAGCAACCTCTGGTGTTGGCTCCACAAGCCTTGCACTGTGTGCTGTTGTAGATGAGCTCCCCAGCCAGTGAGGGTAGCGTCCGCTGTCAGTACTATCTGTGGAACCGGGTCTAGGAACGGTCGTCCTTTTGATAAATTTTGTGTGTTCCACCACTGCAGAGAGCGAGGAGTACGGCCTCTTACCAACACTAGTTCGGTTAATAGACCGTTTGACTGGTTCCACTGATTGGCTAAGCATTCCTGAAGTGAACGCATGTGCAACCTGGCATGGGGAACGATCATGATGCAAGATGCCATCATCCCCAGCAGTTGCATATAGTCCCGAGCTGGAAGTGATGGATTTGGTTGAAACTGGAGAACTAAAGCCTGAATGTTGCGAATTCTGACTGTGTTGGGAAACGCTAGAGCCTTTTGAGTATCTAAAGTGGCTCCTAGATATTTCTGAGTCTTGGCTGGTTGAAGATGTGATTTTAACACGTTGACTGTGAACCCTAGTTGATGTAGTAACTGAATGGTTATGGAAGTATGTTTGAGACATTGTTGGTACTTGCTGGCCTTGATGAGCCAGTCGTCCAAGTATGGGAAAACATGGATGCTTGGTCTTCTCAGGTGAGCAGCTACTACCGCCAGACACTTTGTGAAGCCTCTGGGGGCAGTGGTGACTCCAAATGGAAGTACCTTGAACTGGTAATGTTGGCCCGCTAACACAAACCTGAGAAATTTGCGATGAGCAGGGTGGATTGGAATATGAAAGTAGGCGTCCTTTAAGTCTAGAGTAGACAGAAAGTCGTCCTTTTGCAAAAGAGGCAGTACCTGTTGAAGTGTCACCATGTGGAAATGGTCTGACTGTATGTAAAAATTTAGTTCCCTGAGATCTAACATTGGTCTGAGTGAGCCGTCTTTTTTGGGTATTAGGAAGTAAAAGGAGTACAAGCCCGACCCTTGGTGATGTAGTGGTACGGGTTCTATAGCTCCCTTTAGAAGTAACGAATGTACCTCTTGTTTGAGGAGGTGTAGGTGATCCTGTGAAAGTTTGGAGGAATGTTTGGAGGAGTGTTGATGAACTCCAGGCAGTAACCAGAACGGATAATCTCTAGAACCCATTTGTCTGTTGTTATTGACTGCCAAGTTGGCAGGAAATTTGACAGTCTTCCCCCAACCGTGTTAAGTAGTCGGGGGAAGTACAGGTAAGTCACTGTTTTGTATTGAGGGGGAGGTGCATGTGTTTGAACCTCTACCTCTGCCTTTACCGTGGTTTCCTCTGTAACCCCCCTCTGAAGAAATTTTTAGAGCCAGAGGGTTGGTTATTTCCCTTGTAGGTGGATGTAGTGTCTGAGGAAGCAGTTTTGTACCCTGCTCGATAGAATGAGCGCCAAAAGGAACCACAGCCTTGTGTTAACTGAAGGGCTCCCATGGATTTGGCCACTTCGGTGTCCTTTTCATTTTTTCTAATGAAGAATCTACCACTGGGCCAAAGAGGTGCTCCTTATCAATAGGTGTATTTAGTATTGAAGTTTGGACCTCTGGTTTGAACCCAGATATACGTAGCCAGGCGTGCCTTCTTTAAAGGACACTGGTGTTTACCGCTCTAGCAGCTGTGCCTGCAGCATCTAGGGAGCATCTAATTTGATTATTCGAAATCAGTTGACCCTCCCTCACTAGGTCTTGAGCTTTAGCTCTATGCTCTTGTGGTAGAAATTGGAGTAATTGTTCCATTTCGTCCCAATGTGCACGGTCGCATCTGGCTAGCAATGCTTGTGTGTTAGATATGCGCCAGAAGTTTGCTGCCCGAGAGGCCACCCTTTTCCCTGCTGCATCAAGGAGCTTAGATTATTTATCTGGGGGTGGAGCATCTCCTGTAGTTTGGGAGTTGGCTCTTTTACGTGCGTTGGATACCACTAATGAATCCAATGGTAATTGTCCTTTTATGTACACTGGGTCAGATGATGCAGACTTATATTTTTATCTATCCTAGGGGTAAGGATACGTGCCCTGACCGGATCATTAAATATATCGTCGATATGCCTAATCATTCCTTTGAGCATGGGTAACGTGTGGTGATTTTTGTGTACTGCTAAGGGTTTCAAAGAGGAAATCCTCTTCAAGGGACTCTTTATGGAGCTGCACCCCATGATAATTAGCAGCTCTACCCAGCAATTCAATGTATCCTACACTTTCATCTGGTGGAGAGGGCTTGGTAGGGTATAAGTCAGGATCATTGCCTAGCGGCGAGTCAGTGTTGTAGTCCTCCCATGGGTCTGTAGGCACTGGCTGAATATCCTCATCATCCCCATCCCCATTCCCATCCCCAT
The DNA here is from genome assembly GCA_963921515.1 of Calotriton arnoldi. Taxonomy (NCBI): domain Eukaryota; kingdom Metazoa; phylum Chordata; class Amphibia; order Caudata; family Salamandridae; genus Calotriton; species Calotriton arnoldi. The sequence goes on from CAWUFW010002974.1 coordinate 13,312, forward strand.
CATCCTGATTGTCAGGTGTATGTGGTGGTGAATGCCCAGGTGAAGTTGGCACAGGTAGAGACTGAAGAGAAGGGGGTGATGGAAAATGAAGAGGAAGAGGGGAAGGGTTAGTTCCAACCGTTCTCTTCTTTAAAGGAATGTGATATTCCTCTTCTGCATCAGTTCTCCTTTATAAAGTCACTTTGGTGGTAATATGTCCAGTAGTGGGATGAATGTACAACTTTCTGTTTCGGGTCTGGTTTATCGAGCGGATCGTCAAAACTATGCTTTTTTGGTGACTTCAGTGAATCAGGCTGTTTCGACGCCGAAGATTTCGGTGCAGACATCTTCGGGGTTGGTGTTTTCGGATCCGAAGTGTGTTTCGGTGCTGAGTGTTGTGGGCCGGAGCTGGACTTGGGCTTTGATCCCGAGGTTTTCACCTCGGTGCCCGATTTGGCGTGAGGTTTTTTCGGAGCCGGAAGGCTTTTTTGTAGGCTTCGGTGCCTAGCCAGAAGGCGGGGTGTCAGAAGCATGGTCTCTGTGCCGACCGGAGCCCGAGGGTGCGGGTTGGTCCGGAGCCTTCTTTTTCGGTTGAGGTGGATTTCGGGGCGAGGGAGGATCTGTACTTACAGTACTCTGTCCATGTGGGATGTCTTCATCCTGGTCGGAGCCGTACTAAAATGGAGATCGGTTCCTGTTCCTCCTCGGCCCCGATAGCATCGCCGGCTTCTTCCTCCGATTCAGGTTCGAAGAGGTCCGGAATAGAGCCTGGGTGCTGGCTCTGCATGTCGCGACATCGAGCACGACGGTCGCAAAGCGTCTTCTTAGAAGCGAAAAGCCCTGCACGCTTCGCAGTACCTGTTCACTGTGCTCAGGGGACAAGCACAGGTTACACACTTTGTGTGAGTCGGTGTGCGGGTACTTCGCATGGCACTGAGGGCAGAATTTAAATGGAGTTCGTTCCATCGACTGCGAGTCGAACCAACTCAGGTAAGCCCGACGGCCTACCACGAGCTCTCCGATCGAAAGAGGGTTTTTATATGTAAACACGACACGCGGAGAATGGAATACGAGATCGGAAACAATACCGTAGAGGTAGAGTGTCTTGCGCACCGAGGGAAAGACACGGAACGGTGTCGAACTGGAGCGCAGCGACTAACGTCCAAACCCGATGGCAGAAAAAAACAATCTAACAATGGAGTCGATGCCCATGCGCACTATCACCGAAAGGAGGAGTCACCTACCTCGTGACTGGAAAGACTTCTTCGAAGAAAAACAAAGTGCAAACATCCGGACCCAACACTTGATGGCGATCTATGCATAGCATATGATCTACAGCTCATATGCCTCGAACATATATTTTATGGAGTTTGGCGGGAGTACAATAAAGAACGCCATTCTCCTTAAATTGGCTGCTCTTACCGCCTTACAGCTCCATTTAATATAGCCTTGCTATTGTGGGATGCTCATACAACAGCCTGTAGCACTTTGAATTTTCTCTAAATGGTCTGAAATCTCCAGCTTATTTGCTGATGGTTTGAGCAGTCTATACTAATTGCCTTCCCCTTTAATTCTGGAAACAAAATATGCCTTCCCTAGATGCATTGCTGTAGGTTCCTCCTTCCCGGTTATTCCTGCGCAAAACTGTATAATTTGGACATAGCTAAAAAATGATATGTATTAATGTTGGATTCCGATCTACCATTTCATGCCATAGTAAAAAGTTCCCACTAGTGTAAAATCCTGTAGTCTATGAAACCCCAAACAAGACCATTGAATGCATATTTGCTGATACCACCGTAGCCCCAATGGAATACAATGATGAATGAATTTGTACTTGTAAAGCGCACTGCTACCCTGAGGCATCCTGGCGCTGAACGCATACCGCTGTGGAACCCTTCCTGGCTTTTCCCTGTGAAATGTCCACTCCTGGGCACCCCCAAGGTGAAGCCAGGCATCCCAGCGCTGGTGGGGCCGTTGTGGAGATTAAGCAAGCTATTGCCCAGAGTTGCAGAGTGGGACCCATGATTAGAATAGGCACCGAGGCGAGAATTATCAGGTCTGAGGAAGTTGAGCCCAAGACCCGCCGAGACGGGAATTGAACCCTGGTCCCGGGCCAGATCTCTGCATCAGGGTCTGCCGCTCTAACCATTGAGCCACACTTCTCCACACAATCTAATGTTTTAAGTGAAGAGGGAGCCAGGGGATTTTAGATGTTTCCCAAATTTGTTGAAAGCATTACTCTAGAACTTAAAGAGTCTTATATCTCAATTTCTTAGGTAACTTAGGATTTCCTAAAAATGGAAAGAGGCCTATCTTGGAGTCCTTTAACATAACATTTCAATAGAAATTGGCTGCCTGTGAACCCCCAGCAGAATTATTAGTTAGTCAATTAAGCAGGGATGTCTGATAGCCCTCCATCAACATCCAGCTGTAGAGCTTGGATTTTAAGTCTCTGCTTTTCCCCTTGCCATATAAAATGTCTAATTTCCATATCAATAGCATCAAAAAAGTACTAGGGAACCTTAATCATAATATTTGAGAATAAAAATTAAAATAGTGGGAGAATGCTCATTTTAATAAATGCCACTCGCCCCATAAGAGATAGAGAAGGTTTTGCCATGGTTTTAAAAGATTATGCATTTTATTTAGTTTTGTAGTAAACATTATTGCAAATAAGTCTTCTGGTCTAGCAGTAACAAAGATCCCAAGATATCTTACTGCTGAAGTTGGTAAGTAATGAGCCTGCATAGTGAGTGGTATATTTCTGAAGTGCAGTTAAAAAGTAGCGCCTCTGATATTCGAATGGTTAATTTTGCACCCCCTATTGCTGCATATTCACTTATTTTGGAGAAGGCACAAAAGACATGAGATTTTGTCCTTGTATGCTGCTAAATACAAAGCCATATCAGCAGAAAAAAATTATAATTTTAGCTGATGGTGAAACTGGGGCCTTCTTGCCTAATAGCACACACCAGAGGCTCAATAAACTAAGAAAACAAAATAGGAGAAAGGGGACAACCCTGGCATGTCCCGCATCTGATTAAGAGCGATCCTGCCATGGTTCTATTAATAATTGACTCCCTAGCATTGTAAAACAGATGTTTCACTACCTGACCAAATTTGGATGGCAAGGCAAATTTACCTAAGACTGCAAGAAGGATATTCCTCTGGACTTGCCTGAATGCCTTTTCTGTGTCTCGCAATATTATTGCAGATTCAATTTTTATAGAAAAATCATCAATAGCCTGAGTCAAGAAGTGTGCATTTGTTGACAGGGTTTTGCCTTACAAAAAACCTTTTGAGCTAAGTAGAAAATTGAGGGAGCTACTTGTGCAAGGCAGATCAATAAAATCTTTGTAAAGATTTTATAATCTGTATTGAGTAGGCTTAGGGGCCGGTAGGAATTTACACCTTTCCCAGATTTCCCTTTTTTAACAAAACTAACAAATGCAGCTTGAATGAAAGTCAGGAACTGTACCTCCTTGAAGAAGCTTAAAGAGTGAAACTAAAAGTATCTTAAGTTGGGGTAAAATGTGTTTTTAAATCTCTAGTATTCCATCTAACCCACACACCTCTGCAGTAGAAGATGTATTTAACACCGGTATAACGTCTGCAAGGGTAATTGGTGAGGTCAGACTCTCACTCTTTTCTGGAGTCAAAGTAAGAATATTTAGCCTTCCCAGCCACCTTCCTGCTGCCTCTAGAGTAGTATTATGCGAGTCTGAATATAGCTCCTTATAGTGGTTTTAAAAAAGTCATCGCAATTTATTGCAGATGAGAAGTGATTCTTGCGGACACTTGATCCAATATTTTTTTTACGCAATTAGCATTCGCATAGCGTTTCACGGACCAGGCCAGGTATTTTCCTATATGATCTCTCTCCTCATACCATTTTTGTAAAACAGAGTTGAATATCAAAATCCCTTTTGGTGTAAAGTCATCCTGCAGATTATATTTGGCTTGAATTAGTTTAGTTTTCGACTCTCTTGTAGGGGAGGCTAAGTAACTTGCTGTAGCCTGACTAAAGTCTATTTGCAGCGGGGGCGTGGCTAGCCGCCGATCATGGTGGACATGAATTGAGAGGGCTCCGGAGCCCGAGCGACATAATCCTGACATAAACCAAGTAATTGCACTCTGATTGTGCTGTACCTGGTCGGCGGAGGGCGATACACAGCCAGCGATATCCCACGTTCGGGCAAAACACGGAGGAAACACCAGGTTTGGACTTGCGACCTGCGGAACGGCAGTTGCCTCCGGAGACTCGCCGTCACTGCGGAGCAACGCCCGGAATGAACCCAGCGCTGCTGACTGGTGTCCGGGGGCCACCCGACCACTGCTACTGAAGGCTCTGTGATCGTGGGACTGATCCTGAGTGAAGCTGCGGTGGTGCTTGAAATCCTGCGCCGGACTCGGGGGTGGGGCCTGAGGGGTTCCCGGCCGGCCGGGGCTGCGTCACGCTGCAGAACCGAGCTCCGGGAGGGGCCTGACGGAGGCGGCGGGCGCGAGCGGACAGCCCTTAGCCGGTGGGCGCCGCTCGCGTACTACGACTCCGAGGGCGGCTGTGCAGTCAATATCACTGGGGACCGGCGGATCCCATTGAGGAGGCGCGCCCGCATTTCTCTTTGGAGGTAACCCAAATCTGCTTGGAGTCTGGCGCGCACTCGGGAGATAGGCGGTGGGCCTAGTTGCGCATATCCGGCTGCCATGACGCCTGCACTGATCTGACCGGGAGTATACCCGGGGAAGATGGAGAGACGGTGGGGGCAGGCTGTATAGGGGGAAACACATTGTCGGCCTTACCCTCCTGTCTTTATTGTGAACTGCCCAGGGAGGCAACGCTGAATCCCCCCCCCCCCGGTTCTGGAGTGGACCCCCCCCGGGTGTGTGCTGCGTGGTGGCGCCGGGCGGACCCTCCGTGTGGATCCTGGTGGTTCCGTAGAGGTCCTGATGACTGCGGGCTCTTAGGGCGCCCGCAGGGCGTCACAGTGCTTATCGGGCGGTGGGCCCGGTTGAGAACACAGCTGTGAAGTGGTCCCACGAGCAGACTGACTCCCGCTTGCCATTTGCTCGGGGGCCACCGAGGAAACAGAGCGCAGGTGAGCGCACATGGCGTATTGACCTTGGGCTGTCATCTTTCTATCGCTACGGTTCTACTGGAACAGTAAGCAGTGTCATATCGAATAAGAGAGGAGTGCGGACAGCACCGCTTGTATAAAGTTATGGGCCGCTTAAAGGGAAGGCTGCAGGAGGCAGCCACCACTAACTCTCAGGACGGGGGTGAGCAGGAATCCAGTGTGAGTATGCAGTCAGATACCACCAACTCACCTAATGACGCAGCGGGTGCCCCAGATAAATTGGACTTGATCCTTAAAGAGGTGCGTGAGTCCCAGAGAGCCATAGAACAACAAATAGGCACCCTCACCACAGGTTTTACCCTACTCAAGGCAGATCATGCCAAATTAGTGGATACGGTGAAGGAACATGGCTCCGCCCTGGAAGAACTAGTACCACAACATAAGGACAACACGAAACAAATCCGAGCCCTCCAACAACAAGTCACAGGGCTATTAGAAAGGGTCGAAGATGCCGAAGGTAGAGCACGGCGGAATAACATTCGTGTCATTGGTCTGCCGGAACGAAGTGAGGGGACGGAGGCGGCTACTTACATGGAGCACTGGTTCCACATGCACGTGGCCCCAGAGGGTCTCTCTGATTTCTTTTGTATAGAACGGGCGCATCGTAGCCCAACAGGAAAACCAAAGGTGGGCGGCACACCGAGACCCCTGATAGTAAAAATCCTCAACTACAGAGACCGTGATCTGTTGCTTCAAAAAGCACGAGAAAAGACGCAGATTCAATTCGAAAATTGCAGGATCTCATTGTATCCCGACAACACACTGATGGTCCAGCGCCGGAGGTCATCATATCAGGAGGTGAAGAGAAAGCTAAGCACCCTAAACCTTAAATATGCATTGCTCTTCCCTGCGCGTTTGAAGATCATCTATGATCAGAACACATATTTTTTCGAAAGTCCGGAAGACGTGGAGGAATGGTTGAAGGTCATGGACCCCACACAGCTGTCAGGTAAATCCCTGCCGCACTCGCCGCATGGTCCCGGGAGGACGGGATATCGACGCTCTCAACGAACAACCGGACCGGTGGGTCCGTCAACATTTCCGGGTCCGACAAAGAAACAGGTCCAAGCAAGCAAAGAGTTGGCGCTGGCGACTGCGAACACTTTCCTCCCGCAGGAATTCAGGATCGTCGGACCATAGCACGATTAGATCAGATTCTGAGAACAGTCTAACACTCTTCCCCTCCGTGACCCCTCAAACGGCGGATGGAATACCGGGGCTGTAATGCCCATGAGAGCACTGAAAAACTGGGCCCTGGTTGCGGATGAAGTTGCTCCAGTTCTCCACGACCCAGGACTCATATCCTTTTTTTTCTTTTTTCTCTTTAATTGCTCTGGTTGTAATTCAATTTCATGTAAATTGTGTTATCAGATGGATTCTGCTCGGGCAAGCTCTAGCTTGTATGTTTATCCACATGATGACCGTGGCTGTCAGCCCCCACTTTGCGAAGGCTACGGGTTACTATGTGATGACACACTGGTTCTTTTGTTTGGTCTGGCCTGGTTTAGGTTATGGGCGTGACCTGGTATTTTGTTTAGTTAGGGTGTTACAGGGCTCCGACACATTGCAATTGTTATGTCCCGTAAAACTACTGAATGCATCACATGGAGGACAGGGGCACGTCAACTCAAAAATGCAGACACTTGATAAATACAAATTTATTACTTGGAATGTCCGCGGACTGGGGTCTATTCACAAACGACACAGAGTGTACGCACAACTACTACGCAGGGGTGCAAACGTGGTCTTTCTCCAAGAATCACATCTGATGGAGGCAGAGGCCATGAAAATGAGGAGGAAATGGAGGGGTCAGATGGTCTCTACAAATTACTCAGCTTTCGCCAGGGGGTGACAATTTGGATAAGGGGAGGAGTACCATTCATCATACAGGAAAAGAGGGTGGATACGCAGGGACGATACATTTTCCTCCGCGGCACGCTAGATGGTGCGCCGCTTATCCTCTGGAGTATTTATGCTCCAAACTATGACCAACATAAATACCTTACAGGCTTGAATTCGATATTAGCGGGATGGGATAATTATCCGTGGATTATAGGGGGTGATTGTAATGCGGTCATGGACATCGAGCTGGACAGATCGCACCCCCCCTTGAGAGGCACAGGGGCCAGCAGGAAGGCAGAGGCACTCTGTAATTGGGTGGAGGGTTGGTCCCTGATCGATACCTGGAGGCTTAGAAACCCCCACCATAGGGAATACTCCTTCTTCTCCCCGGTCCACCCCCTACACACTAGGACAGACCGGATTCTGTGCTCTGACTCCATTGCAGGGCAGGTCACTGATACTACTCACTTAGCGAAGACCCTCTCGGACCATAACCCCCTAGAAACGGTCTTTAGCTGGGGCAGAATACCTACCCCGGTCCCTACCTGGCGATTGTGGCCCCAGCTCCTAGAGGATACTGTATTCCGCCACACGCTCTCTACAACCCTACAAAATTACTTCACGGAGAACCGGAATATTGCCTCCACAGTTTCAGTCGAATGGGACGCAGTGAAGGCAGTCATACGGGGTACAGCTATAAGCACCACAGTAGGAGCCAGACAAGAGACACATAGGAAATTGAAGGATATTGAGGAGGCAATGTCAAAACTGGAGCAGGAAGCGGCACGCGACCCTGCGAAGCAAGGCCAATTGCAGGAAACACGCATACAACATGCAGAACAGCTGGAAAATCTTAGGTTGATAGATTACACCTAAATGCGACATTCCGATGCGGACAAACCGGGAACCCTCCTAGCAAAACTTATACGGAACGACCCTCCCACCACAGTTATTAGCTCTATTGCTCTACCCGGGGGAGGCACCGCAGACACACAATATGATATTAACGCAGCATTCAGTACATATTACGAACACTTATACAGGGCACCATTACACACGGAACGATCCCACATTGACGATTTCCTTACGGGTCTACCCTATCCACAGCCACCGGGGGGAATGAAGGAGGCCCTGGCGGGACCCATCACTAGGATGGAGATTAAGGCAGCAATAGGTGGGCTAGCGCGTAATAAGGCACCGGGCCCGGATGGATTGCCCGTAGAATTCTTCGCTGCCTACTCGGATATACTGGTACCACAACTGGAGGAGATATACAACAAATCGCTTGAATTAGGACATCTCCCTTGTACTGCTGCGCAGGCACTGGTAATATCGCAGCCCAAGCCGGGTAGGGACTTGACAGATATGTCGGGCTACCGCCCCCCGTCGCTCCCCTGCACTGAATATAAAATCCTAAGCAAGATCTTAGCCAACAGAATTCAGCCCTACCTTAATCAACTAATACATATAGATCAGTGCGGATTTATCCCTGCTAGGAGCCCGTCCCTAAATATAAGAAGACTACACCAGATCTAGCGAGCGGCAGGCTGACGTCACAAGCACTCGGGCCTTGGCTAGAGACAGGGGTAGAGACTGTTGGAGCACTGTTTAGCGAAGGATCCCTTATGGATCATGACACCTTCACGCAAATTATGGGAGCACCAAATATTCTATATGTCACGCACGCTGCCATGCTACATTATGTGAAGCGTCAGTGGGCCCCGCAGATGGAGGAACCCCAGGTAAATGAGTTGATTAAAGCCCTTTATTATATGGGACGAGGCAGCCATCTCATAAAATGGCTGTATAGTAGTATCCGAACACATGCTGAAATTCCTTTGGACACTACCCGGGCGCAGTGGGCGGGGGAGGTGGGGCGGGACTTGACAGATTAGGAGTGGTTAGTCATATTGGAATACCCACGTAACGCTAAATTTAAGTTTATACAATGTATGATTGTCCACCGGGCTTACCTGACACCGCGCAGGCTCCAGAAAATGTATCCGGCCGGTGCCCATCAGCGCCCCCGATGTAAAAAGCCTGAGGCAGGTCTCCTTCATATGTTATGGGATTGCCCGCACCTCGGGGAGTTCTGGGACGGGGTACAGAAATCGATTACAGACATCACTCATCTAGCAATAGAGGGGGCGGCGATGGAATGCTTACTGGGTGTCCGGAGACGTAAGAAGTCCATAAAGGTTCAGTTACGCTTTCTAGACCTGGCGCGTATTGTGGCAAAAAGAGCCATCACCATGCGTTGGAAGTCAGTCAGAGCTCCAACATTACATGTGTGGCAAAGCGAATTGATCAGATGGGCAGGGGCAGAAAGCGCTGCGCTGCGTAGGGAGGAGGCAAGAGGCCTCAGGAAAACCGTGATCTCTCTAGACTGGGATATGATGGTTGAAGCATGTAAGAACAACGTACCGGCTAATCCCTCTGATGCTCCGAGTACTCAATAGGCAATGGGGGGCGACGAGGGAGGGATATGTGCAGCTCAAAGCTCCTGTTTTTGTGAAAGTAGCGGTGTACCCATTGCTGAAAATATAGAAAGTTAAGTGATGCGGGACAAACAACAATAAGACTCTGTATAACATAGTTGGAGCCCGGGTGGTGGGGTGGGATCCATAGGGGAGGGAGGGGGGTAGCGGAATGGGTGATAGTTTAATTCTGCTGTTGGAGAATAGTTTACCACCTGTTATGTGGAAAAGATACCATGTATAACATTTTTCTCTCGTTATCACTGCTTCATGTTGCACGCTCTTTTGTGGGTGGCAAAGGGGACACCAAAGCATCCACAGCTCCTTATATGCAACTATGTCGGATTGTTGACGTGAAAGCTTTCAAAGGAATGTATACCAATGACTGTATTAAACGTGAGACATTATGATAACAGAAACAAAAAGAAAAGGAAAAATAAAAAACCCAATAAAGTTTGTTTAAAAAAAAAAAAAGTCTATTTGCAGCTACAGTCTCTTCTTTTTCCATCTTTCTCTCGTTAGTCTTGAATGCAATCACTTCAACTCTGAAAAAAAGCCTTCAAGGCACCCCACAATGAAAATTCTGATGGTGTATCAATATTTTGCTCTAAAAACTCCATTCGAATAACCCACTGTGCATCAACTAAAGGTTTTATCAAACACCCATCTACTCCTCTCCTCTCATTGAGTAGAGATTCTGAGATGGATGGTAATTACTGCATGATATGAAAATGGGTTTTCTATCATTTCTCACTCAGTCTTTAAAAGGGAATGAGAAACTAGAAAGAAGTCGATACGAGAATAAGATTGTAAGCACCCAGACTGAAAAGTGTAATTCATACCCCTTGGATATTCGCATAGCCAACAATCAACCAGTGCTGCGGCAACAAATTGACAGAATGCTGAATGAACCAACATTCACCCCCAGTGAAGAGATCTGGGTTAAATCCATCTTTCTTTTGCTCAGTATGCCATCCCAGTTTGAACCCAGCCATAAGCAAATCAGTCTTGACCCTGTTCTTCATGGGAACAGTCCGGTCCAGTGAGGATTCGGCTTGGCAGTTCGGGCTGGACTGTTCAGGGTCAAGACTGATGAGGCGTAGAACTCGTGTTGTATAAATCCCTGAATTTTCCCAAGTGAAGTTCCTTCTGTATAATTGTCTCCTGTACTAAGAATATATTAGCTTGTAATGATTTAAACCAGGTCAACATAGATCGATGCTTCACTCAATTATTAAACCAGTTCATATTGCATGAAATAATTTTTAAACATTTATGAGGCACACACCAAAATCAAATAAATTCCTTCTGTGCTCTAAACAAACTAATTCAACACTCTACCTTTGCTGCCACATCTTTTTTTTCCATTTGCTCCTACCCTCCTCCCTAACACAGCCTCCCTGCTCTAACCCTTCCTGTGTGATTGTCCATCCTGGAGGGCCTGCTGCATCTCGGGTCCTTGACCAGGAATGCCTGTCATCCCCCTCATGCACCACCCAAACTTCCTTTTATAGAGTGGCTGGCACCCAGAAGTTATCCTCCAAGGAAGCCACCACAAAGAAAAAACAGGAGAACACAGAATAAGATAAAACAGAGTGCACACAATGAAATGAAAAATAATAAAAAGGAAAATAAAATGTTAAGCATTTCAATTCAGAATTTCTCAATTTACAGATACAAAGTTTTACTTCATTCTATCCACAGTCTCCAACCGTGTGACTCTTTCCCCTACCCTTCATTCCCCTCATTTGGAACGATTCTCTTTGCCCCTGTGGTTGTCGTTGGAGAATTTCATCTGCCTGATCAATTGAGGCCAGTACACGGAAGTGACTGTCCACCAGAATTTATAAGTTGGATTGTAGTACCAATGCAGCTTGAATTCCTTGCCTTTTAAAGGGTTCAATTATTGCTTTGAACTCTCTTTGCCGCCAGGCTGCTGTTGCAGATATATTTGAAAACATGTTAAAGCGACTTGTCTTCCATCTGGAACCCTTTTGATCTTATAGCTGCTGATAAGATCATTTATTTTATCCAAAAGTCACTGAAATTAACCAGGAACGGGTGTGGAAATTTGCCATTTGAGGATTGGGTAAAGGGCACACAGTGAGTCCGCATGATGGTAAGATCTCCAGGTTTATTCTGACTTTTCAGAAGAACATACTGATATGTTCGATATGTGTTTAATTGGGTCTTGGCCAGTCTCATGATTTTCAGGAATCCCTATAATGCGCAGATTCGAGCATCTAGATAGGTTATCTAAATTGTTCATTTTCAAATAGTTCTTGATCATATCTTGTTTAGTTTTGTTCACCTGCGGCACAATGGTGTTCTGAAATTCTTCTAGGTCTGACATGCATTAATCAGCTTGCATCAATCTGGAGTGGACTTGTACTAAATTCTGATTAATGCTATTAAGCGGAGTCTGTACTTCATAGTGAGCTTTATCCTGGGCACTTATCTCTCTCAACTCGTCCAGGATTTGCTGCATCAAGAGCCCCAGCTGAACATTCTCACCTAATGCCTCTTCTGCTCTGAAGCTCTGTTCACACAGCTTCTGGGAAGAAGCCCTCACACTTTTGATCAACAGTCTGCCAATCTCCCAAGGTCAAGAGTGCAACTCTTATCTACACCTCTAAATCTTTTTAATGGACTGCCAGCCTGATTTCCCATATGCAGTGGGTTGAGAGGTTTGGAGCTAAGCAAAGTATATCTGTGGTTTTGCAGCCATATAAGCCGTTTTTGACGCCTAAGGTGATGGAGCACTGGAAGAGCTTACCCTGCCTCGGACAGGAGTTGGGGCCTGGTCGATAGAATTTAAAGAGTGCCTTTCTCTGCCCTTTCAATGGGAGGCAGAGGCGTTACATGAAGCAGTAGTTAGTGCTTCTGGTTGTTTTTCACAATTAGAGCTGGAAGTAGGCAAGCCATCACCTTTGGACCCTGACTGTCGTAGTGGAGTTTTCATGTGTGCCAATTCAGTGGCCTTCTCGCTGCTTTCTTTCCAAAAGATCTGCCTCCCTTTTGTATCTTTAGCTGCTTTGGGTTTAGCCGGAGTGCATCAATGCCCAGATGTTTCACATAGAGTAGAACACCCATTGGCCCAAACAGACCTAGGGGCGACGTGTTTCTGGAGCTCAGTCAGCTAAGTTATTGCCCAAAATAACTTTTAAAAAGTGGACTATGCAGTTAATAGACCCAGCGGGCTGATTTAATGTGGTTTACGGAGATGCCATACACTTCTACTGCTCACTGTTGCAACAACTTATGAGAAGCAGGGTACACCATGGCATCTGCTAAAGCACGGGTGGCCTACAATCCACATGTACATCTAGGTAGGCCATCTTGGTGGGTCACACAACATGCGCCCTGCTCTGGGAGAGGAGCCTAGCATAGCCCTCAGGGTACACCACCCAATATTCGTCATGTGTCGTGCACTCACCTGCCTCTTTGCTTACTCCAGTGAAGACTCCTTCCCTTCATTCGATTGGCACGCAGACTGCGATTCAGATCTTTGGTGCCAGATTGTTCACCTACTCACCAATGAACCTCTTGACCTCCTATCTATCACCGAAGCCTGGTTAAAAAAATGACTCCAGTCCGGTGATTGAAATGGCCATCCCTGATGGATTGAAAATCATAAGGCTTGACCGCAAGGGAGGCCGGGCTGGTGGGTTAGGTATTGTGCTAAGGGAAGATTGGGATTGTCAATGGAATGCTCTCGATGAGTTTGAGAATGCAGAGGCTCTAGGCTTTTGTATTAAAACCTCCACCCATCATTCTGTGGGTGGAGTCACAAACTCCTGTCTTTCAGCTAAGTACATCCAGGTATTATATGAATCAAGATAATTCTTCTTTGGACAGTTCTTCTGTTTTGTACATGCCTCCAGCACAGATCTGTGTTTTTATTTCTTGGTTAAAAAGTACTTATCTCTTTCCCGCTTTGGATAGATGTCAGGATCATACTTTCCTTGGTTTTCTTGTTCCTGTGGATTTGATTTGTGACTATTCCCTACTTAATAATGGCCATTATCTCCCGGAATGTACTGCTACAGATCGGGTCGACAGGGTGCTAGCCCCTCCATTCATCATCACATAAAATGAAAAGGGACTTGTACCTCGTTAACATTTGAGCATTTCCAGTGACTAATGTTTTTGTTTGGGATAAAGTTCCATTCGATGTATTTGCTCCTAAAGGGATCCTGCAGATACCATATCAATCAATCAATTAGGGAATTGTAAGCGCGCTACTCACCCGTGAGGGCCTCAAGGCGCTGAGGGGGGGGGAGGGGGTCTGCAGATCTGTTTAGCCGAAGAGCCAGGTCTTGAGGGTCTTCCTGAAGGTGTTCAAAGTTTCTATGGGTGATGTAATAGTACTGGGGTTGCATTCAGACGATTGGGATGTTGATACTGTAAATTCTATGGTTTCTGAATTAGAGTATTATACTGTTTATGTCCAACGTTAAAGGCAAGAAGGCTTCTTAAGTAATTATGACATTTAGCCATTTTTAAGTATGTACTTTACCTGACCTATTTTACTGCTCCTTGTGGATGATTTTTTATCAAAACTTTGTGCTTTTATGATCTATGTGCATTTTAGATCGAATAAAGTATTTTGACTCTGAATCAGAAGACCTATACCATGTTTCTGCCAACTATGCTGATATATTCTGTTATCATCATTATGGACATCACTTTATACACGGAGCTAGTGGACAGCGTCCCCATTTTAATTATACACAATGGGAACATTGTCCAGCTCTACCTCAAGGGAGTTCCAAAAAGATAAGTATACATATTTCACAGGATAGGACACTTCAGACCCCACTTCATATTATTTTAAATTAACCCAAACACCACCAAGGAAATATATGCTTACTCAAACTAAACATATACAACTACATTCTTTATCGGTTAGCCCTGAAAGGTTATGATAACTGGAAAGGCACAAATGAATTGAAATCTATTTGGGGTACGAAGTCCTGGAAGGTTCAGGGCACGGAAACCGTATTTTGAGCCGGTTTAATTCCCACACAAAATATTTTCCTAAACTAAACAATCCAGCAGACTACTCGTCTGGGATTGGCAATAATTAAAGAAATTAACACCCCGACTATTCTTTCAGTGGCCGAGTTTAGCAAATTATACTGAAGAACAACTGAATTACATAGTGCAGAATAGTACCTTTAATTCCTCATTTTCCAGTCTGGGCGGGTGGTTATTGTGGCCAGTGGATACAAGTGGTTGTCATGCTTGTTTTCTCAATTCCACACCGGGTTTAAATCAAGCAGACCTGATACCCGATATCCCCAGTCAGAATATTCTAGTATTGTTACCACCTATTCTGTGGGAAAAATGTTTCAACGATCTTTGGAACATTCCACACTGTCTGCAGTGACACAATATCTTTCTCTCCGATCTTAGGACATGAAATAATTAGATTGTCTTTTTGGTCCTAAATCCCCACGTTCTAAAAGATTTATTTATGCTACTTATAATGAAATTTGGAAACTATCACAAATGGAAGCTGCTGCATGTTTAAGACAAATTGACCAGGATAATTTGGAAAAAGTTCTAGTTGTTGTCAATAGTATTAATACGTTGTCATCTTGTATTAACAATTTGAACAACATTGTGTCGTTTGTTATTGATAGTGTAGAGTGACATATCAACCTTATATCATGGGCAAAGTCAGCTTAGATCTATTATGCAGTTTAGCTAGACACTTCAAACACTATCAATGGGTGTGTTCCATGGCATTACTTGAAATGTACTGATTTGTTTTCACCTTTAAAAAAATTGTCTTTATTGAATTTTGAAATTAGACAGTAAAGCAGTTAACAATTGCATAATCACAGACATTCATAATGTTAGCTCCCATATAAATAAACAAATGGGTAACAGACTACATTTGCCAGCTCTATAAACCATACAGTTAACCTGGTTAGTACCATGCCATGGCGTCTTGCAGAGTGTCTGTTGAGAGTTATGCACGGGGGGGCTTCCCTCGCGTGGTGTTTCGGGGGGGGGGGGGAATCAAGGAGAGGTTCCTAATGTTAAAGTTTGAAGATATGTACGGAAGGGTGTCCAGATATCCATAGGGTGGGATGTAGGAGGTAGCAGGTTAGTGTAGTTCTCCCCATGCCCTGGCAGTGGCTCATGCTCTCCATCCAGTCTGGTGCAGTGGGTGATCTGGCACTGCCCCCAATGCAGGGCTATCTCTCTTTTGCCCAGCAGTAGCATCAAAGAGACTAAATGCTGTACTGCGTGCAGGACATTTTTGGGGCATTCCAAGAGAGCAGTTAGGGGGTCGGGGTCATAACATGGGCAGTCAGGTCTGAGATGTGGGAGTATTGGGTCGTCCAGTAGGTGGCTGTCACTGGACATGTCCAGGTTATGTACGCAAAGTCTGCACCGGGGGTGTTAAATTTTTTACAATCGATCAGATCTGGAGGGGTCAAATTTAACAATCTCGACTGGGGAGAGGTAATATCTATGTAGATACTCAAAATGTACTAACTTATGTCTGGTGTGTGGAAATTTTCTTGATTTGTTTGCAGCAGTAGGTCCATATTTGGTGCAGTAGCTGCATTCCTATTTCTCCCTGCCACTTATTTCGTACTCGTGTAGTGGTTTTAGGTCTCAGTGCCATGCGAGAATGGTAAAGTCCAGAAGTCATATGGCTCCTGTTTGTGGCTTTGATCAACATGTGCCGTGCTGGAAAGGACTCTGGTGATAATGGATATGTAGGCATGAGGGAGTGTAAATTGTTATGTAGTCTCTTGAAGATGAACAGATCCATATAGGGGATATCTTGTGTTGGTATGATGTCTGTTAAGTGTAGGACATGTCCATTCGGAAACAGGTCCCCCAGCGTGTGTAATGAGTACCAGTCTAGCATGCGTTTGACCAGCATCTCCTTAGTAAGGGGGAGCCATGGGTTATTGGTGAGGGGAAGATCTTCAGAGTACAAGAGTCCCCCCTTAGCAGTCATTGCATTCTGCACCAGGCCCAGCATGTTGTGGAGACAGTCTGAATATCTCAGGACTCCAGGGGTATGCCTTTAGGTAGCATCTGTGTGGAGTAATCCTTCTAATAGTGCGCGTTCGGGGCGAATGTATGGGATGCGCCCATCAGAGTGATACCACCAATCAGCCTAATGACACTGGGCGGCAAGGTAGTAGAAGCGGAAGTCTGGGACCCCGAACCCCCCCTCCTTCATATGGAAGCGTGATGGTGTCCCAGCGAATTCACGGATGGCACCCAGCCCATACCAATCGTTGTATCGTTGTAGGGTGCTGCATAAGGTAAGGAAGAATGCCTGCAGGATAGGGATGGCCGTGAATAAATAGAGGAACTTGGGGAGTATCACCATTTTGATTATAGCTATACGTCCCGTCATGGAGAGGGCCAGTTTAATCCACTGCTCCACTTGTGTCATGAGGGAGGACACGGCAGGACCGTAGTTTCGTTGCAGAATCTGATCTCTGTCCCTGTGTATGTACCCACCAAGATATTTAGTGCCATCTGCAGCCCATCAAAGGGGGAGGCCGGAGAGTGATGTATGAGCAAAGTCAGTCAGTGGGAGGAGTTCTGACTTAGTCCAGTTGACACAGTCCTGATAGCTCTCCTTATCGTGCTATTTCTTGCATTAATGAGGGGAGGTTGTCTTGCGGGTGCCGAACGAAGAGTAATAGATAATCAGCATATAGGGAAAGTGATAGGGGCCCATATGTTAATTGTAGTCCTCAAGGATGGTCCTCCAAGATGCGGACCAATGGGTCCACCGCGGCTATGAAGAGAAGGGGGGGGACAGGGGGCACCCTTGCCAGGTGCCTCAGAATATAGGAAAGGCATCCGTGAGTGCACCGTTTATCCGTAGGTGATCCACGGGTCTGGTGTATAATAATTTAATCAGGGCCAAGAAGGGGCGGGGGGATGCCCAATTTACGGAAGACTGCATATAGAAAGGGCCACTCTAGTGAGTCAAATGCCTTTTTGGCATCTAATAAAGCCACTGCTGCAGGTGTAGTGGGGGATACTTTGTTTAATACTGAGAATATAGTATGAAGGTTCAGTGATGTCGACCGGTGGGGCACGAATCCAGACTGAACTGGTGTAATAATCTGTTCCATCAGCAATGAAAGCCTGGTGGCTAAGATTTTGATTAGTATTTTTTAACAACGAAAGAGGAAGATATGGAGCACAATGGCAGGGACCTTTAACTGGTTTTAATATTACTGTCAGTACTGCTTACTGGAGCAAAGGTGGCAATTCACCCCATTCCATCGCTTCATTGTATACTATTAGGCGTTGTGGAGCCAGCTGCAGCTTGTAAGCTTTGTAGAAGGCTTCTGTCAGTCCGTCAAGTCCCGGTGCCGTGGAACCATCAAGAACTGAGATGGCCTGATTTACCTCTTCTAACGCGATAGGCTCATTCTATAACTCCTGATGAGCCTTCGACAGGACCACATTGCGATCTCCTCAAGGTACAAGGTAATCTAGGAGGGGTCCCAAGTGGTGAGAGCAATATATAGAGTCTGGTAATAGCTTGTGAACTCTTGCAGGATGTTTTCCACCCGCTTATGACCGTGTCTTCATAGGAGTGAAGCTCCGTTATGTAGTCCTGCTGGTGGTCTGGCCATAGTAAGCGTGCCAGTGTACATCTGGTCTCTCGCCCTCCGCATATCTGTAGGCATTGGCATGTTTACCCATGTACAGGATCTCCTGATTACCTAGTTCTCTGAATTCTACTAATAAGTCCACACACTGTTTTAACTGTGTCGCCTTTTTGTCTGCAATCATGTTGTCTAGCTTCTGCGATTCTGTCTCTATGCAATTCAATTGATTACGGATGTAATGTAAAACTCTGGTGTGTTTCGAAATGCACACTCCTGGAATCTACACTTTAAAGGCTTCCCAAAGGGTGGCTACTGTGCCGGTGTTAAGTGTAAAGTATTCAGTGATAGCTGTCAATCGCTTGTGTCAAAACACCGGGTCTTGTAGGGTTATTTCCTTGAAATGGCCAGCTAAAAGCAGCTGGGCATCCATATGGGATTTCTAATGTGAGCGTGACGGGGCTGTGGTCTTACAGTGTACAGGGAAGCACAGAGATGTTGGTTACCCACAGGGCAGCACTGTTAGATAGGAACCAACAGTCTACTTGGGTCCAGATAGAGAGGGGGGATGAGTAGAATGTGTGTTCGGGTGTATGTTGATAGCGCATGTGCGCCAGATGTCTATTAAAGAATATGCATCTGTTATGTGGCGGAATGCTCCTCTGGTGCGAGGTTTATCAGTGGGTTGGGCACTGGTTGAGTCTGCCCTCAAACAGTTTGGCATGTTTAAGTCTCCACTCAAAAATACATTGTCCGCCTCGAGACTGTTCATTCGGGTTACTAAGTCATGGATGAATTCGGGATCATCTATGTTAGGTGCATAGATATTTATCAATAGGACTCTTTGGTATTCTAAAGTACCTTGAAGTAGTGTGTAGCGCCCATTCGGGTCTGTGTAATGTGCATGTCTAGTAAATGGAATACTTCGATGAACAATTATACATGTGCCTTGGGAGTACAAGCTGTAACATGAGTAGTACTGTTAGAGGCCCCACAGCTTGGAAAAGGCTTGATTCTTTTTTTTTGGGGGGGGGGGTAGGTGCGTTTCCTGTAAGTAGGCAATTTTGATATTATGCCTCTGTAAGTAAGAAAGTACCGGTTTACCTTTTCTCGGGTTGTTGATACCACGGATATTCCAGGTAATGGCAGTAAAGATTAGTCCCTTAGGTGGCATAAGTCTATGAAATGGGCTGGGATCGAAGCTGGTCTATTGGGATGTGCAGTGTGGTGGCTTGTGAAAAAGAAAGTATGATATTCCACGAAATGGCAAAAGACAATTAAGTTGCTAACTCCATCTAACAAAAAAACATTCCTCCCACCCCCACTAGATGAAACATTATCCAGTGAATCCTAGTTTTACATACGAAATATTGAAACAAAAAAAATCCAATTTGAAACATATCACCATGGGGGCGTAACAGCGCTCCATTCTCGGAGGCTCGTCTGAAGGTGGGGTTTCTAGTCGGTGTTCATGCAACCTTTGGTGAATTAGCGCCCATGGGAGCCAAATAAGGCGGTACAAGATACGGAACACAAATTCAAAGGTGGTGTCTCCGTTTAATGACTTGTACCTGGATCTCCCAGGTCTTGTGTAGC
Organism: Calotriton arnoldi; assembly: GCA_963921515.1. Taxonomy (NCBI): domain Eukaryota; kingdom Metazoa; phylum Chordata; class Amphibia; order Caudata; family Salamandridae; genus Calotriton; species Calotriton arnoldi. The sequence continues at coordinate 32,956 of CAWUFW010002974.1, forward strand.
ATGGTTTGTGGCAGCAGAAGTTATTGGAGAGTAGTGTCTCGAATTGTCTTTCCCGGAGCATGGGGCCACAGGGTGCTGCATCGGCGAAGATTTTGCCCCAATCTCCTTACAGAAAGGCCCCTACGTCTACTGGTGTGTCCATCATTTTTATGTATCCTTGATATTCAATTCGTAGGCGCGGCGGGTATATCATGGTATATTTAACGCCTAATTTGCGTAGTGAATTCTTAACATCTGTGAATTTATGTCTGGCCTCTTGCACCATGGTGGTGGAATCTGGAAACAGCGATACATTGGCGCCTTGATATCCGAGTGGGCCTTTTTCACGTGCTAATCAGAGGACAGTGCCTCCGTCTCTATAATTGAGTAGGCGCACTAGGATGTATCATGGTAGGGTGCACTCTGGAGGTCTAGGGCCCAGGGATCGGTGTGCTCTTTCCACTGTGTATGTGATGTAGAATCTAGATCGGTCAAAATGTTCAACTAGTAGTTGTTCCACCAATATCTCAGGGCGGCCCGTGTTGGTTGTCTCCGCGATGCCTGCTATAGAGATGTTGTTTTGGGGTGATCTAGCTAGGAGGTCTTCGTTTTTAATGGCCACTGGCTTGAGCAAGTGCTCCATTCTTCCTATACACTTCTGGGTAGAAGCTAAGGCATCCTCCCAATCTGATATCCTCTGTTCAGCACCCTCAAGGCGTATTCCGTCGTTGTCCAACCACTCGCCCATGTCAATGCGGGCCATTAGCATATCGAATCGTGCATCCATTGCGCTGAATCCTGCCTTTAGGTTAGCCAGGACGGCGGCCATATTATCAGTGCTGGTCGTCTCCGGTCCCCTATCCATGGGCTCATCCATATCTGAGTGCGCTCCTCTGCTCTCCAGGGGTTTTGTGCGGTCAAAGGTAAGTCGTCTCTGTCTGGGGTCTGTTCTGCCCATGGTATAACTATGAGATTATAGTGGGTCTGGTGGCAGAGAATCAGTGGCGCTCTCTCCGCCGTCCCTTCTATCGCAGTATGATTGAATGTGTCTGCACGATCCATCTGGTGTCGTAGTGGCCAGTAATCGGCCTCCTCTACAACAGTTTTTTGCCTTCTGCAGCTTTGTGGCTAGCTCTGTCTCCCCGGTACCAGCATGTTTGCATGTATTTCACAATGTCAGGTGTGCTTCGAGGTGGTCGTTGTGTTCTCAGTGAATGAGAGTAGCTAGGGGCCGGTATCTAAAAGCTAATAGCACTCTGCCATGCTGCATCTCCACCCCAATGTAGGGGGGATATGCCCATGAGTTCCTCCAGAAGCCCCCCAGGCCAGGCGGCGTCCAGCCTCTGGTCAGCTGGTCCCCAACAAGGCTGTGGCTGGCCTTGTCTCCCCAGGGCCCACTTATTTTTTAGAAAAAACTGTTTGCTCAACAGCAGTGAGGGTCTTGGAGAGGTTGCTGGTAGGGGGATGGATGGGGGAGGCAGTCTATATGTATTCTGCCAGTTCCACCCCTGCAGGGCCAGCGACGGCTAATGGCAGGTGTCCATAGCTCTCCAGTGCCTCAGACCATTGGCGTCGAGGACAGCGTGCACAAGATAGAGGCAAAGTTCAGTTTGTATGCCTGCATTCCATTTCTGTGGCACTGTTTTTAACTACAGAGGGCGAGTGGGAATGCATGACCTACCACCACGTCCGCTCTCAGTGTGCTGTGTCAAGGGTCCTGCAGTGGTTCTCTGCTACGTCTCCCAGCCTCTAAGCCCCAGTAGGTCGTCACCGCCACCGGCCTGGTATGATGAGGATGCGGGCCCCAGACCTCCGCCATGTCCGCGGCCTCGTGTCAGTAGTCCAGTTCACCCCTGGGGGGTCCCGTTGGTCGCCTCAGCAGCCGGCCATATCTCCGCAGTCTCCAATGCCAGCGGGTGCTGCTCCCTTGCGAGGGAGCATTTCTCGCAGCACCACACAGTTGGCCACAGCTGGGGCAGCAGTGGGGTACTGTAGCCAGAGGGCATCACTGGCGGGCGGCTTCGGACCTGGCTGAATCGTGCGATCCCTGCCTCGGGCTCACCCATGGCCCCGGTCACTGCAGGGCCTCCAAAGCCTTACCGGGCACACTCTCCCTCCTCAGGGTTCAGCACATCTGGTACAGGCCTCTGCCAACATTCAGGGTGTCCAGGCTGCCTGGGTTCGCCGTGCTCATATTCTAGCCCTCTGGATGCATCTTAGGCATCTTTTTACGGTGGTTGCAGGCTGATTCGAACTGCCTTTGTGGGAGCTTTACCAGTAAGCGGCCATCTTGGTGGATGTCATGGCCACCCCCCCTTCACCTTTCAACCTAATACACAAACAACAACTAATGGCCATGAATGACGTGACCTACTAAATGCTGCATTTAGAAAAATTAAAAAAACTCCCATTTAATATAGCCGAGATGCCTTCGGGGATGTGGGTATTACACACTCCCCATCTCGACATTTTAATTCACCGCTTGCATGAAACATTTTGCCATAGGTAGATACAAACCCCTTGGGAGCAGCTTCATAAATGAATTATGGTCATTCTTTACATATCGTTGGGAATGTTCCAACAATTAAGTTTTTATAACTGGAGAAGAATGTGACTACTGTAAGACGTTCACTTGTTTGTAAACAAGTTAAAATCCATGGCGCCTGTAACACTTCGGCGCCCAATTCGGCTTATTTAAAGAGAATCCCAGTTTCTCCAATTCTCCCTTCCATAAACAGTACTTTCGAATGGTAGTTACCTCATGCGGAGCGATCAAGACTGTTGTGGAATACAGGCTGGAGTCCCGTATTTTATGTAAGTTTCCCACTTAGTCACTTTCTGCAACAACGTCTTTTTTCCCCCCTCCGCATGGACTAGTAGATAGCTCATTGTGGCCTTCGATTCCAACTTTGAAGGCAGATTTCAACAAGCTGAGCAGACTCAAAGCATTATTCTTCCAACAGGAAGTAGTGCTCACATCTGCCCGCAAGACCTGCAAATTGCAGGTGGCTAGAATTTCCAGTGAAATACAGTCATTGTTAAATACAAACCTTCCTCTGCGTTTCAGAGAATTGGTGCATCATATATTTAGTGCGTCTAGTACGACAGGCCTCACCCACTTTTTGAAAGTTGTAGGCTCTGGCCTTGTTACTTCTTTTCAGACCGTATTTCCGGCTTTTATCCACTCCGTTGTTTCTAGTGTATTCAGGGGTTTCCAGTTGCTGTTATTCCTCATTTGTGGCATTCTCCTCCTGGTCCTACTTCTACACAGTGGATGTTCCTTTTGCAGGCACTCTGGAATGGGCACAGCTTCAACAATACCATGAGCGTATGCTTCAGATCTTTGTAATGTTACTACTACGAGATCTGGATCTTGATTGGTCCTTAATGCTTTGACCAGCCTGGTTTACCTGTGTGCAACCCATTGTATTTGGTGCCACTTCGAATGGGCACTGGACATTTGCCTGGCTTTGCAAATTCCTGCTACCATGTTTTTTAGACTGTTGATGAGTCCCTTAACAACCCATTTTCAGAACTGTTCCCCGGGATTGCATTTCTTCACAATGCAAGATTTGAGATATACACTTACGGACAAACGTGCATTGGCACATGGACCACCGGATGTAGGCTCCACTAACACGGATGCGGGTTGCCCTGCAACTGTCTCAGCATCGACTGAGACCAGTGATCATGTTTGTTCCTTGGCGGTCATGGCTTGGGCAATAGACCAAACATTGCACGCAGAATCGGACTCCTTTATAGAGTCCTTGGCCTTTGAATTGGTGGGTAGCATGAATGGATTCCTCCGAAGCACCACAATTTGATTATTCTTCCAAATTGACACTTTCTTCAATTAATTTTCATTCCATTCTTATACCTATGCTTTGAGTAGGTTTACCTTCTAACAATGTTTATATATTCCATTCCATTTGGTATTCTCTTTTGTGCCATTATTCTGGCCAAAGGGAGGATGTCGTGTGTTTCCTGTATGGCCCATTGTAGTTTTCCCAAGGTTAGCCTAATTGTGCATGCTGTAGGCCGCATTTTCCTTTGCACACAGTACTATATTAAACACGCTTGCTTTTGTGGCACATTGTATTTGCGGACAGAACCTGCATATGTTTCCATGTTCTGTTCTTTTCCTTGGATTTAGTCAGCACACCATAGACAAGGTCAAACAATGCCCCTTGTTATTTTCTCTGGTCAGGCACTAGCACCTAGATATAACACGAGAAGGTCCAAAACACACATGGATTGAAATTTGAGACAAGAGCACTGCATCAACCGAGATGTAAAATGTCTGTGTATGCTAAGGTATGTGGTCCACCACTAATTCCAAAGACATTTGACATATAATAATTTAGCTTCAGTAGAAGGGGAGGTAATTTAGGCTACTCTGTCTTATAACATGAGGGCTTTTTATGGTATATGGTTTATTGACCGTGCTAACTGTTTTTAGTCTGCATTTCTGTTCTAATAGTGGCACAAATACTCCATTTTAGAGCATGATAATTTCAATAAATAATCTAAACTTCCTTCGTGTCTCATTTATCTTTTTGTGGAAAAAAGCAGGTGAGAGCGAAAGGGTGTGTACTTTTACCGAGATCCCAGAGTTGGTCGAGAGTGCTGTGTTCTGGGTTGCAAATTCACTTCTCTCTGGTAAGGTTAGGATGGCAAGTGAGGCACTAAAACTAGTTGGGCTCATAGATACAGCGGTGGTATGGTGCCTCAGTCCCTATATTCCAAGGTTCTATGGTCCCAAGCAAAGTTCTGTTCCTGAGCAGAATCCCTGCAACACTTTGTCATAGACTGTGACCTTGTAGCATTAAAAATACACAAGTCACTATTCCCCACTGCACCATCCAAGATTTAATTCTGTGGCTCTCTGGTTACACACAGCCCTCTGCAGTCCATTGACTAATAGTTGTTTCATAATATACTATAGTGCATTTCCCACTAACTGCTTTTTATATCGATTTATTTTTCATTTAAGCTGCCCGTTATTTTATATGTAGCTACCAGACAGTTAAAGACCTTAAAAAACTTACAGGATATTTTGTTTGACCCCACCCACCCAATGTTCAGACTTTCAAGGCCCTCTAGCCCCTCCCCCGAAACATGACTGAAGTCAACAGCAGTAAAATAATATAACCAGGAGTAAGTTTTTGCTCAAATATAAGCATCGGTTTTCAAAATGTTAAAAATAAAAACCTTTTTAGAAAAACAGTATAAAAAAAAAAAAAAAAGATTAAGGGAACACTCCCCCCCCAAAATTAAAGAAAGCATCCTAATTATACCATTTACAATCATTAATGTTAAATTGTAAGGTCAGTTTTACTTATGATGAATGATGTTCAGCAACCTCCAGTTCTATACAGCTGTAAAAACCAAGTAGTCAACATCTCATGAAATAAATATGGTTCTCCTCGGATGCCCTGCATTGAAGTTGCAGCCCATGCCATACAGCCATTATACCCAGGACTACTGGAAATATGCGATTGCCTGGCTGCTGCGATTTTAGCATAATTGTAGATTTGCATCATTTGCCACACTGTCAATCTTCTAACACAATCTACTGATTTTAACAAAAAACATTTATTTTAATACACAAAAGGTTCAAAAGTTACTAAAAAGCTGCAAAACATGTTGCTGCATAGTAGAAGGCCCTTTGCAAAGCTGGACTGGTCACCTTTTTGTTTCCAATTGCTATATTTGAGTGTTAAACTGGTACTAATGAGATGCTACCACAGATTGACCGTTTCTCTGGAGAAAAACAGGCACACCCATCACATTAGTTTAGATAGGCGTTATCTGAATACGTACCATTGTGCGTTTTTACTTAATTCTTTATGGAGACTTTTTTTTTTTTTTAAGTGTATGGTAAGCCTTTGACACCGAACCAGATTCACCCACAAACCTTAGGTTTGCAAAACACTATTTAATATTATTTCCCCACCATAAAAATCATTTGCCATGGGAATTGGGGGTGTTTATGGTTGTCAATGAGGAGTTCTAGGTTCTAGAGATTTTTGTCAGGAGGCAGTCCATACGCCTAAAAAGTTATGACAGGGAGTCGCACAATCAAAAAGTTTAAAGAAATCTGCTCTAAGCCCATGGGACTAAACAAAGTGGTTTAAAGAAAATATTATTAAATATTTTCAACACAAACTAATGTGTACAAGATCATAAAAGCTGGCAGACTTAACTCAGAGACAGGACAGCAGTATCCTGTTCACATAATAGTTTTTCACCTAATGGCTACAACAGCATTAAGACACCAAACACTGAGCCGCCAAACACTGAGCCAAATAGTGAGCTGCCAAAAAGTGAGCTGCCAAATATTGAGCCCCCAAATATTAAACCGCCAAATACTTTTCTGCCAACTACTGAGCTAAGAAAAACAGCCACCAAAAACAGAGCCCCCCAAAATAGAGTTTATGGCAAAAGGTTAGGGGAATCCCACGTCAACGATGTCAGGTCCAACAGGCAAATAACCAACCACCCACATACCCCCAAAAAAACAAGCCATCACAGCTGGTAGTACTAATGAAGGGGAAACACATCTGACTATCTTGCAATAGAAGAAGCCAATCACTATTACAATATTCTGAAATAAAAAGTAGGTGGCGGTTGGTGTCTATACATCCTAAAATCTAACACCATCCTTCTTGCAGTGGGTTGTCGTGTACCTTTTGAATTTACGGTTCCAATTCTGGACATTTCTGAAGCTTCTAGTGCGCCAGAGGTATTAAGGCAAGATAAGTTGGACAAGGCCTCCTACTATCTAGGCTGCCCCAGGGAAAGTGATCTCTTACCATTTTCTTAACCTCTCTTTTCAGGCCACCTCTCTCTCACGGTCGCTCTATCCAGTGTCATCTTAGCAATTTTTTGGAACCCTGGTCAAGACATTACAGTTAGTTTTGAGTGACATTTGCTGAGAGTTTAATGTCCATAAGATGACACAAGTACACATGAATAATACCAAAGTTCTTACCCAGGATCCTTACGAAAATGTCTTAAAGCAGCTTAGAGATGCCCAACACCTTTTCAGATGAGAACACCATTCTCTAACCCTATGTGACTAAACAAAGATTTTTAAATAAATATTATATTTAGGCAACGCATAACAAACCAATGAGTTCTGGCAGACAACTCAAAGACAGGAGAGCAGCGTTCTGATAAAATATTAGTGGTTTAGTTAGTGGCAACAACAGCATTAAGATGTCCATCAAAAGAAATTCACCACAATAGAAAGAGCCAGCAAAAAGTGAGCCACTAAAAATTTAGCTTAATAATAGTGAGCCGCCAAACAAGTGAGCCGCCAAACAAGTGAGCCGCCAAACAAGTGAGCCGCCAAATAAGTGAGCCGCCAAATAGTGAGCCGCAAAATAAGTGAGCTCACAATAAGTGAGTCGCCAGATAGTAAGCTCACAATAACAGAGCCGCCAGACACTCAGAGCCGCCAGACACTCAGAGCCGCCATTGACCCTGAACTACGCCACACCATTAACTGCTCCATCGAGACCGCCACCTTCCCCAATGACTGGAAGCATGCTGAGATCAACCCCCTGATGAAGAAACTATCTACCAACCTGACATAACTCAAGAGTTTCAGACCCATCTCCCTGCTCCCCTTCCCAGGCAAGGTCACTGAGAAGGCCATCAACACACAACTCTCCGAGTTCATAGAAGCCAACCACATCCTGGACTCCTCAATCAGGCTTCCAAAGAAACCACAGCACTGAGACCGCCCTCCTTGCTGCCACTGATGACATCCGCTCCCTCCTCGACTGAGAAGAAACAGCAGCCCTCATCCTCCTGGACCTCTAAGCCACATTCAACACGGTCTCCCATTGCACCCTAAGAATGAGAGTCCACAACGCCAGCATCCGCAACAAAGCTCAGAACTGGATCCATTCCTTCCTCACCGGTAGAACACAGCGAGTCAGAACTACCACTGTTCCTCTCAAAACCCACGGGGATCAGATGTGAAGTCCCCCAGGGCTCCTCCCTGAGCCCCACCATCTACATGGCCCTGCTCAAAACCATAGTCAAGAACCACATACTCAAATATAGTCTACTACGCAAACGACACCCAACTGATGCTCTCCCTCAACAATTAGCCCAAAATCACCAGAAACAACTTCCACGACGGGATGAATGCAGTTGCCACATGGATGAGAGACAGCTGTCTCAAGCTCAACTCGGACAAGACCGCAGTCCTCCTTCTGGGGCCAAATACCTCTGCCTGGAAAGACTCCTGGTGGCCAGCTGTTTTAGGAACCCACAGACCACGCACAAAACCTAGGCATCATATTGGACTCTTTGCTCACAATGAGCCGCTAGATAAATGCCGCCTCCTGGTCATGCTTCCACAATCTTCACCTGTTTCAAAATACCTTTAGATGGATCCCCACTGAGGCCAGAATGACAGTCACTCACGCACTCATCAGCAGCAGACTCGACTACGGCAACACATTCTACACAGGCGGCACCCAGAAAGTCCTCAGGTACCCACAGAACACTGCAGCCAGACTGGTCCTCAACATCCCCCACTGCAGCCACATCTCCCAACACCTGGTAGAACTCCACTGGCTACCAGTCAACAAAAGAGTCAGTCAAGCTCCTCACACATGCTGACAAAGCCCTCCATGATGCTGGACCAGCATACCTGAACCACTGTCCCTCATTCCATGTACCCACCAGACAACTCCACTCAACTGGCCCTTGCCACGGTCCCTCAGATCTTCAAGAACAGGACCAGAGTAAGATCCTTTTTCTACATCGCCACCAAAACCTGGAACACCCTGCCCACTCACCTCAAGCTATCCCAGTCGCTGACCCAATTCAGGAAGGATCTCAAGACCTGGCTCTTCGACTGAACCTCAGCACCCAGCAGGACCTGCGGTCCACAGCGCCTTGAGACCCTAACGGGTGAGTACTTGAGCTTAACAAGTGCTGATTGATTGATACTCAGCCACAACAAACTCAGCAGCCCCAAACAGGAGGGTTTAAAGCCAATAAGTTAGGGGAGAACCATGCCAAAGATATCAGGTCTAACAGGTAAATAACCAAAACCCACACCCTCAAAAAAATGAAGCCATCACAGCTGGTAGTAATGAAGGGGCAATGCATCGGACTACCTTGGAATTTAAAAAGTCTAGAACTATCATAATAAAACCAAACAAAGGGTAGGTGGCGGTAGGCGTCTATGCCTCTCAAAAACTAACATCAGCCACCTTGCATTGGCTTGTCATGTAGCTTTTGAAATTACAGTACAAGTTCTGACATTACTGAGGCTTCAAGTACAAAAGAGGAATTAAGGAATGAGCAGATGCTCAAGGCATCTTAACTTTTAGGCTGCCCCCAGGGAATGAGATCTCTTATCAGTTTCTTAGCCTCTCTTTTCAGGCTACCTCTGTCGCTCTATTCACTTTCAACTTAGCAATTTTTTCAAACACTTGACAATACATTATAGTGATTTTTTTAGCAACGTTTTCTGAGAGTTAAATATCCATAGGATGAAACAAGTACACATGAATCATACCAAAGTCCTTTCCCAGGATCCTTAAGAATGTGTGTCTTAAAGTGGCATAAAGATGCCCAACACCTGGTCAGATGGGATCACAATTCTCTTAGGATATTTGACTAAACAAAGTTCATTAAATAAATATTTTTATTAGATTTATTTCAACAAATAATAAACCAATATATACAAGACCATAAGAGCTGGCAAGCTTAACTCATACAGAACAGCAGTTTTCTGTTATTAAAACAGATGTACAGTTCGTGGCAATAGCAGCATAAAAAGAAATGCACAATAAAAAGCTGCCAAAAACAGGAAAAGCCAAAAACAAAGCCGCCAAAAACACAGACACGAAAAAAAAGGCAAGCCAAAAACACAGCCGCCAAAAACACAGACACGAAAAAAAAGGCAAGCCAAGAACACAGCCGCCAAAAACACAGACACGAAAAAAAAGGCAAGCCAAAAACACAGCAGCCAAAAACACAGCCCCCAAAAACACAGCCGCCAAAAACACAGCCACGAAAAAAAACACAGCCATGAAAAAAAACAGCCACGAAAAAAACCACAAATGCAAAAACAACAGTTGATGGACAGAATGCAGAACAATGTCATACATTCACCCCAGTACAGAGATCTGGGCCTAAATCCATCGTTTTTTTGCTCACCATGCCATTCCAGTTTGAACCCAGCCATATGCAGATCAGTCTTGACCCTGTGCCTCATGGGAACAGTCCAGCCCGAACTGCCAAGCCAGGTCCTCCCTGGACTGGAAACAAGCATCCTAGGACCGGTTTCGGGGTTTCACCCCTCTTCAGCCAGGATAGCTTGATTCCAGTGGCATGGAGAGCACGGGACCCACGTCTGGGCATACCCGTCCCACTCGGGTTGACAAATGCAAAAACAACAGTTGATGGACAGAATGCAGAACAATGTCATACATTCACCCCAGTACAGAGATCTGGGCCTAAATCCATCGTTTTTTGCTCACCATGCCATTCCAGTTTGAACCCAGCCATATGCAAATCAGTCTTGACCCTGTGCCTCATGGGAACAGTCCAGCCCGAACTGCCAAGCCAGGTCCTCCCTGGACTGGAAACAAGCATCCTAGGACCGGTTTCGGGGTTTCACCCCTCTTCAGCCAGGATAGCTGGATTCCAGTGGCATGGAGAGCACGGGACCCACGTCTGGGCATACCCGTCCCACTCGGGGTGACAAATGCAAAAACAACAGTTGATGGACAGAATGCAGAACAATGTCATACATTCACCCCAGTACAGAGATCTGGGCCTAAATCCATCGTTTTTTTGCTCACCATGCCATTCCAGTTTGAACCCAGTCATATGCAAATCAGTCTTGACCCTGTGCGAAAAAAATACCCAGCCACGAAAAACAGGGCAAGCCAAAAACACAGCTGCCAAAAACACAGCCGCCAAAAACAGGGCAAGCTGAACACAGGGCAAGCCAAACACAGGGAAAGCCAAACACAGGGAAAGCCAAACACAGGGCAAGCCAAACACAGGGCAAGCCAAACACAGGGCAAGCCAAAAAGAAAGCCGCCAAAAAGGGAGCCGCCAAAAACAGAATGCTTCAAGACCAAAAGTTAGTGGAGAACCATTATAAAGATGCCAGATCTAGCAGGCCAGGAACCAACCCCCCCACCCTACCAAGTAAAACAAACCATCCCAGCAGGTAGTAGTAATAAAGAGGCCACACATCTGACTGCCTTGTAATGTAAGAAGTCAAGAACTATAATAATATAACCAAATAAAGAGTAGGTGGTGGCACATGTCTATGCCTCCCAAAGACCAACACCAGCCTCCTTGCTGTGGCTTGCCATGTAGATTTTGACTTTGCAGTTTGAATTCTGACATTGCTGAAGCTACAAGTGCGCCAGGGGTATTAAGGCATGGGCAGTTGCTCAAGGAGTCAGCGTTGGATTGGCACTGCGGGCTATCAGGCATTGCACGAGGGGCCTGAGGCAAAGGCCAGCTGGTGGGCTGTTATTTTTAGCGGCAGATAAAAAAATTAAATTTTACTGGGCCGGCTTGGCCACTGGAGCTTGATCTTAAAGGCTGCTGTAACCTTAGAGCGAAGATCGGAGCTTGTATAAAATCAAGTTTAGAGAACGGCTGGCTCATTTTCTTGTGCAGTAGGACAATGGACTGAACTGAGCAGGCACAGCGTGTGGTGGGACTCCTCCTGTCCCCAGTCTCTCACCCGGACAGTGAGGCCACTACGAGTGGAAGAGCTCTTTTTGAGTCTCACAACCAGCACTAATGTTAACTGGGGTGGAGTGAAAGGGGGCTGTGCAGGGAGAAAGATTAAGATTTCAGGCTACGTATAGCTCTCACTGTTGCTTTAACAAATTCATCTTATACATTTTTGGGTACTCTGGGGAAAACATTACAGTGATTTTTGTGCACCATTTTCTGAGGCTTTAATGTACAATTCAAAAAGTGGGCTTGAATTTGCAGATATTGCGTAATAAAATTCAGTTTTCGAATGGGGGTAAAATTCCAAAGATGAGAAGTACAAATGAATCATCCCAAAGTCCTTATCCAGGATCCTTATGAACATATGTCTTAAAGTGGCTCAGACACCCAACACCTTGTCAAACGTATTGCAATTCTGTAAGTCTATTTGGCTAAACAAAGTTTTCATAAAAATATATTTTTATTAAATTTATCCAACACATAACAAACCAATGTGTACAAGATCATAAGTTCCGGCAGGCTCAACTCAGATAGGACAGCAGTATTCAGTTAAGTTAATAGAGGTACTGTTAGTGGCAATAGCAGCATTAAAATGTCCATCAAAAGAAATACAGCACAATAAAAAAAACTGAGCAGCCCAAAAAAAAAGGGGCCGCCGCCACAAACAGCCGTCACAAACAGGATGGTTAAAGACCAAAAGTTAGTGGAGAACTCTGGCAAAGATGCCAGGTGTAACAGCTCCCCCACTACCAAATGAAACAAAACATCACATCTGGTAATAGTAATGAAGGGGCCACACATCTGAATACCTTGCAATGTAAGTAGTCAAGAACTATCATATTTATATCCAAATAATGAGTAGGTGGTGGCACATGTCTATACCTCCCAAAAGCTAACATCAGCCTCCTTGCTGTGGCTTGTCATATAGATTTTGAATATGCAGTTTCAATTCTGACATTGCTGAATCTTCAAATGTGCCAGAGTTATTAAGACATGGACAGTTGCTCAAGGCGTCAGCGTCTGTTTGGCAGAGTGGGCAATCGGGCCTTCCCCGAAGGGGCCTGAAGCATAGGCTAGTTGGTGAGCCTTTTTTTCACCAACAGATAAAATCACATTTTACTGGCCTGGCTTGGCCACTGGAGCTTAATCTTAAAGACTGCTGTAAACTTAGAGCAAGGATCAGAGCTCGTTATAACCAAGTATAGAGAATGGCTGGTTCATTGTCTTGTGCAATAAGACAATGGGCCAAACTGAGCAGGCACAGCATATGGTGGGTCTTATCCTGACCCCAGTCTCTCACCCTAACAGTGAAGCCGCTGGGAGTGGCTGAACTCTATTTGAAAGTCACTACCAGCACAAATGTTACCACAAGTGGAGTGAAAGGGTGCAAAAAGGAAAATGTTGGACAAGATATAATAATTAGTTTAAAAAAACCAAAAAACATTACTGTGAAAAACGTTCATACGGGGCCACAATGACAAAGGGAAGGGAAAATCAACATGTCAGAACAGTAACAAAATGGATTGAGTGAAGAGAATGTGGAGCGAGGCAAAAGGAAAGGTGAGACAGCAAACTGGAGAAAAATGACAAAAATATGGGCAGAGGAAATCAAGTGAGGAAGAAAGGAATGGTAGAGGAGAGAGGAAAAGAGTGCTAGATACGCAGACAGATGGAGGGAGTGAGCGGGAAGAGATTAGGGAGAAGTAATCCTGAAAGACTGGAGAGATGTGCTGAAATTGTTTGAGGCAGGAAAGTGGTAGAGGATGTGGCGAAATGGCCAGAGCTGCCAACTTTAGATAGCTTTTGAATTTACAGATCCAATCCTGACATTGCTGAAGATTCAATTACGCCAGAGGTATTAAGGCATTGGCAGTTGCTCAAGGTGTCCTATCTTCTAGGCTGCCCCAGGGAAAGTGATCTTTCACAAGTTTCTTTGCCTCGGTTTTCAGGTTACCTGTATCTCTCACTGTCGCTCTACCCAGTGTCTTAACAATTATATCGGGCCCTGGTCAAGACATTACACTGATTTTTGAGTGACATTTTCTGAAAATTTAATGTACTATTCAATATGTGGGCTTGAATTTGCAGATGTTGAGTAATTAAAATTCTGATTTTGAATGAGGGAAAAATTCCATAAAATGACAAGTACACATGATTTATCGAAAAGCCCTTACCCAGGATCCTTACAAATATATATGTTAAAGTAGATTGAAGACACCCAACACCTTATTAGGCAAGATCTCCATTCTCTAAGCCAGAGGTCTTCAGACTGTGGGGTTTGACCCCCACGGGGGCCAAGGAATCTTGGGAAGTGGGGCACGCATTCCTTAGCCTCTTCAGCTGAAGTGTCATTCAGGGACTCTCCTGTGCTGTAAAACCAAGGCCTGGCAGACAGCTAAAGATGCCTTTCTGCCAGTGTGCTGCTTGCCTGGAAGAAAGGCAAACGTGCACAACTACTTAATCTGCAATTTTGAAGGGATATCAGCAAATGTGGAGGATGATTTGGGAGCCGGTACCGGCTTGAATTGATCGAATCACTTGAAGCTTTTTTTTTTGGAGTGGTAGTGCAAAGTGTTAAAAACTGAGCTATGAACTGCGTGCTTTTAATTGTCATTGTATTTATGTAGTGCTCACTATTCCGGAGGTGTTGAAGGAATAGTTATGTAAAACAAAAAAAAACACAATGTACGGTCTGGGTATTACTAAAATCTATTTTGGAAGCACCATTTTATTGTAAAACCTTTAGCACATTTTGTAGCATTCTCTAATACTGTGTGTACAGCAAGTATAAAATAATGATTTTCATTTTCACAATGCTTTTGTAACGTGTATCCTGCATGGCCTATTGTAGTTTTCCCTATGTTAGCCTAATTGTGCATGCTGTAGGCTGCATTCTTCTTTGCACATATTACCATAATAAACACGCTTTCTTTTGTGCCACTTTGTATTTTCATACAGAACCTGCATATTTATTTGTGTTCTGTTCTTTTCCTGGGATTTAGTCTGCACACCATAGACTAGGTGAAACAACAATGTCCCTTGTTATTTTCTCTAGTCAGGCACTAGCACCTAGACGTAACACGAGAATGCAGTAGTTTAAGAGCACACGCGTCTTGTCATATAAATGAGCAGAGAGGTCGAAAAAAACACACATGGAGAGAGAGTTCTGCGACCAGAGCACTGCATCAACCAAGATATAGAACGTTTATCTGTGTATGCTAAGGCACAGGTTCCGCCACTGAGCCCAGAAATTTTTGACATATAATCATTTAGCTTCAATAGAAGGGGAGGGGGGTTAGGCTACTCTGTCTTCGAACATGACAGCATGGTCAATAAACCGTATACCATGAAAAGCCCCAACTTTATTTTTAGTATGTATTTGTTTCCTAATTGGGGCACAAATACTGCATTTTATAACACGATTTTTAAAATAATTTTTCTAAACTTCCTTTGTGTCTCTTGTTTATCTTATTGTGGACAAGTGTGAGTGAGAGAACGAAAGGGAGTGTTCTGTTACCTCGATCCCTGAGAGGGTCGAGAGTGTTGTGTTCCGGGGTGCAAATTCACTTCTCTCTGGTAAGGTTAGACGGGCAAGTGAGGCACTATAGCTAGTTGGACCCTACATGCCAAGGTTCTATGGTCCCAAGCATAGTTCTACTCCTGAGCAGAATGCCTGCAATATGGTGCTGCCAATGTTTGGTTAGTTACTTACTTGCTGTAACCCTGAGTAGTGCTTGTGCTTGTCCACAATACCCGTGCACCTTTTCCTGGAGAAGTACGTGGTTTTAGGGATTAGTTATCCTTTGCAGTTCTTAGGCAGCACCAAGTTTGAATATATTATGGTTTAATAAGCCCCCATTGTGCTACTTTATAAATCTTTTGTCGAATAGCTATGGCTCAACCCATGGTTATTCCAGTTAATTGCTGTCGGGCAGTAACTCAGCATTCAATGCACCACAGAGTTCCTAAAGCAGGAGCAACTGTTATTTTTGTTGTAGAGATGGACGCAGCTTTCGGCTTTGAAGTTTTCTTTTCTTGGGTTACTTTCCCGGCTGTTGACGCTAATAATACATTCCATGAATACAATCTTCCTCAAATTCCTGCTTCATATTGTCAATATGCACTTACAGAAATCCCACTTATGGTCTTGGGAACACCAGACTTGGTTTCTTGGCACCCTTCCCCACCTTCTTGGCACAGTCAGCTTGGGCCCCTTAAGTATTGATGGGGCCACATGGCCGGCACTGGCAGGCTATACCCCTTATCCAGATTTAGGTTATATATATCTGTTGCAGACATGCGCTTTGTATAATGTGCTGGTTAACCTAAGTAGACGCATGACCCAATTTATTGCAAGTGCCTTGCTGGCTGGACCAGCTAGGGCTGCTGTTTAAGGAGAACCTCAAGTAGAAGCAGCTCATGTTATCAGTCCCGAAATTGGTAATTCTGTTATGGGCAAATGACCTATGAATCATTTAGAAATACCCTTTCGAATATCCCAAAAATAGATCTAGCTTGAAGCTGTGTTTCCTCTTACGGGAACACAAGACAAAAACAGAATTTTAAGTATGTGCTCATCCAATGGCCTGCTTCCCCCTGTAGCTGACTGCAACACATTCGGGATTAGTTTTGCCACAGTGTACACTCTTTGTCTTGGTAGACCCTCGATGGCCATTCTACTAAACATCCTCA
Organism: Calotriton arnoldi; assembly: GCA_963921515.1. NCBI lineage: Eukaryota > Metazoa > Chordata > Amphibia > Caudata > Salamandridae > Calotriton > Calotriton arnoldi. Next base: position 49,366 of record CAWUFW010002974.1, read on the forward strand.
AAACAAATAAAGAATGAACATGGGGCAGGTCCTGCCCTAGATTTGGGGATGAAACTCATGGGTAAATGTACCTGTTGTCTCTGAAATTATTCTTTCTAATGTTAAGGATGAAGCAGCATGTTTGGCTATATGCAACGACTTGCCACACTGGCCTAGCCAACCACAAAGGCAAATTGCCAGTTATTCTTAATGTATACACTACTTTAGGACGTAATAGTTTGAGAGAATATGACATTACAATGTATACTGTTACCATGCATGCTATTACAACAAATGCAACAAAAACTATCAAATATGCTTTTTAATACCCCTCTAAAATACAGGATAAAATTAAAAACCTATTAACCCAGTAAAGTACTCCTAAAAAGCAGAAAGTTTTCCTATGTTAAAATACTCTGTCGTTTGGAAACAAAGCGTGTTCATTCCAAATACAACACTGGTGTCCTTCCTCTATTTTAATTAACTCTACCACTACAAGAAAGGTCTACACAAAATGACTGTTCTAAAAAGGAACAAAGAGAACCCTGTTTTTCACAACACATAATAAGCATACATTTTGGCAGATTCTGAATCACGCGGAAAAAATAAAATCCCAACCCTGTTTTCTTTAAAATTTTGGAAAACCCATAAAAAAAGTATACATTCAGCCAACCAATATTTTGTGCTCTGTGGTACACTGACTTCAGTGGTGACCACATGCTGCTGAGGTGTGAGAAGAAAAACATTTTCCTAGACAGACACTGCCACTTATTGACTCCAGTAAGTGAAACGTGAACATAAAACACACTTACTAAGAACAACAATAATTTCCAAACATAACAATTTTAAATATCATACAAATTCACAGATTTTGAACATAAACCAACAGCCTTATCATTGAACTACATTATCTGGAGGCAAGCCACTATGTTTTAATTAAATATTTTCAACAACAAAAAAAAAAATATACAAGGGCACATGCATCAAGCCTTTTCCCGTTCGCAAACAGGCCAATTCGCAGAATCAGCCCGTTTGCGAATGGAAAAAGGCCTTTTCCTATGCATGTAGGTTTTGGCATTCACAATTTAGATAAATCACAATTTTTTGCGATAACCTAAATCGCGAATGCATTTAGGGAATCGCAATTTTCGACTCCCTAATGCCGATGCATATAGCCTTTCCTAAATGCGAACTGTGCATAGAGGAAACGCTAATTACCATCAACTTCAAGTTGATGGTAGTATGTGCATGCTTTGAAAAATGCATACAAATGCATTTTTCAAAGTGCCATGTAGCGCACACATGCCTTTGGGGCATGTGTGTGCTTTACATGTGCACACTTACCTTTTTTTGTGGGGTGCTTCACGGGGGCCTTAGGCCCCCTGGCACCATTGGATTTGCATTCGCTATTTGCAATTACCAATTTGGTAATTGCAATTAGCGAATGCAATACCGTTCATTCCTATGGGCCTGTAGGCCTATAGGAATGAATGGAGTCACATTACCTAAAAGTGATTCGCAATTTCCGAATCGCTATTAGCTAATATTAAGGAATTGCAAATTGTTTTGCAATTCTTACTAGCATAGCATTTTGCGATTCCCAAATGGCGAATCAGTAAAATTCGCTATTTGGGAATCACAAAACGCAGGCTTGTATTGATGCATGTGCCCCAAAACCTTTACCTCGGGGAAGATGATGGTCAGAAGTGGGGGCAAAATTACTATTCCAACTCCACTGGGTGCTGGCCCAAGGGAAGGTGTTTTTCAGTTGCAGGCCATGAAAAGTAATGCATTTACAGTAAAATATACAGACATTATCATGTTTTTTCACAGGACTTACTTGCAATTTATGCATCAAAAAGGACCAAACAAAAACGTCATCTGGACTCAAATCCATCAACACCAGCACTTGTTAAAAAAAAAAAAAAAGATAAAGCCCTTGAGAGGTAAAATGTTAACAAAACCTACTTTTTCAACCCAAACATATCAAAAAATGTCTATTAAGCACCAACAAAAAAAACAAACACCATTAGTTAAAAAAAGAAAGCAAAACATTTTTTTTAAAAGGTTGTAGTGTAGATCACAATCATTTCAAATATCGCTATTTATGTCAACTTTTCCTTACAGTCCCAACCACCCCTAGAAGGGATTAATCAATCTCTACAATATCTTCTGAAAGAATACCTAAACCACCAAAACACTAGAGAGACTTACAAACTTAAAAACACAGGCATTAAGATTTTTTTTTTAACGTTTTTTCTTTTTATAAGCGCTAACTACAAATCACAGTGCAAAATCATAGTTAGCAAAGTCAGAACTAAAAGTCAGAGTCCAGAAACAAAATAAAGAACATGTTCTTAGAAAAGTCAATAGGCAGTCAAGAAACAATAACCTCATTTTCTTTACAGGTTTTAACTAATAAATATTTCTATTTGTAAACACTATAACTAAATTACTATTCCTACCCTGTTTTTCAGACAAATACAATATGGCAACAGGAAGAGAGGAAACCTACATCAAATCTAAGAGGTAATCGACTGCTAAAGTATGGTGGCTATCTTTATTATAAGGAGAGACTGAGCCATGGAATCACTGGAGTTGTGTTCATTGCACGGGCAGGGCGGTTACTCTTGGTGACATTGATAAAAAAATACACTGAGCATAACAACTCTGCAATGTAGATTGAGGTTAGAGAGAACATCCAGCAAACAAAAACTTTGGCATCCAACTCCAATGAACTCTGTGGCTCAGTTTTGAGGGAGGTATTCCAGCACATTCCTATGTTTATAGCAAGTTCTAGGCCCACAATTCCTAATCTCGGCAGAATTTTACATAGAAAAAAACAGTCAAATCACCCACAATGATTAATACCCCAGATCTACTAAGACAACATTCCCATTGAACTTACCGTAACCTTTACTAATGAAACTTTTCTTTTGCACAACAATGAAAACCCTCAGAAAAGGATACTAATCTTTAGCACAACCCATAACCTTGTACTTTTGGAGAATAGTGATGTTTGGATGATGGATGGGACTTTTAAATCCACATCCCATCCATTCAACCACATATCCACTATTCATGCCAATATCAATAACACTACAGTTCTTTTAGTATACAGTTTACTCCCTGATAAGCAAACCTCAACATACACCGAATTTGTAACAGTGGTATAATCTAAAACACTCAATAAAAGACCTAGAAAAGTGATAATTGATTTACCCATGATTAACACGAATACTAAATTATATCCAGATCAACAAATTCAAGGACGTTTTTTTCACTTTTCCACAGGCCTATTGGAGAAAATCCAAAATACATACTTAGTTGAGGATTACATTTCAGACAGTAAACTGCAGAATGAATTAAAGACACTCACATCATTATGCTTTGTACCTCTTGACAGTGTGGATGAATTCTACACATCAATTACTGAATCGGAGTATTTTACAACAAACTATGACAAATTGGCTCCCTTACTAAATTACTTCGAGGACACATGGATTTACCATCTAAACAGATTGGGTGGCAGGAGGAAGCCAAGGTTCTCTTTTGAATGGTGGAGCTGTAACATGACCTGAATTGAGGGAGATGCAAAGACTAATATTGTAATAGCGGGATGACAACTCCTTCAACAAATCAATTGGAAAACCTCACCCAAACTTTAATTATTTCTTAGACATTTTGAAGAAAAAGCAAAGTTTCCAAGATATGAGAAGAGTGCAATCATTGACAGGTAGTCTGAACCCAAGTTTTTCAAAAAGTACAAAAGAAATGTCCGAGCAACTACTAGGTCAAATTCAAGAAATTTTGTTGATGGTGACTTCAGACTACCTAGACAACATTGCACGCATAATACATTTCTAACAAAGACTGACACCTATTCTATCTTACTTGCCCGTTTTGCATTTTTTTCAAGAAATTAGTTTGGCATTTTATAAATAATTTTTTTTAATTAAAGGAATTTCGGGCTTCTTACCTGAAGTTGTCTTTTCTTCAACTCTTGGTGATTAATAAACAACCACACTTCACCAAGAGTCTTGAGCGCTCCAATAATTCAAAGTAACAAATCCAGATTCCATGAAGGTTTCCAAATCCCAATGTAAACTAACAAAGACAACATGCATTGGCATAGCCATTTTTTCCAACAAAACAACTGTTGGAAAAGTTACTGTAGTGAAAAAAACACAAAGCCCCAACAAACAAAAGCACAAAAAAATTGTTTTAAAAAATGCATCAAATCAGTTTATCCAATGCACTGTCCAGACGATAGTATTTGATCCATACCCTTCAAAGCAATCTCCCAGAAACCAAAAGGTGCACATAGTCAAAATGTTTGTTTGAACAAAACATCCAGGAAAAAAATTCAAAATGTCACCAAAATCCAATAGTCGATCCAGGGCATCCATTTTGTTCTTTCTCCCACATGTTTTCAGTGCCATAAATACCACATACTAAGCTTTAAAACACGTTTCAAAAAATGTTTTTAAAAAGGGTTTTTTCTCATTTTGGTTTTTAAAAAATCCTATTATTTCTCAAAATGAGTTTTTTTAAACCAAAACATGAAAAAAAAACAGTCAACCCGACGTGGGCCTATAACTGCAGGAAATGGAATATTGCTTAAAACATTCAAAACATACATCTTACTACTAAAATGCATCTAACTACCTCCCTCCTCTCTCCTTACAATAAAGTATGCCACCCATAATCTGTTTAATTTAACTTACCTGACCACAGCTCTTCCTTGCTTCTGATCTGGATTGCAATGCTCCACCGACTGTAGAAACCGATGCACAACCGCATACGTGAAACCTGAAAGTAAAAAGGGAAAAAAGATAATTTCTCCCATTTAACTCAATGGAAAAGTGTGGGAAAGTACTTTTAAAAATTGTTTACAATATGTTAATACATTTTTAAAATGTTTTTTTAGCATTTTTCCAAGCATTTTAATGCACCGTTAATTCTTTTTTAAATAAACAGTTATTTGTAGGTGTACTCTTTTAAAATAATTTAAATATATTTTTCCCACATCTAAAAGTGTTTTTATTTACAGTTTATTTAAATATTAAATAGGTATTGCAGCTCTCCAAGCTAAACATCTTTTTTAATGTATAATTTATTAACTGATTTTAAATTGATACTCCATTATTAAAATTAATACCAGAGTATTAATACACTTCCCAACCCAAACCCCCCAATTCAGACATCCCATGCCAGAGGGTGGGTGGTACACATCCAAGAATATTTTCTGGATTTTTAAAAATAGAATTTTTAACAAATGTTTTAAAATAACGAAATTCCCAAGTAATTTCAATAATACCAGAGTATTAATACACTCCTCCACCTAAAGTCCATATTAACCTCACATCCAGTGCCAGAGGGTGGGTGTTATACAGACTAATTATTTCATTTTTTTAAAAATAAAAATATTAAAAATTTAAATACATTAATACACAGGTATTAACATTATTTCCTGACTATTAATTCACTACCCCTCTCAATAACCCAATGTCCCACCCATCCTGTACCACAGTTTAAGTGTTTTCACCCCCCAAGAGTTTAGCTTTTTTTAACTGAAAAAACAATAAAAATGAATACCCAGGTATTAAAATGAAAACCTGAGTATTACACACTCACCCACCCAAAACCCTATTTCCCTCACATCCATGTAATATATATTTAAAATTAATTTTTGAAAACAAAAATTAACCAAAAACAAATTAAAACACCAATCTTTAACATTATTCCAATATAAAAACTTACCTATTAAACTTAACAAAAAATGCGCTGTAATGGCATGCATTGTAATGGCATCCATGTTGTAAAAAATGCATTGGAAATTCATTACGATGTAATGCCTGAGTTGTAATGGTAGTTTCCTAGTTTGGGAACCAGACGTGCTGTACCACCCCTTAGCAAGCCTATTTCTGATAAGGACACTAAGACGGCCCTTGACTTCTCTAATAAATCAAGACGACATGGAGGTACTCCATCCCCAGAGTCCTCAGAGAGATGTTACGATTTTCGTGATTGCACTAATATCAAGAATATCGATAGTTATCTGATTCCCAAAAACTATTCTCCTTGTTCCTTTCAGGAATCATCTGACCAACAGTACAACAGAGGAGGGCATTCTGATCTCAGACAAGGAGAGTATGTGCAACTGAAAAGAGAGAACGCTAGTCTGAGGTGAAGATATTAAGGATAGGCCCTTTCCATATAAAGCCCCTTTCCAGGAAATGTTGCAGCATTGACAGCTAGATATGCCACAGAGTGTAAGAGCCCTCCTCCTGAACAGGAGATTACTGTCCTCGACAGTGCGGCTGAGGTCACCATATTACGCCAGAATCTCCACCAGTTTCAAGTAACAAAAGCAACTAGTGCCTTCATTATAGTTGAAACCGTGGACACTCGCGTAGCTCCTCCAGACAGACTATCACTTAGAAATCCAAATTGAGGGTGACATTCAACGCACCATTAAATCGATTTTGTGGGACAATTTGACTACTTCTTATGATATGCTATTGGCAGAGGTCGATTGGTTCCCACCTTTTGTTCTTGCTTGTCCCAAAGGTGAGAATGTTATTCTCCCTTCTTTCTCACACCTCATCCCAGACAAGGTCTAACTTGCATATGTTTCTGAATAGCCCCTTGCCTTGGCCCCAGCTCTTTATCGTAATCACACAGGTTGGGGATAAGGATTCCCCTTACCATGCTGTTCCTATATGGTCTACACCTCAAATTCATCCACAGTATCCTTTTAAATGGGATGCTAAAGCTTCCGTTAAAGAAATCTTTTCCCAACTTGAGTAACAGAACACTGTCTCTCAAATGAATAATCCTCTTTTTCCTGTTTTGAAACCCGATTGCGCCAATCGTATAATCTTAGATTATACACATTTGAATAGTCATACCCATAGTACGGTACAGATTAATATTATCATCTGTAAGAAATACAAAACCACATTTTGGCTCCTGAGAGCCGTGACTGGTCAGCACTTAGCGCCCTCAGTTTTCAGAGGCGCTACACCTGTATTCCTATGGGCTATAAGAACAGCCTGGGAGTCTTCGACGCATGCATTGTGTTGATTCTCCTTTAGATCGACCCTGATGCGTTTACCTATGCTGATGATATCTATCTTATAGATAATGAATTGAACCCCCAATTAGCAAGAGTGGATCACATAATTTTGCAATTAAAAAACCTTATATAGCTTGTCTCAGTGTCCTTTTTTAGGATATGAACTTAAATATGAGGGGAAAAGTCTTGCCCTTCGTTTTCTGGAAAATTGTGCTCAATTGCAGCCTCCATGCATACTTACAAAAAATTAAGTCTCTTATGGGATTTTTGCATTTTGGCAGGACATACATACCTGATTATGCACAATGCATTAAAGGGCTTTATGCCTTAATAGGTCACTGATTTTTCCACTTCCTATTGAACATCAGAACACATCGCAACACTCAGGTCTTTACAATTTGAATTGCTTGAAACACATAGCCTACATACACGTGTTATTAACACTATCTTCATCATCTGGGTATTACAGGGTGGAATTGGATTTACATGTAACCTTTAACGAAGGTGAAATGGTACACATAGCATATGAATTGCATCTATATTACCCTGCAGAAATGCATTTTGCTTCTACTGAAAAAATTCTCACTGCTGTAGTGATGGCCATCCTGAAGGATTATTATTGTTTTTCCTAAGCCAGTTTCGAGGCCCTCACGAAAGCAAGTTTCCCTAATGCAAAGGTCCTCAATTCCCGATGGATACAATGGGCTACGTTCTTAACAGCCATGGATGTAGACCTCGTCTTCGACCCGTCTTTGCAAACTCAAGAATTTTTGCATTATGAATATCTTTATCCACTGCTATCTTCAGTTTTGCCTCTTGATCAATGCAAAAACACAGATGGTTCTGCTCAACCTGCTATAGGTTTTAAGCAGCAGTATTCTGCAACATGTGCTATCGGTATTGGCACTAGGTCAGTTGGCATTTTTCACGCACAAGCTAATCACACCCAGTCCCTTGGGGACTATACTGCGCAGTTGGCTGAAATGAAAGCTTTATTCTTTGCTCTTGAAAATACGGATCCTGAATTGCCCTTATTGTGTGCGATTTGAATTACTGTGTACTGTCTTTTAATGACATACATTTTTGGAGATAAAATTTTTTAAGGATTCCAAGGGTAGCACAAAGCACAACTTGCTTTGGGTTAAAGTGGCAGATCTAAAGGATAGGTTGCCACAATCTCATATTGTACATACAGTAAGTCATTAACTTGTTGGAGAACACGGCATAGGGAACACTGCAGATTTGGCTGCATCATCAGGCAGTTACCACATCTAAAATAGCAGCAGTAACAAGCTCTAAAACTCGTATCGATAAAGATCTTGTCTGCTGTTAATGCATTTAAAATGGCACAACTTTACCGAAGGGCTTTCCTTCAAAATATTCCCATCACTTAAATGATCAAAGTGTTCCTTTTGCAACTATTCCTGGTGTTGGTGGTTGTGTGATTCCCAATGCAGACTGCAGACAGGATTTAATTATAGTAGCACATTAAGGTGTAGATTCCACTCATGCTGGAGTGGCTGCCACTATTTCTCTTACAGCAACGTTATTGGTGGCAAGGTTTATACCAACAGACCAGAAAATCTGTTTTAACTTGTGACATTTGTCAACAAATCAAAAGTTCCAGTGTGTCTCGTCCACCACAGTCATCTTTTTTATTTATAACCAGCCTTTTGTGTGCCCTTACGTAGATCATTGTGGCCTACTGATTTCATAGACTGCGTTCAAATATATTTTGGTTACAGTGCATTCTTGCTATGGATTCCTTTGGGTTTGCCCACACCTCTTGGCTGACGTTTGAACTGTTATTCAAGACTTGCAAGTCTTTATCGCTACATATGCCTGTTGCACATTCCATTCGGACCAAGGTCCAGGATTCGCTTCTAAAGCGTACCGTGATTCGATTAAGTCCATGGTAGTGCAAGTGCATTTTTCTTCTCCACATAGAGCCAAGGGTAATTCTGTTGTGGAGAGAATGAATCGCGATTTAAAGCAGTACTTAATGGCTAGAGCATTATGTACAGGACGTGGTTGGTTGAACTAACTTTATGGGTTTAACTAGCGTTAAATAACCTCCATAAAAGATCTCTCAGTGGGCGGAAACCGTATGAAGTACTTTTTGGCATCAAGATGCATGTTTCAGACCTGGATGGTCCAGACGTTGTGGTGGCTGCTGCAACCTTTGACGTAGATAGCTATTGTGCTGTCTTACAGGACCTACAAAAGTTTTGTGACACTCAATCTCGCAAACACTTGCTTGAGTTTCACTCTTCCAGTGCTGCAGATCAAATTCCATTTTCCGGCTGGCTTCCAACAATTGGAGTTTTAGTTCGATAGGTGGTGGCGATCAAAAAGAAATTCGACCCAATATACCATGCTCCTGTTCCAGTTCTTGGTGTCCAAGGAACGCGAACAGTGATTCTGCTACCACTTGCGGGATACAAAGACAAACGCTTTGTCTCTATGAAAGATGTCAAATGACAACATGTGGCCAATTCTTCACAGTATGACATGGAGTAGTCCCCTTTAGCACAACACTTTCAATTGCGGCCTGTGAGCACCACTGATGCCAATACTTCCCGGCTGGAGGGGGGAGGTTGAGTCTACCTCTGACCATTTTCCGAACAAGCTTCCTAGATCTTCTATCCAGTCTTCTACAATGGATGTTGGTTATAATGATCCACCATCGGTGAATCCTTCTTAGTTTGATTTTTCTCGCCCTAATGCTGAGCCACAGCCTCCTGTTTTCCAGATAAGTACCTTTGGGTATTATATGGATCAAGATAATACTTCTTTGACAGTTTTTTTGTACATGCCTCCAGCACGGTTTGTGTTTTTATTTCTTGGTTAAAACGCACTTATCTAGTCCCCCCCTCTGATAGATGTTAGGATCATACTTACCTTGGTTTTCTTGTTTCTGTGGATTGGATTTGTGACTTTTTTTTCCCTACTTAATAATGGTCATTATATCCCAGAACGTTCTGCTACATAACTGGTCGACCCTCGTTAACATTTTAGTCATTCCAGTGACTAGTGGAATTGTTTGGGATAAAGTTCCTTTTGATATATTTGGTCCTACAGAGATCCTGCTGATACCATATGTGTTCAAAGTTTCTATGGGTGATGTAATTGAACCGGGGGTCAGATGATTGGGATGTTGATACTCTAAATTCTATCCTTTCTGAATTAGAGTATTATACTGTTTTAGAATCTGAAGACCTACACCATAATTCTGACAATTACAGGGAGATGTTCTGCTACATCATTATGGACATCACTTTGTGCACAGCTCTAGTGGACAGCATCCCCATTTTGATTATACACAATGGGACCATTGTCCAACTCCCCCTCAAGGGAGTTGCAGAAAGATAAGTATACATATTTCAGAGGATAAGCCACTTTAGACCCCATGTAATATTTTAAATTAACCCCAACACCATGACGGAAATATATGCTTACTCAAACTAAACTTCTATATACCACAACATTCATTATAAGTTGGCCCTGCGAGGTTATGATTACTGGAAGGACAATTGATTTGAAATCTATTTGGGGTATGAAGTCCTGGCAGGTTCAGGGCACAGAAACCTTATGTTGAGCCCATTTAATTCCCACACAAATGATTTTCCTAAATGAAACAATCCAACAGACTACTTGCCTGGGGTTGGCAAAAATTAAAAAATGAACACCCCGACTATTCTTACAGTGGCCTTCTTGATAATTGGCAGAGTTTAGCAAATTATACTGAAGAACAATTGAATAGAATTGTGCAGAATGCTACCTTTAATTCCTCATTTTCGAGTCCAGGCGGGAGGTTTTTAGGGCCAGTGGATACGAGTGGTTGTCATGGTTTTTTTCTAAATTCAACACCTGGGTTTAAATCAAGCAGACCTGATCCCCGATTTCCCAGGTCAGAACATTCTAGTATTGTTACCACCTATTTGTTGGGATACTTTTTTCAACTATTGATGGAACATTCCACACTGTATGCAATGGAACAACATCTATCTCTCCTGTCTGAGGACATGAATTTATCAGATTTTATTTTAGTTCTTAAATCTCCACATTCTAAAAGCTTTATTTATGCTACTTCTGATGAAATTTGGAAACTATCACAAATGGAAGCTGCTGCACGTTTAAGACAAATTGACCAGGATAATTTGGAAAAAATGCTAGCTGTTGTCGGTAATGGTATTAACACAATGTTGTTCAAATTGTAAATACGAGTAGACAATGTATTGTCTGTTATTGATATTGTGCAGAGGGACATGTCAACCTTATGTCATGGGGAAAGTCAACTTAGATCTATTATGCAGTTTAGCTAGATGCTTCAAACACTTAAGAATACAAGAGTTTCATGGCATTACTTGAATTGTACTGATTATTTTTCACCTTTTAACCTAACACAAAAACAATAACTTATAGCCATGAAAGACGCAACATACACAATGCTGCATTTAGACAACTTGAAACAACTCCCATTTACCATGGCTGAGACGTCTTCAGCAATGTGGGTACTACACAGTGTAATTTCACTACCTAGCTCGACATTTAAATTCACTGCTTGCATGAAACATTTCGCCGTAGGTAGATAGCAACCCCTTGGGAGCAGCTTCATACATGAATTATGGTCACTGCCCTTTACGTATCATTGTGAATGTTCTAACAATGAAGTTTTTATAACTGGAGAAGAATGTGACTCTTCTATAGGACATTCACTTGTTTGTACACAAGTTAAAATCCATGGCACCTGTAAGACTTCGGTGTTCAATTTGGCTCATTATTTAACGGGAATCCCAGTTCCTCCAATTCTCACTTACATAACATTACTTTTGAATTGCAGTTACCTCATGCTGAGTTATCAAGACGGTTGTGGAATGCGGGATGGAGTTCCGTATATTTTGTCAGTTTCCCAATTAGTCACTTGTTGCAACAACGTCTTGTTTCCTCCTCCGCATGGAATAGTAAATAGCTCACTGTGGCCTTCAGTTCCATCTTTGAAGGCAAATTTCCAGAAGCTGAGCAGACTCAAAGCATTATTGTTCCAACAAGAAGTAGCTCTCACTTCTGCCTGCGAGACCTTCAAACTACAGGTGGCTAGAACTTCCAGTGAAATACAGTCACTGTTAAATACAAATCTTCCTCTGAATTTCGCAGAATAAGTGCATCAAATCTTTAGTGCATCTAGTACGCTTGGCCTCGCTCACTTTTTTTAAGATGTAGGCTCTGGCCTCGTTACTTTTCAGACCTTTTTTGGAGTAATTCCGCCTTATATCGACTCTTTTTTCTAGCGTATTTGGAGGACTCCTGTTGCTGTTATTCCTCATTTGTGGCATCCTTATCCTGCTTCTCCGCAATGGATGCTGCTTTTGCAGGCACTCTGGAACTGGCACCGCTCCAACACGACTGTGAGCATATGCTTCAGATCTTTGGAATGTTACTACTGCAAGAACTGGATCTTGATTGGTCCCTAATGTTTCGACCAGCCTGGTTTACCTGTGTGCACCCCATGTTCCATTTTATCTGGTGCCCCTTTGAATGGGCACTGAACATTTGCCTGGCTTCACAAATTCCCGCTACAGCGTATTTTGGGCTGTTGAGTCCCTTAGCGACCCATTTTCAGAACTGCTTCCTGGGCTTGCAAATTCTTTACAATGCAAGGTTTGAAACATCAACCTATGGAGAAACATTTGCATCAGTACATGGACAACCGGATGTAGGCTCCACTAGCGCGGATGCAGGCCCAGCAACTGTATCAGCTGAGATTAGAGATTATGCGTGTTCCTTGGAGATCATGACTTGAGCAATAGACCAATCATTGCACACAGAGTCCTTTATTGAGTCCTTGGTCTTCAAATTGGTGAGTAGCACAATGGATTCCTGCAAAACACCATAACTTGACTATTCTTCCAAATTTACACTTTCTTCAATTAACTTGTATTCCTTGTCATTTTTATACCTATGCTTTGAGTATGCTAACCTTCTAACAATATATACATTCCATTTGGTTTTCTCTTTCATGCTATTATCCTGACATAAGGGAGGGTGTTGTGTGTTTCTTGCATGGCCCATTGTAGTTTTCCTTAGTTTAGCCAAATTGTGCATGCTGTAGGCCACATTTTCCTTTGCACATGTTATTATAATAAACATGTTTGCTTTTGTGCCACATTTTATTTTCATTCAAAATATCCCTTGAGAAATTATTTACATCCAGATTATTTCCACACTATCATGGTCACACGTGATCCGAGTGATTAATCACACAATTAATAAATTACAGTCATGGATGTATTCCAAAAATATTTATATTTTTACTTCATTTATATTCAATTCATTAAATTTTATATTTTACACATCATTCAAATAATCCACATTCTATATACAGGCAGCACTGCGTCAACCAAGATTTAGAACGTCTATTTGTGTATGCTAAGGTAAGGGGTCCTCCACTAATCCCAGGGATCTTTGACATATAATCATTTAGCTTCAGTAGAAGGGGAGAGGCTACTCTGTCTTCTAACATGACAGGGCTTTTCATTGTATATAGTTTATTGGCCATGCTTACTGTACTTTTAGTATGCATTTGTTTTCCAATTGTGCATGAATACTGCAATTTAGAGCACAATATTTAAAAAATATATTCTTAACTTCCTTTATGTCTCTTGTTTATCTTATTGTGGACAAGTTTGAGTGAGAGCGAAAGGGTATGTCCTGTTACAGTGATACCCAAGAGGGTATAGTGTGTTGTATTCTGGGGTGCAAATTCATGTCTCTCTGGTAAGGTTAGGAGGGTAAGTGAAGCACTATAGCTGTTCGGACTCTGGTTCATATATACCGAGGTGGTATGGTGACTCAATCCCTATATGCCAAGGTTCTATGCTTCCAAGCATAGTTCTGTCCTGAGGAGAATCAGTGCAACACTTTATGTAACAGATTGTGACCTCGTAGCACTAAAAATATACAAGTCACTATTCCCCACTGGAGCAACCAAGAAGTCATTCTGCATCTCTCTGGTTGCATACAGACCTCTGCAGTGCATTAACTAATAGAGGTTTCACAATGAACTATAGTGCATTTCCCATTAACTTTAAATATTTTTCATTTAAGCTGCCAGTTATTTTATATGTAGCTACACTAAAGTGGAAGAAGTAAAAGAAATGTAAAGCATATTCAGTTTTTATCCACATCTTTGACCCCACCCCATGTTCTGAATCTCAAGGCCCTCTAGCCCCCCGAAACATGACTGAAGTCAACAACAGCAAACAAATATTGTAACCAGGCGTCAGTTTTTGCTAAAATATAAGTGTCTGTTTTCAAAATGTTAAAAATAAAAACTTTTTTTTAAAACAGTCTGTAAGAAGATTAAGGGACCACTTTCTCCACTGGAATTAAAGAAAACATTCTACTTGGACCTTACAGTTCATTATTAATGATTGTAAATGGTATGTTTTAATTATGATGAATGATGTTCAGCAACCTCCAGTTCTATACAGCTGTAAAAGCCAAGCCGTCAGCATCTCATGAAATATAGTATGCTTCTCCTCGGATGCCTTACTTTAAAGTTGCAGTCAATGCCTTACAGCCATTATACCCAGGATCACTGGAAATATTAGATTGCGTGGCCAGAGGCTTATCCAGAGATTGTGTTAAGCATTTATTGTATTCACTCAATTAAGGACTGATTCACTCAGTGACAGAATCTAGACCAATTAGGTAAGTAGAAAAAAGGTATGCTTATGTTTTATTTTAGAACCATGTAGGACTTGATACAGGTAGGTGAAATATAGTTTCAAATGCAAGACTGATCAAGGAAATGCAGTTGTGCTGGGAATTACAATTGTTACAGGTTTGTAAATGCTTTGAAATCAGTGTAAATTACACAGTAATTACTTTTGGAATACATTTGGAAAACTTTCGGATTACTTTGAGTACTGGGGGTGGTATGCCTGGATATCACACCTTAGGATCTCTAAATACATGGTAAGTATGACTTTTTATACGTTGCAATAAAATTCTTTTTTCTTCATACAATGCAATGTAACAGTCACTTTTTAGGCCCAAAATCTCTTTATATGCGTTTCTATGGGGAAAAAGTGTTAGCGGTTTCACAGGTAAGTACACAATGAAGCAAGTGCCAAAAATGGAAAAATCAGGCCTTTTAAGCAATCCGGAGCTAGCGGATGCTGGGCCTTACTGCAGTGTCCCTCATTTGGAACAGACAACTGAAACAAACTCTGGCGTAGAGAGAAGACAGTGACACTTCTCCGAAGGACCGCTATGTGGACCAGAGGGCCCAAGGGCAAACTTCCTCAGCTCTCCAACGGACAAGTGCATCATGCTTCTGAAGCCAAAATTCAAATCTAAAGGGCCTTGGGATACCTTGAATAGAAGCAACATTTTGCAACTAATATCAACCATACCAACCCTAAGAGAAATAAGATCAAGACCTGCTTTCAATAGAATTTACTAAGCAAGATCAGCCCCTTGAGCAGAAGACTACCAAGGCTACATGGGGCTCACCGGCCTTGGCCAACAAAGTCCTTGATGAAAAAGCCATCTGTGAGGCATGGGGGTATAACCATATCTGGTTACCAGAGCATAGGATACCCATCTCCACTCCTTACCAACAAAGGGCATAATAGTGGCCCCAAAAATAAAACATTCTCAATACTCAAGGGGGCCCAGGCCACATCTCCAACGAGGAATCCTGTAAGAAATGATCGCTACAGTCACGGCCAGCAGCCCCCTCAACAATCACCCACACATCAAGTACCAGAGTGTTATATCCTGATATGTTGTACTTGTATGTACTCTAGCCCTGCTGCCTCTAGCTGCTCAGCCAGAGTGTGAGTTGGTTATGGAATGTTGGTGTGCCTGTGATGCGTGGAATGCCTGGGTGTCTGAGTGGATGAGTGTTGGTAGTTATGGATGGGCTGAGCAGCTAGGCAGGCTGCTCCTGGTGGGGCTGGTACCACACCAGTGCTGGCTGGATTCAAGACAGATGTAACTTGGACAGATGGATGAAATAAAGAAGACTTGAATATACATCCTGGCTCCTGGTGTCTACCTGTGAGATCACAACATCACCAGAACAGTCTATTGGACCGGGGGTCCCAGTGACAAATCAAGCAAGATCAAGGGTCAACTAGAAAGAGCAACAAAACCATCAGTCTTTGCTCATGGAACGTAAATGGTTAAAAGGTAAAACTGCAGATCCTGATTTCTTTCAATACTTCAGAACCCACGATATAATTTTACTCCAGGAAACATGGACAATTGAACCGTTTCAAATGCAGGGCTACATCTGCTTTCACATGGCAGCAACTAGAACTTCACAATATAGCCACCCGTCAGGTAGCTTGGCCACTTATGTATCAGTTACTCTCTCAAACGCAATAAAAAAACTCCTGGTTTCCCCTGTCAAATGTCAGTGCGTTTATGATGAATCTCAACTCCAAAGGAAAAAGAAAGGAGGCGCTAATTTTCAACATATACCTTAATCCGAGAAAGAAATCTAAAGAAGCAAAGCTGCTGGTGGACTGTTTATTGACACACATTACAAAATTTGAAACCCCGAATATGGTTCTTTGAAGGGATTTTAATCTCTACCTCCTAGGCTCCACAGGGGATGGAGAGACCCTGGCCCAGTCCGTGGCATGGAACATCCCAGAACAAAATCACAAAGCTCAACGTAGAGTGAGTTCTACAGCAAAACACTCCCTAGTAAACACAGGGGAGGTACTCCAGGTTGCAAAAGACCTGCTACAAACCCCATAAGAGTACATAAAATGCCCAATTGCAAACTGGGAACAACTTACAGTCTGCTAATCGAGTACCTTCTCAACGGTAGCCAAATATTGGCCGCCAAATGATCCTGTGGAAACTGGCAGGCTCTCTGAAGCCCTAAACAAGCAACTAAAGATAATAAAAAAAGATTTAAACAAAACGCTGAGACTTCTGAGGCTCAAACCTGAAGCCCTTGATCTCAAAGCATCCCTGCAACAACATAGGAAAAGCCTCAAGAAGCTGATATGGGAACTGAGAAGATCCAGGGAAGAGGAGCTATGGGCAAAATTATTACATGATTCCAAAACTCATAACAGCGCTAGTTTCTGGTGTACAGCAAAAAAATAATACTCCCGTCGCACGGTGGTCAAACCTCATATCACAGAAGAGGTATGGGTCAGAGTTTCTAACATCTCACTTCAACCATCTGGACGAGCAGAAATGGCACAAGGAAACAGGGGCCCCAAAGGTGAAAGAAGCCACCGAATTTAGGTATGAAATTAAAAAGGACATACTATGTAAGGGCATGGAAGAACAAACTGACATTGCTACAATGAAACGCCAGATCGACAAAGGCAGGAGAGAAGGAGCCCCAGGGCCCAACGCGATCCCCCCCACTCTTTTTAAGCAGGACGTCCACTTTTGGGCTGGTTCCTTGGTCCCACTATTCCAGGAAGTCATACATTTGGGACAACTACCGGAAAGGTTCCATTATTGCCCCTATCTATAAAGGCAGTGAGAAATCTGCTCCCAAAAACTACTGTCTAGTTGCTTTAATTGATAACGAAGCTAAATACTATGCGGGCACCGTACTTGAGGATCTTCAGCTATGGGCAGGGGAACAAGGAATTATACCACTCAATCAAACCGGTTTAGCTAAAAACACAGGAACTTTAACTAATATCTTAACATTGTCATTACTCATGGACAAGGCAACAGCAACAAAACAGTCACTCTATCTGTGTTTCGTAGACTTTAAGGCTGCCTTTGATAACATCGTAAGAGCAAAACATTGGGAAAAGCTGACAAACTGGAAGATCCCGCAGGCACTGCTAGGCGCACTAATATCCCTTCACACAGACACCTAGGTGCAGGTCAAACTGGGCAACAGCACACGCCTGTCCAGGCAAATTCCAACAACCAAATGACTTAAACAGGGCTGCGTGCTTGTGCAACCTCTGTTTTATATGGCCGACCTGACGCAGACCTTAGACCAATGCAATGCACATGCTCCAAGGTTAGGAGGCAAGACTCTAAATAGCACCCTGTAGTCCTAATTAGTCACACGCATGTGGGTATGCAACATGTTTTAATCACACTTCAAAAATACTCCAATGCCAATTTTCTGGAAGTATATCTGGAAAAAATGAAATCAATGTCCATTAAAAGACGAGGGGAAAAACCCCACAACTGGCACTTAGGGAACATCCAATTACAGAACACAACAAATTACAAATACCTAGGGGAAATATTTGACAACAGAGGCCAGTTTACAAGTCAGCTAGAGTCAATCAACAGGAAAGGAACGGACCTTGAGTCAACGCTGAAGCAAACAAAAACCCAGCTCACGGGCCCGAGGCGATCTCCACTTCTTCAGATTGCGCAAGCCAAAATCTTGCCCACGATCACATATGGCAGCGAAGCGCTAAAAGGAAGAGACGCCCACACCCTGGACAGCACCTTAATCAGGGCCTACAGAATCATGCTTAACATCCCAGCTTACGCATCATCCACCCAGATTTTGCTAGAATTTGGCCTCACTAAACAACTGTTAGCAAGGCAGGGGGCATACATAACTTGTTGGCACAAGATCAAGAATGCCTCCGTAAACAGTCTAAGCTGTCTACTGTGGCAGGAGCTACAACAGAGAACAGCGGCTCCGGCAAGCAAATATCTATATCAGTGCCTTAAGAACACTGGTCTCAGCCAGGTCTGGGAAATTCCGACCACTCATGCTATCTTGAAGAAAATTGTGGGGAAGACAATAAGGAGTATGTCACTCGTAGAAGATAAAGTTACCTTCGCGCAGGGAAAACAGGCTTGGATGACAATAAACGGCTATGTATCACTGAGACCTCAACCATACTTCAGCGCAGGGTACTCCAGGACCATTAATGAGAAATTCCTGAAACATCGATTAGGAACATTGCCAGCATTTCAGCACTTACCATCATGGCTACGGGGTCAAAAGTCTACACATTGCTGCTTGTGCAGTAACGGAGTCGAGGACAGGGTTCACCTGATATGCACCTGCCCCAGCCTAAGAAGAGAAAGATCGTGTCTGCTCAAGCTCCACTTCAATCTGCGAGGGATTCGAACACAGAGGCAAGCCGTGATAGCCTGCTTTAACTCAGACGACCCACAGTTGAATTGCAAGCTATTAAAATTCTTAACACCGATAGATGAGAAGCTGGGAAATGGTGGTAATACCACAGGTAAATGTTAGAACTACATAGCTCATCGGGAAAAGCGCACATGATCAATGATCTGATATGAACCTCCGCGAAAGCTGGCTGAAGAACAAATCAAGCAATCGCGTAAGAGGGTCAAAACCCAAGGACTCACAAACAGTGTCTTAACTGAGTCTGGCAATTCGCATGACAATTCTTTTAATCATCAAATTTTATTATCTGGTTTTAATATTTTTTCTTAGTCACTTTCGAGCATCATTTGTTTGCTTTTTTATCGCAAACTTTGCATCAGTTTTAATTAACTATATACAATAAAGCTTACTTACTTACACAGGTAAGTACACGACATACGAGGGTGAGTTTTGGGGGTTAGGACCAAGGTTTCCCAAGGTATAGATGGGCACTCGAGTTGCACCATCAGCAGCAATGGGGCAGCCAGGTACACAGTGCAAGTGGCCCTATGTTAGCCAATGGGGCAAAGTGGGCCTTCGGGTAGGGACTGCTTTCGAGCAGCCCACTTGGGTGTGGGAGTAAAGCTCCGGAGGTTAAGGTCAACACTGCAGGGGCCAATGACCAGCACAGGAGCTGCACCACCAGTGGCACTGGGGTAGACATGTGTAGGATGCTAGTCTGATGAGGACCCTGTGCTTTCCAATGGATACCTTCGGTTTCACAAAGATGCTGCAGGCTCGGGCAGGAAGGCTTCTTGAATGCAACCACTGGCTGGAGAGGTAAGTTGGGATCTTAGGGATGCCTGGACACTGTGGGTTGGGCCTCCCAAGGCCATGGGGGGGCCTGGTGCAAGGGTGTCATCTGGCGTCGGGTTTTCTTACCAGCTCCGGTCGCGAGGACCCTTTAGGTTGAGGCAGCAGGCGTCAGCTTGAGGGAGGTCGGGGATCATCAGATCGCAGGTCAGGATCGCTGGGGAGGCCTCCTTGCGTTGTGGGCCACTCAAATTTAAGCGGTGGGCATCGGCTGCAGAATCGTGGATTCTGGAGGTCTGTCCTTGTCTCCCATGAGCACTGGATTTGCTCAAACAGATTCTGTAGGAAGGTTGCAGGGCAGGTCCTCCGGGCTCTCGGGGTTGCTGGCTACTGGACTCACCGGGATTCTTGCTGTAGGGAGGTCATAGACGGGACAGGGACAGTAGGGTTGGGGCCCAGACAGCTGGTGTCCTCTTCTCCTTCCTGAATAATAACAACTGTTTGGTCCTTATTCTTTTTTCCTCAAATCTTAGGGGGCAAGATTCAGGGTCGCTCCTAAATGCTTAATTTATGGTGATTAGGGGTGTGCAGGTCGGGACCAATGAGTCCCTTCTTTGGGGTGGGTACACCCCCCTATTATGACATCATCCAGTGGTAGGGGGAATGAGCCTCTTACTAAGTGGTCGAGTCCCCTCATCTTCAAGATGGAGGGAACTGAGATGTGTGCTTCACATCGCCTCTCCCACTTGAGGGGTGGGGTTGGCAAAGGTGGGCACACCTCACTTCCTATCTTGGATTTCCTGCTTAAAGTGGGGGCCAAAACCGGTGGGAGCCAGTTGTTGGGGGCAGCAAAAGGCAGGGACAGCGTTCAAAGGCGACAGGCCTTTGAAGCTTCCTCTTTTGTGGACAGAACCCATTCTGGGGGAGGAGGTATGATACCTCTGCCCAGAATGGGCATGGTTTCTGGACCCAGAGAGTGGAGGCTCTCTACCCTGGAGGACCAAAAACCTGTCTGGTGATGGCAAATGGCAGGCAGCCATTCAGGAACCACACCAGGGCTGGTTGATTTTGAGGAGGCATCTCTAAGATACCCTCTGAGTGCACTTTACATTAAAACCCATGCTGGCATCAGTATGGGTTTAATGTGCTGAGAAGTTTGCTACCAACTCACAGACCATGTGCTCTTTATGACTTTACTACACTTACAATGTCTAAGAATGGACTTGGAAACTGTAGGGGCACAGGGCTCATGCCTCTACACTTACTTTAGGGCTAGTGCATCCTGCTAAAGGGGTGACTTACCTAGGCATCAGGCAGTGGATAGGGATGTGTGCCATGTTGACTCTTTACTTTTCTCTGCACCAAAATACACAGCCTGCACTGGCAGTATGTGTGTGTTAAGGTGCAGGGCATCTAAAGGTGGCACAATAGGTGCTGCAGCCCTTGGCGGCATTCCCTGGTCACTGTGCCCTTGGTATCCATGGTACCTTTTACAAGGGACTTGCCTGTTAAAAGGGATGTGCCAATTGTGGGTACAAAGGTACAGTCTTGGGAAATAACACAGGCCCCTGGGAACCTGATTGGCAGGGAACCAGGGCACATCAAGTCAGGTTGCATCAGATATTAGGCAAAAAGTTGGGGGTAACATGCAAAAAGTGGCACTCTGCTACTGCTGGCAAAAAACAGAGCTGCCAAATAGCATGCCGCCAAATAGCGAGCTGCCAAATAGCGAGCTGCCAAATAGCGAGGGACGAGGTCAAAAACTTAGATGAGAACCATGACAAAGATGCCAGAATTAACAGACAAAAAAAATCAACCCCCACAAAAAAACAAGCCCTCACAGCTGGTAGTAGTAATGAAGGGGCAACACACCCGACTACCTTAGAATATAAGAAGTCAAGAACTATCATCATAAACCCAAATAAAGAGTAAGGGGCAACTGTTTTCTAAGCCTCCCAAAAGCGAACACCCACCTCTTTGCAGAGGCTCATTGTGTAGCTTTTTAATTTACAGTACCAATTCGGACATTGCTGTAGCTTCAAGTACATTAGAGGTATTAAGGCATGGGCAGTTGCTCAAAGTGTCCTACCTTCTATAGGCTGCCCCCAGGGAAAGTGATCTTTTACCAGCTTCTTAACCTCTTTTTAGGCACCTCTACTTCTCACTGTCACTCTATACACTGTAATCTTATTAATTTTTTTGAACCCTGTGCCAGAAGTTAGTGATTTTTGAGTGACATTTCTGAGAGTTTAAAATATATACAAGATGACACAAGAACACATGAATCATATGAAAGTCCTTACCCAGGATGCTTATAAATACATGTCTTAAAGTGGCTTAAAGATGCCCAACCTTGTCTGACAGGATCGCCGTACCCTAAGCCTATTTGACCAAGCAAAGTTTTTTAAATAAATATTTTTATTACATTTTATCAGCACATAACAAACCAGTGTGCACAAGACCTGAAGCGCTGGCAGGCTTATCTCAGGCAGGACAGCAGTATTCTGTTAACAAAATGGAGGTAAAATTAGTGGCAATAACAGAATCAACATGCTAATCAAAATATATGCACAATAAAAATCCACAAAAAACAGGACAAAATAAAAACTGAGCTGCAAAATACTAAGACACAAAATACAGTATTGTTGAAGGCTAAATGTTAATGGGGGAACCATGCAAAAATTGCCAGGTCTAAAAGCATCAACATGGCAATCAAAAGAAGTGCACAATAAAAAGCCCCCAAAAACAGGGCAAGCCAAAAACTGAGCCGCCAAAATCCAAGTGGCCAAAAACTGAGCTCCTGAATATTTAGCTGCCATTTACTGGGCTGGGAAACACTGGGCCACAAAATCCTGAGGCGCAAAATATTGAGCCACCAAAAACAGAAGCCAAAAACAGATCTGGCCAAATACAGGATGGTTTAAGGCTATAGTTAGGGGAGAACAATGCCAAAAATGCTAGGTCTAACAGGCCAAGAACCACATGGACCACAGATGTAGGCTCCACTAACACGGATGCAGGTTGCCCAGTAACTGTCTCAGCATCGGCTGAGACCAGTGATCATGCTTGTTCCTTGGAGGTCATTGCATGAGCAATAGACCAAACATTGCCTGAGGAGTCAGACTCCTTTACGGAGTCCTTAGTCTTCAAATTGGTGAGTAGCATGATGGATTCCTCCGAAACACCATCATTTGACTATTCTTCCAAATTGACACTTTGTTCAATTATTTTTCATTCCATGCCATTTTTATGCCTATGCTTTGAGTATATTTACCTTCTATCAATGTATATATGTATGTATATATATATATATATATTTTTTTATTTATTTCATTTGGTATTCTCTTTTGTGCCATTATCCTGACCAAAAGGAGGGTGTTGTGTGTTTCCTGCATGGCCCTTTGTAGTTTTCCCTAGGTTAGCCTAATTGTGCATGCTGTAGGCCGAATTTTCCTGTGCACACGTTACTATAATAAACACGCTTGCTTTTGTGGCACATTGTATTTTCAGACAGAATCTGCATACGTTTTCATGTTCCATTATTTTCCTGGGATTTAGTCAGCATACCATAGACAAACTCAAACACAATGTCCCTTGTTATTTTCTCTAGTCAGGCACTAGCACCTAGATATAACACGAGAATGCAGCTGTTTATGAGCACATATGTCTTGTCATATAGTCAGTCAGTCAAACCACTTTATTCGATTAATTAAAATCATAAAAGTACAAGACAACGAAAAACAGAAATATTATCATTCAATACAAATGGGCGATATAAAAGGTTAAAATTCCTACAAGAGATCTATAATTCATCAAAACTTTAAAATTATCAAATAAAAACAATTACGTTAAAATAAAATTAAAAAATTCATACGTCATTAATCATAGGAAATCTCCTTTTCCTAAGGCGGACAGCAGCAACAAGGAAACTAGCAATATAAAAAATATTCCATGTGTCATCTAGCAGTTGAAGATACATTAAGGCTGGTCTAACCTGTAGGAAGCCCTTTCCCCTCAATAGAGGGGCTAGAAACCTCCTCCGTATGTCATTATAAAAATCACAAAACATGATAAAGTGCAATGTATCCTGTGGTGAGAAATTGTCGCACTGACACGGGCCTATATCCTCTGATTTACACCATCCAGGAAGGTTACCCAGCGAAAAATGAATCAAATTGAAGCGGAACCTAGTCAGGAGCCAACGATGATAAGGCTTGGACACAATTCTCAGGTAGGGCTCAATTAATGGGGAAGAAATAATTAGATAATGAGCCCTAACCAAAGGTTTTTGTATCTCCCGTTCCTCCCGTTCCAGCATCAATATATTCAAAAATTGTGATTTCACCCATTTTACATCATCTTTTTTGATCCCTTCTGGGACGTTATAAATATCGGGTCGCCCTAGTTTAAGAAACATGCACTTAACGTAAGACAACCACGGAATGCTGCTGGCTTTATCCAGGGCAACACAGTCCCGTAAGATCTGGTGGTTCAAAGTTATCTCTGGATTAAGCCAGGTTTTAATCCAGCAAACCAGGGGGGCCAGTCTCAGCGAGTCAGTCACATACCCAACCCCAATTCCTGATGAATGGCAAAAGTTGGGGTTGATTGGGGCACAGACAGGAGGGTACGTAAAAATTTATTTTCAGCCAACTGCATCCCTACCAACTGTTTGTAGCCCCAGATGGCAGAACCATAAGTAGCAATAGCCAGACATTTAGATCTATATATGGAAAGAATAGCTTCAAAAGGCCTGGCTCCCAATCGCTGTGAGAACCCTAATAAAGCTGACATCGATCTAACTACTGCGTTTTTTTTAGCTTTACATTGGGGGACCCAGGAACATCTGTCATCAAATAAAACCCCCAAATATGTAAAAGAGGTCACTCTAGACACCTCAGCTCCATTACATAAGAAAGTTTTATCTTTTCTTTTTCTTTGGCCCATTATCATGACATGTGATTTCGACATGTTCACAACCAGATCCAGGGATTTCATGTAAGCCCCAAATGCATCCAACAGTCTCTGAAGACCTATGGCAGTTCGTGATAATAAAAACGGCATCGTCCGCGTATAGGAGGACCGGAATAGTCCTAGTCCCTACATGCGGAAAATTCAAACTAGCCTGATCCAGGGTTTTATCTAGGGCATTGATATAAAGGGTAAAAAGTAATGGCGCCAATATACAACCCTGGCGGACACCTCTGCCTGATTTAAAGTGACTAGTGCATTTGCCGTCCTGAGTGACCCTGACAGCTGCTAAAAGATCCCGATGTAAATCTGCTAAAAAGTGAACCAAACAGGGATCAATACCCATATCAAGTAAAATAGGCCAGAGCTTCGATCTGTTTACCAGATCGAATGCGGAAGTGAGGTCCATAAAAGTCATTTGCAAGGAACCTTTTTTGGCTACGGTGTATTTGCCTATTAATAAATATAAATTAAGGCACTGATCCATGGTGCTTCTGCCTTGTCTAAAACCATACTGGAGATTGGATAAAACCCCATTATCGTTTACCCTTTCAGTGACTTTAGCCAAAATCGCTTTACCTAAAATTTTGACGCAGAGTCAATCAATGATATAGGTCTGTAGCACCGTGGATCTCCTCTCTGTCCTTTTTTAAAAACTGGTATAATTGTAGACAGGGACCAGGATGCAGGAAACCCCTGCACAACTGAGGCATTAAACACATTTGCCAAAATCTTGGCCCAAAATTTAGGTTCACCTTTATACAGGTCTGCAGGGACACAATCAGGGCCAGGTGCCTTATTACTGGATGTCTCTATTATTGCCTTTTCAATGTCTGCCTCTTTAAAAACCAACAAAGGTAAATCACCATGTGTATCTGAAACTAGAAAGGGATCCTGAACCTCGCTTGATCCATAAATAACCTTAAAGTGCACTAGCCACTGCTCTTCTGAGATATTAGTTTCCAGGATGTCATTCTCTAAACCCGAGAAGAAAGGTGTGTTAACAATAGCCCAAAATTTTGAGCTATCCTTTAGGACTTCGACAGACATTAGAGCATTCCAGGCCTCTGATTTAATCTCACTTTTACGGGTATATACCGCTAGCTTATAGTACTTCCTGAGACTAGCTATCTGCTCCCTGTCTCTTGGTTTATTTTTCAGGGCTTGTACTAAATTTCGATGAGCCCTAGAGCAATTTGCGTCAAACCACCTTTCACCTGGGATTGATCTGGGTTTAGTTTTAACAGTCAAGTCAATTGCTACCTGGCCGCAGATACCTTCAAAGGCTCTAATCACCTCAGCCTTTGGGGTGGAATAATCCACGCATTTTGCGATATCATTTTTAGCCTTCATACATAAATTAACAAAGAAAGATTCAGGGATTACCTTAGACCATTTGAGCCTCCTCCCCTGGTCACTTGTTGCCACGTGATTAACTCCCGTGTTCCTGCCCAGTGAGCACAGAAGACCCAAGTCTTTATTTAGTTCAAGAATTACTGGGTTATGATCGCTAAAGGGGGATAACCTAGCATTATAGAACACTAAATTAGCTAGCATTGAGGGGGACAAGAATATGTAATCAATTATGGTATCCCTTCCCTTGGCCTTGAATGTCGGAACCCGCTCAGATAAATCATTGAAACCAGGTTCAAAGAGGTCAGCTCCTGCCAGGAGATCCTCCAGAGCCTCCCCCTTTTGCGTATGCTCAAAGTGGGGTGACACCGAATAATCAGGGCCCAAATGATCATCACCATAACAATTCAAATCGCACAGATGAATATTAAAATCGCCCATAAGTATGATATAATAAAAAGTGGATTGCTTTGATCTATAAACTTCTAAAAAACATTTCAGATAAAATAGGTGTTCATTCATAATGTCACATTCCCCAGAGTTATAAAAATTAATTAATAATGTTTTAGGGCTATTGGGGGTGCATAGTTCTATTATCAGACAATTATGGGAGCTTACCTCCATCATCTTTATGGACCCTTTCAACTTTAAAGAAAAAAGGAGCACTAAGCCCGCCTTGGCTCTACCTGCCGGAGTAGGACGTGCAGGTGAGCAGAAAGTTTTAAACCCATCCAACCAGAAGTTGCTCTCCCTTTCCCATGTTTCCTAGAGAGCAATAATATCGTATTTTTTTATAAACTCAAGCCAACTAGGATCATCCCTTTTAGATCGGAGCCCCGCAATGTTCCAGCTAATAATCTTGCAATTGGGAGCAACTTCTAAGTCCATAGGCTGGAGATTATGACTGGAGTCAAGTAAACAATAATGGGGTAACTCTAGTCAATCATTTTCGTCTAGCTGAGACAGTGGAGAAAATCTATTTGATAGGGCTATGTCCACTCCTTCGCACCCTATTTGCGTAGGGACAGTTTGCGGAACTATTATGTCTCTAACACTAAAACTTTCTGGGTGGAGCTCCAAATTTTTAATTTCAACAAGGCGTTGAGAAGACTGATAAGGCCTCCTCGAGTATACCTCAGTGTGGGTTTTAACAAGTACATTCGGTCGTCTTACTGGGGGATAAAAATAACCCAATGGCAGGGCTCTGATACCCCCCTTCCCCTTCTCCAGGTCGAGGTCCGAGGCGTCCCAGAACAGTCTATCAGCTGCATTTCGTGTGTTAAAATTAACAATAATACAATCGCCATCAACTTGTTTCGGGCGATTACCCACCCACCCCACCCGTCTGGCCATTATAATGCCAGAAGAGATCTCGGTATTTCCAGTACAATATTGTTCACACCATTTTTTGGCTTTTAGTAAGAGGGCCGGGGTTGATTCATTATCATCAGCACCAAGTGGTGGTACCCTTACAAGGACCGCAACCAGTGGGGTCGCTTCTGGGGGGAGATTAAAACTACAGCAATTGGGTTTTACAAGCCTCTCATAAGAATGGAGGCTCCCTAGTAACCAAGGTCTGGGCATTAGCTGTCATGACCACAGGGTTCCTATCGCTACGGCTGGAATTCCCCCACCTCTCAGGGCGGCCCTGATGTACCCCAACTCTCTCCATGAATCCGGATTCTGGCCTTACCCGTAATGGGGAAAGTGGTTGACCACCCGAGTTGTCTACACCAGTGCATAGCCTGGTCTCTAGCTGGGCTTTAGGGAGCATACTTGAACTAGGAGAAACGTACAAAGCTGTTAAAAAAGAATCAATACGCTCAAATTTTTTCAAAATCCCAGCAACACAAGTGTTCAAAGTGTCAATAATGTCTTTAGCTATGCTAGTAAGAGCAGATTCCAGCCGTGAGGTAAAGATCTCCTCCACCATATTCCGAACTGTCAGGTCGATATTTTCGCTCACAACATTCCCTTGGTAGAGTTACTTTTTTTTACACCCTTGTCCCGTTTGCAGGTTTTTCTAGTGGATCTCTTTTTCCCTGCGAGCACCAGGGACATCCCTTTTAGTGCCTTTTCCAACACAGGCAAAGATTCCTTAGTGACAACATCCATGCCCCCAGTCTGAACAACATTACATGTTAGAGTGCCCTGCGCGACTGACGGTATCGTTATCAGTACCATGGGTTCCAAGGGAACAGGAATTATTGTCACAAGGTCAGGTGTAACATTCCCCTCGTCTGGCTCTTGGCTCGTACCCAAACCCAGTTCTTTTTCTGCGTTAGCGATTTCCTTGTTTAGGGCTCCCACCGCCGAAGTTAAATATGATATAATAGATGCCGACTTCCTTGGGATTTTTGCATTTACCCCCCCCTGATCTTGACTGCACAATTGTTTTCGCTTACCCATTGTTGGCGTTAGAGGGGTGGCCCGGGCCAGCCTCTTCCGGTCACTGACGGGCAAGGACGGGCCCGCCCTTGGCCCGGGCTTGGCCCGGGCGCGTCCCGCGAAGCGGGATCCGCGAGGAGCTTTATACGCCTCTTGGCGCGTGTTGGTGTCAGCTGCGGCAGCCCAGGGAGCTGTCTGGGAGCTGTAGTCCCCCCCGTCAGTGCGTTGCCGGTGGTGCCGGTATTGTGTGCGTCCCGCGAAGCGGGATCCGCGAGGAGCTTTATGCGCCTCCTGGTGCGTGTTGGTGTCAGCTGCGGCAGCCCAGGGAGCAGTCTGGGAGCTGTAGTCCCACCCCCGTCAGTGCATTGCCGGTGGTGCCGGTATTGCGTGCGTCCCGCGAAGCGGGATCCGCGAGGAGCTTTATGCGCCTCCTGGCGCGTGTTGGTGTCAGCTGCGGCAGCCCAGGGAGCAGTCTGGGAGCTGTAGTCCCCCCAGTCAGTGCGTTGCCGGTGGTGCCGGTATTGTGTGCGTCATATAGATGAGCACAGAGGTCAAAAAAACACACATGGAGTGAAATTTGAGACAAGAGCACTGGGTCAACCGAGATGTAA
This sequence comes from Calotriton arnoldi, assembly GCA_963921515.1. Classification (NCBI taxonomy): domain Eukaryota; kingdom Metazoa; phylum Chordata; class Amphibia; order Caudata; family Salamandridae; genus Calotriton; species Calotriton arnoldi. The sequence goes on from CAWUFW010002974.1 coordinate 78,650, forward strand.
AACGTCGATCTGTGTATGCTAAGGTACGTGGTCTGCCACTAATCCCAGAGACCTATGACATATAATAATTTAGCTTCAGTAAAAGGGGAAGAGGGTTAGGCTACTCTGTCTTATAACTTGACAGGGCTTTTCATGGTATATGGTTTATTGACTGTGCTAACTATTTTTAGTCTGCATTTGTTTTCTAATTGTGGCACGAATACTGCATTTTAGAGCATGATAATTTAAATAAACAATCTAAACTTCCTTGTGTATCTGGTTTATCTCATTGTGGAAAGTGCGAGTGAGAGCAAAACAGTGTGTCCTTTTATCGCGATCCCCAAGTGGGTCGAGAGTGTTGTGTTCTGGGTTGCGAATTCACTTGTCTCTCTGGTAAGGTTAGGAGGGCAAGTGAGGCACTATAGCTAGTTGGACTCTGGCTCATAGATACAGCAGTGGTATGGTGTCTCAGTCCCTATATGCCAAGGTTCTATGGTCCCAAGCATAGTTCTGTTCCTGAGCAGAATCCTTGCTACACTTCCTGTCATAGACTGTGACCTCATAGCATTATAAATACACAAGTCACTATTCCCCGCTGCACAATCCAAGATTTAATTTTGTGGCTCTCTGGCTGCACACAGACCTCTGCAGTGCATTGACTAATAGAGGTTTCATAATATACTATAGTGCATTTCCCACTAACAACTTTTTATATTTATTTTTCATTTAAGCTGCCAGTTATTTTATATGTAGCTAGCCTACAGTGAAAGACCTAAACAACTTTCAGAATATTCTTTTTAGCCACATCTTTGACTCCGCCCCATGTTCAGACTTTCAAGGCCCTCTATCACCCCCTTAAGCAAGACTGTAGTCAACAACAGCAGCAAAATACTATAACCAGGAGTCAGTTTTTGCTCAATTATAAGTGTCTGTTTTCAAAATGTTAAACATAAAAACCTTTTTAGAAAAACAGTAAAAGAGAAGATTAAGGGAAAACTTCCTCCCTGGAATTAAAGAAAGCATCCTATTTAGACATTACAATTAATCATTAAAGATTGTAAATTGTATGTTTTAATTATGATGAATGATATTCAGCAACCAAGCCGTTAACATCTCATGAAATAAATATGGTTCTCCACGGACTAAAGTTGCAGCCAATGCAATACAGCCATAATACCCAGGACTATTGGAAATGTGTGATTGCATGGCTGCGGCGATTTTAGCATAATTGTAGATTTGCCGCATTTGCCACATAATCAGTCTTCTAACATTGCTGATTTCAACAAAACATTTTCTTAATATACAAAAGGTTCAAAAGTTACTAAAAAGCAGCAACACATGTTGCTGCACAGTAGAAGACCCTTTGCAAAGCTGGACTGGTCACCTTTTTGTTGCTTAATGCAATATTTGGGTGTTAAACTGGCACTAATGAGGAGCAAACACAGATTGACGGTTTCTCTTGGGAAAAACAGGCACACCCATCACATTAGTTTAGATAGATGTTATCTGAATACGTTTTGTCAAATTATGTTTTGTTTGCGAAAAATTAACTACCATTTTGTGTTTTTAGGTAATTCTTTTTGATACTTTTTTTTTTTTTTTTTAAGTGTGTGGTACGCCTCAGACTCCAATCCACAGTCACCTACAAACCCTTTGTTTGCGAAACACTATTTAATGTTACTTCCCCACTGTAAAAATGATTTGCCATGTGAATTGGGGGTGTTTGTGGTTGTTGATAAGGTTCTATAAATTTGTCAGGAGGGGATCCTCATCCCTAAAAAATTATGACAAGTGATCTCACAATCAAAAAGTTTAAAGACTTATGCTCTAAGCCCATGGGACTAAACAAAGTTGTTTTAAAAAAATTATTACATTTTCAACACAAACTAAGGTGTGCAAGATCATAAACGCCGGCAGGCTTAACTCAGAGACAGGACAGCAGTATTGTTTAACATAATAGTTTTCAGTTAGTGGCTACAACAGCATTAAGATGTCAAACACTGAGAAGCCAAACAATGAGCCGCCAAACACTGAGCCGGAAAAAACTGCAGTTAAAAACAGAGCCTCCAAAAATAAGTGGGATAAAGGCAAAAAAGTTAGGGGATAACCAAATAGTAGGCAGCCAAAAAGTGATCTACCAAATATTGAGCCGCCAAATACTGAGCCGCAAAATACTGAGCTAACAAATTCAGAGTCACCAAATACTGAGCTAAGACAAAGACAAAGCCTCCCCAAAATTGAAGAGTGTATGGCAAAAAGTAAGGAGAGAACCACGCCAAAGATGCCAGGTCGACCTGGCAAATAACCAACTGCCCACATCCCCCCAAAAAACAAGCCAGCTCAGCTGATAGTACTAATAAAGGGGCAACACATCTGACTACCTTGAGATATATGAAGCCAATCACTATTATAATATTCCCAAATAAAAAAGTAGGTGGTGGCTGGTGTCTATACATCCCAAAATCTAACCTTTTGAATTGACTGGTTCCAATCTTGACATTTCTGAAGCTTCAAGTACACCAGAGGTATTAAGGCATGATCAGTTGCACAAAGCGTCCTACTTTCTAGGCTGCCCCAGAGAAAGTGATCTCTTACCATTTTCTTAACCTCTTTTCAGGCTACCTCTTTCTCTCACTATCGCTCCATCCAGTGTCATCTTAGCAATTTTTTGGAACCCTGGGCAAGACATTACAGTGATTTTCGAGCGACATTTTGAGAGGTTATTATCCATAAGAGGACACAAGTACACATGAATCATACCAAAGTTCTTACCCAGGATCGTTACAAATATATGTCTTAAAGCAGCTTAAAGACACCCAACACCTTGTCAGACGGGAACACCATTCTCTAAGCCTATGTGACTAAACAAATATTTGTAAATAAATATTATATTTAGGCAACGCATCACAAACCAATGTGTACAAGACCGTGAGCTCTGGCAAGACAACTCAGAAACAGGACAGGAGTGTTCTGGTAACATATTAGTGGTTCCGTTAGTGGCAATAACAGCATTAAGATTTCCATCAAAAGAAATGCAGCACAATAGAAAGAGCTGGCAAAAACTGAGCCACATAATAGTGGGCTGGCAAACAGTGAGCCACTAAATAGTGAGCCGCCAAATGGTGAGCCGCCAAATGGTGAGCTAACACAAACAGTCACCAAAAACAGCCCCCAAAATAGGGGAGTTTATGGCAAAAAGTTAGGGGAGAACCATGCCAAAGATGCCAGGTCTAACAGGCACATAACCAAATCCCCAGATCCCCCCCCCAAAAAAAAGCAATCCAAGCTGGTAGTTCTAATGAAGGGGAAACACATCTGACTACCTTGCAATATAAGAAGCTAATCACTATTATAATATTCCCTAATAAAAAGTAGGTGGTGGCTGGTGTCTATACATCCCAAAATCTACCACCATCCTCCTTGCAGTGGGCTGTTGTGTAGCTTTTGAATTTACAGTACCAAACCTGAATTTTATGAAGCATCAAGTATGCCAGAGGAATTAAGGTTTGGTCAGTTGCACAAGGCGTCCTACATTCTAGGCTGCCCCAGGGAAAGTGACCTCTTACCATTTTCTTAACCTCTCTTTTCAGGCTACCTCCATCTCTTACGGTCGCACTGTCCAGTGTCATCTTAGCAATATTTTGGAACCCTGAGCAGGACATTACAGTTATTTTTAAGTGACATTTTCTGAGGGTTTAATATCCATAAGATGACACAAGTACACATGAATCATACCGAAGTTCTTACCCAAGAGCCTTACAAATGTCTTAAAACAGCTTAAAGACGCCCAACACCTTGTCAGACGAGAATACCATTCTATAAGCCTTTGTGACTAAACAGATCTTTAAATAAATATTATCTTTAGGCAACGCATACCAAACCAACGAGCTCTGGCAGACAACTCTGAGTCAGGACAGCAGTGTTCTGTTAAGATATTAGTGGTTCAGTAAATGGCAATAACAGCATTAAGATGTCCACCAAAAGAAATGCAACACAATAGAAAGAACAGGCAAAAATTGAGCCACTAAAAAGTGAGCTTAATAATAGTGGGCTGCCAAGTAGTGAGCCGCCAAGTAGTGAGCCGCCAAATAGTGAGCCGCCAAATAGTGAGCCGCCAAATAGTGAGCCGCCAAATACTGAGCCACCAAATACTGAGCCGCCAAATACTGAGCCGCCAAATACTGACCTGCAGAACACAGCCACCAAAAAGAGTCGCTAAATAAAGCATGGTTGATGGCTAAAATTTAGAGGAGAACCATGCCAAAGATTCCAGGTCTAACAGGCCAAGAATCAACCCCCACAACTTCTCCAAAAATCAAGCCTTTTCAGCTGGTAGTAGTAATGAAGAGGCAATAAATATGACTACCTTGGAATATAACAAGTCAAGAACTATCATAATCTACCCAAATTAAGAGGCTGTGGTGGCAGGTGTCTGTGCCTCTGAAAAGCACACACCAGCCTCCTTGCAGTGGCTTGTCCTGTAGCTTTTTTTATTTACAGTTCTAATTCTGACAGTGATGATGCTTGAAGTACGCCAGAGTAATACCTCTTAATAGGCAGTTGATCAAGGGGTCTGACCTTGTAGGCTACCTACAGGGAAAGTGAACTTTCATCAGTTTCTTAACCTCAGTTTTCATGCTACCTCGACCTCTCACTGTTGCTCTATCCACTGTCATCTTAGCAATTTTTTGGAAGCCGGGGCTATACGTTGCAGTGATTTTTTTAATGACATTTTCTGAAAGTTTAATATACAGTTCAATATGTGGCCTTGAATTTGCAGATATTGAGTAATAAAATTCAGATTTTGAATGGGGAGAAAATTCTATAAGATAACAAAATTAAACATGAATCATAGCAAAGTCATTACCCAGGATTCTTAGGAATATATGTCTTAAAGTGGCTTAATGACGCCCAAGACATTGTCAGACAGGATCACTATTCTATAGCCTGTTTGACTGAACAAAGATTTTAAATAAATATTTTTCTTTCATTTTTTCAGCACATAAAGCAACGTGTGGAAGACATAAGTGCTGGCAGGCTTAACTCTGCAGAATTCTGTTAACAAAATAGAGGGACAGTTAATGACAATAATAGCATCAACATGCCAATCAAAAGAATCACACAATTAAAAGCAGTAAAAAACAGGGCAAGTTCAAAACTGAGCTGCCAAAATCCGAGTTGTCAAAAAATTAGTTGCCAAATATTTAGCCGACAAATACTGAGACGCAAAATACTTAGCTTCCAAAAACAGAGCCGCCAAACACAGGATGGTTGAAGGCAAAAAGTTAGGGGAGAACAATGCCCAAGATGCCAGGCCTAACAGTCCAAGAACCAACTCCTTCAAAACTAACAAGCCATCACAGCTGGTAGTAGTAATGAAGGACAACACACCCGACTACCTTGAAATATAAGAAGCCATGAACTATTATAATACACCCAAATAAAATGTAGGTGGCGGCTGGTGCCCAGACCTCCCAAAATCGAACACCATTCTCCTTGCAGTGGATTGTTTTGTAGCTTTTGAATTTACAGTTCTAGGCTGCCCCAAGTTAAAATGATCTTTCACAAGTTTCTTAACCTCTCTTTTCAGGCTACCTGTATCTGTCAATGTTGCTCTTCTCACTGTCTGATCACTTTTTTGGGGCCCTGGGCACAACATTATAATGATTCTTGAGCGGTGTTTTCTGAAAGTTTAATGTACAATTCAATATGTGGGCTGAATTTGAAGATATTGAGTAATAAAATTTAGATTTCGAATGGGGGAAAATTCCATAAGATGATAAGTACAAAAGAGTCATCCCAAAGTCCTTACCAAGGATCCATATGAACATTTGTCTTAATGTGGCTCAGACACCCAACACCTTGTCAAAAGTTTGCAATTCTGTAAGTCAATTTGGCTAAACAAAGTTTTTATAAAAAATACTTTTTTAATAAAATGTATCCAACACATAACAAACCCAATTTGTACAAGTCCATAAGTGCTGGCAGGCTTAACTCAGATAGGACAGCATAATTCAGTTAATACAATAGAGGTACTGTTAGAGGCAATAACAGCATTAAGATGTCCATCAAAAGAAATTCACCACAATAAAAAAAAACTGAACCGCCCCAAAAAATAAAAGAGGGACCGCCGCCCCAAAAAAATAAAAATAAGGGCCGTCGCCCCCCCAAAAAATAAAAAAAAATAAGGGCCACGCCCCCAAAAAGTAAAAATAAGGGCCGCCGCCCCCAAAAAATAAAGGCCGCCCCCCCAAAATAAAGAGGGTTGCCGCCACAAAAAATAAAAAGAGCCACCGCCCCCAAAAAATAAAATAAGGGCCGCCACAAGCAGAGGCGCCACAAGCAGAGGCGCCACAAGCAGAGGCACCAAAAGCAGAGGCACCAAAAGCAGGATGGTTAAAGACCAAAAGTTAGAGGAGAACACGGACAAAGATGCCAGGTGTAACAGGCCCCCCTACCAAATGAAACAAACCAACACATCTGGTAGTAGTAATGAAGGGGCCACACATCTGAATACCTTGCAATGTAAGTTGTCAAGAACTATCATTAATACCCAAATAAAGAGTAGGTTGTGGCACATGTCTATGCCTCCCAAAAGCTAACACGAGCCTCCTTGCTGTCGCTTGTCATGTAGATTTTGAATATGTAGTTTCAATTTTGACATTGCAGAAGCTTCAAATGTGCCAGATGTACTTGGTGAGTGGCTGAACTCTATTTGAAAGTCACAACCAGCACTAATGTTACCTGCAGTGGAGTGAAAGTGGGCTGTGCAGAAAGAAAGATTAAGTGTGATGGCCATCTAAAAGGCTCTACTTTTGTTTCCAGAGGCAACCCTCTGCCACCTTATCTGGAAGGGAACTCTGGTTCACCACCAAGCGAAAATAAAAAAATACTGCAAGCAACCAAAATGAGCAAAAAGGAAAATGTTTGACAAGACACAATTATTCATTTTTTGGAAAAAAAACCTTTACTTTGAAAAACGTTTTTACAGGGCCACAATGACAAAAGGAAGGGAGAATCGACATGGCAGTAAAAAAAAAAAAAAAAAAAGGATGGCGCGAAGAGAATGTGGAGAGAGGCAAAAGGAAAGGTGAGACAGCAGAGTGGAGAAAAATAACAAAAATATGGGCAGAGGAAATCAAATGAGGAAGAAAGGAATGGTAGAGGAGAGAGGATAAGAGAGCTAGATACGCAGACAGATGGAGGGAATGTGGGGGAAGAGATTAGGGAGAAGTAATCCTGACAGACTCTGGAGAGATGTGCTGAAATTGTTTGAGGCAGGAAAGTGGTAGAGGATGTGGCGAAATGGCCAGAGCTGCCGACTTTACATACAAGAGGAATTAAGGAATGAGCAGATGCTCAAAGCATCTCAACTTTTAGGCTGCCCCCAGGGAATGTTATCTTTTACCAGTTTCTTAGCCTCTCTTTTCAGGCTACCTATGTCACTCTATTCACTATCATCCTGGCAATGTTTTGGAACACTTGGCAATACATTATAGTGATTTTTGAGCAACATTTCCTGAGAGTTTAATATCCATAGGATGCAACAAGTACACATGAATCATACAAAAGTCCTTACCCAGGATCCTTATGAATATAGGTCTTAAAGTGGATTAAAGACGCCCATCTCATTGTCAGATGGGATCACCATTCTCTAAGCCATTTTGTCTAAGCAAAGATTTTTAAAACATTTTTTAATTATATTTTTTCAGCACATAAATCAATGTATTCAAGACCATAAGTACTGGAAGGCTTAACTCGGGGCTAGGATAGCAGTATTCTATTGAGAAAATAAAGGTACAGTTAGTGGCAATAACAGGATCCACATGCCCATCAAAAGAAATGCACAATAGAAAGCAGCCAAAAACATGGCAAGCCAAAAACTGAGCCACCAAATATTTAGCTGAAAACTACTGGGCTGACGACCACTGAGCTGCAAAATACTGAGCCACCAAAAAGAGACGCCAAAAACAGAGCCACCAAATACAGGATGGTTGAAGGCTATAAGTTAGGGGAGAACCATGCCAATGATGCCAGGTCTAACAGGCCAAGAACCAAACCCCTACCCCCCCAAAAAATAAGCCATCACAGTTGATAGTAGTAATGAAAGGGCAACACATCTGACTACCTTGGAAAATAAGAATTTAAGAACTATCATAATATACCAAAATAAAGAGTAGGTGGTGGCAGCTGTCTGTGCCTCCCAAAAGCAAACACCAGTCTCCTTGCAGTGGCTTGTTGTGCAACTTTTGAATTTACAGTTCCAATTTTGACACTTCAAGTGTGCCAGAGGGTTTAAGGTATGGGCAGTTGTTCAAGGTGTCCTACTTCTAAGCTACCCACAGTAAAAGTGATCTTTTATCAGTTTATTACCTCTCTTTTCAGGCTACCTTGACCTCTCACTGTCATCTTATTTTTTCAGAAGCCTGGGTAGACGTTACAGTTATTTTTGAATAACATTTTCTAAACGTTTAACATACAGTTCAATGTGTGGGCTTGACTTTGCAGATATTGAGTAATAAAACTCTGATTTCGAATGGGGGCAAAATTCCATAAGATGTACACATGAATCATACCAAAGTCATTACCCAGGATCCCCTACAAATGTGTGTCTTAAAGTGGTTTAAAGATGCCCACACCTGGTCAGACGGGATCACAATTCTCTTAGGATATTTGACTAAACAAAGTTCATTATATAAATATTTGTATTTTTTTTCTTCAACAAATAATAAACCAATATATACAAGACCATAAGAGCTGGCAGGCTTAACTGAAACAGGAAAGCAGTTTTCTGTTAATAAAATAGATGTACAGTTAGTGGCAATAGCAGCATCAAAAGAAATGCACAATAAAAAGCTGCCAAAAAATGGGGCAAGCCAATTACACAGCCGCCAAAAACACAGCCACGAAAAACAGGGCAAGCCAAAAACACAGCCACAAAAAACAGGGCAAGGCAAAAACAGCCACGAAAAACAGGGCAAGGCAAAAACACAGCCATGAAAAACAGGGCAAGCCGCCAAAAACACAGCCGCCAAAAACAGGGCAAGCCGCCAAAAACACACCCACGAATAGCACAGCCACGAAAAAGAGGGCAAGCCAAAATCATAGCAGCCAAAAACACAGCTACCAAAAACGGGGCAAGCAAAACACAGCCGCCAAAAACACAGCCACGAAAAACAGGGCAAGCCAACAACACAGCCCCCAAAAACACAGCCCCCAAAAACACAGCCCCCAAAAACACAGCCGCCAAAAACACACACATGAAAAACAAGGAAAGCCAATAACACATCAGCCTACAACACAGCCACGAAAAACAGGGCCAGCCGAAAAACAGGGCCAGCCGACAAAAACAGGGCAAGCCGACAAAAACAGGGCAAGCCGACAAAAAACACAGCCGACAAAAAACAGGGCAAGCCGACAAAAAACACAGCCGACAAAAAACAGAGCAAGCCAAACACAGCCGCCAAAAACAGGGCAAGTCAAACACAGCCGCCAAAAACAGGGCAAGTCAAACACAGCCGCCAAAAACACAGCCGCCAAAAACACAGCAGCCAAAAGCAGGGTAAGCCAAAAAACACAGCCACGAAAAACAGGGTAAGCCAAAAAAACACAGCCACGAAAAACAGGGTTAGCCAAAAAACACAGCCGCCAAAAACAGGGCTAGCCAAAAAACACAGCCACGAAAAACAGGGTTAGCCAAAAACACAGCCACGAAAAACAGGGTTAGCCAGAAACACAGCCCCGAAAAACAGGGTTAGCCAGAAACACAGCCCCGAAAAACAGTGTTATCCAAAAACACAGCCCCGAAAAACAGGGTTATCCAAAAACACAGCCACGAAAAACAGGGTTATCAAAAAACCGGGCAAGCCAAAAACACAGCCGCCAAAAAAGACAGCCGCCAAAAAACAGGGCAAGCCAAAAAACACAGCCACGGAAAACAGGGCAAGCCAAAAAACACAGCCACGAAAAACAGGGCAAGGCAAAAAACACAGCCACGAAAAACAGGGCAAGACAAAAACAGGGCAAACCAAAAACAGGGCAAGCCAAAAACAGGGCAAGCCAAAAACACAGACGCAAAAAACGGGGCAAGCCAAAAACGCAGCCGCCAAAAACAGGGCAAGTCAAACACAGCCGCAAAAACAGGGCAAGTCAAACACAGCCGCCAAAAAACACAGCCGCCAAAAACAGGGCAAGTCAAACACAGCCGCCAAAAACAGGGCAAGTCAAACACAGCCGCCAAAAACAGGGCAAGTCAAACACAGCCGCCAAAAACAGGGTAAGTCAAACACAGCCGCCAAAAACAGGGCAAGTTAAAAACAGCCGCCAAAAACAGGGCAAGTCAAACACAGCAGCCAAAAACAGGGCATGTCAAACTCAGCCACCAAAAACAGGGCAAGTCAAACACAGCCGCCAAAAACAGGGCAAGTCAAACACAGCCGCCAAAAACACAGCCACGAAAAACAGGGCAAGCCAAACACAGGGCAAGCCAAACACAGGGTAAGCCAAACACAGGGCAAGCCAAAACCAGGGCAAGCCAAAAACGCAGCCGCCATAAACAGGGCAAGCCAAACACAGGGCAAGACAAATAGAAAGCTGCCAAAAAGGGAGCCGCCAAAAGGGAGCCGACAAAAACAGGATGCTTGAGGACCAACAGTTAGTGGAGAACCATTATAAAGATACGAGGTCTAGCAGCTCAAGAACCAACCCCCCACCCTATCATATAAAAATACCACCACAGCAGGTAGTAGTAATGAAGAGGCCACACATCTGACTGCCTTGTAATGTAAGAAGTAAAGAACTATAATAATATATCCAAATAAAGAGTAGGTGGTGGCACATGTCTATGCCTCCCAAAGGCCAACACCAGCCGCTTTGCTGTGGCTTATGTAGATTTTGAATTTGCAGTTTGAATTCTGACATTGCTGAACCTTCAAGTGCACCAGAGGCATTAAGTCATGGGCAGTTGCTCAATGAGTCAGCGTTGGATTGGCAGAGCGGGCAATAGGGAATTCCCCGAAGGGGCCTGAAGCATAGGCCAGTTGGTGGGCCTTTTTATCACCCACAGATAAAATCACATTTTACTGGCCTTTCTTGGCCACTGGAGCTTGATCTTAAAGGCTGCTGTAACCTTAGAGCAAAGATCAGAGCTCGTTATAACCAAGTATAGAGAATGGCTGCTTCATTGTCTTGTGCAGTAAGACAATGGGCCAAACTGAGCAGGCACAGCATATGGTGGGTCTCATCCTGTCCACAGTGTCTCACCCTAACAGTGAGGCTACTGTGAGTGGCTGAACTCTATTTGAAAGTCACAACCAGCACTAATGTTACCTGGAGTGGAGTGAAAGGGGGATGTGCGGAAAGAAAGATTAAGTGTGATGGCCATCTAAAAGGCTCTACTTTTTTTTCCAGCAGCAGCCCTCTTCCACCTTATCTGGGAGGGAACTCTGGTTCACCACCGAGCGAAAATAAAAAAAATATTGCAAGCAACCAAAATGAGCAAAAAGGAAAATGTTTGACAAGACACAGTAATTTTTTTTTTTTTTAACTTTACTGTGAAAAACGTTCATACGGGGCCACAATGACAAAGGGAAGGGAAAATCGACATGGCAAGACAGTAACAAAAGGGATTGAGCAAAGAGAATGTGGAGAGAGGCAAAAGGAAAGGCGAGACAGCAGAGTGGAGAAAAATAACAAAAATATGGGCAGAGGAAATCAAGTGAGGAAGAAAGGAATGGTAGAGGAGAGAGGATAAGAGAGCTAGATACGCAGACAGATGGAGGGACTGAGGGGGAAGACATTAGGGAGAAGTAATCCTGAAAGACTGTGGAGAGATGTGCTGAAATTGCTTGAGGCAGGAAAGTGGTGGAGGATGTGGCGTAATGGCCAGAGCTGCTGACTTTAGATAGCTTTTGAATTTACAGATCCAATCCTGACATAGCTGAAGATTCAAGTACACCACATGTATTAAGGCATTGGCAGTTGCTCAAGGTGTCCTATCTTCTAGGCTGCCCCAGGGAAAGTGATCGTTCACAAGTTTCTTCGCCTCAGTTTTTAAGCTACCTGTGTCTCTCAATATCACTCTACCCAGTGTCTTATCAAATTTTAATGGGCACTGGTCAAGACATTAACCTGTTCTTTGAGTGACATTTTCTGAAAGTTTAATGTACTATTGAATTTGTGGGCTTGAATTTGCAGATGTTGAGTAATTAAAATTCAGATTTTGAATGAGGGAAAAATTTCCAAAATGACAAGTACACATGATTCATCGAAAAGCCCTTACCCAGGATCCTTCCGAATATATATCTTAAAGTGGATTGCAGACACCCAACACCTTATTAGGCAAGATCTCCATTCTCCAAGCCAGAGGTATTCAGACTGTGGGGCTTGACCCCCCCTGGGGGCCAAGGAATCTTGGGAAGTGGGGCACACATTCCTCAGCCTCTTCAGCTGAAGTGTCATTCAGGGACTCTCCTGTGCTGTAAAACCAAACCCTGGCAGACAGCTAAACACGCCTTTCTGCCAGTGTGCTGCTTGCCTGAAAGAAATGAAAACGTGCACAACTACTTAATCTGCAATTGTGAAGGGATATCAGCAAATGTAGAGGATGATTGGGAGCCGGTACCAGCTTGAATTGATCGAATCACTTGAAGCTTCTTTTTGAGTGGCAGTGCAAAGTGTTAAAAACTGAGCTATGAACTGCATGCTTTTAATTTTCATTGTACTTACATAGCGCTCACTATCCGGGAGGTGCTGAAGAAACAGTTCTGTAAAACAAAAAATAGCACAATGTACGGTCTGGGTATTACTAAAATCTATTTTGGAGGCACCATTTTATTGTAAAAAAGAATTGTACATTTTGCAGCATTCTCTTATACTGTGCGTACTGCATGTATAAAATAATGATTTTCATATTCACAGTGCTTTTGTCATGTGTTTCCTGCATGGCCCATTGTAGTTTTCCCTAGGTTAGCTTAATTGTGCATGCTGTAGGCCACATTCTTCTTTGCACATATTACCATAATAAACACGCTTGCTTTTGTGCCACTTTGTATTTTCATACAGAACCTGCATATTTATTTGTGTTCTGTTCTTTTCCTGGGATTTAGTCTGCACACCATAGACAAGCTGAAACAACAATGTCCCTTGTTATTTTCTCTGGTCAGGCACTAGCACCTAGACAGAACACGAGAATGCAGTTGTTTAAGAGCACACACGTCTTGTCATATAAATGAGCACAGAGGTCCAAAAAACACACATGGAGCGAGAGTTCTGAGACCAGAGCACTGCATCAATCAAGATGTAGAACATTTATCTCTGTATGCTAAGGTACGGGTTCCACCACTGATCCCAGAAATCTTTGACATATAATCATTTAGCTTCAGTAGAAGGGGAGGGGGGGTTAGGCTACTCTGTCTTCTAACATGAGAGCATGGTCAATAAACAGAATACCATGAAAAGCCCCAACTGTATTTTTAGTATGCATTTGTTTTCTAATTGTAGCACGAATATTGCATTTTGAAGCACAATTTTTTAAATAATTGTTCTAAACTTCCTTTGCGTCTCTTGTTTATCTTATTGTGGACAAGTGTGAGCTAGAGAACAAAAGGGAGTGTTCTGTTACCTCGATCCCTGAGAGGGTCGAGAGTGTTATGTTCCAGGGTGCAAATTCACTTCTCTCTAGTAAGGTTAGGAGGGCAAGTGAGGCACCATAGCTAGTCAGACTCTGCTCATATATAGCTCAGTGATATGGGGACTAAGTCCCTATATGCCAAGGTTCTATGCTCCCAAGCATAGTTCTGCTCCTGAGCAGAATCCCTGCAATATGGTGCTGCCAACGTTTGGTTAGTTACTTACTTGCGGTAACCCCGAGTAGTGCTTGTCCACAATACCCATGCACCTTTTCCGGGAGATGTCCATGGTTTTAGGGATTATTTATCCTCTGCAGTTATTAGGCAGCACCTAGTGCTGTTGGTTTTTCAAGGTTGAATATATAAAGGTTTAATAAGCCCTCATTGTGCTACTTTTGAAATCTTTTGTCGGATATCTATGGCTCAACCAGTGGGTATTCCAGGTAATTGCTGTCGGGCAGTAACTCAGCATTCAATGCACCACAGAGTTCCTAAAGCAGGAGCAACTGTTATTTTTGTTGTAGAGGTGGACGCAGCTTTTTGCTTTGAAGTTTTCTTTTCTTGGGTCACTTTCCCACTGTTGACGCCAATAATACATTCCATGAATTCAATATTCCTCAAATTCCTGCTGCATCTCGTCAATATGCACTTACAGAAATCCCACTTACGGTCTTGGGAACACCAGACTTGGATTCTTGGTGCTCTTCCCCACCTTCTTGGCACAGTCAGCTTGGGCCCCTTAAGTATTGATGGGGCCACATGGCCGACATTGGCAGGCTATACCCCTTATCCAGATTTAGGTCATATAAATCTGTTGCAGACATGCGCTTTGTATAATGTTCTTGTTAACTTAAATAGACGCATGACCCAATTTATTGCACGTGCCTTGCTGGCTGGACCAGCTAGGGCTGCCCTGCAAGGAGAACCTCAAGTACATGGAGTTCTTATCAGTCCTGTAATTGGTAATTCTGCTATGGGCAAACGACCTACAAATCATTTAGAAATACCCTTTTGAATATCCCAAAAATAGATCAGCTTGAAGCTGTGTTTCCCCTTATGGGACCACAAGACAAATACAGAATTTTAAGTATGTGGTCATCCAATTGCCTGGTTCCCCCTGTAGCTGACTGCAACACCTAGGGGGACTATTTTTGACACAGTCTACACTCTTTGTCCTGGCAGTCCCTCGATAGCCACTCTACTAACCATCCTCAAACAAATACAGAATGAACATGGAGCAGGTCCTGCCCTAGATTTGGGGATGAAACTTATGGGTAAATTTACACGTTGTCTCTGAAATTATTCTTTCCAATGTTAACACAAAATATCTAAATAAGCAGAGGTATGGCCATCAATAGTCCAGCAGGTGCAATGGCACCGGGGCACAAAAGTGAATGAACGCTGCGCACTTCCATTATGGTAGCATTTTGTTAGCTAACCTGGGGCAGTGGCATGTTCATTTGCTTGCGTGATGCCCTCATGTTCCATTGCTAGGACATCAAAATGGCCACACCCATGCAGCCACAGACCCTCGCCTACAGGGCGTAGCATGCTGCCCATATAGGCAAGCACTTCGTTGCCCACAGAGGTAGTGAGTCCTATATAAATGCTGCAATGCAATACAAACAAGTAACTGCAAAACTGCTAATAAGTCTAGAAGCAGCCTTAAAAAAGGCCAATGATGGGATGCGAGGCGGCACTGGTCATGCCAACCACGAGAAACAGGACGATGAAGTGAATGGAATTATAACTACAGATAAGAAATCAAAAACGTGAGGACAGTTAAAAGGAAGGAGCAAAATAGATAAAGTGAGTCGGATCAAGAAAGGGAGAATGTTTAAGAAGATTAAAGAGCAAAATACAAAATCTGATGAGGAGTGAGGCTTAAGCATAGAGTAATGGGTGGGGTGAGAAACGGAAGCACAGGAGCAAGAAAGCCAAAGCAGAGGAATGCAGTAAGAGGGAGTAGAGGCAATGCACTTTGCTGCAAGAAAAAGTGGGGAGAAGAGAGAAAAACAGATTCAGGAAATAAAAGCACTAATAGACTAGGGCAAAGTTCAAAGGTCTTGGGTTATGTAGTTGTTTTCTTGCAGTAGCAAAGGCATGGACCACATTATCCCAGCAGCCCAATCATTGTGCATTGATGAACCCATGTGCATCATTGGGGTACCACCAATTGTGTGAACACTGCTCCCAGAGCCTCTAGTGCTTAAAGGAACAAGGCAATCCGAGCTCCCTCAATTTAGGCTGATAAGTTAGGCAGGGCAAAGGAGGGAAAAAAATAGAAAACTGCAGATGCTCATAGAGGAGAAGAAACCTACCAGTCAACTTACTATGTAAACATGTATTATCTAGTATAGTTATTGCAATGGTTTTAAGTAACCACACCATTGTCTAAATAACCTTAAACTTACCAGTCAACACCCTCATCTCACAGACCTAGTGTGGAAGCTGGGGATCTTGGAATACTAGGTCACATGGTAGGTCACTACCAAGGTAATGGAGTGCATTTGGATTGAAGTATCCAGTGTCAGCTGCACTGGATGACTTATACAGGGATCTCCTTTTGAATAAGTCAGCTTGCTTTTGGCATTACTGCAGCTCGTGTTTCGTTTGCTAAGCTGCCTTCATGAATTGCCACACTTAGAAACTGCTAGTCCAGAGTAGTGCCATTTTAATGATTTCAGGGGTCTCTGGGCAAAACATTTTTGCAGGCCCCTGTATGGATCAAATTAAGGTTTATTTGCCATTTCGTGATATTCAGTGGTACATTTTAACTAGGTAACAAAAACAATTGAGATTCTTTGCCTGGGACCTCATATTTTTAGGACACTAGTTTAGAGAGGGTAAGAGGTAGCAGTAGGCAGAGAGGAACAGAGGTTTAGATAGACAAATAAACTAGACCGAAAGCTCAGTTTCCCCAGAGAGCCCTGGGCAATTGCTCACTTTGAGCTGTAACTCCTCAGGACCAGAGAAGTGCCAGAGAGTATGTGTGGAGAGGTGGTGTGGGCAGGGCAGATGCTGCAGAGGCCTGGAGGAGATTAAAGCAGTGTACTCAGGTTGCTTGAAAATGTTGAAGGGGGGGGAGGGGGTCTCCCTTATCTAAAAGTCACCATCAACCTGATGACATTCATCCCCACCCTGCCCATCCTCCTCCTACCCCAATAACTTTTTGAACGAGTGATATAGTAAGTCTAGTTAACGTGACCTCTTGGCCCTATACAACTGCCATAAAGCAGCTCAATGATCGAGCACTGCACAATTAACAGACCTGGTTCTATTCACCAGGCCTCCCTCCCATCTGATGCTTTAAAAGACACAATATGGTCACACTCCGATTACCAGACCTTCATTGGATAGGTATTGCTCCAGCACATCTCAGCAACGGTACATTACTACAATCCGAGTGTACAAGCACTTCCCCATGGGAAGTAGGTACTCAAGATACCCCGTGCACCTCTGTCTATTTCAGGTATCTTTGACCCTGTTGTCCTCTTCTGCTCCCCTCAGAGGAGCCAAGCTGCACCTTGACCACAGGCAGGAGTTCAGTTTGTCAGTATATTTCTGTTCTTTTCACTAGGGGTGAAGTACCAGGAGCTGAGGACCAGCCATTCCACTCTCAAAACTGTGCTCACTTACCTGGGAAAACGTTGGACATGTCTCTTCCACGGGTCATGGTGCCTCTTCCAGTTACTAATCCCTTCATTGCAGTAGAAACATCTTACGCGGTCATTGTAACCTGCAGAAGACAATGCTGGAGAAAGAGGGAACTGCTTAGCCATAAACCACCCCATGGTAACAGCCCACAAAATCCCAAACACTAATGTTTTCCATAGTGGCAGTGCCTTAAAGCAGAATACTCCCACTATAAGTTCTTAAGAGAATTTGGAGTATTGGCTGACAAAGGATCATATAGACTATTTATGATTGGGACTCTGATATTTGTCAAAAATAGAAGTAGTCTCTATATTTCAAAGTACATACTTTTAACTAAATAAGATAACAAATGTATATGGGACCAATTCTGGGCCACATTGATACAGCAGCTGTAGGCCGTACGGCTGCAATTGATTATCATTTCATATAGGAGTAAGATTTTCATAGGAATTTTATTCTCTTACCAAATGACTTGCATCGAAAACGTTGTACACATTTATTGAAATGCACCTGTGGAAAGTACTTTAAAGAACGAATGTACATTGGTCCAAAGGTGTGCAATGTTGAAGGATTAGCTTAGACAACTCTCATATGTTTAATCAAATAGTGTTTAAGATAAAAGCAGCAAACATGTCGCAGTACCCAGCTCCAGGGGTTTTTCATCTGAAGCTGGTAGATCACGGTTGCTTAGTGCCCATTAGGAACAAGCATTTGAAAATGCAAGAGGTCTCGCATTTGCGAGAGTTTAAGCTATTGGCATTGTAAATGACAGTGCCTTTTATTTATCTGTTTTGATAATTAACACAAATAAAATGCATTGTCATTTACAATGCCAATAGCTCAAACTCTTGTTAATGCGAGACCCATTTCATTTCAAAGAAGTGGCCGCCATTGTCTGTGCTGCTTGGAAAGTGAAAGCGCGCATGGCGCGATGAATGTTGCAGGAAAGCATGTCGTGCCTGAAGTAGGAGAAACTCATTAAAGAAGAGTGCTTACAGACTAAATAAGACATACTGTCTACAGAAGTAAAAGGGCCAGTCCTCATGGGAGGTTACAAATGAAAACAAGGCAGTACTAAGGAGGGACTAACAAGCCTATTAACAAATCAGAAGCCAGCATTTACAAAGGACAATGACACAAGCCAATGAAAAATATGGGTGGAGAGTGGGCAGAGCATCGAGTCCATACTATAAAACAGCATGCCTCGCAGAGAGGCGCATGCGCTGCCCATGTTCGACCTAAGAAGTACTGCATCCAAGGAAACAATGTTCTACTACACGATTTAGAGGGGTTGACTGGTGTAGCTACAAAGCACCCTGTATTAGCGGGGGTAATGTGCGAACCCCATAATGTCCAAGATACCAATATGAATGCTTCAAGCGTGTTTTGGACTGAGAATAAGTGCAGTATTCAAGGACATTTTTGTCCCCGGGTACAAAGCACACTGCGGCCCAGTTGAGTATTTCGTCAATTCACCAAACTCAAGTGTGATGTTATTTTCCTTATTAGGAATCAATTGCTTTGCTGCACCAATAGCCCTAAATAAAAAAATACTATCAAATAACCAAAGTCTGCAGGGTTGCAGGTATTGTTGACTGAACAGCGTGTACAAAAAATACGAGCTGCCTGGTCATGAAGCAAAGTTTTAAAAAAAATATGCAAAATTGTATCAGAAACTGCACTGAATGGTAAAGTAAAATGCTTAACGTGTGACAACTACAGCCAAAGTAGTTCCTGAAATTAATACTGGCTGCACAAGGGAAAGCAACGTTCAGACTTATGAATGATCAGTTGAGGAGGAGCTGGAATCTTTACAAAAGCGTGGAAATTGGGCACATTTGTGCCCATAACGCACAGCCAAAGCATTTTAACATGTGCAGATCTACACAACCTCAGCAGAATACTTTAATTATACAGTCTTGATTTCAGTAACATTGGCTATGCTGAACACTCGCCTTTAGCATGAAGTCGACATCTGCCTACAATAGGGGATGCTTGAGGAAGCACAAACACTTTGGTTTGTTCATAACACCTCTTTAGGGGTTATGATTTCTTTGAGTGCTGTTCTGTTTAGCCTGATCAGCGACCATGTTTTAGACAGATTAAGTCTTGCCGAAAATAATTAATTACGTTCCAGAAACGTAGTCCTATGTGACAGCGTTTAGGGACTTGATGCATTAATAGTGAGGCTTTAAGGGGGCGGGGGAAATCAGCAATTGTGGCTCTACAACTAAAGCAAAGAAATGCCAATTCAGCATGAGGCCTGTGGTTTTAGGCCACACCATAAGAGAGGGTATAAAACAAGGTTGAAGTTGGTAGAAGCAGTGTCTGGGTGCCAGTGCCCAAAACTAAAGTATAGTCATTCTGGGGTCTTGCTGAGTATTACCAAGGTTTGTGGGAATTCTGAAAGTGTTAAACAGTTATATGGCTCGAAAAAGAAAGGGATTGTGTTTGACTGAACACAAAATTCAGAAAGGCTTTGGGATTCATGAATATTGTTACTGCCACAACTTTTAATACGTTAGTTGGGGGCGGAGCTTGCCGTAGAGCAAGATGGCCGCGTGAGAGAAGAGCTCCGCGAGCCATCGGCCTTACGCATAAATTATCCTGGCATTCAACACCGGCACTCATATAAGAAACGAGGATTCCTGCACGCCTTGACCTGGGCTACGTTTCGACACTACTCTGGCTACAGTGGCGGCCCCACAAGTGCGGAAATTCACGTGCACCCTCCGGTGCTGCACGCTGCAGAGAACTGCGGCGGAAGAAGACCTGCGTGCTCGCCCGGGAACCCGAACATCCAGCGGCTGCTGCGGGAGTACTGCTCGTTCCCTGGGGGCGCGGCGTGCGGAGATCGCCCTGCAGACATCGCTGCCGAGGAGTGTGGGGCTCATCAGTAATCGGACCCCCGCCCTGAACATCGCTGCGCCCTTGTGTTGAGGCCTGTGCCCTGATGTGGCCTTACCGGGGATCAGACACGCCCTCGCTGGGAGCAGGGAAGCTGTGGAGAACTTGGCAGCGGAGTGCAGCGACCTCCTGAGACTGCGATCCCCCCTTGCGCTCCAGTACTCGACGCTCCTTCACTTCCGAGTCAAACGGGGGTACCTCGGATCCTGGGAGAAGACTTGCAGCGACGACCCCCGTGCCCTGGGCCTGTACTACGTGGTGAGTCGCTCCGACGCCTGGGTGGCCTCGCGGTGAGGCCAGCGCGAGCTGCTTTATCTTAGCGGCGTTGCAGCCCCGGCAACGCCTTGAGGCCCTCCTGCCCCAGTGGATTGAGGCATCCAAGTCATCGCTGGGTGCCTACCCCAGACAGCTGCTGTCACAGACCCGCCCATTATCTGGAGCTGGAACTTTAGACCGAGGGATTGCTGCGGTCCCTGTCTGGGGCGCGCCAGCCGGGGGCGGTCTGAGACTCCGTGGCCGTCCTTGTGCCTCAGCGCTACTATCTACTCCCTCAGCTGGAGGTAGGGTACCCTTTTACCCAGCGGCAGGAGTGAAGACGACCCAGAGGACCTGCGGGGTCTATGCGTGGGGGCTCCTTTGCTGATTACCCTGTGGGAGGTCGCCGATAACACGAGGTGTCCCCAGGCCTATATTTCAAGCTGGACAAATTGCAGCTGCGCCATACACTGTCTTTGCCTGCGCCTACAATTGTTGATTAGCACGCTTACCCGACCCTACTGAAACAGGGGTGTCTCCCATATTGGAGTTGCCTGGCCAGGCTGAGTGGTTGATACCCACTGCGTCACCTCACCTGGGGGACAGAGATTGCTGCGGACTAGATTGCTTCCGTTCCCTACAGGGGCAGCCCATGGCCCGCACCGCCGAGAAAGACGCTGCTGGGCCTCCCTCGGATTGCAGGACTAGCATCGCTGCGCGCTGGGTTGCCCCTTGGCGGCGGTGCCGACGAGAACATCCTGCTCTAACTTGGCTCTGGTGCTCGACCATCATCGGAGCGCACTGCCTGGCCCTGTGGCGACGGCCACTCCTGGTAGCTATAACCTGTAATTACACAGACCTGAGTACGACTGCGCCCAGAGAGCTGATACCATGGGGAAGGTCGCCAAGACTCAGACTAAGCTGCTTTTCGACTCCAAACGGTCTAGGACCAGAGACACTGGTGGCGGCCGCTCTGCAGACGATGGTGGAGATCCCCATGAGGACGATGCTGGGGAGGTGAAACAAATGTTTGCAGCTGTCCAAAAGAGCTTGCTAATGATAGACGGGAAAATTGATTTGCTAGACTTCCACATGGATAGAATGTCGGAGCGCCTGGATAAACATGCGGAACGAATCGATATGACTGAGCGCAGAGTCACAGAAGTAGAGGAAGCGCAATCGGAAACGGACTCCATACAGAAGCAAATGGCCAAGGCACTCACAACGCTGCAGGACAAGGCGGAGGACCTAGAGGCCCCCCTCCCGGAGAAGATACATTCGCATTACTGGTATTCCGGAGTTGACATCAATTGGTAATGCAGAACTCTTTATAGAAAAACTCATCATCACTTTATTGGGTCGCGACACCTTCTCTGACATCTTTGTGGTGGAACGAGCCCACCGGTCACTTGGTCCGCGTCCTCCACCCGGGGCTCCACCACGCCCGATGATAGCTAAGTTGCTAAACTATAGTGACAGAGACTCTGCCCTTCGACGTGCCAGAGACTTAGGAGTACTGCAATATGAGGGCTCTTCCATCTCCCTCTACCCAGACTTTACTATGAAGGTCCAGGAAGCAAGACGTCAATTCATCCCTCTCAAACGACGACTCCGTAACAAAAAAAATCGAGTATGCAATGCTCTACCCGGCTAGATTGAGAGTCACACTTAATGGATCGACCCGCATTTTTTCGGACCCTAAAACACTGCAAAAGGCTCTGAAAGATCTCTCAAAGAATACGCCTCGGAAAGCCACAATGGAAGGACTAGATGAGGCGTCTGGAGGAGCAGCTAATGGAGGCCCAGACGAGTAGGTATGAAATACCTGTGAACTTATGCAGACCTCAATATGTGCGCTGTTGGGTATGGATGCTGGGACCCCGAATTGGCTGAGCCACAAGACTGAGTGAAGTGGCGTCCCCTGCACTCCCAACCTCCCTACAGACTTC
Source organism: Calotriton arnoldi (assembly GCA_963921515.1). NCBI lineage: Eukaryota > Metazoa > Chordata > Amphibia > Caudata > Salamandridae > Calotriton > Calotriton arnoldi. The sequence goes on from CAWUFW010002974.1 coordinate 101,025, forward strand.
ATCACGCAGAAGACTTCGTATTAGAACTTTTGCAAGTATTGTTGTAGTTTATATGGTTTACCTTACAGTGAGTTTTCACTCGGTTTCATATAGTCATTTTTATTTTTGGTTGCATGCATGTGCGAAATGCCCTCCTGGCTGTGATTTCCCTGACGCCATAGGCTGATACAATCGAAGTGTCATATGCATCATGGGTTGTTTGAATGCTCATACTTGTTTATAATTGTGTAGATTAATGCCGATGGCCACCAGCGGTGCTCTGGTAACATCTGCCCCCATGTGTTACACACCGCATGGCCAGTTGCCTTTTCTAGTTTCTAAGGGGAAGGGGGTGGGGGGCGAATGTCTATGCTCAGTTGGGGTTTGCATGGCGTGGCAGGTGGGGAGGGATGTGGTTTTGTTTTTGTTTTTTTGTTTGTATGTATTGGTTTTTCGTTGTCATGATTAGTCAGAACACCGAACGCAGCATAGCTGATATGGACGGAGGAATACTAGACGCATATTCACTACTAGCAAGAGGCCCCAATATCCCTATTGTACACTTGATCCCTTTCTTCCGGAGACTATAGAGGATAAGGTGCTGTTATTGACATGGAACATTAGAGGTCTTAATGACCAACGTAAAACCAGAAAGGTGATGGCATATTTGACGAGACATAACGTGGACATAGCGTTGTTGCAGGAAACTCATCTCCCCTCAGCCACCCTTCCACTTACTCGTGGGCGGATTCGTGGCACTTTCCACGCTGCCGGATGTACCTCACATGCCCGTGGAGTACTCACCTGGGTTAATCCTAGAGCTCGCCTCTCACTGGTGGAACTACACACAGACCCAGAAGGCAGATATGCTATATCTAAATGCACAGGGAAAGGTATGGAATGCCTTCTAATTAATGTCTATGGCCCCAACTACGATTGTCCACAATTTTATCAAGACTTACTGGCCCTAGCCCGCCACTTACCAAATCTCCCACAGATATGGGGAGGTGATTTTAATTGTGTGCTAAATCCCCGATATGGACCGCTCAGGGGGCCCGCAAAGACGCCAATCGATGGCTGCCAAAACGATTACGACCACACTGACTGAGTTAGGGCTGTTGGACGTATGGCGCTCTCGTTCGAGTGTAGCAGGAGGATTTATGCATTACTCCGCCCCGCATAACCTACATACCAGAATAGACTACTGGTTCCTGGCTGGTGCACTAGGACACACTATTCGTGGCTGCGAGGTGCTCCCACGCTCATACTCAGACCATTCACCAATACTGCTTACCTTAGCATCCCCTACCAAACGCCCCCCCTGTTTACTTGGAGATTCCCCCCATATGCCTTACAGGTTGATGTTTTCAAGGCAGACCTTCTAGAAGCCATAGATACCTTCTTCACCACAAATATTGGTTCCGTCCCACAGTTTGCCACCATTTGGGAGACTTTTAAGGTCTATATCCGGGGCATAGCCATCTCTAAACACTCTGGGGTGTTGAGGTCTATTAGGGAGCATCTGGCTCACCTGGAGAGGCAACTAGCCGATTTGGAGCGTGATGTACTAGACACAGGTGATGCCCAAGCCCAAGATGCACTCAAGTCCACCCTCGAAGAATATCATTCAGAAGCCGACAGAGAGGTAAAGTTAATGGGCAAATATGCGATAGCCAGAACATACGGGGAGAGGGAGCGCCCTGACGCTTCGCTGGCAGGCCTTATGAAAGGGTGTCGGGCGACCTCCGACTCTGTTGAACTTACCTTGGATTCTGATGAAAAGTCTAGTGACCCTGATATTATTGCTGAACAATTTCGAACATACTACGCCAACCTATACCATTCCAGAGCACATGGCTCAGATGCCGACATGCTCTCCTACCTAGAACACATAAAGTTACCCTGGTTATCTAATGAGCACAGAGCGTAATTAATGAGGACGTTGGAGACATGGGAGATCGATGAGGCCTTGGGATCAATGCACTCCGGCGGCGCCCCGGGCCAAGACGGACTCACAGTAGCGTTCTATAAGGAGTTCAAGGAAGAGCTTACTCCTCACCGAATGACACTTTTTGAAGAACTGGCTGAGAGTGGATCTATGCCCCCCACGATGCTCTCCTTGTAGCTATTCTGAAACCTGGGAGGTCTCCCCTCGATTGTGCCTCTTATCGGCCTTTGTCCCTTTTGAACGTCGACACTAAAATCTTCGCTAAAATACTTGCAAATCGACTGGCCCCACTCATACTGACGATAGTGGGTCCGGAACAGGCGGGTTTTGTCCCAGGACGCACGCTAACGCACAATCTACGCACGGTCTTTGGAGTTATCCAACACACCAACCCGGACACCAAAGTAGCTGCGGTCTTCCTTGATGCTGAAAAAGCTTTCGATTCTGTAGAGTGGAATTTCATGTTGTTGGTACTCGAACGTATGGGGCTCGGTAGTCTATTTTTACACCTGGTGAAAGTCCTATACACCGCTCCGACGGCCCGGGTGCATGTGGGCAATATAGTCACTGCCCCACTGGACATCTCTAAGGGTACTCGCCAAGGGTGCCCACTGTCTCCTCTACGCCCTAGTGGCGGAACCGCTAGCCTGTGCTCTGCGAGAATACCACGGACATAGGAGGTATTCGTTTCCCTGCATACAATCTTATCTCGGCTTACGTCGACGATACGCTTTTATACATTCGAGACCCGACCACCAATCTTTCCCCAGTACTGCGAGAAGTGGTAAAATTTGGAGAATTCTCAGGGCTCAAAATAAATTGGGCAAAGTCTATAATCTTTCCTCTCACCCCAGTGATGCTCCCAGTGGAGCTGGATTTCCCATTGACTTGGTCCGCGGACTCGGTGCGCTACCTTGGAATCCAAGTCCACACGAACTCGGAGGTGGTAATACGAGAGAACTATGGCAGGGCCATAGCCAAACTGGAAGAGGATGTGAATAGGTGGATTCGCCTCCCCCTTTCGCTCCAAGGTAGAATATCAATCATGAAAATGGTGGTGCTTCCCAGGTTCCTTTTCCTAGTTCTTAATATTCCAATTACCCTACCGGCACACTTCTTCAAACAACTCAAGTCGCTGCAGATTAAACTAGCTTGGGCAGGTAAACAGCCGAGAGCCAAATGGGACGTGCTCACTCTCCCATATTCGATGGGTGGACTGGGGGCCCCAGATTTAGACCTCTACTACCGTGCGGCTCAATGCTCTCATGCTTATTATTGGCTAGACCAACAGGTTCCCCCCCTCATCTCCACATAGAAAAGGTGGCAATGGCTCCCATACACCTTTCGCAGGCACTGTTCCGCCCGGCGAAACGTGGTACGGGGACTTTGGACTCACTTAACGCTACTACACACGCCTGGCAGAACCTAATGAACCGCCAAGCAGTTTCTATCCTCTATTCCCCCCTTACGCCCATAGCATGGTGCGCCTGGCTCCCTGCCCTCACTACACCTGAAATAGTCGGGGCTATGCACGCTTTAGGGATAGACACCATCGGAGACTTCTTTAAAGACGGGACAGGACGTGAGTGGGAAGAGCTGACAGAGAACATTCCTACAGTCCCCCCCTAACGCTTTTCCACTATTTTAGAGCCAGAAGCGCGCTGAGAGAACAACTGGGGGAGGATTTACTGGGACCACCAGAAGTGATACCTCTTACTACTATGTTGCGTACTGACTCCCCAAGTAAAATGGTTTCACACATATACAACAAAATACAAGAGCTGCGCCGTAACCAATATGTTAAGGCTAGATTGGAATGGCAACTGGACCTGGAGCTCACACTAGACGACGATACATGGAAATACTGTTGTGAGGCTACGAAACGGATTTCACTTAATGGCAGACACCGTCTTATACAATTTAAATTCCTTAATAGAATTTACCACACTCCCGTCCGGCTACACAAATTTGGACTACGAGAAACTGACTGGTGTGAAAGATGCGGGTGAGGGGGGCGGGCTTTCTGCATTTAGCATGGTTGTTTCCTCCTGTTGCTAACTTCTGGATACAGATATTTACTAAACTAAGCGAGATTGTGGGAGAAACAGTGGTCCCAGACCCACTATTAGCCTTATTGGGTTACTCTAAGAAGCTCAAAAAAGGTCTCAGACGACTGATTGACATGGGCCTCCTAGTAGCCAAGCGAGTGGTGGCAATGCACTGGGCGCGGGGTTCTCCCCCTCCCTGACCCAATGGTCCAGGGATATGCTGTTTTGTAACACGCAAACTGAACTGTATAGCGACTTACTTCCCCCCTGGAAGCCGGCCTAAAAACTTCTGGAGTTTATATAACACCTACATAGAAAGCCTGAAGTGAGACCTGTATATAGTGTTCCACCTAAATGTCTGAAAGTCCGCATATAACATATGCTACACTCCTTCCTTTTTGCTATTGTCCTCCGAATAGTCTCATTTGTGGAATTAGGATCTGTACCTCCATACATATTGTGACCATTTTTATCATTTATTTGAATTTAAGTTAGTTTTCATTTACAGGAGATTATTTGTTTTGTAATGCGTTTTTGATGATTTATCATTGATTGTTTGAATGTTATTTGTTTCTTCATTGTTCTTGGTTTTATTTTATGTTGATTATGAAACTTAATAAAGACATTTAAAAAAAACTTTTAATACGTTAGTTAATAGTGCATTGGGCCCGAAAATCGTCGGGACCACAAAGAACAAGAGAAGAGGGCGGGAGAGTGATACCAGATTCATTTAATAAAACAACCGACTCCAAGTACAAACATCAGGACTACACCTCCCAGAATGCATTAACTCAGTCGTGGACCCTGTGGTGGAGAAACATCCATGTTACTGTAAGGGAGGGGCGCGCAGTAATGCAGGAGGTGCAGCGACACATGTCCTCCGCAGCTCAGTACTAATTGCTGGATTTTACTACCCAGATTTTGGTGCGGGTCGAGAGGAGGCCGGCACATTTCCTTGTTTGCCTTGCGACCTATGACAGCCCTGCAAAGGTACTGCGTTATACGGAGGCAGTTATGCGAGTAATGTAGGGCAGATGGAGCATGGGTAGTGATGTGTTTCGCATCCCTCACAAATAGAAGCCATACCCCACAAAACAACGACAAACCAACAAATGCATTAACCTGTTCAGAGGCGAACCCATCTATGGGGCAGCAGATCCAGAGGCACCTGAGCCCACTGAACCCAATCTATTGCTGTATTTTACAGCCTAGGGGTCGGCGGGTGGTTGGGTAGCATTTATATTGTTTATTTACACAGGGGCCCTAACTGCCTTGCTATAACAAAGTCCTCTTTAGTACTATCTAGAAGGGGTATGTCAGAAAATCTGATTGTACCAGGCATTGGAAATTAAATCACCAACGTAACTATGCAAGAGAAAACTAAACCAGAAACTATGTGCCATGTCACAAAAGAGAGAACAGTTAAGTAAACATTAAGCACACAAGCAGTGGAAAAAACCTCAACAGAATCAAGCAAGAAAATAAAACGCACGCATGCCCTCACAACGTTAAAGAGACAAAAAATCATCCGCAGCTCTGTGAAACAAAACGGTTTCTTTTACCCGCAAACAAGAAAGAACTCACAAACGAATAAACTCAAAAGCCCAAATCCACTTCCTTTCAAATTAATTACCAGTCCCACCTGATCACCATCTGTTCCACAGAACCCCTATTCGTCCCAGGTGAGGCCTATTAATTGTTCCTTGATGGACAAAGACGTCTAATATCGAGCTTTAAAGAGACAGCGTATTATCCACAGCATCCAGGCGCTGCAGGTAAAATATGGGGCGGAGCAGGTGGTCACAGCAGGGACAGCCGAGACTAGGTGATAGCGTGAGCAACGTGGTGTTTCTGTATCACTTGATCTGCTGCATCGAAGACTTTCTAGGCGCCCAGAGCTGAGAAACTGTCAGTCTCGGGAGAACGCATTCCACCTTGTCCCAAGTACGTGGTGTTTACCATACCGAAAGTGATTTAAACTTAATGATGCATTTTGGGAGTTGTAGTCTCGGGTCGCTTCGGTTGTGCTAGTGCTTCATTTCACAACAGTTTTGCAAAAGCAAATGACAGGGCAGGATTCACGGTGGATTGGAATAGTCCCGTCGCCAGTCCTGTGTCTTTTAAATCATATTTGGTCTTTACTGCTTTCTAGACAACAGACTAAATCAGCCTCCTTGGATAATTCACTGGGCCCTGCAGCAGCCCCGTCACGGGTGTGAAGGAATTTTGCCTGGCACCCCAAAACCTGAGGCGCCCCTACTTTCTCGCATAGAGCGTAAGAGGTATGAGTAACCACGCCCGCTGTCGGCCAGATGCCCCTCGAGGTGCCAGGAGTCGCTCCTCCAGCGACCTGGCCGGGCTGCTATTAGAATCTGATTGTCTCCTCTCTGTGCTCTAATCTGAGGGTTTCCTCTTTGTGCTCGAGGACCTTGAGAAGACCTACGAGAACCAGCGAGATGGCGCGAGGCACAAGGAATGCACGCGAGAGAAGATGAAGCGCGAGCTGAACAGGCTGAGGTCCTTCGGGCCGTCCGCGGCCCAGGCGTTTCGCGCAGAATTGGCCAGCGCTGGCTTCTTTTACATGGGGCTCGAGTCCAGCGCTTCTACTGTGGGGGCATTCTGAATTGCCGGATTTTTGGGGGAGCTGCAATGCAGGAGCACCGAAAGTACAGCTCGTACTGCCACTTCGTGGGCAATATACCCAAGCAGCAGTCAGTGGGTCTAAGTCCAGACCGGAGGAGTGGACCTCAAAGTATGGGCCCAGAGGCCTCCAGATAAAACAAGGCAGCGCGTCCAGACATGGCACGGGAATGGAAGCAGGAGTACTCTTTCCGCGGCTGGCCAAAGGACAATATGGTCAGGGACTACCGCCAATCCCCCTCCCTGTCCTGCGCATTACCACCGTTAGACAATTAAAGCAATTGGACATGAGAGGAGTTTTCTTTGGAAGGCGGGGGGGTCTCGCGACCCCCGGCCGTATTTATTAAAACATGAAAACAAATTAAAATTTGAAATAAACAATATTTACACAAGCATTTTTATGCAGAAAATTAGACATTAGGTACAATCAATGTAGACAGGTATCAATGGCTAACCTTAACAAATGTCTAATACAGCGTGTTTCCTAACCGAATCTAACATCATACTTATTACTTTTCTGCATATCCTAGTTTTGGGCCTACGGCAAGGTCGCTAACCGGTGTCAAATCCTTATTAACCAGCTACGCCCTCACGTATGAGTGCGCATGCGCAGAGGGCCCGTTTACCGAGAGGGTACTTCCCCCTCCCGGTTACCCCCGTACGCTCCATGAACTCCATTACCCAAAAGGGGGCCCTTGCACTCTGCGCCGTTTAATGACGTCATCGTGCACGTGCGGGGTGGCTAACCAGCCCAGAGAAAGCGTGACTCCCCTCCCCGCACCCATCCAACCAAGCGGATGTACCGCCCCTGGAGTTCTGGGAGAGACCACTTGCCCCTCCCCTGGGCGACCCCATTCAAGAATGGTGATGCCCCTAAGGACCTTAAATTGACTGCTCACCGATCATGACCTTACCGCCACAGGCCAGCATCGTTGACCGACTATCTGGCCCCCTATCCTCCTCTTCCGAAAGGTCATGTCTACTTAGAACCTCCCAGCCCTGCCAAAATGTTCTCCAGAAAAAGTTGGTTACCTGCCCCAGTCAGATGGACCCCGTCTTGCAAGAAGAACTGTTCCCCCAGATACACCCATGTGGTATATTCTGTAGTTGAGGTGACCGAAATAATTTCTCTATCTTGTTGTTGATCCTCTTTACCGAGTGATTCAACGCCCTGACCGAGTCCCCCCCCCCTCCATTTGAGCCTGGGAATCACCTGAGACCACACTATGGTGCAGCCTTGGCATGTTTTAGCTAGCCAGTTTACTTCCGATATTATCTCCTCCATCAGGAGGTATTCCTATCCGAATCTAAACCTATCATAATCAATAACCATACTCATAACATTTCATATTTCATTTTCTGCGTATCCCTATTTTTGAGCCTACGGCAAGGTCAATAACTGGCGCCAGATACTTATCAAATTATGCACGCCCTCCAACCGGAGTGCGCATGCGCCGGGGGCCCGTTCACCGTGAGGGTACTTCCCCCCCCAGGTCACCCCCGTACGCCCTTATGCCCGCCCTCCAACCGGAGTGCGCATGCGCAGAGGGCCCGTTCCCCGTGAGGGTACTTCCCCCCCCAGGTCACCCCCGTACGCCCTGTAGATTATCTCCATAATGGGGCCCTTGCAGTTATGCACCGTTTACTTGTGCCATTGTGCACGTGCGGGGTGGCCAAGCAGCCTACTGGAAAGCGTAACTCCCACTCCCCCGCACCCATCCAGCCAACCGGCTGTAACTGCCCCTGGGTACCATCTCGGGGTTCTTAAATGGCCTCACTTGAATAACAGCACGATGCGCCTGAGAGACATGTTGCCCCGGACCATGATATTCTGTGCTGGTGCCTCTGCACCCATCTCAAGAGGGTTGGTGCCATATTGGAATAATCGACTGACTTCTGAATTTGTAACATTCGGAAGACTGCCCCGGGAGTGCCCTAAGATCTCCCATAACATAGCCATGGAATGCACGCCCAACCTACACTTGGCCACTATGCTCTGGAATAGGCTCCGCGTAAGCTTCACTCTACTCCGGAGCATCCCAACTCCGTGCCGTGTCTGCTAAGATGGCACCTGCGTGCACAAGCGCCGTAGTGGAATAAAACGTCTACCATACAGGGGTGTTGATGTGTTGCGTTTGCCCGTTACCCCCAGGTTTGGTCAAGCTGGCGATACCTACACCTGTAAAGCAGCGCACTGCTAAAGTACCCCAGCTGACTCAACCTATGATTGTCATACCTGTCCACCACCAATACAGTGCATGGGCCGCATCATCTCCCCCCTGCATGCTGGCACCTCTTGAGCCCTTGAATTGATGGCCCTTCACACTTGATACCGTCGCTTGCCACTCACAATCCGGATCTTCCGGTCCCATTGCATGTCCATATCCTGCAGTCATTGCGGTGTGGAGCACTTCCCGGTATCGCAATCATGGATCCAGCCATACATACATGAAAATAAAACACAAATGATTAGTGCTTTAGCCTTTGGATAACAGATACAGTTTACGTGCCAGACCCCCCAGCCCAGGGTGCATAGGTACTGTGGAACACCACACGGACATCTAATGTTTCGGTAAACGGATGCATCGCTACTGCGTGACCCTACACCCGTATCCAGTGCAAAATTGTACTCGCCCCCATGGTGCACAGGTTTTATATGACCACCTAGGCATCCAAACGCACCCAAACGTGCACAAGCCCTGAGGGGAATAGGTACCACGTGGCAACACTGGACCCCCCCACGGACTTCTCACTGTATAAGTATGAAGGCACAAGGGTGCAGAGATACCGCGTGACAAACCACAGGCATAATAAATGCTTCATTGTACAAGCAAAAGGGGTGCACGGTACCGTTTGATGCCACACGGACATCCAATGTACAAGTGCACCAACACATGGGTGCAGAGGTACTGTGTGCCCCAATACATAATTGTGCATACGTGTATGAGCACGAGGGTGTATAGATACCATGTGACAAACCACCGGCATACTACGCATACGTGTATAAGCGGCCCGGTGTTATAGCACTGCGTGACATAACGCACTTCTAAATCATACGTGTCTCTGCAATGGGTGCCTAGAATGCTTTTGACACAGACCCCTAATTCATATGTGCCACCGCACACGCGTGCAGCAGTACTCTTGAAGGTGTAACAACAAGGCCTGGGATGTACTGCTTTGACATCCTAAATGTTGATAATGTACTTGAGTGACCTCACCGAGGCCAGTGCCTCGCAGGGCTGACCTCAAAAACCTTGTAATCAATTGCTGTAACATGCTAAGCGTAACTCCCTCAGCAAGAAATGCCATCAAATATGGAATGAGAATTCGAGCGATGTTCGCTACAGCAAGGGTTAGTTCTGGAGATACCTTATCCCGCCTCATGGCGTTGCATCCACAGACACTGTGAGCCCCAGCCCACGCCACCATGTTGGGGGCAATGTAAGGTTTCCATGGAAAAGTTCAAAACATGTAAACCGGTACTAATAATCTTGACGTAGATTCTCCGTTTGGAGTGTTCACTATATTTCATAAAAGTGGGACTTGCGCATCCACAACAGACCTGGAGATTAACACTGTGCTCATCAATGAGTTGTACGCTGAAGTCTATACTTTTGGGATTTCAGTTTGCTATCCGATGTAAACGCACAATTGTCAATGAAGACAGAATCATGTTGGAGTGCGAACCGAGCAAAGGAAGGCAGCGGACCCTCAGCGGTAAACGTTAGGAACATGCCCAAACAACAGCTCCCACCTGATGTTCCCCACTGGCTGAACCTGTGATTTCGAACCGTTCAGTTCATTTTAGTGACTGTGACTTAGACATAAGGGAGGTTCATTAAGTCCTGCGGACTTCCTTATCCCTCTCCCCGTGAATAATAAAGCGAGCCTGCCTTCTGCCAGCACAAACATCAATAAACAGTAGTTTGCTGTCGCGCCTGGGATCTAATCTGTAATGGTTTTGACTTGCATTAAATGGTGGTAAATGTGAAATCGTTTTAAGTGACCCCATTGCTTCAAAAGGGGGCTCGCGATCATGGCGCGCACTGGGCCTCCCTTTAATCGGTATGATTACGGCTGTCACACACGGACCCCTCCAAGAAAAATCTATGAATCGGAGTCCCTTTCTTCACCACAAAACTGTTGTTATTCTGCACTTATTACCGAGCAGGGTTGGGATGGTCGGGTTCTCTGTCGCTAGCAGCGGTCATTTTTCTCAAAACAAAATTCACACCGCTAAGGTCAATATCATCTGGGTTACATCTGCGCAGCATGGAGGTGGTCCTGAGAAACAAAAAGGGGGGGGGCAACCCCTGTCAGACCCCGCCACCATAACCTACAGAAACCCCCTTTCGGCTCGTTGGTGCTGCCTGTTATCTCGCTCAGATCCGCCTACCACGTTCCAAAGCAATCGATATTATCTCCAGTGGCTGGTTTCTAGGTTTCTCCCGCCCTATTCTAAGGCTCCAGACATCGCAGATTTCAGCAATCAGCGTAGATAATTCGCCTATCACTTAAAATTGCGCTATTTAATTCAAGATATGAAACCCACACCTGTGTGAACAAACGCGAGCAATAACACCTATGCTTTGATGCGCTTCATCACACAAGAAACGCCAGAGCGAGGGTCTTTGCCTATTGTTCTGTGATAGAAAACACCACACCAAGTTTTGCATTTCGTGCCATAGTACCACTATCTGCAGCCTCAATGTGCATTGCATTACCACCGTGTTAGGAAACGTGCACGATAATGTAGAGAAATTAGTTGGGCTACCCTTGATAGCCCGACCCAAAAACAACTTTATCACAAGTCTACTTATGCTGACATTTGCATAAATGATTACAACTGCACGGATAACGGCCCAACGGCCACAGCGCACAAAACCGATCATATCATGTTTTCATTTAAAAATGAGCACATTTTTTGAGTCAGCTACTTGTTATTCTATCGTATCCAGCCTACTTATGTTGCCATTTGCATCAATAATTACACAAATGCACGAATGACGGCACCAACGGCCGCAATACGCGCACATGAGCACATTTTTTTTTTTTTTTTTGAGTCAGCTACTTGTTTATTCTAATAGACCCCAGACGTCTACCTGCCTGAACCTCACTCAAGTTCCCTGTGCGCACTGGGGCCTCCACAGAGCCCCAGGGCTCTGGCAGTCTAGCCTCCGTCGCATCGTACTAAAGCCTGCGCCCCGCGCTATACGTTGCACCCTGTGTATAATTTCAGAGAACGAGTCCCCAGCTCCCCGAATACCCAACATTCCATAAACGATGGGAAGCTTGGCCCATCCGTGCAAGTATTCAAAGTATCGGGTGCATGCCTTGATTTGAAAATCAGGAAATGCCAGACCTAATGAAAGAGTTGAGGACCACTTTGGTCACTTTGGCAAAAAGGTCACGTCTGCACAGTCTACCACTCCCGATAGCAGTTTTCTGGCGCTGCCTTGTTACGCAATTGCTGACTCTAATTCGCAAGGCGATGAAAAGATCCTCCCCGCCCACTGTGAGGAATTAGTGCCTTAGTTCTGACCCCTCCTGAGTAGATAAAACGCATCCAACAATGAGGCCAAATACTAAATGCACTATTCCACTTAGCCGTTCCGCTACGTTTACCCATGAGTCCCGCCATTAATAACCAATCCCGGGCTCAGGCCCCACCAACAGGCCCCCTTACCTCCCAAAAGCACAGCCACTCCCACCCGTCCAAGAGAGTGGGGCAGGTGAGGTTATCCTCCCAACCGCGTGGCTCCCTGCTGTGCTTAATGCTGATCACCCGACCAACCGAAAGGTGAAGGAAGCTGCCTGCTGTACTGCCAGACCTCCGTGTACCGTAAAGTACACTACGGCCAACTCCCCGCTTCCTAGGCTGCTCCACACTCCAGCTGTACAGCCACTCCACTGTCCGTCAAATCCCGGAATTGCTGCGAGGCTCCCTCAACGTCGCGTAGACTCGCCGACCTGCAGCAGAAGACAAGAAAAGCAAAAGATTATTCTGCGCCTTTGCGAGGTGCGGGGCAAGCCTGGGGAGTGCGGGAACAAGAGGGCGCCTCCCGCGCTCCCCCGGCCTTTTAACCCCTCTGGGGCAGACCAGTTCCAACTGGTCCGCCCACTCTGGCTCCCCTCCTTTGCCCCGGAAGCAATTAGATTGCTTCCGGGTCAAAGCAGGAGCCAGCACCAATCGGCGGTGGGGTGCGCCCGCCGCGTCATCAAGACGCGGCGGAGGGGCACGCCCCACCACCAAGAGTGCAGGGGGAGGAGGGGGGCCGGCGCCCCGCCACACGTGCGGGGGGGCCTAGCGGCCCCCCCTTTCCTGGTGCTGCCGAGAGAACTCGCCAGGGCTGGCTTTTATTATATTGGTGAGTGGAGGTCCTCCGGAGACCATGTCTTAAGCAACACGCCCGGTTCTAGCGGGTGGGACAGGCCCACCCAAACATGACCCTTGGCTCTCCTATTCACGGTAGAAATGCCAATGCACAATGCACATGTTAACTTCTCCTGTGTCATTGCTGAACCTTGCGGTATTTTCCAGTCCCTACTTACTGGAGTTGCGTGATTGGGCCAGGCTTTCTGTCTCAAAGGAGACCCAATCAGGCATCTCCTTTTAGAAAGGTGGTCTTTGTCTCCTCTTACGAATGCAGGTACATTAGGGGCATGGCGAGGGGAGTAAATCTGTTCTTCTTTCCGGGGCACGGATGGGGTAATTTGAATTTCCATATGCTCTCTTTTTGTCAGCTGAAGAAATGTTTTACTGCTGTTTGGAACGCCATCCTGTTGCGCCTGATCGGATCGTGCTGGGGGGAAAAGTTTGATTTTAGAGATAAAAGCAGGTAAGTACATACGGGTGGGACATAGCTACATGGGGGTGAGGTGGGTAGGCTGACACATTTCCACAGAAAAATACTGCTTATTCACATTTTTAAGGTTCTGCAAAGGCTCGGACATGACCCATCAATAAAACTTAATGTTAAAGAGGTTTGTTTTCATTTAAACCATTCCTTTTCTGATTTTGTTAACTATAATTATCACTCGTATATAAATGTGCAACTGTGAACACATTTAAAAGTGCATTTTCTTTTTTTTGCTGTTTTTAAGTGTGAAAGGGGAAACAATTATTGGCCTTGGGTGATTTTACACATTTTTCTGCCGGCTGGGACATTACATTTCCAGTGAGGCCTGCATAAAACAGGCAATACAGCAAACCTATGTGTCGCATGTAATACCCCTAAACTGGGTCAGATTGGTAATGCGGTCACTTGGGCAATGCCCGAGAGGCCAGTATCCGAATTCCATCTGTGGGCTGCTTTTTTGAGCAGCCTGGCGGTTTCCGCGTTGTTCGGATGCCGCCAGCGGCCCAGTGGATGCCTGAGTGACCTTTCTGGAGGTAGATGGGCGTCCATTACCTCCCTTTTATCAACGGGGAGAGGTGTCGCTCCCTTTCTCTCGCTGGGCCGGCCCATTAATATATGCATATTGAGCGGGGGCAGGGGGCCTGAGCAAAAGTGGCCTCACATGTTTTCAGGTGTGTTTCACCAGTGTAAACTAACCTAGACATTTTTTTTACCCACGCCTCCTTTTTTATAAAATTTCCACGAAGCAGTGTTTTGCGGAAAGGAAATATGCAAATGTGGGCCACTTTTTTTTTGGCGTGCCCCAGCCGATTTTTAATCCCAATCCAACCCTGCCCCTAAATGTTTGAATTTTGAGCTGCAGGATATAGACTGTGAGGCTTTGATCTGTTTTACAGAGATTGAATATTTTTGGAGAATGTTAGGGATGTTGGTGTGAGGATAGGACAGGTACCCTGGTAAGCAGAAGACAAGAGATACCAGGGCAGGGCTTTAAGTGGGCCGTGTCTCACCGGTGCTGAGCACCGGCAGTTTTTTAAAGGGAGACTCGAAACGGGTCTCTTTCGGGCTCTGTTTTGTGCCTTGGCACAGGCGGTCCTTTTTTTACCGGACTGCAGTGACAGCAGGCACATCGATGTGCGCGTGCTCACACTGCTCACTTCTCACTAGTAGAGAAGTTACGGCATGACGTCATGCCAGGTGAGGCTTGAAGGGAAAGGGAAATCCTTCAAAGAGAGTCATTTTCTCTCTGGATTTCCCTTCTCTTTTTGAAACTTAGTAGCAGCAACATTGTCGTGGTGTCACCAGGGCTTGAAGTGGAAGCGTTTTCAATATTATATACAAGCCATAGTTGCTGCTTATTTATCTTATGCAGCTAACAACCATTGATAAAGCCAATAGTCCTGACTAGTTGTAGGTATGATGTTACTTGTTGTATCCTATATCTGGATGCATTGACAGAAACAGCAAAATAAAAGTCGGGCGGCACACTATGCTAAGCACAGATTTTTAGCTTGGGTGTTTTTAAGCCACGCCCTTAATTACATTGTCCACGCCCCTTTGAGAGACCCCCCAGTTTTTTCATCCCACTTAAAACCCTGTACCAGGGTGCAGCTGGTGCATAGGCACCGGGGTCCAGGGCAAGAAGGAGCCACAGAACCCGGATTACTGCAGTATTTCACAGTTTAAATAGGGGGCCCATTTTCATCATTGCACTAGGACCCATAACACACTGGCAGATACCGGAGATGAAGACTCTTCGAAGTGAGACTTTTTATGGGTTTTTTTTCTTCGAGATTCATATTACAGCCAAACACTGTAACTTCTTTCTCAACTACTGGAGGTCTTGTGATGTGGGAACACAGTGCACCTTTTTAAGACTGCAGTGGGGTCGGCAGACTGGTGTTGTGGGATCGCCTGGACCCTAATGGAGGCAGATCATTCCCGGTGGCGTAACATACAATGATGGGGCCCCCATGCAGAATGTGATGAGGGACCCCTGAGCCTCTCGTCTCTCGTCTCTCACAGAGATTCATTGGATTAATGATGAATAGGGTCCCCTGAAGGGTCGGGGGCTCATCTGTACCACAGGGGCCTGCATTACACCCTTAATCATTCCATTGAAAGCTATAATCAAAGTAGACATATGCAGAGCTTAGGTGCTCTTGGACACCACACTCAAAATTTAAATACCAAAATGAAAATTGGAGTTTATCAGGGAAAAGTTTGACACACCGTCATAAGTAGAACAGACCAATTCTAATCCGCTCCTTTGGACTTTCATTGGTGGAAATGCACAGATCATGTAATGGAGTATCGTGGTTGTTATTTGTAGGTAATGTGTAGATTTCTGTTATGTTAACCTAATCTTGCTCCTTTTACTCAGTAGTCTGAGATGGTAGAAATGTGGTTTTAACATTTCCACGTAATATTGTGTCTTCGAACTCCCGTGCAAAGGACAGGAGGATTGTAACCCCGACCGTTGAAGATTTGAATCCCAATTCCAGAAGTTCTCTCTAGGCCGCATTCCGTTTAGGAGGCTTTCTCTCATGGAAATATAAAGGAATCTGAAGCCATCGTCTGTGTGTAGGGTGACCACTTCCCTCCTTGTAACCAGACTTTGCTTTCAATCCTACACTTTAAACTCACAAATCTTTGCTATTCGTTGTTTGTCTCATTCATTTGATAGAAGCAGACTAAGACTACAACACACAAACTGCTTACATCCCTTTAGCACTATCCACCTCTAAACCCTAAAATTACCCTTAACTCAATATACCACTACCCACCCCTAAACCATAAAATTACCCTTACATCCATTACCACTACCCAACTCTAAACCCCAAAATTACCCTTAACTCAATTGACCACTACCCACCCCTAAAGCTATCCTTACCCCCTAATATACTTACTTAATTTACTTATAATTATCATGCGTGGTAAAGGTGAATGCATGATAAAAGCATGTGTGGTAAAGGCTTCGCTTGGTAAAGACAGTATTGTAAATGTGTTTTCCCAAGAAATATGAGTTGTTTTTGTGATTAAAGCTACCTTCCTATGCTGTTAGCTACAACATCACTATAATGAATATAGGTATCGGACTGGAGGCTGCAATTGAGTACTTACTGCACATATAACCCACCTGAAAAGGGATACCTTACCACAGAGATTATTATATTGTTTGATACTGGGGAAAAGGAGGGTCATACTAGTAATGCATTAAATTTACATTGACAACATGTATCTGGTGCATGCATTAAGCCGTCCCTCTGTGGTTCGAGGGTGGATGCATAGTGTATATATGCTGGCTGCCTATAACCCCTTCAACCCTGTTATGCGTTGGATTGCTCCTCTGTTGATGCTAGATGAATCCAAAGCCATGTATCTACCTTCTTATATCAAGCTCATGTCCATGCTGTACTTTCTTCTTGCTCCTGCATGGAGCCTAGACAAATCTCCTCTGGCTGCCTGTAACTGGTGCACTCGTTTGGATCACTTGTCATCACTGCTGGTTGAGATCAAGATTATTTGCCATGGCTGGCATGTACACAGTACATGCCTGCTGGGTGCTCGCCTAATCTGGGGGATTATACAGAGATGTACTAGGACTATTGTTATCGAGATCAAGTCGTTTATCACTCATCTGTTGTAGCTAGGTGGATCCTAACGTGACCTTCTCAATCCATTATTGTAAATTTTATGCATTCCATCTCTCACTCCTTCCTGCTATTATGCATCAAGTTAATTGCTACCAAGTTTCACAGGTCAGTGCGTGACTAATTAGACTAGTCCCACTTTTTTCATAAAATTCTGGGACTTGTAGTTCTAGTTGTTTGCTAGATTAAATAAGAATTCTAATTAAGAAACAAAACTGGACTGGCCTTGCTAACATGAACCTGGGAAACTTGAAAGCCATGCTAGTTGCGGAGAAAAAAAAGATGAGCATTACTCTGAGCACTCGTGCACAATAGCTTAACATTCCCCAAGTAGTACACACTGCAGTGCATCACTCTTTCAACTAAGCACTCCCTCAGACAGGATAATTTTGAAAACCATATGATAAAAATAAAATTCAACAAACATACCTCAGACAGTTTCAGTCACCATAAACCATGCAGAGACTCATGCAGAGACTCATGCTGCTCAATAAGATTCAGAATGCTTTGGATTGGGGGAGAGAGTTGAAATGGGTCCCATGTGTAGCATATTTAGTTAATTACAAAGCAGCATAGCACCCTCATTTGGAGATCCATAATTCAAGGCTTTTAAGTTAAAGGCAATGTGCAATGTACAGATATCGGCTAGTACTTTCAAGTAACTCTCTACATACTCTGTATAAACACAGAATCTATACTTTGTATTGTGCCTGTTTGGAAGTAGATATGGTGGAACCCAGGGCTTGTAGTCCCCCCTCCAGAAGCAACAAAAATTGGGCCTGCCATGGCCCACCCCAATGCATCCTTGGCCCATCCAGATAAAAATTCCTGGAGCCGGGCCTGCTTAAGCATGGTGTCGTGCCACACTTTCTAGAATTGAATTAATGTGCCCTTTACGTCAAGGTGGCTACACATCTCTTTGTGCTACTGTTTCATTGCATGCAACTTGGGGAGGGGCTAGAGCTAGTCACCCTCCTATGACCTACAGTCACCACCTGGCCTACATCTAGGCTTCCTGCTCTTAAATAACCCCGTGAAACAACTGGATTTATTAATTTACCAATACTTGAAGTGCAAACATAGTCTGCTTGGTTAAGGTTAGATTCAACTTCTCAAGACGCTCACTTGGAATCATGTAATCCCTGCCGCTCTGTCCTAATGCATCCAGAGATAACGCACAACACTTGGTGACAAAATTCAGTCAAAAAGAATCTATGTACAAAAGATCAAAACCCTTCATACTAACAAAAGACCATATTTGTACATAGCAATATAGAGTATGAAATTACGTACCCCTACAAAGTAGCAGGATGACAACTTTTAGAAAAATACAAAAATGAGAAGTGATAAAATCTCTTACCCTACTTTTTTATTTCTCATTGTTATTTGCACGCAACAGCACCAATGTCCTCTGGACCTCTAAAGAGTCAAGGGACGGTTGTTTTTTTCCTACACTATTACAGCCCTCTGTCGACTGCAGAATTTGGATAGACCTTTCTTCTCTTCTCCCCCTCCAACCCCCCCCAACTTAGTTTTGTCACCAGCCCTCGGTCTTCACAATGCCACCTCACCTTCCTCATACCTTGTTTTGTATGCTGGTTCTTCATGATCATACCTCTCAATAGACCACTTGCTTGAATTATGTCCTTTCCTCCTGTCCAAACATAAAGAGGAAAATCTTGAACCAGGCATACTTCCCTGCCAATCATAACAAGCACTTGCAATGCAATAGGTCTCGCATTTGCGGGAGTTTAAGCTATTGGCATTGTAAATGACAATGCCTTTTATTTATCTGTTTTGATAATTAACACATAAATTAAAAAGGAATTGTCATTTACAATGCCAATAGCTCAAACTCATGTAAATGCGAGACCTATTTCACTTTAAAAAAGCGGCCCTGATTGTTCCGGGCTGCTTGTAAAGTGAAAGCGCACATGGCACACTGAATGTTGCAGGAAAGCATGTCGTGCCTGCAGTAGGAGAAACTCATTAAAGAAAATAGTGCTTACATACTTGTTGGACTTGGCCCCTTTTTGCAGTCATAGCAAAACCAAAGGGGATGATGGACTGAGTGTTGAACATTGCAAGCACTCACCCCCAGTCAACTGATCTGGGTTTAATCCATCATCATTCTTTAGCTCACTCCGCCACCCCAGTTCAGACATGAACTTTTTGCCTTCCTCCTGGTATTTTTTCTGACATGGTGTTGGTGGTTTTAGGACTCTGGGCACTTTACCACTGCTGTCCAGTGGAAAGTGCATGTGCTCTCTATCGTAAAACGTGGTAAGATTGGTCTACACCTGTTTGGCTAATTTAATTTACCTATCAGTCCCCAGTAATGTGGTACCTGATATACCCGGGGCCAGTAAATTAAATGCTACTGGTGGGCTTGCAGCGCTGATTGCGCCACCCACCACGGTAGCCTTTCAAACCTGTCTCAAGCCTCTGCCATCGCAGGGCTTGCGCGCGCAGTTTACTGCCGCTGTGACGTGGCACATAAAATGGGTGCCACGTCTATGACCCCCCTTTTACTACCCATCAGTCACCCCTAAGGTAGGCCCTAGCTAGCCCTATGGGAAGGGTGCATTGTAGGTAAAAGGTAGGACATGTGCCTTAACTGTGTGGCATGTCCTGGTAGTGACAAACAGCCATTTTTGGTTTTTCACTACTGTGAGGCTGCTCTCTCATAGGAATGCATTGGGGATTCCCTGATAAATTTTCAGTGGTAATTCCTGATCTGAGAGGAGTAGAGTGGTCCAGTTTGGTATGTTTGGAATCGTGGTAATAAATGCTGCGCAATGGTGTTCGCAGATTTATTATCACTATTTTATTAATGCCACTTTTAGAAGTGGGCATTTCTGTGTGCTATGTGTCTTTGTGCCTGCCTGATGTGTATTGCATGTCTGGCTCTGGAGTGACAGGGGCTGGGTGAGTCAGCACCAGGCTGAATAGGCCAATCTTCATTTGGAGTGGTGGGAGGAGTAGCACCTGGGACTGAATGGGACTGTGCGTCCCTTCCACAATGCTGGCTCCGCCCCCCTGTGGTGTGTCTGGGGCCAGAGCCTACACTGACAAACGGGGTGGTGGTGCACCTTTAGAGAAAGGTGTGAGTGCCCCCAGAACTGGTTTGGACCGGGTGCAGAGGGAGAACAGACACTAAGGGGCCGATTCCGATCTCGGCCGGCAGGGCACCGAATCGGATTCGGCGTAACCGGATCCGATTCGGAGCCCTCTTTCCCGACCGATTCGTACGTGCGTCCGGCCAAGCGAGTACGATGCGAGCGCACGCGAAATCGCCGACCGACTCGTTTGCGGGTCCGAAGCCCTCTGACCGACTCGCACGGACACAACTCGCACCGCGCAATGGAGACGTTCCCCGGCCGGGCAAGTACGATGCGCGCCTCGAGCAGTCCGACCGACTCGCGCCGTCCGGCTCGAAAGAGCAGTCTGAGCCGGACTTTGGGGGTCCGTGTCGGACCCCCCTGTACGCGTAGCCGTGCGAGTCGCACACAGGGGGGACCCATGGGTCCCCCCTACCTGTGCATGTATGCCGCGAGTCGCATCGAGGCGTACCCGCTGTAGGGGGCGCCCTTGTTCGGCTCGCACCCATTGAGTCAATGGGAGCCCGCGTACGCGTTGTATGTCCGGCTCCCATTGACTTCAATGGGAGTCCAACCGACTCGAGTCCGATTGCGTGCGTATCGTACTCGTTCGGTCGGACTGCCAGAGTCCGATTCGGTCGAAAATCTCTCCGGGTCCGGCTCGGTCAGAGTGATTCCCGGCCTGAATCGGAATCGGCCCCTAAGGGGTATAAGTATTGGGGCTGTGACCCCATGAAAGGGTGCTGTGTGCTACTTTGTACCTGTTTGGGACTGGAAGGACTGCTGGGCAAGGAGGAACCGCCGTGGGATCCAGCTGCTGCTTCCTGGGGGTCCCTACATGCTGGCCTGCTTGTGCCCAGCTCTGCCCCTCTGCTTTTGGAACCTGTGTGCCAGGAGCGTGTGGTGGGCATTTTTGGATTTATTGCCCTTTGCCCTGAGAGGAGCATTGTCCGATCTTTGGGTGGCCGACCGACTGGATGTAGCTGGGGCCACTGAGAGCGTGAGGAGCATTCTGGCCTTGCTGTGCCCCTCAGCGCTATGCCCGTGCATCAAAAGCGCGTTGTGGGCACGTGTCCCGTTTTCCGCCTGCAGAATCCAAGCAGGGGACTCATGGTGCGGCGAGAAGGAGCAGCCAACGCGAACCGGAAGCCAGGCGAGGAGCGCCTTACCTGGGGCGTGGCTGAGCCTGAAGGGCCGTGCCAGAGGAGGAAGTCAGGCAAACCTGCTGCTGGAGGTGGGCGAGGCCCCCGTGCAGGTGGGAGCCCCGCGTATTGCCGGAGACTGCTGCGGGAGAAGGCGAGGCGGAGGGATGACGCAGACGGAGACTTCGCTCCGTGTCCCGCTACCGCCGTGGCCTGCCGGGAGAGCCGGTACAACGGGAGGCCAGTGTTAGCAGCTGCACCGCCAGATCGCGAGCAGCTGCGTGTGAGGAGCGAGAGGATCGGAGCTGTGGCTCCCTCCTGATTTCCTTTTCGGCCACACAGGAGAAGCCCCGGTGAGTGGGGCTGGAGAGGGCACACGGTTGGTGCCGATTGATTGCACCAGGAGGAGCCCTGTGAACGGGGCTCCCCAGGCACTGTTGGTGCTGGTGCTGATTCTCCCAGCTGCACCGCCAGGGTACCGGCAGCTGCAACGATGGGGGCATTCCTTTTTGGCCCACAACAGAAGTCCCGGTGAGTGGGGCTTGAGAGGCACTGTTGGTGCTGGTTTTCACAGCTGCAACGACAGGGGCATTTCTTCTTTGGCATCAGAGAAACAAGGGTGAGTTGCACCCTCGCCCCATTTAGCTTGGTGGACATAGGGCATTGTGGGGAAGTCCCAGACGGGCCCCCGAGGAAGGCCAGTTGGCCTGTGAGCACCTGGTGTGCTGGGAGGACCCAAGGCCCTAAGGTGATGTATGCACCTGGGGAGTGTTACTGTGGTACACTTCTAAATGTGATGATGCATAATGTGTTTATGCCCAGTTTTCAGGCCTAATATGTTTGCCTAACATGTTCATGCCAGATGCAATGTTACCAGGAGTGACTGGCTATTTTATTGGAATGTGACTGATGCATAAGGTGGTTTATGCCAAGTGCTAATACCAGTGTTACTGGTTGTTTTATGTTCCCTACTTGTGATTCTAATGGTTCTGACAGTGGCCCGATTGTCCCTGTCATGTATATAATCCCCCTGAGAAGTATAACCAAGTGCCAGTTGGCACAGTGTATATTTGTGATTTATGACCTACTGTGTTTATGAGTAATACAAAGGCTATTTTTATATAACCTTGTGTGGAGTTTCTTTTGTGGTGTCCCTAGTGTGTCGCTGCTGTGTGAGTGTGTTGCGCAAACGCTTTACACATTGCCTCTGGGATAAGCCTGACTGCTCGTGCCAAGCTATCAAGGGGGTGAGCAGGGGTTATCTTCAGCATGTAACTTCCTTGCCCTAACTAGAGTGGTGGTTTCTGCCTGGCTTAGGCGCTTGCCCGAGCCAACCAGAAATCCCATTTCAAACAAGACTAAATAAGACATACCATGTAACAACTGAAGTAAAAGGGCCAGTCCTCATGGGAGGTTACAAATGAAGACAAGGTGGGACTAACAAGCCTATTAAAGAATCAGAAGCCAGCATTTATGTTATGTTAGCTGTAGTTATAGAGCGCATGCTTGCCCTAGGGCGTCTAAGCGCTGTACCGTATTGGCTGCGAGTGTCAAGCAGGGACTGCCATAAGAGTTACCAGGACTTAAATAACCAGGTCTTTACAGCCTTCCTAAAAGAAAGGAGTCTGGGTGCTTTCTTTATACAGAGAGGAAGTGTTTTCCATATTTTTGACGCTTCCAGCACGATGCTCTTTCCGCCCCTTCGTAGTTGTTTGAATCTAGGCTGTACCAATAAATTTGCAGTGGCTGAGCGAAGCGTTCTTGCAGGGACCTACTGTTTAAAACTTTGATTGAAAAAGTCAGGGCCAACATTATGAACCGCCATATATGTTAAACATAACACCTTAAAGGGGATTCTTTGTTTAACAGGAAGCCAGTGCAGATTTTTCAGATCTTAGGAAACTGAACAACATTTGGGAATTTTGTGCAAAAGCCTAGCCGCAGCGTTTTGCAAGACCTGGAGTTTGTTTTTGTTATACTTATGGGTGGTCAGAAGCAGACTGTTGCAATAATCTGTTTTAGTATTAAATCAGTTTTTATTAGCAGAACACTTAGCATGAAAATACATTACAGCGTCACCTACAACCCTGCGGGCTGACTACAGCACAAGCAGACCAGAAAGGCGGGCCAGTGGATTAAAGGCTATCCTATTTGGGTAGCTATCACAGCATGTCGCCTACAACTCATTCAGGGCCGGCCGCGTTTGTTAAAGGGAGACAATAGACCGTCCTAGCTCCACGAAAAGTGGATAATAGCAAAGTCCAATGTGCTGCTAGCATGCATGTGGCAACAAGCCAGGAACCTGTTTCTGATGGCTGAATGCTATTGGGTCTGCCTTTTAAGAGAAGGAATGAGAGAGAAAAAAAAACACGCAGACCAAACACAAATACAACCCAATTTAGAAAACCCAATATCCACCCTTCACCCCCACCCCTCCCCTCTCCAGGTGAGCAAGAAACCAAAGAAGATGTACTCTAGAGTACGGGTACGATCCGATGCGATAGTCAACAGTGTCATGAGGAGCGAGGGAACCCATCTGGGACCGATTGCGCTATGCACCCTGGCGCCCTTCGGGAATCAGTTTTAGAATCTGGAGATAGATGGGACAGGACAATTCCCGGAATTCCGTGGATAGAATTGAGATAAAGGGGGCCCAAATCTTGGCGTAGTTGGATTTATTCCCTAGGGTAGCCATAGACAGCCTCTCCATGCCCAAAAGATACCACAATTGATGCAGCCATTGTGTATGATCCGGGATCCTGTCAGACTTCCACCCCGCCAATAGCACCCGGTGTGCGGCGTTCAGCGCCATCTGCCTGCCTTAGGTAGAGCGCAAGGGGAAGGTCAGCGCATTGGGCAATCCCAAGATCGTGTAAGCAGGGAGTCGAGGAATGGTGGTGTCAAAGGCCCTATCAATTTCGTCGAGTATTTTCCCCCAATATCTCGTGAGCTTTGGGCAGTTCCATAGCAGATGAAGGAGGGTACCAGGGCTACCGCAGCCGCACCAGCAGAGGCCATCACATTGAGTGTTCCACTTGGCTAGGCGGGCCGGGGTGTGGTACCAATATGATACAATTTTAAAGGCAGTTTCGGTGTAGCCCATGGAGTGCGCAGTGTGATGGGACCTGTAGAAGACATCCTCCCATTCCTTGTCCGACAGGGTGCAACCTAATTCTGCCTCCCATCGTCTCTGTCCAGCTGTTCGAGCTCTCTTGACGCCCTGAGTGAGAAACGAGTATATTTCGGAGATAAGTTTGCGGTCGTCTTTTTTAAAGAAGAGCCACCTCTCGAACGGCAGCATCGGTCTACCAACCAAGGGTCGAGTTGCGGGAGCGGTCACCCAGTGCAACATTTGCGTGTGTAGAAAGAGGTCCGAGCCTGCAAGGCCGTAATCCTTTTGGAGCTGCTTTAAGGGAATATGACCCTGGAGGTCGAACAGATGCCCCAGGCGTTTACACCCGCCCTCCAACCACCGCGAGTCAGCCCCTTTATCCATCCCGGGCGGAAAGTCAGGGTTTGAGAAAATCGGTGTCATTGGAGAGGGGAAAGTGGTAAGATGAGCCCGCGTTGACACCCTATCCCAAGCGAGCATAGTGGGGCGAGTAACCGGCAAGGAATATAGTCCCCAGGAACGCACAGACTTAGGCAACCATGCCTCCCTCCAGATATGGTGGCCTGCCACCGTCTGGTCCATGAAAACACAGTACTTCTCCGTCATGGGACGGTTCCATTCCACGAGGTAGCGCAGCAGCGAGGCTTGAAAGTAGCGTGTGATATTGGGCAAGGCAAGGCCACCCTCCTTCTTAGGGCGCTGCAGCAGAGTATTCTGCAATAATCTGTTTTAGACCGGATTTGCGAGGTTACTAATGTCTTTTGCAGATTGGCAGGTATGAAAGGCAGAACTTTTTGGATTATTCTAAGGGTGTTGAATGTGGAAGAAATACGTTTATTTACATGATCAGTAAAATCAAGTTTAGTATCAATGATCACTCCCAAGTTTCGAGCCTTTACCACTGGAAGGGAAGTTGGGCCCATAGTAGTTGGCCAGGCTGACGGACCCCAATAGGATGATTTTGGTCCAAAAAGTAGGACCTCTGTTTTCTCTGCATTCAGTTTAAGGCAGTTTCTGTCCATTGAATCGTGGACAGCTATCATGCAGTTCCTAAATCTATTTCCAGTGTTAGCATCATTTTTCCCTATGGAGAAGACAATTTGGGTGTCGTCAGCATAGGATGTGAGTGAAAATCCGAAACTTCTTATCAGATCTGCTAATGGGGAAACATAAATGTTAAAAAGACTAGAGCTCAGTGAGGGTCCCTGTGGGACTCCACATGGCAGGGAGAAGGAGTAGGAAGTAAAATTCCCTAACTTCACTACTTGCTCCCGATCCGCTAAATAGGATTTTAATAAATTCCAAGCCTGACCTGTGACTCCGCAGGTAGTTAAGTGACTTATTAGTAATTTATGATTGACAGTGTCAAAAGCCGCCGAGAGATCTAGCAGGATAAGGGCTGCCCCTTTTCCTTGGTCTAAAGCCTGCCTGATCTCTTCGGTTGCCTTGAGCAAAGCTGTCTCCGTACTATGGCACCTCCAGAAGCCAAATTGTGAACTATCTAAGAGTTTGTTGGTCTCGATAAAAGATACCAGTTGATCATTCGGAAATGTTTCCGCTATTTTGGTTGGTAATGGAAGATGGGAGATTGGAAGATGGGAGATTGGACGATAGTTGCACGGGTCATTCTGATCAAAAGAGGCTTTTTTTTAGAAGAGGGATCAAGACTGCCTTTTTCCAAATATTTGGGAAAATGCCTGTTTTGCACACGGTTTGGTAAATAGGTGTTAGTTTAGATGCAATGACTTCTGCTGCTAGTTTAGTTATAATTTGGTGGACATGGGTCATCTGGTGAGCCCCGAGGTGGCAGTTTTTAGTAAATTTATAATACACTCTGCTGGTGGAGGAACAAGACCCTTTCATTTCCCGAGCCGTGCCGGAGAGTTACAGAACGACGCTGCCCTATTGATGTGAATCACCACCATCTAGGAATTTACCGCAGTCATTGTGAGTCCAACCCCTGGTGGACCATTCCCTGAAGACTTTTCTTTCATAAATCATGGCTGTCCCTTGTATCACCTTGTCCTGAGGAAGACAAAAATAATAACACACACAGCAGGAATAAGCGATTGTTTGGAAGCAAGGAGTGCAAAAATGAAAAACAATATAAACATCAAAATGCAAAAGTTCTGTAATTAATGTGATGCAACTATGATGAGCGGTACCTCACCCGAAACCAAGGGTGAAAGCGGTGGCAGTATTTGGTGAAAAACGTCCGATCAATGCCGTGCAAAGCGTCCAATGTAAAATCATAAATAGCTGGTTGAGGGCTGGCAGGTCAAGTCTCATAACAAACGCTCCGGTAGAACTGCCAATACCGCAGTGTTTCAACGGGAGATCACTTTATTACTGCAGGTAATCGGGTAAATCAGTAAAAACATAAGCAACAGCAGAGCTGCCCGACGACGTTGGAATGAACTTTATGAAAGCAGACAACGTGAAAGCAGAGTAATGTAGAGTGCAGGAAGCTGCATATAAGTTGAAGAAAGATGCCAAACGTAAGATGGCGGCACGCACTGGTGACGCCGCGCCGGGTGGCTCCCGGCATCACCGTGCACCACAGCAGTAACAGTGAAGACGTCAGGGATGAAGAAGGCACAGCGTTACCAGAAGAATGCGCTGACACGAAGGTAAGGTCGCGCGAGCAGTCTTTGTCACGCGGCTGGCTCAAAATCAGCATGAGAGCAACTGCCAAACAGCCCAGCACGAAAAACCATGTCGAAACAAGATAGTGGCATGAAGCAAAGCAAAGTCCCTTGACCTCCAACAGTTGGTGAATCAAAAATCTTGAACTGTCCATTTTCAAAGAAAAATGACAAGACAAAATCACAGAAATAAACGCATCACCGCTGCTAGAATTACCCCTTCTCATCCTCCTTGGCAAACAACACGTACAAAATACTTCTCCAAATAAAAGATGCCTCCCCTCACGACAGTCACAGAGTAATGTAGGTCCATGGATAATTTGGCAGTATCAAACACAAGGAGGCAGAAACCAATATGGCAGTAGCAGGCAGGAACCAATTGGCGGTAGCAAAGACAAGGAGGCAGGAACCAGTTACTCCTCAGTGAAATTCCACTTATGGGAGTCGCTCTCCCAATATAGCAGTACAGGGACACCTCATCCAAGGCAGCAGGGCAGGCAAGTAGCAGGATAAACAGGCAGCAAGAACAGGTCGCTCTTCTGGGAAACTGCACTTCTGGAGAAACTGTCCCAAAGTGACAGGCAGGGACCACTGTCCCTAAGAAGAAGGGGAGGGAGCAGGAAGGTAGAGCAGGGATTGGCACAGAGAAGTTGGGGCGACCGATGTAGGGGTCACTGGTGGGGCTCACTCAGGGGTGCCAGTATGCTTTAAGTCTGTAGCTTGTAGTTATAGAAGGTTCTTTACCTTTGAATTTCTTCAGGATGCAAGTTTCAGTAGATCATCAGGTGGAACACGTAGGTTCTTTTCCAGATCGTCGCCAAAATATGTTGTAATAAAGTAATGTCCATTCCAGGTGGTATCTTCATGTTTCTTTATTCAGGCAAGATGTTACACAGAGAGCCCCACCAGGAGCAGCCTCACTGCTGCTCAGCCCATCTCCAACTGACACTCACACACACAAACATTCCATTCACCAACATTCTCTCACACAGACACTCAGGCTGAGCAGCAGCAGTATAACAAAGACCCGCTGTGCTTATTAGTAAATTACGCACCCCATTGGGTCGAAACGTCGACGTGCTCGTGATGATCCTGACCCTACTTTCTCCGCCCCACGTGAAACGGAAATTGTAAACCCCAAACGGCGCAGAGCTTTGTGTACTAAGGGATGGATGTATTTTGAATGACCAGTTTCATCATTTTGTACAGCACTGTATATATCCTGTTCTCATTCAGCACTTTTTTTCGCACCTTCTTTCACCATATCACTTGCGCCGTTGGAACAAATTGTATGTTCATGAACTTTGACAGCCTGTTAATTTCATTTCAACTCCATAAAATATAAAGAACATATGGATTTATCCTTAAATACAGACTTTGATTTAATTTTGGTGTTTTTGTGCTTGTTTCTTTGGTTCATGGTATTTGCCTTTTCTTCACTTTTCATTGATTATTACTGAAAGGTTTGAGTATTATTATTCAGTAAATCTAGAATCAATTCTGTACCCGACAGAACCAACATTTTCCACATTCTTATTCTCTTTGGGAAGGCACACAAATTCTGGGCGAATGACTGGTGGGCTTAGTGCCTTGGCCCCTGTCCACCTCCCAAACCCATGGTGCGTAATCTTGGAGTAAAGATAGACATTCAGCTGTCCATGAAAGACCACGTAGGCCATATAACGAGTACCTGTTCTGGACTTATGCGTAGCGTACGTAAGATCTTTCAATGGATTACAATAGAATCTATGAAACCGCTTATCCAGGGTCTAATCTTAAATTGGCTCGACTATGGAAATGCCCTGATGGCCTCTATCAACAAAAAGCTTTGCACGAGACTTCAAGTCCTGCCGAATACGGCCGCCAGGCTGGTGCTTAATCTTCCATCATGGTCCCCATCTGCACCTAATCTGAAAGCTCTTCATTGGCTTCCCATCAGGAAACGTATAGGCTTCAAGGTTCTTTGTCTGGTACACAAGACCATGTACGGAAACGGGCCTAGTTACTTGGCCAGAAAACTTAATTGGTACTTATCCAATAGGACGCTCGGGTCTGAAACAAAATTTCTACTCGCTCCCCTTAGGATTCGTACTGCCAGGAATGGTGGCAGATCATTTTCTTATTTGGCTCCTGCTTTCTGGAATGAACTCCCTTTACAGCTTTGCATGCTTACGGACCATGACCTGTTCCGCAGGAGGCTAAAAACATGGCTTTTTTGACCCCCTTTCTCTCACGATCAGTCGGCTCCCTCGCTTTTTACTGGAGTTTTGCTAGCGCTCTGAGACCCCCGGGTGATATGTGCGCTCAACAAATCCTTATGATTTATGACCTGCCAATGCAGAAGCTGCTTGTTTCTGTACTTAGGTTATAATGCTGGGGAACAAATTGTGTTTGTTTTTCTTGTTTTTGTACCACATGCCCACTCCTCTGTCCTCAGATTGTCTCTGTGTGTAAAAGCATTGTGGTCACATAGGTTTCTCTCACAAGTTATGCATAATTCATGCAAAAGCTGCAAAACACACGCGTAGTATCTGTAGTTCGCTGTGAGGGGCACTTCTAAGTAAATATAAGGACTTTGGTAATCATGTTTTGTTTAGGTGTGTAATTGTTTGTTGCAGCACTCGCGTGGAAAAACGAAGCAAGGTACACATTCCATAAAAAATTCTCACAAGTTACTGGCGTGACTCGGTTTCTGAAAAACTGCAGCAAAAACTTAATAGTAATCACACAATGCACGTACAAACACCATGCTTGGGAGTTACCATAGTGACAAGGTTTCAAACTACTGCAAGAAAAAGAAAGGAATGCACTTGCACACACAATCCTAAAAAACTACTGCCGTGAACTAACGCGCACAAGACCAAACTATGCGAGTTCATTGGCACAGGAAAAGCAGGACACTGCGGCCTAAGGGACGCCAATAATTAGCAATGGATACAGAGAGATTTGGCTGTCAACTATGTTGTTGATGTTTTGGTATCGGTGAAAAGAAACAGGACTGATAACCAAGTGAATGGATAGCTCGATGGATTCCATTCCATGTCATTAAGGACACAATGCTTCAGTTCTGGGATTTCCTCTTGCAAACCATGTTATCTCGTTTGTTTGGTCCAGTTGCTTTCATTAGGAGTGGTTAAAACTACAACTACCAGAATTCATTAGGCTGTTAAATAAAAGACACTGACTACAGGCATTGATATAGTGTAATATGGTAGCTTCGAGATCAACCATGTTTACTGCAGCTTTCTGTGTTGTCTCGAATAGAAAACCTTTCTGCCTAGTGCATGTCAACAGGGACTGGAAATCCTATTTGTGTCAGACGCTCGAGAACCCGTCTCATAGCGACAGGAAGAGACCTATCCCCTCACGTGATCTCCCAGAGGCGCCAACCTCACCCTTTACACACTGGTCGTCACGTGACTCCTCGCGAAAGTTAAATCATGTTTCTTAGCGTTAGTGCTCAAAAGCATTTGACAGAATATTAGGCTCTGTTATAGTTAAATAAAATTAGGAAGTGAGCGCAGTGGTTTGCCACATATGGCTTCTCTGGTGAGCTAACCTGAGGAAGTCTTAGGAGCCTAGTGCCAAGAAGTATTCATTAACTCCCTTCACTCTAAATAGTCACGGTTTGGCTAGTATTTGTGGATGTTTTGCAGCGTCGGTGTACCCACTTTTCAAGCGGCCCCCATTGTCCGGGGCTGCTTGAAAAGAGAAAGTGCGCATGGCGCGCTGAATGTAAGCAAAGCACGTCTTGCCTGTAGTAAGAGAAACTCAATAAAGAAAAAAGTGCTTACAAGACTAAATAACATGTACCGGGTAACAATCGAAGTAAAAGAGACAGTCGCCATGGGAGGTTACAAATGAAGACAAGGTGGTACTAAGGAGGGACTAACAAGCCTATTTATGGATCAGAAGCCAGCATTTACAAAGGACAATGACAAAAGCCAATGAACAATATGGGCAGAGAGTGGGCGGGGCTTCTATTCCATACTCCAGTACAGCAAGTCTCGCAGAGCAGTGCATGCGAGCTGACTCTAGGCTCGACCTAAAAAGGAAACTTGCCTGCAGCCGCATTAAGAGATGTATGGTGAGTCCACAACAACTTTTAAAGCAGACTTCACTTTCCTCCTTTCTATCTTTTGCCTACTACCTGTGATCATGAGATTTACCCTGTCCATCAAACCAGGGTCCTGTGGAGTATACCCATGCTCTAAATTTTTTTACTAATTTCTTCAGAAAGCAAATTGCACCCCATTTGTGCTAATGGCATTAGGCATACCTTTTCTATTTTCTTCCTTGATTAAAAACACCTATGTTACCATAGTGACGGTCCCAAGATTCTTAACTACTACCCACACCCATTTGGAATGGAAACCACTCAACACAACAACCGCTGTTCCTTAGCTGGAAACAAATGAAAATGCTCCTTGACAACCCAATTTATTCCAAGGGACTACCATGTACTGGCTGGTGACAAAGATGCCACGTGCATTCTTTTAGATTTGTCAGCAGTGGCTCATTCACAATCTTAAATCCATTCTTCTACCAGGGTGTCTGTAGGAAAGTAGGAACTGCTTCTTATGGTTACCCCCACTTTTTGATTGATGTTACACTGTTTTTGGCCAGTCTGACTGGGATCCTGCTAATCAGGACCCCAGTCTATCTGCTTTATCCCTAAAATGAAATTGACATGTACTTGGGTACACTCCAGATTGGATACTGGGGTACCCTTATATGTCCCTAGTATATGGTACACATGTACCCAGAGCATAGGTACCCCAGAGGCCTCCCATGGGCTGAAGCATGTATCATGCCACCCATGAGAGGCCATGCAAAATGGAACTACAGGTCTGCCATTGCAGCCTATGTAAGCTGGTGCTAGCACCACTTACGATAGATATAGGTTTACTATATCTATAGGTCACTACACATAAAAACTCTAATTCACCCCTATAGCAGGCATGGACAATCCTGAAGGCAGGGTGCTGGGTTTTATGTGAGAGGTTGCCCCTGCATGAGCAGAGCCCCTCTGCAGCCTTCGGAGACCATTCTCCCGGGTTGTCGGTGACACAGTCGGACATATAGGTAGAGGTGCATTGTAACCTCGCGGTAAATGCTATCTCGAAAATGGCTGAAACAAAACATGACGTGTTTGGTACCAAACACCTTGGAATCATACCTCCACACCGGTGACCGGTGTGGGAGGTATGATTCCACCCCTCCGGAGCAAGCTTCGTGGGTCCCTGGTCTTCCCGGTACCAGCCTTCTCGACCCGGACAGCACAAAGTGGATGCTGCTGACCAGAGACCCATTTCTGCCCTCCTGCTGCTGAGCCAAGCTCCAGCAGAGGAAGGCAGCACAATAGGCATCCTGTGACAGGGAGGTGTGACCACCTCCCAGACAGGATTTAGTGTATTGGAGCTGGGTGGGTGCACTGCCAAAGTGCCTGAAAGTCTGCACGAGGGGCACATTTGGTGTCCCTGTGCATAGTCCAGCTCAAACCAGTTCAGGGAGCCGTTGGCTCCTGCTCTGGTGTGAAACTGGACAAAGGACATGGGTGTAACCACCCCCTGTCCTGACCCTCCCCTGGGAGGGTCCCCTGAATCTGTCCAACCTTCTCCCGTGGTTACAAAAGGGCTTACCTGGCTGTAGGACCCTAGATTCGACATGGACAAGGTTCTGAACAAGAAACCACTGACCTTCGACCGTCTGGACACTCTGGACTTCGACTGGACCCGACTTCGTCCCCCTCTCCGTCCAAAGCATTGTCTGAGCCCGTGCACCATACAGACTCCGTGCAGGACCTGTGGAGCATCAAGGACAACTGAAGTATCTCCCTTGGAGTGAAGGAGTCCATTCCCTGCGTTTGCCGGCACCGTAACATAACTGACTGGTCTGCTGATCCTGAGCTCCTGCAGACTCCGAAGGCTCCAGCAACACCGGAGGTAGGTTCCTACGTTCCTTGAGGTTGAGCTGCCCTCTCACCAAGTCTGAGGCCAGTATCCCTCGTGGGGACCACATAACCTGAACCCCTGTGCACCGCGTACTTTTGCAATTGCATATGCTTGTTGGTGTTCCCCAACTTCATGCATTGGGCTGTCGATAGCCCCAACCTCTGCGCACATTTCGTGCCAAGGACTTTGGCCTCCTCATACTCTGTGCCCTGCAAGCTGTGGTTTGGTGAAACTGCTAGAGGTCCCCTCGCGACTCCTGTGACTTCGGCCTGTGGGTCCGTTTGAGGGACAATCCTGATTTTCTTTGGCTCCCCTGGTTGCTCAAGGCATGCCCTGACTCCCCTTGCTGTGGTGAGTCCTCTGGTCCTTGCTGGGCCAGACCGTAACCTTTCTTGACCTTCTTTGTTGGTTGCCATTGCCAAGGCTTGTTGGTGCTCCCGCTGGACACTGACCCCCTCAGCACTCGACATCCTTCGTGGGACAGCTCGTATCCAGCTCCTGGTCATCCTCGACGTCTCCTGGTCCCTGCAGCTGTAGTGTCAAGGTCTCCTTCTTCGCACCTGAAGCACCCGACATCGGTGGGCATTCATCTACCGAGCCCCTTGTCACTTCTGAGTGGCCCAGACTCTGTCCCCTCTGCTTCCAGGTTCCTTCCATCAAGAATCCACCTGCGGATTCCACCGGACACTTTTCTTTCCAGCAGTGGCATTTCTTTGAAGACTCCCATTGAGAATGACGGCTGTTTCCGAAGCCACTTTAGACCTATGCACCCGGCTTCCCTGGGATAGGTAACTATGGTACTTCAGTTTCCACGGGTGGGGTGGATCCAAAGGGTTTCCTCGTAATCCACTTGGAAGGGTCCTTTAACTTTAAAACTGCAACCGCGACTCTCCCTTTGAATTGCACGTAGCCCGCGGTCGTGTTCTCACACTCCACCCGTCCTCCGTGGGGTCCCTACTTACTCACCTTGGGTGCTTCCTTGGGGTCCCAGCGATTCTACATCCTCTAGACACTGTCTTGACTAGAGTCGTGGTTCTTATACCACTATTTTAGTATATGGTTTGGTCTCCCCCTGGAGCCAACTGTGTATTAGTGCTACTTACGATTGTTTCTGTGCTACAGTATTGTGTGCTTTGTGTTTATCTGCATGTAGCAGATACTGTGAGGTATTTAAGGTGTTATAATAATAAATATATATTCTTATAACTACTGTGCGGTTCTCCTTTCATTTAACCAATACAATAAGGTTGCATTCTGGCAAAACAAACTGCTTAACATTCCTTCAAGACTAAGCCTGAAGGCTGATCTCCACAGCTACCACTTGGATAGCTTTCATAAGGTTATCTTTGACCTCTTAAATCACCATAAGGGTTGTTTGGACTGGTACAAGGTGCCCACTTTAATTAGTGGACAGCATATACCAGGCCAACTTCTCAGTGTCCACCTTGGACTGCTAATATACATGTATGATCTTTGTTTTGGCGAGATTCCTTCCAAATGTCGTGCATATGGCAGGCTTGCAGGATTTCCCCCCCCCCCTCCGATTCGGCAGGAGTTATCTTACCACCTCAAATAGTCTTCACACTATTTTTCTCTCACTCCCAAATTCTCCTCATCTCACAATGTATGGTGTGGACAACGTTCTGCCACTTTACCCTTCGCTTAATCTCTTGCTAGTGCTGTACTCCACTTATTTTGCATATTACAGTCGTCCTCACCCACAATTTCTCTTCATCCTAATACCCACTCCCTTTATTTCCCAGAGATAGCATAGACAAACCATCTGCAACTTTATTATGCAGTCTTCCCGCATACTGCGCCATAATCCTATTCCTTAACCCTTCTGGCCATCAGGAAATCCTGGTCAGAAATCTTGAAGTACAATTGCATTAAGGGTTTGTGGTACAATTTAACAAAAAAGGGTAAAACTCAAAATAAAAACTGAAAGTTGAACTCCTTAACTGCATATAAGTGATTATATAAAGAGTTCACCTTGTAACAATCACTGCACTACTGATCAGTATGTGGCAAGACTACACCTAGCCTTTTTAGACTCATCATTTATCAGCGTTGTTTTTAATCCTAACTAACGTACTAAAGGTTGTGGCAGTAACAATATTCATGACTCTCAAAGCCTTTCTGAATCTCATGTCCAGTCAAACACAATCACTTTCTTTTTCAAGCCATATAACTGGTTAACACTTGCAGAATTCCCACAAACCTTGGTAATACTCAGCAAGACCCCAGAATGACTAAACTTTCGTTTTGGGCACTGGCACCCAGACACTGCTTCTACCAACTTGAACCTTGTTTTATACCTTCTCTTGTGGTGTGGTCTAAATCCACAGACCCCATGCTAAATTGGCATTTCTCTGGTTTAGTTGTCGAGCCACAATTGCCGGTCCCCTTTAAAGCCTCACTATTGCTGCATCATGTCCCTAAACGCTGTCACATTAGACTCTTTTTCCGGAAAGTAATGAATTATTTTCATCAAGACTTAATCTGTCTAAAGCATTGTCGCTGAAGAGGCTAAAATGAACAGCACTGAAAGAAATCATAATCCCTTAAGAGGTGTCATGAACAATCCAAAGTTTGTGCTTTCCTCAAGCATCCCCTAATTGTATGCAGATGTCGACTTCATGCTAAAGGCGTGTGATCAGCATAGCCAATGTTACTGAAATCAAGACTGTAGAACTAAAGTATTCTGCTGAGGTTGTGTAGATCTGCACACTTTAAAATGCCATGGCTGAGTTATAGGCACAAACATGAACCTATTTCCATGCTCTTGTAACTATTTCAACTGATCATTCATAAGACTGAACATTGCTCTACCTTGTGTAACCAGTATTAATTTCAAGGACTACTTTGACTAGAGTTGTCACACGTGAAGCATTTTACTTTACCGTTCATTGCACAGTTTCTGATACAATTTTGGAGAAATTTAAAAAAAAAATTTAAACCTTTGCTTCATGACCATACAGCTCATATATATTTTTTTACACACTGTTTGGTCAACAATACCTCCCATCCCCTCGTTAATACAGGGTGCTTTGTAGCTCCACCCGTCAACCCCTCTAAATCTTGTAGTAGAACATTGTTTCCTTGGATGCAGTACTTCTTAGATCGAGCCTGGGCAGCGCATGCACTGCTCTGCGGGGCATGCTGTATTCGAGTATGGACTTGACGCTCTGCCCACTCTCCACCCATATTTTTCATTGGCTTGTGTCATTGCCCTTTGTAAATGCTGGCTTCTGATTTGTTAATAGGCTTGTTAGTCCCTCATTAGTTCCACATTGTCTTCATGTGTAACCTCCCGTGAGGACTGTCCCTTTTACTTCTGTTACATGGTATGTCTTATTTAGTCTGTAAGCACTATTCTTTAATGAGATTCTCCTACTTCAGGCACAACATGCTTTCCTGCAACATTCAGTGTGCCATGTGCACTTTCACTTTCCAAGCAGCCTGGGACAATGGCGGCTGCTTCTTTGAAATGAAATGGGTCTCGCATTAACAAGAATTTGAGCTATTGGTATTGTAAATGAAAATGCCTTTTTTATTTGTGTTAATTATCAAAACAGATAAATAAAAGGCATAGTCATTTACAGTGCCAATAGCTTAAACTCTCGCAAATGTGAGACCTATTGCATTTTCAAATGCTTGTTTCTAATGGCCACTAAGGAATGTATGACGTTACTACGCCATCCATTACCCCGCAGTAGGTTACAACGCGGACGTTACATCGTCCGCGTTGTTACCACGCATGGCTTTACATCGCAAGTCGTTTCTACGACTTGCACTAGATGGCGCGCTGGACTTAGGAATAGTAGAAATTACTATTCCTACTCCAGTTAGCGCAACAGCAGGGAATGTGTTGGATTTAAAATCCAACACATTCCCTGGTGTTGCGCACACCTAGCGCAAGTCGTAGAAACGACTTGCGATGTAATGCCGTGCGTGGTAACAACGCGGACGATGTAACGTCCGCGTTGTAACCTACCCGCGTGGTATTACCAGCGTTGTAAACGCTGTTTCCCGCCACTAAGCAACCGTGATCTACCGGCTTCAGATGGAAAAACCGTGGGAGCTGGGTACTGCGACATGCTTGCTGCTTTTATCTTAAACACTATTTGATTAAACATATGAGAGTTGTCTAAGCCAATCCTTCTTTAAAGTACTTTCCACAGGTGTATTTCATTAAAAGTGTACAACTTTTTTGATGCAAGTCATTTGGTAAGAGATAATTTTCCTATGAAAATCTTACTCCTATCTGCAATGATAATCAATTGCAGCCGCACGGCCTACAGCTGCTGTATCAATGTGGCCTAGAATTGGTCCTATGTACATTTGTTATCCATCTTGCTGATTTAGTTAAAAGTATCTACTTTGAAATATAGAGTCTGCTTCTATTTTTGACACATCCAAGGTCCAATCACAAATAGTGTATCTGGTCCTTTGTCAGCTAATATCCCAAATTAGCTTAAGAACTTAGAGTGGGAGTATTCTGCTTTAAGGCACTGCCACTATGGAAAACATAGGTGGTTGGGATTTTGTGGGCTGTGACTGTGGGGTGATTTATGGCTAAGTAGTTGGCTCTTTAACCAGCATTGTCTTCTGCAGGTTACAATGACCGCGTAAGGTGTTTCTACTGCACTACTGGGATTAGTAACTGGAAGAGGCACCATGACCCATGGAAGAGACATGTCCAACATTTTCCCAGGTAAGTGAGCACAGTTCTGAGAGTGGAATGGCTGATCTTCAGCTTCTGATACTTCACCCCTAGTGAAAAGAACAGAAATATACTGACAAACTGAACTCCTGCCTGTGGTCAAGGTGCAGCTTGGCTCCTCTGAGGAGAGCAGAAGAGGGCAGCAGGGTCAAACATACTTGAAATAGACAGAGGTGCACAGGGTATCTTAAGTACCTACTTTCCATGGGGAAGTGCTTGTACACTCGGATTGGTAGTAATGTACTGCTGCTGCGATGTGCTGGAGCACTACCTATCAACTGAAGGTCTGCTAATCGGAGTGTGACCATATTGGGTCCTTTAAAGCATTGGATGGGAGGGAGGCCTGGTGAATAGAACAATGTCTGTTAATTGTGCAGTGCTTAAACGATCATTGAACTGCTTTATGGCACTCGTATAGCGCCAAGAGGTCATGTTAACCAGACTTGCTATATCGCTCATTCAATAAGTCATTGGGGTTGGAGGAGGATGGGTAGGTTGGGGATGAATGTTGTCAGGTTGATGGTGACTTTTAGATAAGGGAGACCCCCCCCCCGTCCCCCCACATTTTCAAGCAACCTGAGTACACTACTTTTTTTTTTTTCTCTAACTGTTTTGATTGCATTTTCCCAAGAAGAACAGAAAGCCATAATAATCATAATACAGAATATGTTGGCACAATATTGAAATGCAGAGAGCTTGATAAAATGATGATGCTAAATATGGCTTTGGAAATAATAGAAAAGAAAAAAGAAAAAACACACAATTGAACATACAATGCAAGTTCATGCTATAGTGACACTAGAAACATCAGTACAATGCAATTGGCGAGCTGTCGCAATGAATATTATTGCAAAGGGGGGGGGGGGGGGGTCCCGTCAGTCCATAAGCTCAGAATGGAGCAGCAAGTAGGAGTGGAGTGGCTGCCAAATATTTTTGGGTCTGAAGGCTGGAGGTAGCAGGGACAGGTAGACCTCATTGGTGGTATCGCAATACATCAAGTCTTTCAACTTGTCTTTCAACTAGTCTTTCACCCTTGGTGACGTAACTCCTCCCCAATGTAAAGCAACCTGTCTCTTGGCCAGCACTAGTGCCATCGCAGTAAAGCATCTAATCCCGACACGCAGCGGGAGAACGTACCCCAGCAGGGCCAGGAGTGGCGAGGGCATGAGCACTGCCTCAACCATTGGTCCCAGATGTTCGAAAACAGCTTCCCAAAAAGTCAGAACTGCAGGGCAATTCCATGCTAAGTGAATGAAGTCAGCCTGCTCTGCCGCACATCTCTGGCAAGTATCTGGCCTAGAGCGATCAATCCTCGCTAGCAGCATGGGGGTGATGTAAGCTCTATGTAGGTACTTAAAATGTAAAAGCTTATGCTTATAATTATTAGAAACAACGCGTCTGCCCACAGCAATAAGTCCACACCTTGTCCACTAAGGGATGCGCCAGGTCCCGCTCCCAGGCCGCCCCCCCCACCCACTGCCGGTCGAAGTGCCTGTGCAAGGTGATATAGCCTAGAGACTAGGTGTGTGCTGTCGGATGATGTAATTATTGTGGTGAGGAGTGTAAGCTCGGGGGGGTTCCGTTGCCAGGGGGCGTAACGCTTCAACCAACGAGGTCCGCATCCTGTGCACAAGGAAGCATTCCAGCGCGGACACACCACGGTCCTCCACCAGGTCCGCACAAGCCCGACCTTAACCTGTCCCCTACAATATGGAGTCGACAATGAGCAAGCGTGCAATGTGTTAACGTCTCAGTAGTCGGAGATAGCCACGGGTTGTTTAAAAGGGGCAGATGTGGAGAGTATAGACACTCGGCCCTTAGATACCTGCGGAGACGTGCCCAAGCCCAGCTTGTGGTTTACAACGTGTGGATCTCAGCAGGTGTCCTGGTGAGCCCAAGCGGGAGAATAGTGGACAGTGGGCTAGGACGGACCTGGGTGTGTTCAGGTTTTAAAAATTGCAAACGCGCATCTGGATGATACTAAAAGTAGGCATAGTGTCTGTGCCACCAAATAATATAAATAAAGGTCAGAAACCCCAAACCCGCCCCGTTCAAAAGCATCTGCCATCCCACCTGCGCCTTTCCCCCCGCCCAGATCAATCGCGTCAGCATGCTCCGGAGGGTAGTGAAAAAGGTTAGTTAGTGGAATCGGGATGTTCAGGAACAGATATAAAAAGCGAGGCAGAACCACCATCTTAATGATTGCAATCCGACCAGCCACGGACCGTGGCACTGCTATCCAGTGATCTATCTGCCCTGCAAGACGGTCTATGGCCAGGCCATAGTTAAGACGGATGACCTCTGAAGCAGTGTGATGTATCACCACACCGAGATAGTTGGGGGGGTAATCACACCATCGCAGGGGGAAGTCCAATGGAAATGGAAGGGTGGCGTCGGTTAGAAGAAACACTTCAGATTTGGCCCAGTTAATGACTAGTCCAGAAAAAACACAAAAGCGAATCACCTCGCGTAAGAAAGGAGAGAGATTAGTAGCGGGCTCTTGAACGAATAAAAGGATGCTGTCCGCATATAAAGAGGCCAGAAGGGGGCCCTGATGGAAACCAATCCCCCGCTGGAGATGACGCTCCTGGAGATGTCGCACCAGTGGGTCCATTGCTATTATGAACAATAGTGGCGAGAGTGGGCATCCTTGCTTGGTGCCTCGTTTTAGGGAGAATTGGTCAGATGTCTTCCCATTAATCTTGAGCCGCGCAACTGGGTTAGTATATAATAGACGGACTAGGGAGCGAAAATTCAGTGGAAAGCCGAGCTTCGTGAGTGCGGCCTGGAAAAAGTCCCACTCTAGGGAGTCAAATGCTTTTTCAACGTCAAGTAATATCTCAGCGGCGGGAAGAGCGGGGTTAATATGGTTAATGACGGCGAATAGCGTGCGTAAGTTTACAGAGGTTGAACGACCCGGAACAAAGCCTGACTGGAGAGGAGAAATTATCTGGCCTATGATAAGCGATATTCATGTCACAAGTACTTTGGCCAGTATCTTGTAATCCTGGTTAATAATGACTGAGGTCTGTAAAATGCTCATTTATTGGGCGGTTTACCCGGCTTTAGAAGTTGTGTCACAATTGCCTCTGGCATGGTATGAGGTAGTTAGCCCGAATCTAGCGCGTCCGCATAGACCTCCAGGAGGTGTGGGATTAATATCGATTTATACTTTTTTTTAGAACATGCCAGTAAGGCCATCCATGCCGGGGGCTCGGGAGCCATCCAGCCCATCGATGGCCTCCTCGATCTCGTCGGTGCCAATAGGTGAAGCCAAAAAGTGTTGTTGACCCTTTTCAATCCACACCATCGCAATTTCATTTAAATTACCGGAAAGGGCTGTGCCAGTTGGTGTGGAGCATGAGGTATATAGCCGGGTGTAATGGGACAGGAAAGTGGAGAGAATGTCAACATCCGGCGTTACACAGGCACCGTCCGCAGTCTGGAGTTGAGTGATGTATGTGGCATGCTGTCAAGGTGTGAGCAGGTGGGCTAGAGTGTGCCCCAGTCTCTCCCCCTCTCCCCCTCTGTACACTCGGGCACGCTCATACTTTCCCAAATAAGTGGTCTCGTGTAATGCCAGGTCCGGGAAGTCACTCAGGAGGCTCACACGCTGATGCAGCGAAGGGGGGGCAGTGCCAGTCAATGCCTGGGCATCCAAGCCCCGCAGCGCTCACTCAGTAGCATCAAGGTCCCGACGAAATGTAAGCAATACTTTGGCCTGCTTGGCTATGCGAACGGCCCTAATATATACTTTAAAGGCCTCCCATGAAGTGGCATAACGAGGCACAGAACCCACATTAGTGAGGAAATATTCTACAATCGCATCCTGCACTTCGCTCTTGAAGACGGTGTCTAATAATGCATCAGATGGAAAACACCAGGATCTAAAGGGTCGCGCAACTGTGGGCAGGGTCACTGAAAGTAGTACTGGAGAATGGTCAGACAGGGTTCGATGTAAGTAAGTAACCTCTTGTAACATGATCAGGAGGTCCGGGGTTGTGTACCATCTATCTATATGGGACCAGGTGCCATGTGGTGCAGAGTAAAACGAGAATCCCTTATCTACCGGGTGGGGGTGTCGCCATGCATCAGCCAGCAGATGCATATGTAGTAAAGTCTCCAGTTCCGCCTTAGAGTACGGCTTTGTAATGTGGTCTGCACCAGTAGTGTCGATGGTCGGTTGCAACGTGAGATTGAAATTTCCCCCAAGTATGATAGTCAATCGGTGTTGCAGAAATGTGTGTGGAGATACTAGAAAAGAAGTCACAGGGATCAACATTAGAGGCATAAACATTAATGAGAAGCAGCTGTTTTGCGCCCACACTCCCAGCCACCAGCAGGAAACGCCCCTCCGGGTCAGCAAATACCGATTGGGACACAAAGGGGAGTGCTTTGTGGATAAGTATACAAACTCCCCGGGAATAAGTGCTGTAACTAGCAAAGAATCTGTTGTTCCCCCAGGCAGCAGCAAATCGAATGTCTGAATTTGGAGCATAATGGGTCTCCTGAAGTAAAGCAATGTGTACTTGGTGTCTCGCTAGATAGGCCATAACCTGCCGTCCCTTACGGGGGTTTGATAGTCCCCTCACATTCCATGTGATGCATTTGAGCTCCAGACTGTCCAGCCCCCTACCAGTGCCTCTCACAGTGGACATATCACTCTATGGATTGGCGCACCTTTGCAATTGAGTCTAAACATCTTGCCAATGAATATGAACACATCTTGCACCATGCAAACATAATGAAACACATAAAACCAAAAGCCCCACTCCACCGCCCCCCTCCCACTTCGGATAGCCACCCAATATGGATCCAGTGAATCCCAACACATCTTCAAAGAAAGGAAAAAAAAAGGGAAAACCACAAGAAGTAGGAGATCTCCAGGGGGGGGGGGGGTTGGGGGTGGGGGGGTAGCAACACCCCGAGTGGGCCACCTAACATGATAGTTATAATACGCAAAATTACATGTAACTGCATTCATAAAGAACTAGAACAGTAGCTATGGCATCCATAGAA
This sequence comes from Calotriton arnoldi, assembly GCA_963921515.1. NCBI lineage: Eukaryota > Metazoa > Chordata > Amphibia > Caudata > Salamandridae > Calotriton > Calotriton arnoldi. The sequence goes on from CAWUFW010002974.1 coordinate 143,852, forward strand.
GTAGAAAAAGGAAAAGGAATCTTGCTGCTGTGTCCTTAAAATGTCAGTGGGACGTGTACCCATTAGGACCATCGCTTGCGCCCAAAATATTCCTTTCCAACAGTCTGACAGCGGCGAGCAACCAAAGGTCACTTCCCCGGAGAAGGGCCTCTATTGGATTGGTGTTTCCAAAAGTCAGCCGCATCTGCGGGGGTAGCGAAGACGGAGGTTTTGCCATCAATCTGAACACAAAGACGTGCTGGATATAGCATTGCATAGCGAATGTTCGCATTTCTCAGGATTCGCTTGATGTCCTGCAATTTGTGCCTGGCTACCTGCACCATCTGTGTGAAATCTGGGTAAATGGATAATGACCTTCCCTGAAACTGCAGGTCTCACACCTCTCTGGCCCTGCGAAGGGCGACGTCGTGGACTCAGTAACTAAGCAACCTCGCTATGATGAGGCGCCGGGGAGTCCTGGGGGCCGGTCTAAGTGCCAGAGACCTGTGGGTGTGTTCCACCGCAAATGTAGACAAGAAACACTCACTGCCACATAGTTCAGTCAGCAAGCGCTCCACATATGCCTCCATGGGGCCTGTGTTGGTTGTCTCCGCCACACCCGCTATCCGGAGGTTATTGCGACACGACCTCGTCTCCAAGTCTTCTGCCTTGGCCGCCGATGTTTCCAGGAGGCGCTCTGTGGGATCTAGGCGCTTGGCCATTGCAGCTTGTGCGTCTTTGACATCCGAGATGCACCTTTCTGCGGTGTCTATATGGGCCTTGTGCTGCTCCACTCGACCTTGTATGGTATCAATACGAGCGCCCAGCTCATCAAAGCGTGCATCAATGGCCTTGAAGCCAGCCTGCAACTCTGCCATTATGGCCGTGGTGCCCTCCAGTTGAGGCTGCTCAGGAAACGGTGGATCACACGGTCCGGCGGATCTCCTCTCGCGGCGTCATCACCACTCTCCCGCCTGGGGGTCTTGGCAGTCTCAAAGGAGAGTTGGCGCTAATTGGGGTCGCCGCGGCCCATGATTAGTGAAATAGGCGCCCAAGTGTGAATATGGTAGTGGGAGAAATTGCCACCCGTTTAGCTCAGGGGGGGGGGCGCGACCCCGTAAGCAGCACGAGGGCCAGAAGGGGGTGCCAGCTGCACCGAGCCTCTGCAATGTGGCCGCGTCCCGAATGGGCCCAACAGGTTTCATGCACTGGGTCTAGCCCGATGGAGTTTCACCCCGACTGCCCACACTGGTAGGGGAAAAGGAGCGTATGAAGCGAGCAGGGGTACAAACCAGTGTCGCTGGCACTGCTGCCAACAGTCAAGGGCCATTCACCAGGGTTTCCCGGCAGTAAGAAGTCCCCGCAGCTCCGAGCGCATGCAGTGCTCTGGTATCATGCCTTTGGGCGCGGTCCAGTGGAACACAAGGCATTCAGCACCTGGAAGGGTGAACCTGATGTGCGCCACTCGCCACTATCAATAGAGACAGGCTCCTCTCGGCGCCGCCGTCAACTTGAGTCTTCGTCAATGGGCCTCCAAGCCCCGGTCTCGATTTCTCCTGCGGCCGCTCTACGCAGGGGCGGCCCCGCCCTCAGAATCACCTGCTACCCCTGGCGTTGCGGGGCCTCCGAGGGCCGCGCTAGGCCGCCGCTATGGCCATGGTGTGTTTGGGGGTCTGGGACATCTCCCCCGGTCACAGCGCCCTCCGTCCCTTCCCCAGGGCTACAGATGGTCGCGGCAGCACCCAGGGGCACAGATCCCGTCAGCAAGTCGCCGGGATGCAGTTATTTCATAGCGGCCGCTCGGGAGCTCCGGAATCAAGCCACCTTCTTGGTGCTTGGTTAAGCCACGCCCCTCACCCGAGTACACTAATTTAATTTCCTCCAGGCCTCTGCAGCATCTGCCCTGCCCACACTACCTCTCCACACAGACTCGCTAGCACTTCTCTGGTCCTGAGGAGTTATAACTCAAAGTGGGCAATTGCCCGGGACCCACTGGGGAAACTGAGCTTTAGGTCTAGTTTATTTGTCTATCTAAACCCCTGTCCCTCTCTGCCTACTGCTACATCTTACCCTCTCTAAACCAGGGTCCTAAAAATATTTGAGGTCCCAGGCAAGAAATCTCAATTGGTTTTGTGACCCAGTTAAAATGTACCATTGAATATCAGGAAATGGCACTAACAATTTAAAATTTGATCCATTTAGGCAGGGGCCCACAAAAATGTTTTGCCCAGAGACCCCTGAAATCATTAAAATGGTACTACTCGGGACTAGCAGTTTCTAGGTGTGGCAATTCAAGAAGGCAGCTTAGCAAATGAAACACAACAGCTGCATTATTGCCAAAAAGCAGGTTGCTTTATTCAAAAGGAGATCCCGTGCATCCCTGCATAAGTACTCCAGTGCAACTGACACTTGACACTCCAATCAAATACATTCCATCACCTTGGTAGTGACGTACCAGGTGACCTAATATTCCAAGATGCCCAGCTTCCACACTAAGTCTGTGAGATGAGGGTGTTGACTGGTAGGTTTCTTCCCCTCTAGGAGCATCTGCAGTTTTTATATTCCCCCCCTCTGCCTTGCCCAACATATCCGGCTCAATTGAGGGAGCTCGGATTGCCTTGTTTGTTTAAACACTAGAGGCTCTGGGAGCAGAGTTCACACACTTGGTGGTACCCAAATAATGCACATGGGTTCATCAAGACACGAATGGGCTGCTGGGATAATGCGGACCATGCATTTGCTACTGTAAGAGAATAACTGCATAACCCGAGACCTCCGAACTCTGCCCTAGCCTATTGGTGCTTTTATTTCATGAATCTGTTTGTCTTCTCTCTCCTCCCCACTTCTTTTTCTTGCAACAAAGTTCATTGCCTCTGCTCCCTCTTACTGCATTCCTTTGCTTTGGCTTTCTTACTCCTGTGCTTCCATTTCTCACCCCCCCACCCCAATTACTCTATGCTTAAGCCTCACTCCTCGTCATATTATGTATTTTACTCCTTTGTCTTCTTAAACATTCTCCCTTTCTTGATCCGACTCCCTTTATCTATTTTGCTTCTTCCTTTTAACTGTCCTCACGTTTTGATTTCTTATCTGTAGTTATAATTCCATTCACTTCATCGTCCCATTTCTCTTGGTTGGCATGACCAGTGCCGCCTCAGACCCCATCATTGGCTTTTTTTAAGGCTGCTTCTAGACTTATTAGCAGTTCTGTAGTCACTTGCTTGTATTGCATTGCAACATTTATATATGACTCAATACCACTGTGGGCCACTAAGTGCTTGCCTACATGGGCAGCATGCTACGCCCTGTAGGCCAGGGTCTGTGGCTGCATGGGTGTGGCCATTTTCATTCATGTCCTAGCAAGGGAAATTGAGGGCATCACGCAAGCAAATGACCATGCCACTACCCCGGGTTAGCTAACAAAATGCCACCATAATGGAAGTGCGCAGCGTTCATTCACTTTTGTGCCCCGGTGCCTTTGCGCCTGCTGCACTATTGATGGCGCACCGCTGCTTATTTAGCTATTTTGTGGTGAGTCATGCTTGGTGAGTAAAGCTCATGGTTCTCAGGGATGTGTTTGTGGGGGGAAGTGAGACCAAGAGGTCCCTCGGGGGGGGGGGATGTAGGGGGGGGCATGTTTCCAGTCTGGATTTGCCCCCTTTCTCGGTTGGGAAGGAATATTTTGTTCATGTTTGCAGATTCAAGAGTGGCTCAAGGTCCGTACTTGGATTATATTATCTATAAAATGTCCTATCTTGTCATTTACCAGGATAAATTGGCCCAGATTCCCTAATTTGAGAATAGTTTAGATGGCTCAAACTTTTTTCTTTAGTTTGCAGTTCAAAGGATCAAATGCAATCTTTCCCAATATTACAGGTTTTTATGTGAAAATGCTGGTGATGGTTCAGGTGGTGATCCTATTCATGCCCCTTAATTCCCCCAATCCCATTCCACATACTGAGCAGATTTGCTATTTTTCTAGTTTTAGAAATGAAAATGCCTGACGCAAGTTGAGATGGAAGTCATGGAGTCTGTTTTCAGCAAGTCTCCTACCTGGACCCCCAGAAGGTCCTATTGTGCATTATATACAGTATTCAATGGGCCTGTGACTGCCTGACTTATCTCTGGTCAATTGGCCAGCAGCATATAAGGGGATGGCTGGAGGAGAAGCCAGGTGACACTGGCTGGTCAGCTGTGGACTGGAAAGGGGGCTGATGGGGTAATTTTTACATCATTAAAGAAATTCCAAAGTGAAGGTGAGCAGGACTAAATGAACAGAATGGCTGAGGGTATGATTCCTGGAGAGCTGTGGGATGGTTTAGTAATGCTGCAGATGAGGAGAATCTGAGCTTAATGGGATTGGCTGGTTTTCAGTCGGGTCGAAACATTCTAGGCTAGAAGGGTGATTGACTATCTGGTCTGCTAGACACCAGTCGTTGATTCTTGTAGAGCCTCAAGCTTCCATGAAAATTATCCTGGTGTTCCTTGTAACTCTGCTCCCACCAAAACACTAGTTGACCATTATTCCCCTTTCAAACCTTAAGTGGTGAATCGCTACACTGATCAACTGCTAGTTGTCCATGCTATTGGGAACCTAGCCCATCAATGGTGCAGATTCACTGTATGTGGATCTTTTTCTCAACCTGTTTCTGTCCACTCCCCAGGTGTGCGTTCCTGAAGCAACAAAAGGGAGGGGATTTCATCCGTGCTGTCCAGGAGCAGTACTGTGAAGGTCCACAGTCTCCCGTAAGTTGCATACTGCATGGGGCACAACAATGAGCCTGCTCCTGCAGAAGAGCATCCTGGTGAGAAGCACTGCAAATGAAGGGTAAAAGACCTGCTGCTAAAAGAGAAGGTGCACAGTTCAGATACTGCTGTAGCTGTTCCAATTAACTGGTACACTAAATCAGTCTGCTGTGCATCTAATCACAGCTTGTGGGTATGTGAAATGGTAACAAAGCTTATTCTTCTGCCGGTTGTTGCAAATAACTATCTCTGTTTGGGGCATCGGTGTCCACTATAAGCCACTCTAGAGCCTGTGAGGAATGTGTAGGAAGTAAAATGATGCTAGTTTCAAAGAGTTCTGAGTTCACGTTGAGCCAATCATATATTTTTCAAAAGGCTGATCAGCAGAGCACAGGAAGGAGCACCACACCACGCACAGGTCAGTTGAGGATTAAAGGGCAGTGGTGGTGTAAAGTTTGATGGTTATGCTGCTTACTCCTTAAGTATTCCATCATGAGCTCCTTCTGCTATCAGAACTAACAGTGTATATTTTCTGACTAGTTCTATCTTGTATTAAGTTTCTGAGGTTTTTAGAGGTTGTGTATTTGATAGTTCTGATGCCTTTGCCTCATTGTTTTTCTCAAGCATGTGAGCTAGGCAATTGCATAGTGCACCCTGAACTGCTGATATTTACACCATGCACAATAGCAGTCTGTTGAACTATGATGCCACTGGTTATAGCTAGGTGCATAATTAATAGTGAGAGTGGTTATGCCAGTAGAAATACTAACATGAGTCTTTAGCTAGGAAGTTGGTGGATTGTCTTGCAGGTCCGGCTCCTTTAATGAAGGAAGCAAACCTGTGGTGGCTGGCGACCTTTAAACTGGGGGATGTAATCCTTGGTTCATATTCCAATGAGCCTCTTGAAGGGTTCCCTCACACTTTTTCTGCTCTAAAGGCCTCATTTACAAAGATTTGGCATAGGGCAGCGCCGCAAGTCTTTTGTCTCGAAGGCAGGAATGCACCATGTCTACGAGATACAGTGCATTACTGTCCTTTCAGCCAGCAAACAATTTAGTGCGTAGCGCAAACACAGCCACCCTTATTCTGCATTGTTGGCAGGGTTGTTTTTGTACAGGAAGGGACGCCTTGCTGCACAAAACCAATCCATGGAGCAATTGTCCTCGTTCTGATGCATTCTGCAGCACAAGCAAAGAAGAACAAGCATTTGCAATGCAATAGGTCTCGCATTTACGTGAGTTTAAGCTATTGGCATTGTAAATGACAATGCGTTTTATTTATGTTTCAAAAACCAAAACATAAATAAAAGGCATTGTCATTTACAATACCAATAGCTCAAACTCGCGTAAATGCGAGACCTGTTGCATTGTAAATGCTTGTTATCACTGGTATTAGCTTGAGTTGTGTAGCAAAACTGATTCAACTGGCTGCTATTCCAATCTTGTCACCTTCTTCAGGGCTATCATACAATTTAAGTGCTTTGCACATAGTAGGGTGTAGGGCTGTCTTTGTCTACATTGCATAAAACACACGCAGGACGGCAGATAGAACACACAGTATTGAATCCACCCGTAGATGATATGTTCAGAAATGTATTTCTTGAATCTTCCTAAGATGGCATGCATCTTTTTCACACACATATCGATGAAACATTGTGCTATAAGACTCCATGGGCGCACTGCACTCACTGCCTGCATCACACTGGATGGTTTCCAGCTCCGTCTACCTGGAGCCATAAAGTTGAACACAGCGGCAAATCGCTTAATTTCAAAATCATATCTTAATGGAACGGCTTCTATTAAGCAGTTCTTCCTCCAAGCCGAGAAAGCCGGCACAGTGACAGGCATGTAATGCAAGCATGAAGGCTGACTGGAAAGCTATTTGCTGCGCGGCACTGCGCTCTCGGAGTTGGGAGCCCTCTGCTCCAAATCCTCCCCTGTCAGCTGCCGCTCGCTCTAACATATGCTTTGTCATGGACAGCTTATAATTACATTCATAATGATACAATGGCTGTTGCTAATCCTACCTTCCATGCCAGCTGCTGGTTCTCGTCACTCCATCGTGCCAATAAGTTGGCTGCTGTAACAAATCAAGTTAGTGCAAAACAGCATCTTTCCCATGTATCTGTCATCTTGCTGAAAGCATCCTATTATTGCCGACTGCTGGGAACCAGAAAGTCTATTAGAATTCTAGCAGCTCCCTCTCGCATGATTCAAGTTAGGTTAGGTGGGCATGCTGTCATTTATCATGCAGCTACTCCGCCGTCGATGTGGTAACCATGCTGCCTGTATTGGAGACGCTAGTCTCCCACACCTACATCTCGCTGCAAACACACATTAACAAGAGCAGCAGTCTGCGTTTAATCAGAGAATAAGCATTGCTCCCGTCTACAACACCCAGGCAGCGTCAGCTGCAGATCTCGCTCAAATCCCAGGGCTTATTCTGTCCTGCTGGCTGGCACAACACATCCTCCTAAACAGACAGCTCTGCTCCTTTCTGCGTCCACAGGTCGCTCTGTATTTAAGCTCAGAGGCATAGCTTTCTTGTTGCGGGTCTTCCTGCTACACATGTGCACCAGCAGCGTGTGCTTGGAAGACTGCTGAGGAAATAAAACTGGCTTTGGATTTGCAGCTCAGCTTCTGCTCGTTGTAAACAAGCATCAGCCAGAAACTTCCACAGCCAGACCCTGCGCAACACTCCACAGTGTGGTGTGTTGAGGATATGCTAGTGTGTTCCCGGTTCTGCTCCTGCAGAGTTACCCGACCGGATCCTGCCCGCTCACTCCTACATGCCGCAGCGGGCGGCGGGCAAGTGCTGCCTGCTGCCCGCCTCCTCCGTCTAACGCACGAACAGAAGCCAGTGCCCCTCTGCTGTCCCGGGGTGCACCTCCGAGGCTGTACTGTAACACACCTTGCCCGCAATGTGCAAAACCCGACCGTGAGTTTAAAAAACATGCGGCCGCCATTGTCCAGCCTCAATAAAGAACCAGGCTGCAAAATGAAAAAGAAATGGCGGCCGCGCGGTAAAAAAATAAACAGTGGTGCGCGCGCACCACAGAGGAGCGGAGGGGGGGAGGAGGGAGCGCGGCAGCCTGCTCAGCTGACCAGACGCTCGTGCGTCATGGCCTTTTGCCGGCATGTTTTTCCAATTATCGCGCACGCGTCTGGGCACGATAATTGGAAACACATGTCTGCCGCGCGTACCCATCCCAAAAAGGCCAGCCACGACGCACGAGCGTTTGGACTGCTTCTGAAACTCCCTTACTTAAAGTCTTCGCCTAGCAGCGCTTGCGCGCTACTCGAGGCTCGACCTAAAAAACTAGAAGAAATCAACATTTCTCCTTTTTAAGCCTGCACTGGGGAAGTGTAAGGTTTTGGTGCTGCCCCAGGTTTACGCGACTTTGTTAATCTGGGGCAGCGTCAAAATCCATGGGTGTTGCGTGGGAACACCCACTGCAATGCCCATGGTACGCCTCCTTGACACAGTAAGGAATGCAGCGCTTTGTGCTGCCTTGTCTTACTCTATCTGAGGCCATGCAGGGTGGGTTTGCATCTGATAGATGTGATTGAGAGGCCTGCGTCACCGGAGTGTCTAAAGAGATGCTCTGGCGGTGCAGGCCTTTTGTAAATAACATCCTAAGTTTACAGACTCACTCAGTCTTTCTAAATTCATGCAGTCTCACTCATTCTACTCTGACCCACTGTCTCACTCATTCCCACACATTCTCACTCATTCTGAATTACTCCTGTCTTACTGTGCCTCGCACAAAGTAACACTCAGTTACTTTCTGTCATTCTCCCTCACTCCTTTACTGACTCTCTCACTTTAACTCACACCTAGTCACACTGACATGCTCAGTGCTGGAATGGCGCAGGCACCTTCATGCACCTGCGCCATCAATCCATGTCAGTAGCTGCCTTCGTTTGTTGCTGGACCCAAAGCGGGTCTGCATTTTATTTCGATTGTACCAGGAGTGAAATAATATTCACTCTCCATACAATAAAAATGGACCATAAAACAAGGAGCGTGTAGTGTAGCTGTGGAGCCCATAAAAGAGAGGCACCACTGGTCCAGGGACACCCTTCAACAAACTAATCCTTCTACCTATCCACCCCTTCATCCATCCATCCTTTCGCTTATCCATTCCCCCTTTTGCTCAATCCATCCTTTCACTCATCCTCTCTCTGGCTCATCCATCATTCCATCCATTTATACATCCCTCTATTTACCCTTTCACTCACCATCTATTCACTCTTCCATCCTGTCGTCAAGACATCCATCTACCCTGCCTTTCACTCATCCATTGTTTTACTCATCCATCTTTACATCCATCCTTTGACTCATCCATATTTTCACTCCATCCATTCATTCACTCATCCATTCTTCCTCCCGTTCCCTCTTCCACCCTTTCTCTCTTCCACCCTAGTTCATTATGAGCCTTTGTCTGCCAAGCTGCAGACAGACGAGGCCCACCAAGAACCCCACTCCCTCTGTAGCTGCTAAAGCAGGGAGGGTGGGGGGGAGGTGGGGGCGATGTTCCTGATGCAGTGGCTGAACTGCACACTTAAACTCTTTGGGGGATATTCACAAGAACGTGTGCTAAATATCGCCTGAAAATGCTAACTCAACTTTACACATCGCAGTCCATTGCGGGAAAATAACCCCGTGTGAACGTGGAATTCACAACATGGCGGTACCATGCGATAGTCACCTGAAACCGCGGACAATGTCCGCGATACAACCACCGCGACGGCGATAAAAACACAAACCCCAACACCAAAAAACGTGCGATGAGCCCATTCGCGATGAGGAAATCAGCGATAAGCAGCGCCAGGCCTGCCATACACACACGATACAAAAGGGGATGATGGACGGAACGTTTGAGCCAATCAAACACTCACCCCCAGTCAACTGATCTGGGTTTAATCCATCATCATTCTTTAGCTCACTCCACCACCCCAGTTCAGACATGGCCATATGCAAATCAGTCTGACCCTGTGCCTCATGGGAACAGTCCAGCCCGAACTGCCAAGCCATGTCTTCCCTGGACCGGAAACAAGCATCCTAGGACCGGTTTCTGGCATTCCAGCCGTCATCAGCCAGGCTTGCTTGAATCCAGTGGCAAAGTGAGCAAGGGACCCACGTCTGGGCATACCCCGCCAACTTAGGGCGAACAAAGCGATACAAAAGGGGATGATGGACGGAGCGTTTGAGCCAATCAAACACTCACCCCCAGTCAACTGATCTGGGTTTAATCCATCATCATTCTTTAGCTCACTCCACCACCCCAGTTCAGACATGGCCATATGCAAATCAGTCTGACCCTGTGCCTCATGGGAACAGTCCAGCCCGAACTGCCAAGCCATGTCTTCCCTGGACCGGAAACAAGCATCCTAGGACCGGCAGTTCGGGCTGGACTGTTCCCATGAGGCACAGTGTCAGACTGATTTGCATATGGCCATGTCTGAACTGGGGTGGTGGAGTGAGCTAAAGAATGATGATGGATTAAACCCAGATCAGTTGACTGGGAGTGAGTGTTTGATTGGCTCAAACGTTCCGTCCATCATCCCCTTTTGTATCGCTTGTTCGCCCTAAGTTGGCGGGGTATGCCCAGACGTGGGTCCCTTGCTCACTTTGCCACTGGATTCAAGCAAGCCTGGCTGATGACGGCTGGAATGCCAGAAACCGGTCCTAGGATGCTTGTTTCCGGTCCAGGAAGACATGGCTTGGCAGTTCGGGCTGGACTGTTCCCATGAGGCACAGTGTCAGACTGATTTGCATATGGCCATGTCTGAACTGGGGTGGTGGAGTGAGCTAAAGAATGATGATGGATTAAACCCAGATCAGTTGACTGGGGGTGAGTGTTTGATTGGCTCAAACGTTCCGTCCATCATCCCCTTTTGTATCGCTTTGTTCGCCCTAAGTTGGCGGGGTATGCCCAGACGTGGGTCCCTTGCTCACTTTGCCACTGGATTCAAGCAAGCCTGGCTGATGACGGCTGGAATGCCAGAAACCGGTCCTAGGATGCTTGTTTCCGGTCCAGGGAAGACATGGCTTGGCAGTTCGGGCTGGACTGTTCCCATGAGGCACAGTGTCAGACTGATTTGCATATGGCCATGTCTGAACTGGGGTGGTGGAGTGAGCTAAAGAATGATGATGGATTAAACCCAGATCAGTTGACTGGGGGTGAGTGTTTGATTGGCTCAAACGTTCCGTCCATCATCCCCTTTTGTATCGCTTTGTTCGCCCTAAGTTGGCGGGGTATGCCCAGACGTGGGTCCCTTGCTCACTTTGCCACTGGATTCAAGCAAGCCTGGCTGATGACGGCTGGAATGCCAGAAACCGGTCCTAGGATGCTTGTTTCCGGTCCAGGGAAGACATGGCTTGGCAGTTCGGGCTGGACTGTTCCCATGAGGCACAGTGTCAGACTGATTTGCATATGGCCATGTCTGAACTGGGGTGGTGGAGTGAGCTAAAGAATGATGATGGATTAAACCCAGATCAGTTGACTGGGGGTGAGTGTTTGATTGGCTCAAACGTTCCGTCCATCATCCCCTTTTGTATCGCTTTGTTCGCCCTAAGTTGGCGGGGGTATGCCCAGACGTGGGTCCCTTGCTCACTTTGCCACTGGATTCAAGCAAGCCTGGCTGATGACGGCTGGAATGCCAGAAACCGGTCCTAGGATGCTTGTTTCCGGTCCAGGGAAGACATGGCTTGGCAGTTCGGGCTGGACTGTTCCCATGAGGCACAGTGTCAGACTGATTTGCATATGGCCATGTCTGAACTGGGGTGGTGGAGTGAGCTAAAGAATGATGATGGATTAAACCCAGATCAGTTGACTGGGGGTGAGTGTTTGATTGGCTCAAACGTTCCGTCCATCATCCCCTTTTGTATCGCTTTGTTCGCCCTAAGTTGGCGGGGGTATGCCCAGACGTGGGTCCCTTGCTCACTTTGCCACTGGATTCAAGCAAGCCTGGCTGATGACGGCTGGAGTGCCAGAAACCGGTCCTAGGATGCTTGTTTCCGGTCCAGGGAAGACATGGCTTGGCAGTTCGGGCTGGACTGTTCCCATGAGGCACAGTGTCAGACTGATTTGCATATGGCCATGTCTGAACTGGGGTGGTGGAGTGAGCTAAAGAATGATGATGGATTAAACCCAGATCAGTTGACTGGGGGTGAGTGTTTGATTGGCTCAAACGCTCCGTCCATCATCCCCTTTTGTATCGCTTTGTTCGCCCTAAGTTGGCGGGGGTATGCCCAGACGTGGGTCCCTTGCTCACTTTGCCACTGGATTCAAGCAAGCCTGGCTGATGACGGCTGGAATGCCAGAAACCGGTCCTAGGATGCTTGTTTCCGGTCCAGGGAAGACATGGCTTGGCAGTTCGGGCTGGACTGTTCCCATGAGGCACAGTGTCAGACTGATTTGCATATGGCCATGTCTGAACTGGGGTGGTGGAGTGAGCTAAAGAATGATGATGGATTAAACCCAGATCAGTTGACTGGGGGTGAGTGTTTGATTGGCTCAAACGTTCCGTCCATCATCCCCTTTTGTATCGCTTTGTTCGCCCTAAGTTGGCGGGGGTATGCCCAGACGTGGGTCCCTTGCTCACTTTGCCACTGGATTCAAGCAAGCCTGGCTGATGACGGCTGGAATGCCAGAAACCGGTCCTAGGATGCTTGTTTCCGGTCCAGGGAAGACATGGCTTGGCAGTTCGGGCTGGACTGTTCCCATGAGGCACAGTGTCAGACTGATTTGCATATGGCCATGTCTGAACTGGGGTGGTGGAGTGAGCTAAAGAATGATGATGGATTAAACCCAGATCAGTTGACTGGGGGTGAGTGTTTGATTGGCTCAAACGTTCCGTCCATCATCCCCTTTTGTATCGCTTTGTTCGCCCTAAGTTGGCGGGGGTATGCCCAGACGTGGGTCCCTTGCTCACTTTGCCACTGGATTCAAGCAAGCCTGGCTGATGACGGCTGGAATGCCAGAAACCGGTCCTAGGATGCTTGTTTCCGGTCCAGGGAAGACATGGCTTGGCAGTTCGGGCTGGACTGTTCCCATGAGGCACAGTGTCAGACTGATTTGCATATGGCCATGTCTGAACTGGGGTGGTGGAGTGAGCTAAAGAATGATGATGGATTAAACCCAGATCAGTTGACTGGGGGTGAGTGTTTGATTGGCTCAAACGTTCCGTCCATCATCCCCTTTTGTATCGCTTTGTTCGCCCTAAGTTGGCGGGGGTATGCCCAGACGTGGGTCCCTTGCTCACTTTGCCACTGGATTCAAGCAAGCCTGGCTGATGACGGCTGGAATGCCAGAAACCGGTCCTAGGATGCTTGTTTCCGGTCCAGGGAAGACATGGCTTGCCAGTTCGGGCTGGACTGTTCCCATGAGGCACAGTGTCAGACTGATTTGCATATGGCCATGTCTGAACTGGGGTGGTGGAGTGAGCTAAAGAATGATGATGGATTAAACCCAGATCAGTTGACTGGGGGTGAGTGTTTGATTGGCTCAAACGTTCCGTCCATCATCCCCTTTTGTATTGCCATACACACACGGCAGGTGGGAAAAGCACTACAAAAGGAGAAAAAACACACAAACACAAAATGACCAACACCGAAGCACCATGGAGGCAGCCGGAGCAGGCGCAGAGGATGAGCGCAACCCCACAAGTACCCCGGACGATCAGCCCGGGACCACGGTGACAGGGAAGGGCAAGGACAAGAAGAAGAGGAAGACTAAGTACAGTCCGCAGGAGAATCGGATCCTGGTCACGGAGGTGATAGAACACCATCAACAACTGTTCGTCGCCTCCAATGTGTCATTGGGCACCAAAAATGGATTATGGCGGTCCATCGTGGACAAGGTGAACGCCGTCGGAGAGCACAAGAGGTCAATGGACGAGGTCAAGAGGCGATGGAATGACATCAAGCGCAAGACCAAGGAGAAACTCGCAGCCAACCAGAAGGCAGCAACGCAGACTGGAGGTGGGAGCCCAGCGCCACAGCTGGAGCTGGATGACATGGAGGAGCTGGTGTCGACAGCCATCAGTGTGTAGACCGTGGCAGGAGTCGGGCCACCGGACACTGCTCGACAGGACACAACACAACGGCAACAGGGTGAGTAACCACCAGGTACTGGGGGGACGGGGGGGAGATGGCCACACTGGCACACATGCACAATCAAGCAGAGCACAGTGCACACCCACAATGACTCTGGATCATGGCCCTGATCTACAAACTGTCACAATGTACATTGCCATGCTGTCTGAATGTGAACATGTACCTTGCGGCCACATACATGTGGACACATTGTAACACAGCATCTCCCCTTCACATTGCAGGGGCACTGTCAACGCCACCTGCAGAGCAGTCCCAGCCACTCTTCACTGATGACGAGGAGGACACCACCAGCATCGACACCCAAGCCTTCCAAGACATCATTGAGCTCATCCGCCAAGCACCTCCAGGACCAGGGCAGCCCAGCTGCATCGAGGAGACCCCACCCACTCCACAAACCACCCAGCAGGAGGCACCCACAACCCCGGCTGTCTCCCAAGACGCCCCGAACAACACATGGCCTTCCAGCGCCGTGTGTTGGAGGTCCAGAGGGAGATGGCTGAGCAGGTGCGGGTGGGGTTCGACCTCATGGCTACCAAACTCGACGCCATCCATGGGTGTCTGAGTCCCATCAGGGACCACTTGCAGTCCCTAATGGACACCCACACGCTGCTCCATGGTCTCCAACGAGCCCTGGCTGACATTGCTGGAGTCATGACTCGGAGACAAGAGCACCTGTCCGCTCAGGGTGGCTCCAGCGATCTCAGCCAGGAGATGGCACGCATGCGGAGGCTCATGGAGGACATGGTGCGGATGGAGGCGGAAAGGATGGCAGCCACCGCTGCACATCAGCGGAATGTAGCTGGGATCTACCAGGCCCTGCATGTCCTCATCATGGCATTGCTGCCACAAGGCGTGGCGATAATGAATGCTGCTGCCCCCACACCATCCACATCTCCGCCCCCTGGTGTGTCCGTGACCCACAGTGCGGCAGACATTCCACCTCCACCACCTGATGTGTCACTGCCACACAGAGCGGCCGGCAATACACCTCCGGCCCCTGATGTGTCAGTGGCACACAGTGCCGCAGCCGGAACAGCACCCCCACAGGTGGGGCAGAGCACACATCCGAGGACGAGGACGTGGATGGGCTTGAGTTCAGGAGGCACTAGCATTCATGTCCGCCACCTGGCCTGTTGCTCCTTGGTGCCGCACATGGCCCCATGACCTCCCACTGACCCCCAATACACTCTGCGACACTCACCTTGGACCTCGACATGGACTTCCATATCCTGTTTGGTGACCAATGACACGGCGACCAGACTGCGGACTGTACTCTTCCTCATCCTCTGTCCTTGTCATTCCCCGATGGACTCTGGCTGGCCCTCCACGGGCCCATATTGTGAAGTGGGGTTGGCATGGCCCTGTACTGCTCCAGCTGCTGAACTCCACTGGATGTGCAATAAACATTCAGGAATGCACGGCTGTGTCATGTCTTTCATCATTCAAGTATGAATGTGTGGATGAATGTAGGGTCAGTGATTCCCCCTAACGGCAATGCTGCTCATCTAGTGGGATTCCAGTCACAGTGTGCTACGTTGCCGATTGCGTTGCGGGTGCCATAGACACCACAACAGGGACACGCGCATTAGTCACTTCCTTGTCCGGACATGGACTGCACCACGCCCAGAGCCCCCGAGTCGTTGTTGCAAGCCCTGCGCTGGTCCGGCGTACGCCATGACGGACCACTCCGCTTACGCTCCGAGGGGGGCCACATCACCACATGTCGCAGGTCTACACGCTAGTGGTCAGCAGGTCGCTGGTCTAGTTGTCAGCATGTCTCGGCCACTCCCTGAGGGCAGGTTTGCACACACACACACCACACCCATCCGGCGCAGGCGTCACAGGCCATGTGACCCCGCCAATATAAGGGGCCGACAACGTCGCATTCCCCTCTGCCGGTGGTGACTGGATGACGGACGCTCCACGGTTCTCAATCATAAAGGGCCCATGAGTTGTTGCGCACAGGGTTAGTGGCACCCGAAGCCTTGCGGCCGTCACGGGCCTACCACCACGTGGCGCTGACTCGGGTTGCACAGGGTTAGTGGCACCCGAAGCCTTGCTGCCGTCACGGGCCTACCACCACGTGGTGCTGACTCAGGTTGCGCAGGGTTAGTGGCACCGAAATTGCTGAGCGGGTGTGCAGCCTGCGATGATGACGTGTGCACTGATGTGGTCTCTGCCATTGATGCCTCAGGACTCAGCGTCATGTGTGGGACCTGCTGGGCCGCGGTGCGGGTCCGCATGATGTGGAGCATGCCATGGTGGCGGGACCGGGGCCTGGAGCTTGCACAGGCACGTGGTGTGCCCACTGGTGGACACACCATTGGCGGCAGGTGAGCAGTGGGGCCTGGGTGCACAAGTGCGGGCAGACAGCGCTGGGCGGCGGGAGGGGGTAGGGTGTGGCTGCATGTGTGCGCAGGACAGACGGGCGTTTTTGCCGTGTGCAGTGAGATGTACTCTGCCATGATTGACTCTGGCCTCGTTTACAGATTGCAGACCTGGTGGCTTGCAGTGTATACCGGCATGTGGTTGGAGACACACCGGTGGCAGCAGGTGAGCAGTGGTGCCTGGGTGCGTGGGGGCGGCAGTGTCCCTCCTTCTCTCTCTGCCTCTCCCTTCCTTTCCCTCTCCCTCTCTCCCTCTCCCTTCCTTTCCTTCTCTCTCTCCCTCTCCCTTCCTTTCCCTCTCCCTCTCTCCCTCCTTTCCTTCTCTTTCTCTCTCTCCCTTCCTTTCCCTCTCCCTCTCCCTTCCTTTCCTTCTCTCTCTCTCTCTCTCTCCCTCTCCCTTCCTCTCCCTCTCCCTCTCCCTTCCTCTCCCTCTCCCTCTCCCTTCCTTCTCTCTTTCTCTCTCTGCCTTTCTTTCCTTCTCTGTTTCTCTGTGTCTTGCTCCTTTGATGTGCGCATGATTCACGTTCTGATTTTGAGCTTTATTTTCCAGGCTGTGACATAAGGATTGTCCCGGACTGACCCAACAGGAGTCTTCCGCATTGGTGTTTTGTGTTGTATTCAAAAAAGTTTTTGGTTGTTACTTCAATGATGAGTGACTGTTTCTCGTTCTTCTGACCACACATGTGTGTTTCTTTGTGTCATAGTGCGACGTCATGCGCTTTTTGTGGCTCTTGTGTCATGCACGGTATGTGTTTGTCCGGGGAGGGGGGTCCGGGGGGGGGGGGCCTGGGAGTGGTGGCGGTGGGTGTTGTGGCCCTCATGGGTCTCCGGGCTGCATGGTCATTGTCTCCATGGCATCTGTGGGTCTTCAGATGTGGCTCTTGGCTGTGCTCCCTTTCATGCTGCAGGTAGTCGTCCAGCTTAACACCAGCAAAAGGCAGGTGTTAATTCCCTGGTGCTACTGCGGCTTATCGCCTCTTTTTTGTTCGCATCGCAGATCTGGCAGTTCGTTGTGAAAGTGGTGTTGTGGTTTTTTCGTGTGTTTTTGCACGGGAACGCCTACTCTGCATCTCATTAGGGTTAGTTGGTGGTGTCCACCATGGAGATAAATTTTGCGGCAGTTCTCTCGGGAATACTGGCGATGTCTGCAGTTTGCACCCGCTTGTGAATGGGGTGTTAAATCTATCTCCACTTTTGATGAGTTAAGGTGGAGATAAATCGGAGATAATTCCTTGTGACTATGCCCCTTAGTCCGCTAGTTTAATTGTTGTCCGCAGCTGGTTCCTTCCTTTTCTTGGGCTACTACAGTCAAGAATGGAGCACTGTGTGTGCTCAGCTCCATAATATTTTCAAAGTGAAGCCAAATACAGTACTAATCATGCATTGATGCCAGGAGAGCAGCCCCCCTGCACCCCTCCTACAGTCTGCCCCTCTGTGATAATCAACATTGTTGCCACCCACTCCCTCCTTGTCCTCAATGGCCTAAAGCAGGGAGGGTGGGGGGGAGGTGGGGGTGATGCTCCTGATGCAGTGGCTGAACTGCACACTTAAACTCTTAGTCCGCTAGTTTAATTGTTGTCCGCAGCTGGTTCCTTCCTTCTCTTGGGCTACTACAGTCAAGATTGGAGCACTGTGTGTGCTCAGCTCCATAATATTTTCAAAGTGAAGCCAAATACTGTACTAATCATGCATTGATGCCAGGAGAGCGGTCCCCCTGCGCCCCTCCTACAGTCTGCCCCTCTGTGATAATCCACATTGTTGCCACCCACTCCCTCCTTGTCCTCAACAGCCTGTCCCTGCCCTAGCCATTGAAGTGCATGGGTTTTTGCAACTCCTCCCAGGGCCACTGTTCATGCGCCCCAAAAGCAACTAGATCCATTGCATTCGAATCCAGCACTCCCTCATGTGATGTCACTGCTGTAGCTTGTGCCTGCAGATTGACTAAAATCTCACACGCCTGGTGCTTGTGTAGTAGGACATCTTCAAAGTTCAATAGAGTTCACCCAGGAGATTCCCGACACTGCCTCCCTGTTCTTGCCTCTTCCCAGAGGGGGCAGGGCAACGCCCCTTGTGCCCATAAACACCTGTCTCCCCTGAAGCAAACTTCTCTGGTAATTCACATTTCTTGAAGCATCCTTGGCTTTGCATGGACTACTTACTTTTTATTTTTCCTGAACTCTAGGAAAGGCCTGAGTCCTCAAGCCATGATAACTAACAGCTATTGATCTCAGCAAATTTCAGTGAGCACCATAGGTTTCACCCAAATTGTGCCAGTTTATTTTAAGTAATTCTCACTTGTTGACCACCCCTTTCTCCCCCTCCAAGACGCAGGCTCCTGTTCGCTTTGTAGGAGCCATCTGATTTCCTCTGAATCACAGATGGTGACCGAAAAGGCAGTGCTTGGAGTGCTTTAAGAAAAGGCGAAGGTACGCTAATTCCATTAATTGACATCCATGACTGGTGCGCAGAGTCCAGAGCTAGTATAAAGTCCACTTGCAGGTGTCAAAGCTGGCACTGTAGGTACAGGGCGAAAAAGGTTTTTTAAGTTTTTTTTTTTTTTTTTAGAGCACTACAAACTGATAATTGTGGGGTGGTATGCCCATCTGACACTATGTACCTCATTGCAGAAATTGCTCCCGTCGGGGCAACCTTATGCATATTGTGTTCTGATGGGTAGGAAAAGTGCCTAGAAATTTTGCTGCCGATGGAAACAGTGGTGGGTGGACTCAAATCCAGTGCATTTTAACTTTCTCACTGACTACCTTAAATGGCTGGATCATTAGCCACTGTGACAACACCTCCATTTACCCCCGCCCCCCCACACCCCGTGCCGAAATAGGCTCCACCATTGCAGGGGCTCTAGTATTGCTTGCCCATTGAGGCTTTAAGTTGAGAATGGGTGACCACACCAGTTTTAATTGAGCAAGATAGTGGCACTAATGCCACTCTTCTGGCTAATCCAAAGGACAGCGGGATCTTTAGAGACTGGCTGTTAGAAAGCACCTTATTCATGTTGGTGGTTGGGAAGAAGGCAAAAGAACCATTCTTTCAATCTCGTGACTTGCCAATTTTTTTCCTCCAGCCGATCTATCACTATTTTGATCTTACAGTAAGATTTTACTACGGGTATCTATGCCTCCTTGCAGTAATCTGGATGAAAATATTAAAATTACAAATGTGAATGAACTACCTTTTTTGTCTGGATTCTTTCTAGGGCTTGGCTTTTCACCTGCCCAGCCTCATGCTTGTGCTGCTTCATCTCAATCTCTTGTCACTGGACCGTGATTGGATGATCATCTCTCCTCGCCACTGATGCAGGCTGTCATCGAGGGGCACTTCGAGCAGACCACGCAAAAGATGCTCCAAAGTGCATTAATCGAGGATGTGAATCCCTGGGCTTCCTTCCCGTCTCTTATCTTCTTACCCAGTGACCCAGAGATTGTGGACTTTGACATGGCCGATGTGCCTAGTGAAGGTAAAATTGTCCTCCCCTGATTCTCCTGCCAGGGTTCACATCTTGCTTTCCACCTTCAAAAGTGTGCATGGGTTCAAAGAAGTGTTACTTTCTCAATACATATATTTTGTGTCATAATCTGCTTTGGTGTAACTGTTTTAAACAGTCTGTATTTATAGGTCGTTGATTACGACTGGTGCTGTTGCACTGGCTAGCTATAGTTACAGTTCCTTAATTCAGGGTCACCTTTAAATGCCCCTTTGGCAAAACACATTCAAGAGCAAATGTTTATTTTCTGTGCTCTTGCATATCTTCAGTTCTTTCCGCTAGTTCATTAACTTGTTCGGGGATAAAGATTCGGTATTTGAAGTTATGCATCCTACTTGGTCGACTGGTGGGGTAGGTGTGCTTGGACAGAGTTTCAGGGCCAGGTATGGTCAGTCTTAAACGATGTCTGACAAAAAGCTTTGCAATTTAAAAAAACTAAAAAAATCCTCCCTGTAAGAAGTTTGGGTTTGAAAGGATTCAAACATGTCCCATGTACTCATCACACCCCACTAAAGAATGTTGCTTTTTCTGTTTATGCTTCTTTGCTTAGAATAGGGTATGAAGTCTAAAAGATCAGTTGTGTCTTGACCTCCGGAATGGGCCAGCACTGATTTACTTTACTTGATTCTGAATGCAGTTATTTTTTTTAGCAAAGCCACTATCTGAGCATGCAGGTGAAGTATTTGTGAGTGGTCTGTTGGGTGTAGTGCATGGAGGGGGGATGTGTGGTAAAAGGACAGTGATTTTGAGGCTTTATTTAAAACTTAGCAGATTCAAGATCTCCTCTTGTTTGTCCTTTCACCAGAGCCGGTCTCTCGAAACCCCAGTGTAGTAGGGGCTTCTACCTCATCAGAGGCTGCAGGTAATAAATGTGTGAAGGGGAGGTAGTCGTAACAAGATAATGGGTTTGAGGCTGCATTTGTCATGCAAGTCAGCAGATGTGGCATAACAGTCCGAGCTGCCGGCTTTGGAACTGGGGACACCGGGTTTGAATCTCGGTGTCGGCTCAACATCCTGTTTCTGGGCAATCCACTTGTAACTGGTGCTCGCGTAAAGCGCTTCAATATCTTCGGGTCGAGTTCGAGCTATATAAAACTACAAAAAAATGTCAGCCATATTTTACAGACTGCAACTTTCCTATCTCTTCGCTTGTCCGTTTCCCCTCATTGAATTTAATCCTACCCATGCTTTTGCTCCTTAGCTGAACCCTATCCTGTCTTAAAGCTTTGTGTACCAGACACCCCAACTTGTGGTTTTTACTCTTCCCTTTAGTGTTTATTACCAATGGCAGTGGAGTAGAACCTTTTAATATTGCATCTCTTAAGGTGGGGGATTGCACAAATGAGTAAATCATCACAAAATGGGGACGATAAGCTCAGTATAAAATCTTTAAGGAAGTGAGTCCAAGTGGACACTGAATTCCAGCTTGGAGATGTCAGACAGGAGGGTTGGAGCAGAATATTTTAATAAACTTATGGGTAGTTTGCAGAATTCAATACATTTAATAATTTTGCAGAGTGGCTCCAATGATTATATTTTCTTTAATGTGTCAATCTAGGTCCCAGGTTTGGATTCCAGGCTATAAGAAATTGGCTTGGTCATGGGTTCAGGTGTGGGGTGCGATCCTTGATGGCCTTACATAGTTTTCTGAAAGCCTTAAAGTCTGGTTCATGAGCACCCGACTACAGAAGAACCCATAGTCTTCACTCTTAATTGCAGCCCAAGTACTATATGAATGAGGCGCAATTGAAACTGACTATGGTCAACTGGGAACTGCATTGGAGGGGTGGGCTAAATGGCAGTAGCATAGTAAATTCAAGACAATGTTCTTATAAAATTCAAGCCAATGTTCTTTTAACTTGCAAGAGTGATCTTGCCCAGCCATTTTCATACCCGTTGAAATGCTGCATAGTAAATGGACCCTCTATGCTACATGGCACCG
The DNA here is from genome assembly GCA_963921515.1 of Calotriton arnoldi. Lineage (NCBI taxonomy): Eukaryota > Metazoa > Chordata > Amphibia > Caudata > Salamandridae > Calotriton > Calotriton arnoldi. The sequence continues at coordinate 165,531 of CAWUFW010002974.1, forward strand.
CTGTATTGTCCATCTCCGCATCATGACCATAATGGCAGAGGTCTGCTCATTAATGAGGTTCCACCCTGCCAACCACTGATGCGTCTTTATCTTATTGATAAACCTGGTTCTTCTGATCACAACCAGGTCCCTTAAATAGGTTCTTATTTGCTGAACGTAAATGCATTTCTCTTGCAGATTCTATGCGCTGAACACATTTTTCTTGTATGTAACATTCTCACGTCAAGAGGTAGTGCGTATATTACAATGGGTTTCATCTAGTGTTAAGGTGGTTGTGATTTGTGTGTGGTTTTAATTTTTTATCTTTTTGTTTTATAATCTGGATGTTACAACACCACCCCTTTTCCTTTGGCATAATTGTTTGGTGATGGGTTGAGGAAAGGCCAAGGGGATTAGGGATTTGAATTAAACAGTTTTTGCTGAATATTTTAGGAACACCGGTAACCGTACAGGAGCAGTTGCGTCAGCTAAAGGAAGAGCGAATGTGCAAGATATGCAGGGACAGCGAGGTTTCCATCGTCTTTGTTCCCTGTGACCATCTTGTAGTGTGTACTGGGTGTGCCCCTGGATTAAACCAGTGCCCAATCTGCAGAGCTAGCATCGAGGACACTGTCCGCACTTTCCTGTACTAGACCCGCAGGTGAGTTTTATGTCTGACAAGTTTCAAAGTTTGTTCAAACATCTGGATAATGTACCTTGATGTCACTACTCTGACAATGTTTGCTTTCAGTGTGACCAGGGATACACAGCTCTGTAGGGTATTCAGGGCTGGCCTTAGTGCTGGTGACACCCGGTGCAACAATTAATTTTGTTTGTGTTTTCTTTTTTAGGCCCCCCCAATCTTGACCTCCTCACTACCACCTGGTAAGGGGCCCCTCGTCTCTCCATAGCCCCTCTCTCGCATATTAAATACAGATCTGATCTTTGCCGCAGGCATATTAAGCCTCGGCGCTACTTTACGGCGAGTCAAAACTGCCTCTAGACAAAACTCCGATCTCTTTCTAGCAGGAACATTAATCACAAAAGTAATCTTGACATTTTTATTGCTGCCTGAAATCTGGACGCACAAGGCAATCTGCATCAAATGCTTTTAAATCGTAGGTTATTGGTAAACACAGCATCCCCATCCCCCCCACCTGAGGTCAGCGCCCCCCCTTCCAGGTCAGCCCCCAGAGCGGCTGCACCGGTTGCGCTGCCCTAAAGCCGGCCCTGGTGGTATTTATACTTTTTTCTGCTGGGAGAATGCTTTCTAGAAGTGTCGGGGTGTAGAATGGCCAGCTTGGCAAGATTGTGCTTTCATGACGTCTGCCTGTAGTTTTGGATGTATAAAAATAGAAAAATGGTTCCGTCGGGGTTTTTTCAATTGCTTAGGATAAGTAGCGACCGCTTACTTCCAACACATATTAATGATTTGAAAAAGAATAATAAATATGTAGCACACACCAAAATTAGAATTCAATTTTGTATTCTGAAAAAAATAAATCAGACAAACATGGCTGTCGCAATTTACAATTTCAATTGCAATGTGAAATACGTGACTGTGGTGAAAAAGTGACATGTGGTGATTGGTGATAAAGACAGTACACTATATACAGAAATAATTGAACGTGCAGTAGAGGGGGGGAGAAAAATCTTTTCATATGTCCTTATTATTTTTGCACATATGTTGCAGGACCCAATGAAAAATAGAACTGTGATCCTGGGCGTTGTGTGGACATATACAGTACGCCGACGTTTCGACCCTAAAAGTTGCGCAAAGGTGGGATGCGTCAGGGTGGGTCTTCTTCAAGGCAGGAGGGGGGGGATGGGCAGCCAAAAGGCAGATTATCAATTGCCTCCAACTCAAAATATGGGTTTGCGAAAAATCCACATGTACCTCCACCAGCCGGTTGAAGCACTTATTCAGTAAATGACTTGCACCAGTCGTTTGAAGTCCTGTTTTAAATGCCAGTCCGGTGAATTTCGTGATCTGGCAGAGAAACATCCGTCCGTTTGTGGCTTTCCTCGAGTCATTTACTCTGTCTACCTGCACAGCCCCCTTTCACTCCACCCCAGGTAAGATTTTAGTGCTGGTTTTGCTGCTCAAAAAAAGCTCAACCACTCCCAGGGGCCTCACTGTCAGGGTGAGAGACTGGGGACAGAAAGAGACCCACCACATGCTGTGCCTGCTCAGTTTGTCCCATTGTCCTACAGCACAAGACAATGAATCAGCCATTCTAAATACTTGGTTATTACGAGCTCCGAACTTTGCTCTAAGGTTACTGCAGCCTTAAAGATCAAGCTGCAGCTGCCAATCCAGCCCAGTAAAATGTGATTTTTATCTAGGGCTGAGAAAAACGGCCCACCAGCTGGCCTTTACCTCCGGCCCCTCGGGCAATACCCGATTGTCCACCCTACCAATCAGACGCTGACTCCTTGAGCAACTGCCCATGCCTTAATACCTCTGGCGCACTTGAAGCTTCAGCAATCTTAGATTTGAAACTGCAAATTTAAAATCTACACAACAAGCCACATCAAGGAGACTAATGTTGGCTTTTGAGATTCATAGACATGTGCCACCACCTACTCTTTATTTGAGTATATTATTGAAGTTCTTGACTTCTTACATTACTAGGTAGTCGGATATGTGCCCCCTTCCTTACTACTACCAGCTTTGATGGTTTGCTTAATTTGGTAGGGTAGGGTGGGGCTGTTAGACCTGGCATCTTTATCATGGTTCTCCACTAACTTTTGGTCTTCAACCATCCTATGTTTGGTGGCTGTTTTTGGCGGCTTTGTCTATTGTGGTGCATTTCTTTTGATGGACATCTTAATGCTGTTATTGGCAGTAACTGTACCTCTATTATGCTAACAGAATACTGCTGTTCTTTCTCTGAGTTAAGCCAGCCGGAGCTTATGGTCTTGTGCACATTTGTTTACGTATTGAAAAAATGTAATGTAGTAATAATAATAATAAAATGTAATAAAAATATATATTTTTTTAATTTAAATTTGATTAATAACACCGGGTTAGAGAATGGCGATCCCTTCTGACAAGGTGTTGGGCATCTTTAAGCCTCTTTAAGATGCTTGATCTTTAATTGATAAGAACAAGTGCCACACATTTGGCTGGCCACACCTTAGACCTAATTTTTTCTAACTCTAGGCTTCTTCATGTTGAAATTTCTGAACCACTAACCTGGACCGATTATTGTCTTATCAACTTTCAGATCCCCACCAGGATTACCTTTACAGAACCTAAAATGGTAAAAGGCTTGAGATCAAGACCTTGGAAGCAGATAACTTTGGAATGTTTTCAATCTACTTTGCAATCCCTCAATTTGGATTGGCCATGTTTCAAGACTCCTTCTCTCAAGCTCTTGACATAGTTGCCCCCTTTAAATTTCACACCACCAAATCCTGCCAACCCAATGCTCCCTGATACACAGCCGAACTGAGAATTAACAAATCAAGATGAAAGACTGGAACACAAATGGAGGACCTCAAAAGATTATTTTGACAAACATCAGTACAGATTAGCGCTAAGAGTTTATCATAGAAACAATTAGGATAGCACGCAGACTCCACACCATCATACAATTGATCAAGCATTAAATTCCACTACAGAATTATTTAAGGTCCTTAATGACTTTACTAAACCACTTTCCTGCACCTCAACCATTCCTGCCTCTCAGACACTGTGCCACTTTAGCCACCCACTTCAAAACTAAAAGAGTAAATATCTATCATAGTTTCCATACCAACTCTCCTTCACCAACTTGAGCCATTCCTACAATCCTTGTCTGTAACACTGTTGTAGTGTTTGAAAGGTTTGAGCCAATTTCCCACACTCAGATGCTAGACTTACTAGCAAAAATCAAATATGGTTCTCCCTCCAACCTGTGTCCCCCACATGTTATAGCTACCCTTTCCACCCTTCTTGCACCCACTGTTACATCTTTGTGCAACCAATCCCTGACTTTAACTGCTGTTCCTCTGGAAGGGAAAGCTGCCCATGTTAAACCTATCTTTAAAAAAACCTCGTGCTGATCCTAAGGAGCTGGCAAACTATTGCCATAGATCTCGACTCCCTCTGATAGGTAAAGTTCTAGAGTCCTATTTTAGGAAACAGCTTTCCTCCTAATTGTAGAATCACCATAAGTACAGAGACCACCCTCCTAGGGTAGTAGACTCATATCTTTGAATGCCGGAAATCCAGCTATGCTTGTTCTTCTTGACATGTCAGTGGTGTTTGATACAGATTCACATTCCATCTCGATTCAATGAGATAGAAATCCAGGGCACTGCCCTCAATTGGGTCATAGACTTTCTCAAAGATAGGACCTAAATGATTTACATTGGCCCTTGGCAGGGAGATTCCTCAGGGCTCTGCTTTGAGCCACACACTCTTTAATATCTATGTTGCTCCGCTTGCCCAGCTAGTCAAGTCCTGTGGTTCTGAAATTCTTTCTCATGCATTGCAGACGGTACCCAATTAGTAATTTCTTTTTGGGATGATATTGAGAACGTTAAACATTGTTTTAGCATCTGCATGAGAAAAATTGCCTCTTGGATGTACCTTAACTGTCTACAGTTAAATGGGGATAAAACAGAGATCCTTCAGTTGGCGAAGCTCGGCTCCATTGGACAGATGGTGGCCTCCTGAACTTGGCCGTGCTCCTTCCTACCAGAACACCGCCAGAAACCTAGGTATACTGCTAGGGACAATGCACCTTCTCAGGAGGATTTTTCAGTGGCTTCTGCTGAGCTCTCGAAAAACTCTCATCCAAACATTGATGCTCAACTGCCTTGATTATGGAAATGCTCTTGTTGTAGCATCCAACGAGTTGCTTCTATCCAAAATGCAGGTGGCCCAAAACACTGCAGCTCGCATAGTGAATAAACTGTCACCAGGCGAACCTTCAGTCCCATTGCTCAGAGCCCTTCACTGGCTCCTCATGAGGAAAACAGCACTGTTCAAACTACTCTGCCTGACTCATAAAGCCTTGTCCAGGCCTGGATCCGGATCGGCGCCGGTCGACCTGATTACACGTCCCCCGGCGCCAATTCCACCAGCACCACGTACCCAGCCGGCGTCGACCCCGGCCTCCACCCCGACGTAGACACGGAGCCGGACCGGCGTCGACCGATGCCGGATCCGGCACAGACGGGTACTTTCGTGCCCCTGTTCTACCCTGGTTCTTTTAGGCCAGATTGGCAACCAGAGGAGGGTGAGGAGGACTGGGAGGGGTCTGGAGACCCTTTGACTGACCGGTTGGGTTACAAACCGGACTGGAGAGAGGAACTGGGGGAAGTCAGTGGTCTAGATACTTCACCAGACCTTGGCATGTTGTCTCCTCCTACCATGGCTACGGAGGAGGGAGCGTCTTATGCAGTGGTATTGCATAGGGCGGCCGAGGCTCTCAACCTCGAGCTCCCTACAGTGGCAGTCAGGACTAACCTCCTGACAGAGGTGCTTCAACCGGCAGCGAGCTCTTCGGAGCCTCTGCTGCCGTTTAATGAAGCCCTAACCGACATCCTTTTGGGCACCTAGTCCAGGCCCAACACAGGGGCTCCTGTGGATAGGATAATTGCCCGACGCCACCGCCCGGCCCCGGGTGACCCCACTTTCCTCTCCTAACACCCCACCCGAGAGCTTGGTGGTCTAAGCCTCCACATGTAAAGGCGCATTCCCTAACGCACCACCTGATAGGGAATCCAAAAAGCTGGACCATCTTGGGAAGAAGATGTTTTCTTCCTCCAGCTTGGGACTGCGGTCGGTAAACACTGCATGTCTATTGGGCCGTTACACCCACTCTGTGTGGGATATGGTGGCGCAAGTGCTGCCCCAGTGCCCGAAGGAGGCCCGGGCCGTACTCTCCCGTGCAGTTGCCGAAGGGAGAGATGCAGCAAAGTTTACCATTTGTTGTGGACTGGATACCGCCGACTCGCTAGGTAGGACGATTTCCACGTTGGTAGCCCTTCAACGCTACGCCTGGCTGAGGTTGACTGTTTTTTCAGGGGATGTCCAATCCACTCTTATGGACATGCCCTTTGATGGCCGTCGCCTGTTCGGCGACAAGGCAGACAACGCGCTACAGCGCTTTAAGGACTCTCGGGCTACGGCCAAGTCCTTGGGCCTCTCCACCTGCCCTGCTCAGTCTGCTTTTCGCCCCTTTCGTGGCTACGGAAGGGGTGCCCCACCATGTTCCACTCAGAGCCACAGGCCGGCGCAAGCTGTCCAGCCCCTGCGCGGCCGGGGACGTGGGAACCACCGCTGTGGTTCTGGGGGCTAGCGGGCGGGCCAGTCCACCACAGCCCCCTCTGCAGCAGCCTCCAAACCCTCCTAGTCTGACCTTTCAGGGCCACCAATAGCCAGTGGTCAGCAGGATTCGCCATCACCTCCCCCACTGGCGCACCATCACGTCGGACAGGTGGGTTTTGCAAATAGTCCGAAGGGGCTACTCCCTCCCCTTCGAGACTACCCCTCCATCCATGCCACCTCAGCACCATCGCATGTCAGAGGATCATCTGGCCCTTCTCCAACTGGAAGTTATGTGGCTCTCTTGGCCAACGGAGCCATCAAATGAGTTCCTGCCCCAGAAGTAGGTCGTGGGTGCTACTCCCACTACTTTCTGGTACCCAAGAAGGACAAAGGCCTGCGTCCTATCTTGGATCTCAGGAACGTCAACCGCTTCCTCCGGAAGGAGAAGTTCAAAATGTTGACGCTAGCTCAGATCCTGTCTGCCCTCGACCCTGGAGACTGGATGGTAGCATTGGACTTGCAGGACGCTTATTTTCACATCCCCGTCCTGCCGGCTCACCGGCGTTACCTGTGGTTCACGGTAGGCCAGAGCACTTTCAGTTTACCGTGCTCCCCTTCGGCCTTACCAGCGCACCTCGGGTGTTCACGAAAGTGATGGCGGTGGTCGCAGCTCATCTGTGCAGATCAGGGGTTCCAGTCTTCCCCTATCTCGACGACTGGCTGTTGAAGGCGGGCTCGCCCCAGGCTGTCGTCTCCCACCTCCAGACTATGGCGGACCTCCTGCATTCACTGGGGTTCTCTATCAACGTGCCGAAGTCCCACCTGACTCCCTCTCAGAAGCTCCTCTTCATCGGAGCGGTTCTGGAAACGACGCAGTTTCAGGCTTATCCTCCCGAACAGCGAGTCCCAGAATATCAGCGAGTAACCCAATATCCCGGACTCACTGTTCATGACTGGTTAATATTGTCTGAGGACAAAGTGCATTTCTCATGAACAGAACAGCTGATATTGGGTTACTGGTTAAGGAAGGGGTGAAATCCTACTCGAGCAGCAACCGCAATCCTTGGGGTGAAGTCCCAAGCAAACCCCAAATTAACCTGTGCTCAACCCTCTGGTAGCTTGGCACAGAGCAGTTTGGCAGACTTAACATGATTAACATGTTAACATGATAAACATGTTAATGATGATTAATCATGTTTATCATCATAATCATCATAATCATCATAATCATCATGATCATCATCATCATCATCATGATCATCATCATCATGATCATCATGATGATCATGATCTTCATGATGATCATGATCATGATGATCATAATCATGTTTATGACGTTTAATCATGATTAACATGTTAATCATGTTAAACATGTTAATCAGTCATGATCAAGTGTTCTGATCATGAAATGGAGATGCTGACTTTCCCTGAATAAAGAAACCGCTGTTTAACTACTGCGAGTGCGCCCGTTGAATGCTTTCGGGCGATTGTTGGAAAATATAATTACCACACGGCTGGCCTGCCGTGAAACGACGCACCGTCTCCTAGAATCAGAGGGGCTGCGCGGCATGTTGGAACTGTGCTGGAATAGCCGCGATCAGTGCAGTATTTGGGAGGTACTAAGAGTCAACATGCCAATTGAGGGCCCACTGAGGTTAACAATACTCCCTTACGAACAGTATCGCATGGAGCTCACTGTGAGCAACAATTATTCTCCAATTGGGACTCAACATCCCAGCATGCATCATACTAGATGAACACACTGCGCATGCCCCACTGGGGGTCCCTGCATGTTTTAAAAGCAAGATTGGAGCCATCTGCGCGATACTGGAGCCTGCCCATGGTCCGCCACCGAAACGCGTCAAGGCTTTCGTGTGGAATAATAAATTCCAGTGTCACATCTCTACGGTGTCAGCGAGTGTTCTTTGGATGTATATAACAGGATTGTCTCTATATATACACATTTAAACAAACATATAAACATAAAGGTGAGAAAAAAAAGTGTGAGTAATAGTCGATATTTTATACAATGACATAAATGTCGCAACTAGGAAATAATTTCAGTGTTCTAGTTTGTTAGAATGAAGTAGCTGCATTCCTATTTAGTGGGCAGTCCACATGGGAGGTAGTCCTTTGAAATGTATCACATCAGAAGACAATCCTGTCCTCTGTATCTTTAGTATATGTACAGATTTTAATTTGGGGGATTTAAAGTTAGGTGACTCCTCTGAGGAAATGTCGACAAAGTTTGGTCCTTGTAACTGTGGGCCTCTTCAGGACAAGGGAAGAAGGAAGTACCTTGAATGCTGCAGGCGTGGATAGTTCTATGATATTGGGGACTCCAAGAGTGTAGGATTGCTGGACAAGGAGGTTGGGGTTTGTGCAGAGAGGATGTTCATCTGCTGTTGGGGTGGGTGGGCAGCTCTACCCCAATCGAAGAATCTGCTGGGTGTGCCACTTGGGGCAGTTCAGTCGCGCTGGGGAGGAGATGGTGATCTTATAGTGCAGGTCTGAAAGGACCAGTGCAGTGGCAGCGAAATCCTTTTCCTCACTAAGATAATCTTTGCTTATTGTTTCAGATGACGGCAATAAATGAGGATCATGGTGAGCGGCAAACTAATTTGTCTGCTAAGATGCCTGCTCTGTGTGCGCCGGTATTAGGTTGCCGGCAGCGGAAGATCCCGATTCAATCAGGGAGAGTGCAGAGAAGGGAACCGCTTAGTTTAGGGAAGGGTGTCTGGCTGGCGGCTGAAACCTGCATCTGCTGAAGTCGGGGAAATGAATCACCAGCGTGGCATGGGCTGCACGGGCATGTTGCGCGGCCTTGGCGCGTCAGCTGCTGGTGTGTGCAAAGGCGTTTGCCGCTCACCATGATCCTCATTCATTGCTATCATCTGAAAAAAAAGGCAACCATTACCTCAGTGCAGACAAAGGATTTCGATGCCACTTCCCTCTCCTTCCAGACCTGCACTACAAGGCCACTACTGCCTCCCCAGTGTGACCGAACTGCCCCAAGCGGTGCACCCAGCAGATTCTTCAATTGGGGTAGAGTTGCCCACCCACCCTCCCAGCGGATGAAAATCATAGCCGCACAGACCTCGACCTTGACACCCCCTCCGTCCAGCAATCCTACACTCTTGGATTCCCCAATATCATAGAACTATCCATGCCTGCAGCATTCAAGGTACTTCCTTCCTCCACTGTCCTGAAGAGGCTCACAGTTACAAAGTCTGAAATGTGTCGACATTTTCCTCAGAGGAGCCACCCAATTTGAGATCCCCCAAATGACAATCTGGACACATACTAAAGATACAGTGGACAGGATTGTCTTCTGATTGATATCATTTCAAAGGACTACCTCTCATGTGCACTGCCGGCTAAATAAGGAACTCAGCCACTTCATTCTAACCAACTGGAAGACTTAAATTACTTCCTAGTTGCAACATTTATGTCATTGTATAAAATATCGGCAATTACTCCCACTTTTTCTTCTCACCTTTATGGTTATGTTTGTTTAAATGTAAATTATTTCTATATATATTTCTATATATATATATAAGAAAGACACTCCAGGTACCCTTAACAAGTGTGAAGATTGTTACACAGCTAAAAAGTAAAATAAACTATGCATTTTGAAATCGGACAGACGTACCAGTGACTAATTTATGTATTCATTGTTTAAATAACTGACGTGCGAGCCTTTCCTACAATATACCATATTTTTTGTTTACTTGTATCTATGGAATACGAGCCCATTCCTGTCCTTTCCCCCTGCACTGGTGCCGTTTCGGCAGGCGAGCACCAACGCAGGCACCCTTGCACCACGGTGCAAGGGTGCCTGCGTTGCATGCAAGCTTGTTTTGTGGTGTAGGGGCACCTTCCTGCACAAGAGAAATCCTGGAAAGCTTTTTCCTATTTCTATGTGTGCTGCAGAATTGTAGCACACATACAAAGAGGAAAAAAACGAGGAGAAATAGTTATTTCACCTCGTTGCGCCTAGCCAGGGGAGTCATAAGGTTCTTTTGCATCCCAGGTTTACATGGTCTTGTAAATCTGGGGAAGCTTCAAAATCCTTGAGTCTTGTATGGGAACACCCACCGGAACGCCAGTAAGGCAACGCCGCGATTTGCACTGCCTTGTCTTACTCCATGTCCAAGAGGCCATCTAAAGCCACGCAAAGTGGCTTTGCCTGGCCTCATAAATATGATTTGGTGGTTTACCCCGCTGGTGCGCCACAAAAAGTGATGCTACGGCGGCACATGAGGATCATAAATATACCCATAAGTGTCCTGGTGCTAGTGTGGAAAATTGACTGTAGAAGGGGGTTCAGAGGAGCCAACAGTGTGGCTCCCTCAGTGTCCAGGAGGGGGCGACAAACTCAGTTGTTGGTAACCAGGCCAGCAGACTAATATGTTGTTTTTAAGATCGCAAATATTGGGAAAGGGAGGAGCCAAGAGAGCTGTGGGATGTGACTCCACCATGACTGGCTTACACTGGACATGTGGGTAGCTAGTGAGTTCTCTGAAAGACCAGTGAACGCTCCAGGTGAAATATCTAGATGCCCCGTCCTTCTTCTGAAACATGGAACTTCCACTTCTCTTTATCGCCGACACCCTTTGCTTTAAATGAGGAACAGAACATGGGCATCAGCATTACATTTGCAATGAGGGAGCCTTAAATCATTCTGGAGCCTGTGCTTGCAGCATCCATCTTTTCCAACAAATCAGTCTCGAGAACTAGACAGAACCTGGCTGTACCTCAGTGTGGGAAGCTCACACTTCAGATCCCTTGAGCTCTGAGCGTCCAGCTTAGGACTGTCCTCCTTTGCTACAGAGGCAAAAAAGCAGAGCAGTACTGAGGATCTGCCTTCAGCGCCCCATTATTTCTGCAAAATCAACTTATCTTGATATAAGTTGTAACATATTTGCTGGGATCGGGGATGGACTGTTGAAAGGAGAGTGGACTGTCCTAGATGCCTGACAGCAGGGAGGTGCATCATGCAGAGACACTAACTGGAAAAGACACTATCCAGGGTTTATCGGTAGAGTCAGCATGTGCACAGTGGTGGCCACTTCGGCAAAGGATGATGCAGTCTTTATCTGAGAAGATCTGGCACAGCCAGCACGTGCCCCACACTAGCGTTGCCCCAGTCCAATGTTTCTAGGGTCTCTACTCTTTATCTCTGTGCATGTCTTGAATAGATGGCATTTACAAACAAAGCAAACTCCCTGGTGAATGCCTGAAAGCTGTTTGTCCTATGACTAGTTCAAAGATCTGCATTTCGCCTCAGCGATTCTCTATTCCTGCTCCAACAGCCTCTCTCTACTCCCTTAGTCATTCATCCTTATTCTTTTTCCCAAGGTTCCTATCAGTTTTTTCCTTCTTCCTACCCCTCTTTTTCACCTTGTCTCCAGTTACTAGGTCATCCCATCCACCAGCGCTCTTCAGATTCGTCAGCCTCCAGAATGCTCAGGTACTATCCATCTTAGGGTGGTTTTATATAATCCGAATAGACCGCGACTCTTCAATCAACAAGACCATCTACACAACTGGATTCACTCACCATGGCACAGCTTTTTACCTGTTGTATATTTCGAGGTGCTAACTGAAGAATGCCTTACCACATCTGTCTAGCTTTGTCACCATGTCCATGCAGACTGAAATTTTAACAAGACTATTCTCTCTGCTTGCAAGTTGTCTTCGGGTAAAAACTATCCTGATGTAAAACACTCTGTGATCCTTTGTGGTTTAGTCTGTGCTATAAAACACTGCATATAAAAATGTGCATTTAAGTTTATGACATATTGTGTCGCCTACAGGTGCTCTCGAGAGGTGCCTTGCTCACTACCAACAACGTGAAGAAATGTTTTTTTCCCCACTTGAAGAGCCTTGATGGTGGTAGGGGAGGCAGTCAGTGGGACTATGACTGGGAATGCACTGAATGTACCCATGCTTGGTGTTGTCTCTGAAGATGACTTTCCTATTATAGTGGGGAGTACAGCTGATTGGGTGACACACAGGTTTGAATTTAAGTGGATTGCAGATGTTCTGTAGCTGATAAAGAGTACCTTTTGGTTGAATAATCAATCAATCAGTGTTTTGTAGAGCACAACTACTCACCCGTAAGGGTCTCAAGGCACTGTGGAGGGGGGGGAGGGGCCGGAGAAATCTGCTCTTCAGTTGAAGAGCCAGGTCTTGAGGTCCTTCCTGAATTGAGGCAGAGATGATACAATAATGCCCACTGTAGTACCTGAAGATAAAACAGCCATCTAACCACTGTTGTTCCAATTTGCAATCATGTTCGCCTTTCTGCTGCAAGTTATACAACTACTTAGGGACGTAATTTATTTTTCATCAATAACACGAGTTACTTTGTATTGCCACTAGAGGTGGGCAAGCCAGCACATTAAAAGAGAAAACTGAACTAAAGGTCCAGCCTGGCTCTAACAGCCATAACATGAGCCAAGCTGTCAACATATTTGCCATGTAAATTATGCAAAAAAATATAAAAATTACAAAGATTCTTCAAAATTCAAATAACAGTATTTATTTAACATGCAGATGTGTTTCACTTTAGTACTTGGATTATGTCACCGCATCAAGTAGCATTTATCAGAGTGATTGTTTCTAAACATGAACATCTTGAAGATGACGCCATTAGCGAACCAAGAGGCAAGTCAGTTGTCATTTGTACCCTATGTGTGTCCTCCGTTATTGGTATAGATGGATAAGCATCATAGTATATTAAAACATATTCAGGAATGTTTTTGCACAGGGCTCATCCTGAAACTATATATTTCATTATCTGATTTGGGTGACTAACAACCAGCATCGCATTGTGTTAACTAGACTATGATTGGCTATTGCCCAACACCTAGTTGACTTCCCCGAAATGAAAAAGCACCCACTATACCCTGTCCTTGTGACGGTGTCAGGCCAAAGGACACAGCACTTAATTTTATTCTGCTGTTTTTACTAGAGTCTGAGGAAATATTATTTAAAACCACTTTTCCTCGAGGGCAAGATCAGGGATTATAGAGATGTTTTGAAATGTATGTTTATTTGCACTAGAGAAGACTTTGGTTTGTGTCAGAACTACAACCTATATTTGGAGTGCGATACACCTTAAGAAAAGTATTGTACTGTAATGTATTTTATGTGGGGGAAGGGGTTCAAGCAGGTTTTAAATCATTTTTAAAATTTTAGTGTATATATATAGATAATTACAGTTGATGAATTTCTTTTTTATGCATTTTTATGGCCTTTTGTCTCTGTGCCGAATAAAGATTTAAAGAAGAAGATCTATTTCAGACAGCTCTCAAATGTAATTATAAAGGACAAAGAGGTCATGGTGAAATAAGGTAATGATCTATGTTCACACAATTTGGCCATGCCAGGATTGATCCCAGGTTTCCTGGTTGGCAATTGTCCAACTCTAACACTAAAGGGTTATCTTTTTTCCTGCTTTTTACATCAAAGGTTAGTTAATTCTTTCACGAGCTACATCAGCACACTTTTTGAAATTGTTAAACAACAATCGGTGATAGCACCCAACCACCCTGACCCAGGTGACGGCCCTCCATCATGCGACGAACTGGCTGCTTTCTTTACGGAGAAAACTAAATTCATCAGTATTGACCTGGACTCTAAGAGGGCTCTTCTTCCATCATGCGGGATTGCTTCTCCTCCGGCACACCTTGAGGGTCTCGAGCCACTTAGTCTTAGCACCAAGAACAATGCCTCATGGTTTACCTTTACTCCCCTCAGCGAAAGAAACATATACAAGACTCTACTTATCATCAACCCATCTAACAACTTCAGCGACCCGCTACCATCGCCCATCTTCAAAGAAATCAGGGATGCCTTCATTCCCCTTTGGACAAAGATTGTTAACGCTTCTTTTTCACAAGGCACGATCCCCGAATGCTTAAAAACAGCTCAGGTTTCACCCATTCGCAAAAAAAACTAATGCAGACAGAACTGATCTTAACAACTTCTGTCCTATCTCCAACATCCCCCTCTGGCTAAACTTCTAGAAAAATGCGTGCAATCGCAACTCTGCGCTCACATTGAGAATTTCCAACTCCTTGATCAACATCAATCTGGTTTTCTGAGTGGTCACAGCACGGAATCGCCGCTCACTCACATTATGGATGACATTTTAAAAATGCTAGACCAAAACAAATCTTGCCTCCTAATCCTCCTTGACCTTTCTTCTGCGTTTGACACTTTTAATCATGACAACCTCTTATCCATTCTTGAGCACAGGATGGGCCTTTCCGGACTGGTATTGCAATGGTTTACTTCCTTCCTTCACAACAGATCCCAAAGAGTCAAGGTGAATCAATCGCTATCTCAGCACTCTACAGTGTCCATGGGGGTCCCACAAGGGTCTGCCTTATCACCCATACTCTTCAACCTATTCTTGGAACCATTAGCAAATGCACTAAACTCCACGAACATTCTTTTTCATTTGTATGCTGATGACACGCAACTCTACCTGAAAATCACCTACCCTGAAGACTTCACATCACTCAACTCTACCCTGATGAATACTCAAAACTGGCTAACCGAGAACCACCTCCCGCTCAACACCTCCAAAACGTAATTCCTTCTCATCTCGCCTCCTAATCACACCTCCAAGATAGACCTCTGGATGAAACACCTCACAGCCTTCAACTGCTGTTCCCCACATTATTGATTCAGCTAAATCCCTTTTAATCTCCCTGGACATGCACTTGAACATGAAGAATCATATTAGTAATGTTTGCAAGGGTGTTAATCACCAGATGACGATACTTAGGAATCTCAAACCATTCCTTCCACAAGATGACTTCAAGCAGGTGGTTCAAGCGCTTGTATTGCCAAGGCTAGACTATGGAAGCGCTACGCTCTGTGACCTCCCCAAATATACCTTGGCCCCACTAAGGGCTTCCTTGAATGCCGCAGCCAGATTGATTACCGGTACAAAAAGAAATGCTCACATATCCCAGCCCTAAAATCCCTAAACTGGTTGCCTTACGAAGCAAGAATACAGCCAAAGATTGCCTGCATGACTCACAAAGCCCTCTATTTTAAAACCCCCTGTTATCTGGTTCAAAAGCTAGAATTATCTGGAGGGGGTAGACCATCTCGAAGTGCAAACTCATTCCTCTTGAAACCACAGATTTTTCGCAAAAAGAGAACGAGTCACAGAGGTTTCTCAGGCTCTGCCCCGAAGATCTGGAACTCTCTCCAACCGGAAGTCCGCAGAATCTCCTCCACAGCTTCTTTCAAAAAGGAAGTAAGAATAATCCTAATGAACAAGTTCCTGCCTTAAATGGCCATGGCTCATCTGTTTACTCACCACCCTCTGATTACCTACTGTATTCGCCTAACACCTGTGAAGCCCAGAGTTGCCTTCTATACTCATATAAGTAACGTTTGTTCTTCTCCCAGTAGGCTATTGTCTTAGCCAAATGTGATGTTCTTTGATACCCCCTCTGTTGTTGCTCATGCTTGCATACTTAAATGACGCTGTTCCTTCCCATTATTCTTCCCTACCCTTCCTAATTGTGAAGCGCTCTGATACCCGCCTGGGTCATGTTTGTGCTATATAAAACTTTATAAATAAATAAAAATGTCAAGTATATGCATTGCATGTTAAATTAAGGTGAACAAAAAGGCTTTCTAGACAATATTACAATGAAGGGAGGCAGAGTACTCAGCTTTAATGTTGATATGACCTGCTTCTTCTGACTTAAAAAAAGAGACTGATTTCAGGAGAGGCTCCACACCTTCAGAGAAGGCAATTTCATGCATTAAAACAAAT
This sequence comes from Calotriton arnoldi, assembly GCA_963921515.1. Lineage (NCBI taxonomy): Eukaryota > Metazoa > Chordata > Amphibia > Caudata > Salamandridae > Calotriton > Calotriton arnoldi. The sequence continues at coordinate 181,586 of CAWUFW010002974.1, forward strand.
GTTCTGGCGGAGCCCAGGGTTTCCAACACAAGTGAGGTACAGAGCTCAGATGGTGGCTGGATTTCACAGAGTCCACACAGTGCAGGGTTATTGTGATTTTCAATACCCTCTTGGTTGTAATGGATATTCAGCTGATTGTTGCGCAGTGTGTGGGCCTTGGTGACTAGAATGAGAGGATAGGCAGCAGAAGCCACATGAAGCCTCCACTTGTTTTAGGTTCATTGGTTCACAGGAGACCTCGAGCTAAGCAACAGCCAGGAATCTGGCCAGAGCCTTCAGCAGCTCACCCACCTCTTATCCCTATTTGTAATCCAGTAGAGGTTATGCTGGAGGGGGCGAGTCCGGCTGAATGGACAGTACTAGTTGGGTCTGGGTGAGACAAATATTGTTAATTATGTCATGTGGAACCATAAAACCAGGGCTTTAAGTGGGCCGGGTCCTGCCGGTGCTCAGCACTGGCAGTTCTAAAAAGCAGGTGCTGAGATGGGTCCCTATCGGGCTCTCCATTTTTGTCCTCACCCTCTGTGAAAAAAATAAATCTTAACTCTGCAGCAGTACCACCCTTCACTGTCATTGAGGTTACTTCAAAGAGACTCTTTATAGTTCTTTCACAGTCTCATCACTTCAGAACTGAAGCCTTTTCAACATGCTATACATCAAAGCCATAGTTCTTGTTTATTTATCTTATGCAACTAACAACCATTGACAAAGCCAATAGCCCTGGCTTGTATGTGTAATGTTATTTGTTGTATTATATATCTGGATGCAGTGACAGAAGCAGCAAAATACCAGTCAGGCAGCACACTATGCTAAGCACAGATTTTCAGTTCATGTGCTTTAAGCCACGCCCTTCATTTCATCATCCACGCCCCTTTCAGTACCCCTGCAAACTGCCCCCCCCCCAGTTTTTTCCTCCCACTTAAAGCCCTGCATAAACACATTTTGATTGATCTTCAGAAAGAGAGAGCGATGCCAGTGAAATCACAGTCCCTCTTCTGGGTTAAAATGAATAATGTCCCACTTATGTAGTGCTTCCTTTTGCTAGAAAGCAGCGCCAAAGCACTTTATAATACAGGTGTCCCTAATATGTCTTCGCTGAAGGGTTGCCAAATTCATTAGCATGAAAGGCCAAGTGGATCCTCAGCATTCAGACCTGTGACTTGCAGGAGTCTCAGCAGCAGGAAGCTCACTGTGTGTACGGAAGGTGGGGGTACACAGGAGTATGGCAGGCAAGGATAGAATGTAGAAGGTGGTGTCTGCATCCAGGCGGTTTAATAAGAGGCAGTAGATGGTGGCAATCTTGGAAGGAAGTCTGCTGTCACCGCCTGTGCTGCTTGCCTTGTATTCGTTCAATCAAAACACATTGTGTCTGATCCACAAGTCTAGAGCTGTATTATTTTAGACGGAACTTAACACTCGCATTCTAGGCTACCTCGCCAACTGCTGCAGTTTATGCAGTGCTTAATTTGAGTAATGGTTTCCGGTGCTTGGCACCGGCACTTAATTCTCAACACCAGCATTAACGGCAATTAACCATATGGTGGCGCTGTCTGCCTAATTTTGAGGCGAGTTTAACAAGTGTTTAATCATTTCATATACATTAAAATTAATAATATCAGCCGCCCATGCCATTCTTATTGCTTTGAGTGGTCAAGAATAGCGTGATCTGTCTCACTTGTAGGAGTGTGATCGTTAGTTGTTGTTTTGGTACGTCATTGTCAGCACTGGCAGGGGCAATGGGTGGAGCAAGCTGAAGTGACCCAGAGAACTGAGTTTAAAGTTATGTACCTTTTTGTAAGCTCTGCTATACCAAAATGGTTTCTTGGTGCAGGTAGGGCAGTGGCGGCTGGTGACATTTGAAAGTGGTGAGACGTAAAATGATTTCCCTACTGCACCGTAGCGAGCGAGCGTAGGGAGCGAGCCCGAACAACATAAGGGGTCTCGGGGGGGGGGTTCTCCCCCCGAGAAAATTTTGAAAAAAGAGTGGACAAATGGTGCATTTTCAAGCAAATTTGGGAAAGCAGGAAGGTTAATAAAGCAATTGTGAAAGTGCAGTTATTACATTAATAAAGAGATGTCATATAACATAGGTAGCTGCTTATTCAGTATAACCACAGAGCTTCATAACAGACTTCGGGATACAATGCATTTCTGAGTACCTCACAGATGTTTTTTATTTAACAAACAACTAAACAGGTCGCAAACTAGCAGCATTCAACATATTGTTCACTTTTTGTAGATAAAATCAGCACGTCTGTCTTTAAGAGCAGCAAACTTTTCAATAACTTGAACGTTAAAGTCTAGGATTCTTTTAACTAGGTCGCTCTCTATAGAGAGCATTGCTAAAGCATTCAGTCTTTCCTGAATCATGGTGTTCCTCAGGAATGTCTTAATTCTGTTTAAGGTGGAAAAACATCGTTCCGACTCTGCTGTTGTCATAGGAGTGGTAATGACTATTTTTAGTAAAGCCACTGTCTGTGTAAGTGACTTTTCCATATTAAGTTTCTGAATTAAAGCCAGCAAAGAAATGGCACCAGTGGCCTTCTGGTATACACTCATTCCGTACAGTACAGTCAACTCAGTTCTCAGGTCATCTTTTTTGAGCATAGGATAAGCTTCCACAGCCTCATTCAGATTGCTCAGGGAAGGATGGATCATATTTTGCAAAGTGTTCACTTTGCAATAATGCGGCACTCACCAAATGTTTTGTGAAAGAAAAACGTTCTTGTGCATGCACAATTATAATGTCACATATCTCCTTTGCAATTCGGACCAGACTGCTGATGTTTTTCCTGCGGTTTGAAAAAGTAGAATCCTTTGGCAGTTTGCTGTCTAAATTGTCAACCCCATCTCTCACTTTGCTCATGCTGGTGACAAACATACTGGTATCTCTTTGCACAAAGACAGTATCTATGGATCGTGATTGTAACTGGTTGTATAATATGTCGACATAAAACATTATTTCATGAAATAAAAACAGAAAGAACTGAAACTCTGTCTTGTAGTGTTCTAGCAAAGCCACGGGCTTCATTCTGACTTTTGAAATCAAAGTCTTCATTGGCTTCTATGGCGTCAAAACATTTCTCAAGGTCCTCCCTATGTTGATATATTAGGTTGATTGTACGTATGTTAAAGTTCCGAGTTGAGGGTCCCCTTGGAAGCCTTTTGGCCACAATCTCCTGAAGTGCTTCCGTTCTTTTGGGGGAACGTGAGAAGAATGCTGCCATGCCTCCTACATCGAGAAAGAAAATTAGTGTCTCGGAGATCTTTGATACTGCCTGTTGCATAATAAGATTAAGATGGTGGGCGTAACAGTGCACATAATGAGCATTAGGGTACACATCTCTAATTCTTTTCTGTACTCCACCAAGGCTTTCACTCATTACGGACGCACCATCATAGCTTTGTGCGATAAGTTTTTTTTTTTTTGAGGCAGCTCTGGAAAAATCAAGTTCAGTTCAGGCAGTATAGCTGAAGTAATGGTTTCTGCACTAGAGTCTCTTAAATGTGTGAAACCATAGAACCTCTCCACAACTTTACTGTCATTGTCAAGGTACCGAAAGACTAATACGGACTGTGTTTTTGTGGCCACATCAGTGGTGTCATCAGCATGAATAGCCACAAAGTCTGTGTTTTGCACCTCTTGGACAATATGGCTTCTCAATATTTCTAGCATACACTCAAGGAGTTCATTTTGTATTGTTTTAGAGGTGCCCTTAAAGACTGTAGCACTTGCTAAATGTGCTTCCATGTCATGGTCTATGCTTGCTATTAAATCCACAAGGCCTCTGAATATTCCAGGATTTGAGGAACTTTCCGATTCATCATGGCCTCGCAATGCCAGTTCGAAAGCACCACAGAAACTAATGCAATCAATTATTTTTGATAGTATGTGTCTATTCCTATCAACTGCTTCATTGTGTTTCTGTATTGTTTTCCGGTATGCGTTGTTTATGTGGTGTTCAATCGTGTGTCTCCCAACATTCCCAGTCTCGTCAGGTTTTCAATATGGATTCTTGTATGTGCATGCTTCTTGATTTTGTCAGACAAATGCTTCAAGTCTGTTACTCCTTGTTTTGTCCAAGGCATGTCACCACCAAACAGCATGCAGGGGAAGCAGAACAGAAAATTATTTTGACGCGCACCCTGTAAGCCAATCAATTTTTGTGTACCAGGTGTTTGAGAATGTACGTTTGTAAGTCTTTCCTCTGTCCTGGGTAATTTGTTGTAGTTTCAGGTCAGGCCGATCAGGTCCTAATTGCTTTATATTTAGTTTCTCTTCACGTGTCCGTCCAAAGAATGACCTTGCAAGTAGCTGTTCTACTGTATTCATGCTGATGCTGGCCTTACCAATATTAAATAAACCTGTCAATAATCAAAGTGCAACGTATAAGGTTTGGTGCAATTATATCAAATTTCAGTATAAATACATATATCTTGTGCATTATCGCAATAGATCTCCAACAGCTCCCCTTTGCACAACATGACTGCTAAAAAATACAGCCTTACTGCCTGCTGCCTCTGTGTGCCATACTGGTTGCTGAAAGCACTGAAACAGACACTGCTTGAGGGCCTTTAACAAGGCAAGGGATAGATAGTGCCTTTAACAACCGTTATTGCCCAAAGCACAGGGCTAAGGCTATTAGTAAATTCCATCCACTGAGGGTACAATGTTCAAAATGTGCACCCACCCCAACCACCATGTAGAGTGACCACATACATAGTCCTAACTCCAATGTAAACAAGCATTGGCATAGCCAATAGGTCTCGCCTTTGGGACCTTGTAAGAATTTGGCCATGCAGCACATTGATAACACGATAACAAGTAAAGGTGCTCTTAAAGTGAAAGCGGCAGCGCTCACAAAGTGAAGGCAGCCCCGTTCACAAACAATTAAGGCGCACTTAAAAGTAAAAGCAGCGCCCTTCACAAACAAAGGTGCACAAGGTGAAAGCGGCACCATTCCCAAATAAAAATAATAATAAAGGAGTGAGGTCATGCTGTGTGGTAAAGCGCGTTGCTCACCTCTGCCACTTCTTACATTTCGATTGATGTTTGCGCGAATGCCCCAGATAAAGCACGTCGGTAGGCAGAGGACGGGAGAGCGTGTACCACCAGCCTTTCCTACAAAATGACAGCACTTTGAAAGAATGCTGGACTTCAGTTCACCCACCCAGCTGGAATTATTACGATCAAGGCTGTTAAACAGGACAGGCTCCAAAATGGCCACCGCGGAAGACAATGCACAATGCCACATTCTGGAGAGCTGGTGCTGGAGCCCCTGACAGGTGATGGATTAGCAGAAACCAGCGCAACTTCCTAATGTCTCCACAGAACAGTGTGCGGTTTATCGCCAGGCACACTGCGCGCATTATGCTGCCTCCGCGGCACCTGGCTTCCCCTTAATCCACCCCTTTTCCCCTGCTGCCGATTGCTGGCAGTAGTTACACCTCCTCTGCCCCCTTGCGAGCCCCCAGAATCCCCTTAATTAGCTTCCAGCCGGCTGCTGTCACAGCAGGAAAATTGATAGGATCTGCCCACTTGATACATATTCTGTGTGTCCAGGGAAGCTTGCACAGCTGGTGACCATGTGATACTTAATCTGTGTGCAGGGAAGCTTGCGCTGCTGGTGACCACGTGATACATATTCTGTGCGGGCAGGGAAGCTTGCACTGCTGGTGACCATGTGATACTTATGCTGTGTGCAGGGAAGCTTGCACTGCTGGTGACCATGTGATACTTATGCTGTGTGCAGGGAAGCTTGCACTGCTGGTGACCACGTGATACATATGCTGTGCGTGCAGGGAAGCTTGCACTGCTGGTGACCACGTGACACTTAATCTGTGTGCAGGGAAGCTTGCACTGCTGGTGACCACGTGACACTTAATCTGTGTGCAGGGAAGCTTGCACTGCTGGTGACCACGTGATAAATATTGTGTGCGTGCAGGAAAGCTTGCTCGGCTGGTGACCACGTAATACTGTTCTCTGTGCCTTACTGTTGAGAAGACCTTTTCACTGTTCAAAAGCCAAAGCGACTGGCATTGTCAATGTTTGTGTGAAAACATTCTCAATTCAGTCCTGAGCATGCTTCGGCTCTTTCTGAATATTCTCGGCTAACGACAATATTTCACTCCAAGTACTTTGCGAGTAGCAGTTGCACATGTTTAATGTGGTACATTCTGTGCTGTTCACTAATGCGCACCCCAGTGCCACAGGAAACGTAACAACATTTCACTCATGTTTTTTAACTACATAAGTGTTGAGGAAAAAAACTTTCGCAATTTCCTCTCGGATCCTGGTCTTTTCTCCCCTGGAATTTCCCGCATCCTTGTGCAGTGCAAGACAGATGTCAGTGTTTCACTTTGATTACCCGCACACCCAAACTGGAAAAGGCCACACTTGTAAAACCTTTATTTGCTTATTGTACTTCTTAAAAAGCTTTAATGCCTCATAATACTGATTGTGGGGTTAAAGAATACCAGGACTAAAAACCGAGCGTGTTTAACAGCTGCTAGAAGGCTCGTTTCTATTGTACTTCTTAAAAAGCTTTAATGCCTCATAATACTGATTGTGGGGTTAAAGAATACCAGGACTAAAAACCGAGCGTGTTTAACAGCTGCTAGAAGACTTGTTTCCAGTTCACGTAAATCCGCACAGTTTGAGGAAGTTTGAGGAGGAGGGAGCGGGGAGGGGAGAGAGGAGGAAGCCTGGCCCTGTTTCCCTTGCGGGAGTGAGCAGGAAACATCTGTTTGTAATTATTAACAGATGGTTCCTACTCACTCCCGCAAGAGAATCGCCAAATGTGCACGCGTTGCCATTCAAAGCAATGCAACGCGTGCACATTTTTCGCCTCAAAAGCGAACCGATTACAAAAGGTCTTTTTCCTATGCGCATGCGCGCTGCGTAGGCGAGACCTAAAAAATATAGCATCAGTTTCCTTACCTTTAACACTGGTGTTTGCTGGGTTGTAGCCGGGGTGAAAGAGCAGCAAAGGAGGTTGGGGCCTCTTGGTCTTCGCCCAAAAATGGCCCAAAAATTAGGTAATGCTTGTCAGACTTTACCAGGTGCTGAAAATAAAAATATAACAATTTAGTCAACCAAGCGCCCCTCAGCCTTCACATGCAGGAACCAGTCCGTCCGACAACCCATCCATCCACACCCAGATAACCTTTGTGAAGTGTCTTGCACTAGGTATGAACACATCACCACGTTTTTAGTAACTTTTGATACGTTTGAGCTAGAAGCACATTTTTTGTTAAAATCTGCAGATTATGCAGCAGATGAAGGATTAAGTGGCAAATGCTGCTATCATAATTATGTGGTGAAAGAAAGCCACGGTCATAGAAAAGCGTAATTCCACTGGCCCTGAGCATACGTAACTGTGGGGCGTGCTATGTTGAAGGACTAGGGAGCGGGCCCGATATATACCAAGGTCGCTTGAATCTCCCTCCAGACATCCCCAGACTCTACATTTCACTCTTGCAGGGTTCTACTTTCTCTCTTGGTGAAACCTTTACCCATACAGTACCACCAAGTGTAGAAATCACATAACAAAGCCTGTTTTGTAATTCTGAAGTGTAATAGCAACAAACATGTTAATAGGATCAAAACAAATCAAGGCACTTTACTTAATGATGAGCATATGATAATTATTCGCTGAAACCGATTTCCACACATGGCCATTCCTGTGCTATATAGGTTTACTAGCAAATTTAGCGTCCATTTCCACGACTGCACTGCTCGGTGGAATTTGGATGTTGCTGCATGTTTCTGATCAGTGTGCGCCATTCGGAGCTAATGCCCTCCTAATTCGTGAAATTACTGAATTTGAACATCTTGTGTAAAGAGAGCGATTTATTGTAAAAAAAGGATAGAATTCGGTAGGCAGCATGTCATGTAAACCAATAATCACTATCAAACTAAACACAAATATCAGTGTAAACAGTGACTCATGCCGACATAGGCCCACCAAGACACTGAAGTCAATCTCGCATACACACCACGACTCTGGGGGAACCTTGTTTCTAAAATTGCGTTTTCCAACTTCTATGTGTGCTGCATTAGCACACATAGAACTTGTAAAACGTCATTTATTTAAAGGATTGTTTATGTGCAGGAAGGGACAGCATGGTGTAACCAGGCCTCACTATGGTGCAAGGGTGCCTCCATTGGCACTAGGAAGCTTAATTTAGCGCCAGCGCTAGGGTAAATGCAGCGGTTCGCCATATCATTGTAATTATGGCGCATTCCTGCATTTTTAAACTGGTGGAGCCTGGCGTTAGCAATTTTGGAGCTAACCCGCCCCACAGCAGTTCATTGTTTATATGCCCCACAGAGTGTATTTTTCAGCGACAAGATAAGATGTAGCTGATAGCTTGTAGCACAGGCACATTCAAATTCCACCGACCATGTGTGAATTTTTGTGGCCTCCGGCCAGCTCTGCTGCCTTTGTAGATTGGGGACCGTTTTAAGTCCTCGGCTACTCAGCATCCAGTGATTCTGCGCAACTCACTTAATATTCCTGTGACTAAAAACACTTGAACCTAACCAAGTGTAATGCAATCAGGTGTTCATGTAAAGCTCTTTTATTCCTTTGGGACAAGTTCGTGCTATATAAAACTGCTAGAAAACAAATACCGCTGACAAAATGAAATACCGGCCTATGTGAAACCAGTGCCATGTATTTGCAAAGGTGGCCCTAAGTGTACACGACTTCTGACTACAAATCAATTTGTTTGACCTATGTTATTGATTTTTGCAATGCATAGCCTGCTTACCTTTTGGACCCAGCCAATGCTGCGAGGATAATTTTTCTGATCCTGCTGTGACGACGTGCACATTAAAGTGTTAGCGATAAACGAGGCGCCTTTTCCCTGGTGTGCGGAACTGTAAAGAGCGGTACTGACACAGAGGCATTCTCAACGAAGAGAGGTGTGAGGGGTGCACTTTTAATGGGCCTTGTGGTATGTGAATATGAGTGGCAAATATCTTGTTCCCACTGCGCGCAAACATCGAGACTCCTGGTGAACGGTACTGTGTTACACCGGTGGTACAGAAGGTGCAGTGCTGCAGGCCCGTGTGGGCACTGAGGCTGCACAGCGAGTGTGCTCAGTGCACAGGCTGTGCACGCGGTGGTCGCCGAGTGTGAGTGCTGCAGCTCTGTGTGGGCACTGAGGCTGCACCGCGAGTGTGCTCAGTGCACAGGCTGTGCACGCGGTGGTCGCCGAGTGTGAGTGCTGCAGCCCCGTGTGGGCACTGAGGCTGCACGATGAGAGTACTCTGTGCACGTAGTGCTAGCCGTGTGTGGGTGTGCGTGCACCATTCTCCACTATGTGTCAAGAGAAATGATTCACACCACAAAATGAAGTGGATATGCTCCTTGTGCACGTATGATATCCACTAGGACTTCTGAAACGTAAGACCATCGGTGCGGACACGATGTCAGTCGGCGCATCATCCCTGAGGTGAAGAGAGAGAGGCTGCGGAGTCCCACAGGAATTGTGGAGATGCCATTCCATCCTATGAGTGGTCTGTGTTTGTGTGCGTGCAGCACCAACGTGACCTCCCTTCCACACGTATGGATGAAGAAGTGCATGCTTTTTGGTGATTGCGTGTATTATGGTTGCATATGTATATCGATGTGCACATCATTGTGTGTGCGAGCGCAAAGTACATGTGTGTTCGCATGCACGGCTTGTCGGTTTTACACTTTTTGTGCACAATATCAATATCCCCTCGTGTTCAGGTGCACGAGCAATTCTCTTTGCAAGGATACATATTTGAGCACTTTTGCGTCAGCCCCTTTACATGATTGAGCACTACTTTCTACCCGCCATGATTTCCCAATGTTGAAATGTTTACTATACTAATACTCACTCTGACTATAGCGATCCGATTGATGATTCAATAAAATTAATCGGTGACCCAAGCACGAGCGAGCACGAGTAGTAGGCAGGCACTGTCTGGCAGTAGCAGCACATGAGGTGTCTGTGGCGCGTGCTGCGGTCTGCTCCGACGTCATGGTCACACGTCACAGTGACACAGTCACGCTAACACGCTTGCTTCAGGAAATGGGAAATGGCCAATCACTGTCTGCATGGCTTCATAAGCCATGACAGTGATTGGTCATGCTTGTACACTAGTGCCACCCACGCGCTGCGCCCAATGAGCCAATCCAGACGCTGCTCCAGCAGCGCCAGGATTGGCTTGAGCAGGGGATACTCCCCGCTCATTAGGAGACCGGGGGCTGCGGCATGAAACAACCCTTGGTCTCCTAATGTGCAGCCTAGTGCGCATGTTCGGGCTGGTCTGAAAAATGATCAGCCCAAAACCAAACATGCGCACTGACCCTTGCTGCATGTTGTTGTTGTGTCAGTGTCAACTGGTCAAGAAACCTGCTGCCAGTGCGCGTGCCCCACACCCCCTTCAGAGCCATTGCCTCGGGCGTGGCCCGGTGACCGGCCGGCCCAGATTGGTTTATTTTAATGGATTGGAGGATGATTTTATTCCAATAAGTTAACAGTTAACTTTAAGTTAATTCACAGCGCCGATGCGATAGTGGGGCAACACCCCAGCGCCCTAATGGACGCTCCGCCACTGTATAATGTGTTTTTAGTCTGTATTCCACTGGAAGCTGACCCAAACCTCAATGTCATTCTGTCTTTGACATAATATTGCTAGGCTGAAGGCAATACAATCGTGCCCATCTCTGGCCCTGGTTTCCTTTGAAATGTAGCTCTCTGGCCTTTTCAAGTCTCGGTTAGTTAGACCTTTGACCCGGACGCCCTCCGCTCTCACTTCCTCCGTCCCTTCTGTGTGAGCTGCTTCTATTGTCTCCGTCCATACAATGGTTGCTTCTGTGGGCTGGCATCGGCAAGCCTCGCAGCCTAAATGCCTCCTTTCATGCCAGCTTCTAAACCAGCTGCGTGAATACAGAACCGAAAGGGGCTGCCCCCCGCCCCCGTCTTGGGAAGAGAGATGCACGCACTAATTACTGACTGCGCGCCACTGCACACTCAGATCAGGTGTCTCGGTCTTTCCTCGTGTTTCCACAGGAATGGATTCCTTTCAAGATATTTTTCATCTGATTGGCATACAAGCCCCCCCCCCTCCTGTTTCTTCCCTTGTGCCTTGCTGATGACGCACCCGTATTTTTGGCCGTTAAATGTTCCTCGTGTTCTCTCCCACAGTTGCCCAGAATAGAACTGTCCTCTGTGATGGCTGCCGCCCCTGCAGCTCTGCCCTCGCTTTCTGTATCACATGACACTTCCTTTACAGTTTAACGTAGGGATTGTGACCAGGTGATTTGGGCCCCCAAATCTGTAGTGTCTCACCTTGGTGGCAAGAAGCGCGAACTCTGAGGCCGAGAGATGAACATTAACTATGAGACAAGAAAACGTGCTTAACCTCATCGGGCATGATTAGTCAGGGCTTTAAGTGGGATGAAAAAACGGGGGTCTCCCATAGGGGCGTGGCCAATGTAATTTAGGGCGTGGCTTAAAACACCTGCTAAAAATCTGTGCTGAGCATAGTGTGCTTCTGTCCATTCGTCCAGATATATAATACAAGTAACATTACACGTACAAATTAGCAACACCTATGACTTCGTTGTATATAATATTGAAAATGGTTCAGTTCTTGTAGGTGAGGTTGTGGCGTAAGGCTAGAGCTACCGCCTTTCGAGCCTGAGAAAGCAGGTTCGAGCCTGACATCCTTTGATTCAAAAAATGAACACGTCCTTGTTGGTGCTCATGTTTACGTTATATAAATCTGAAAAACGAGTCACTTTGAAGTGACATCAAAAGCAGTGACGTGTGCTACTATTGCAGAGTTACGTTTTTTTTCCCCCCACCCCGAGGATAAAAATGGAGAGCCCGATAGGGACCCGTTTCGGCACCTGCTTTTTAGAACTGCCAGCGCTGAGCACCGGCAAGACCTGGCCCACTTAAAGCCCTGTGCTTAGTAATATCCATGAGCCAACGCAAGGAATTTTTCATTACAAACTTCAACTTTATACTACTTTTCCTCCCATATTCTTTCCTCTTAATTTCAGGCTCCTCCTTCTCGGATGCTCTTAGGTGTCAATCGTGTTTCACTGGCAGGGACGTAAACCTGGCCACTAAGATTAGGGGTGTGAGCTTCAGATTTGCCAACAATCAGGGTGGCATATAGTGTTAAAATACATTATACGACAAGCAGGGTGCATGAGAGGGATGTAAGGGGCAGTGTAAAGGGAGAACAATGAGGATTAGTAGGGGTATTTAGTGTGAGAAATCACAATATTTTGTACAAAAACATTTGTGTGACTTTAAAAACAGAGTATGTGTGCGCTTTTGTCTGGGTGTATGTAAGAATTCCCAACTGAAAGCACCTGTACCCAACTCTTTACCACAAAATAAATTTATTAGGGGGGTGTAACACCCCAAACAGCCCCCCCGCTACGCCCCTGTTCACAGGTTTATTTGCAAAGATAATGTTTCTCCATGGTTATTAATCTGAAATGCACATTAACATCCATCCATCTTGGAGCAGCTCTACATATGCAGTGCTTAAGTTGAGCCAAGGGGGTCACCAGCACACATTTTAGGGGACTGGAATTTATGTGTTTTTATATCAGACATTTACTGAGAGCAAGAGAAAGAAAAACAAACCAAACCAAACGAAAAGACAGAGAAAGAGAAAGATTGAGAACTGTCATAAAGGGAGAAAGCAGGAGCCTGTAAGAGTGAGATAAAGGGACAGGAAGTGTCTGGCAGTGAATTAAAGAGGCCTGAGGTGGATTTAAGACTGCCAGACTTGGTATTCTACATACTGATGTTTAATAGTGCTGGTTGGGCTTCTGAGCAGACCTTTGGCACAGGCACCCATTCTTTTACAAATTTAGCGCTATATATATATATATATATATATATATATATATATCTCCAAACGATCGTTGATACCAGTATCAGAAAAACGATGTCCAAGCCACTTTTTCCTTGCCGGCGTGTTTTTATTTTTCACTGCCCAGTCACAAGGGGTTTGCGACCCCATCTGAGCCCGCCACCCAAAGCGGCTGGGGTTTCTGCGCGGAAACTTTGTTGGAGATATATATATATTTACTGAAAAAACCAGAGGTTACAGGGATGGTATTATAGTTAGCTCTGATTTCACTCATACAAAACCATTGAAATTCGGGGGGCAGAGCCAAGCGGCCCATCAAGGCGGACGCACACTGAGTGAGCTCCGCGAGCCCGTTTCAACATCCTGCCTGAATCCTCCTGGGTGAGATCCCCTCAGCACACCTGAAGGACCCAAACTATATGAGACGCACCGAGGAGGCGAGGAAGCCGGTCCAGGGATCCGGAGAGGATCGGGAGCACCCCGTGCTCGCTTGGCCAGCTGCGGTCGGCAGTGGGCCGCCCGTGCCTCTGAGAAGATCCCATAACGGAGCTGCGGTGCTGGTCCCAGCCCCAGGCGGGAGGGGGCTGGAGAGGGCAGCACACAGTATCTGGGGAAGAGGCCCTCGCTGAGAGTGGGTTCGACCCCGCTGACGGCCGCAGCAACGTGGACCCAGGGCAGTGCGAGGACCCGGGGTCCCCACGCGGCGGAGAGACGACGACCAAGCCGTTGCCTAGCTTGTCGGCGCTGAGGTGGAGAATTGGTGGCAAGAGCCTGTGACGGAGGTGAGGCACCCATTAGGGAGTGGGGGATGGGGGGGGGCGTGCTTCCGGTTGCAGAGGCGGCCGGACCAGGTCCATTGCGGCTTTCGGCCGAGAGGGGGCCCACCCACGGCCTTCCCGCGGTGGAGCTCAGCGACTGCTCCCAGGACCCTTGACCCTGCTGGTTGATGGGATTGTGCCGCATAAAGCTTGCTTTGGGCCAAGGCGGAGGGGGCTGTAAACCACGGGGAGCTGCCACTGTCAGTGCTGTGTGCCTGGAGTGCTCCGTCACAGCTAGCATTTCCAAGGACAAGGGCCCCGGGCTGGGCCCCAAGCAGAGCACCATAGATCGGTATGCGGCACCAGCGACACAGCCTACTGATAACGCCGACAACACAACTGGCCTACCGGAAAATGTTCAATGTGATTAAATAACATTGACCTATATATCCTTAGTGTATTAGTGTATTAATGCCTAATGTGTTTTAATTTTGTTTGTTCTTAAGAATTGTTCTACTGGGATCAATCAATCTAGGCAGGTGCTTGAAGCCCAAATTGGTGCAGTGGGCACCAACGTTGCACTTCAGCGCCAAGACTTACGAAATGCAGTAGAGCACATAACCGAGGCGGAGACAAGGGTTTCAGGGGTGGAGGATGTCGTGTCCACACTTCAACAGAAGGTAGCCTCCCTGGAACAACTGACCAAAGGCCTGGCCCTACAGATCAAAGACACAGAGGGGCGGGCGCAGCACATTAACCTCCGATTTGTGGGGTTCCCGGAGAACTGCGAAGGAGATGACGTGGGGAAATTCCTCTCTCGTTGGCTTAACTCCTGGATCCCTGAAGGTGTGTTGTCTTCATGCTTTGTTGTGGAACGTGCACATAGGGCCCTGATGCCGTGACCTCCGCCTGGGGCTAGACTGAGGCCAATAATCACGCGAATCCTGAACTTCCACGACCGTGATGCTATCCTGAAACAGGCGCGGCTGCAATCAGATGTATTTCATGAGTCTCATTGTATTATGATCTTCCCGGACTATACCAAAATGGTCCAAGAAATGCGCCACTCGTTTACTGCGGCCAAGCCTGGCTGCGCGACCTCAAGATCCCCTACATGCTCCTCTATCCAACCCGCTTGCGCATAGTCTTTAATTCACGCACACTCTTCTTTGATACCCCTGAAGAAGTCTTCCAGTGGACGGATGAACGGAGATCCCTGAAGCCACATACTCCGCCGCGCAGGAACTTGGACTCTTCAGCAGGAGAGACTAGCCCCCCGCAGCAAAAACCCACGGAAAAACGGCGTCACCGGTGTAGATCAACATGGCGCTCCAAAAACAACAACATTGACCTTGATACTACGCCCCCCAAAAAGAAATTACACTTATAATCTCTGGGTCTGGACTCGCTGGGATGACTGCCCTGATCTATCTACTTATCCGCACGATCACACTCAGGCCTAGCATGGACCCCCACAGAGTTGGTGACAGTATGGGGACCTTTGGGATCCATTGGGGAGACCGTGTCCCGCCTCCCCGTTGGTGGTGGGGTACGGTTCTTCCCGCGACAGATACTTCTGTGTTCTTGAGGTATTGGGGTGGGCCATTACACATGTTCATGTTCGTTTTGTTGCGATATGCAGTTGCTGCGAAACTAGAAGGCTTTCAGGGCCGCGATCCCCTAGGCTATCCCCAGATGCCTACCATACTCACTTAAAACGATGGCTGTAGAACCCCTGGCGCAGCCCACTGGGCAGCTTTTCATAGTCAGCTGGAAAACCCGGGGTATGCTTGACAAGATCAAGCGCGGGCAGTCCTCCGACAAGCAAAAACACATTGGTGCGGATATTCTCCTATTTCAGGAAAAACATATGCTAGGGACTAAAACCCCTTGTTTGGCCCGATATGGCTATGCACAGGTTTTCCATGCTGGCTTCACGCGGGGTTCGCGAGGAGTGGCCATCACACCGCAGGGTCACGTTCACACTGGTACAGAAATGGGTTGACATGCATGGTAGAAACATATTTCTCCACTGTATCATTGCGGGGGAACATATTGTGTTTGGTAGCCTCTATGCCCCCACGCCCCTTGGCCAAAGCTTCTCGGATCATTTGGTGGAGATATGGGGCACGTTGCCCGACGGGCTTGCAGTGGTGGGAGGAGACTGGAATGACGTAATGTGCCCTGAAATTGACAGATGGCGCCCCACTGGCATCCCCACTGGGTCAAATGAGTCCAGGTTACATTCCCTTGTGAGCACGGTGGGGTGGATGGATACCTGGTGGACACACTTCCCCACAGATGCCAGCTACACTTTTCTCTCCCCCACTCACTCTTCCTATTCTAGGATTGATTACATTTTCCTCCCCCAAGCCTAAATGCACAGAGTGCCATCAGCGGCGATCCTTCCTAGGGGGCTGTCGGACCACTCCCCAGTGGCCGTTCATCTAATGATAGGTCCCGGTCCCCCTTTAGGTGGCGGCTTTCAGTCTGGCATCTACAGAGTCAGGCTTACCGTTCCCACATGCACACAGCACTGCTAGACTACTTGGCACACAACGAGGCAACAGCACCCTCAGCTTGCATCCTGTGGGAAGCAATGAAGCCCACACTGAGGGGGGTGGACATCCGCTTTTGTGCGGCAGAGCGTAGACAGCGGAGACAGTCGCTGATTCACTTAGAGGCTCACATTATGTCATTAGAGCAACGAGCTCGGGATAGGAATGGGGCGGTGACGCGCCGACAGTTATGTTTGATTCAGCAACAATACCGAAGCGAGTTATTAGATGAGGCCCGGGGTGCATGGTTCGTGACACAAAGTAGAATTTATCACTGGGCCGACAAATCCGGGCGGCTTCTTTATCGGCTGTGTCAACAGGCGCAAGCATCTGCCCCACTTCCGGGAATCCGTGACCCCGAAGGCACACTGGTGACCGATCCTGCAGTTCTTGCAGAGAGCTTCGCGACTTATTACCACTCTCTATATCGGCCCCACGAAGTCATAGACGCCTCTATGATTGAGCAGTTCTTTATCGACATTCCCCCCAAGGCTCTATCTGACGAAGCCCAGAAATCCCTCGATGGCCCCCTATCATTGGAGGAATTGACTACAGCATTGACTGACCTGCGCACAGGGAAAGCGCCGGGACCAAATGGTTTCCCCTGCGAATTCTATAAAGCGAACATGGCCCAGCTCGGTCCATATTACCTCGGGCGGTACAAGAGGCTGTCCAGAAAGCATGCTTGCCCCCAGACTGGAGACACACAGAAATAGTGGTATTCCAGAAACCGGGGCGGCCCCCGGAACTTCATGCATCCTACAGGCCAATGGCACTGCTGAACGTAGAGGCGAAACTCCTCGCCAAAGCGCAGGCCACCAGGCTCATGGCTTATCTCCCCGACCTGGTTCATCCAGACCAAGCGGGCTTCATGCCTCTGCGTGCAACACGGCACAACAGACGCCGAGCTCACAGAACGATAGCCGCTGTGGACTGCTTAAACCACCCAGCGGCGCTACTTCTGCCCGACATAGATCGCGCGTTCGACTCAGTTAGCTGGACTTACCTGTTTATCCTCCTGGAACGGCTAAATTTCAGCCCTCGATTCCTTTCGTACATTCGTATGCTATATCGGGGTTTGACTGCCTCGGTACGTATTGCGGGCAACGTGTCTTCCCCTTTCCCGATAGGCCAGGGTACTAGACAAGGGTGCCCATTGTCCCCACTATTATTCGCCTTAGCAATCGAACCGCTCGCGACCTGGGTCCGCCTGGACGGCCAGATCCGGGGCTTCGAATGGTCCGCGGAAATTTCGGATTGCATCGCACTGTACGCGGATGACGTGCTTTTCTTTATGACAGATCCCCGTCGGTCCGGCCCGCGAATACTACAGATTATGCAGGTCTTCAGCGAAACGTTGGGTCTTTACATGAACGTAAACAAGTCAACACTTTGGCCCTTACGAGGCCCTCCCGAAGAGTACAAATGGGCCGAGGACCTCTCTCAAATGCGAGATGGCGTGAAATATCTTGGGGTATACGTAACAGATAAACAGGAAGCCTCCAGAGCATGCAATATAGACACTGCCCTAGCTAAGGTTAAATAAGAACTTAAGTCCTGGTCAGGCCTACCCCTCTCTCTATACAGCCGCTCAGCGATCTATAAGATGATATCCCTCCCACGCCTTCTATACCAGCTTCAAAATCATCCTTACCCCATCCCACAGACATGGTTTCGACAGATCAATTCCATGCTTAGCGGGTTCTAATGGGGGGGTGGGGTGGTCAGACTGTCCCTCCGTACTTGTTTTCTGTCCACGTACTGTGGAGGCATAGCAGCCGCCGATATCCAGTCATATTACGCGGCCTTGCACCTACAAGTATTAAATAACTGGTGGTATAGCGCTAGGGACAAACCGGCATATGCCTTGGAGAGATGGCTGCTGGGAGACCCATCATTGTACAAATATTTATACTGCCGCCCGGACCTCCGGGTGCTCCCTCCGGCCATTAGAGTAGTACTGTTGACATGGTGCCATACTATGTGTTGCATTGGTTGGCAGAATTGTCTCACCCGAGAAGCACCATTATGGAGCAAAAGACTTCTTCCGCAGCTGCAGCGTCTTTCGGGCTTTCAGGGCTGGGACCAGATTGGGATATCCACTCTGGGAGATTTCCTAGAAGGCCATACCCTTAAATCCTTTTCAGACTTGCAAGCAGAATTTACTATGCCCCGAACTCAATTCTACAAATATCTACAATTCTGGTATGCCATCACTCCATATTTAAAAAACCTTGCAGACCTCCCTGAATTCAGCCCATTAGAAGGGAAACTCCTCATGGGGGACCTTGGGACCATAACATTTCCCAAATATATCAGACATTAGTCACTCATAGTGCCTCCACACTAGAGACCCTCAGAGAGACTTGGCAGGCAGATGGGGTCCCTATTGATACTGATGATTGGAGAGAGGCCTTGGAATCCCCACGAGAAGCGGTTGTCTCCTCACGCTTGCGCTTGATTCAGCTCAAATACCTGCACAGAATATACTACACACACTCTAAGCTTTGGAAGGCAGGGCTCATAGCATCCCCAGGGTGTCTAAGTTGCGGTGAAGCGGAAGCCACATTCCTCCACACTGTATGGTCATGTCCGGCCCTGGACAGGTTCTGGAAGGGAGTTTTCAGGTGCCTGACGGAGGTACTGGGTTGATGCATACACAATACGCCTAAGCTAGAATTATTGCACACTACTGAGGATGTCGGGGGGACAGGTATAAGCGACACCTGCTGTTCCTGGGACTCACTCTTGCCAAGCGCGACATAGCCTGCTCCTGGAAAGCAGCTTCCCCACCTTTGCTTGGTGTATGGAAAAAAGGGTTAGACTTCTGCATGGGATTGGAAGAGCCAGTGTTTCGGGCTCGGGGTTGCCCCCAAAAACACACGCGTATATGGCAGCGATGGGACAAATATCGCGGCATAGACTTAACCATATCGACACCAAAGCGCGCAGCACCAGACCTGGAGGGACCACCCCATGGCTGACATTCAGAGCACATACACGGTGTATGGGTGGGAGATGGGAATATTCGCTGGGGACGTGGCAGCAACACTTTATTAAAGTTCCTGGACACCAGTCTGTGTACTTATATTGCAGCAGGTTTACTGTTTGGTTACCAGATGCTACATTGTTTTACAAAATGCCAAATCTATAATCTTGCTCGTCTGTTTGTAACTTGGCTCGTGGAGCACGTTGTCGGCAGAAATCAATAAAATTTGTTTATTAAAAAAAAAAAAAAAAGGGAAATTCAGTATTTATAGTTCCCTGAGCTAACTATAACTTACGCCCCGCAATGCACTGCTTATGACCTCACATATTACATCACTCATGCCTTGGTCCACCCGCTTTAATTTTATATGTTTAGCCCCGGGAGGTGGCGGTCCCGGGAAGAGGGTGGGTCCGGCGGGGCTGCTTGAATACATATTTGTAAGTGCCCCAAGGAGGTGGTGAGTTTGGATTGCATAGGCTCCTCTGTATTATTTTATGATAATTTGTCCCGAGGAGGTGGCGGGCCCCGGGGTGCCCCACGGGCACCCCGCAAACATAAAATACGATGTCTCGGGAGGTGGTGATCTCTACGAGGGGGGCCCCATGTGCCCTCCTCCGATTTGCAGGAGCCCACATTAATTTTTTTCCTAGCGAATTCACGAAGTTGCGGGATGGCAGCTGTCCCCATTCACTTTCTACATCAAATCATCCAATAGAAATGCACAAACTTGATTTTAAAAGATGTCTTGCTGCATCATTTTCAGTACTGACAAGCACTAAGGAAGGCAAAAGCTGAAACGCGTCTGCTTGTATTATTATTAAAGTGTCTGTCCCCGAGAGTGCTCCATATAGTCTTTTGGACTGTGTATGAATATATATATATATATAATATATATATATATATATATATACACACACTGAAAAAAACAAAAGTTATAGGGACATTATAGTTACGAAACAGCATTAAAAAATGTAGAAATTAACTGAAAAACCCAAAGGTTACAGGGACGTTATATTTGGGTGCAGATTTTACACACATAAAACCATAGAAATTCAGCAGTTATAATTATAGTTAGGTCAAGAATCTATAACCCGTGCCCTAAGGTAAATATAAATTGTGCCCTCGCTATGCACAGCTAATTACTCCACATATTACATCAGTTATGACTTCTTCAATGACATCATTGATATCACTGCAACATTTGCAATAAAATTATTGATGAGACAACTGCGGCCAGGCCCTGTGGCCAACCCCCAAAGGCAACCAACCTGCGGGCCCCCTTCCTGGGCTGCTTTTGGCCCTGGGAACCCCACTGCCTGGGGCATGGCACATTTTTTAGGCAGAGGGGGGGCCCAGGGCCCTCCTCCCCGGGCCGCTTTTTGGCCACGGGGAACACATCCAAGGGCTCGTCAACATATTTTAGGGGGAGGGGACACACAGCCCCTCGCATGCAGCCAACCCCACGCCAGGCCTTTGGCCATGCGAATCGGGGGGTTGGACGCATTCAGCCAAATTCTACGCCGCAAAATGGCCTTTGGCTGTACGCAGCAGGGGGTTGCCACAAGCCCTGGCCTATGGCCAATCTCCATAGGCAGCCAACCCACAGGCTCCCTCTCCGGGCCACTTTTGGGCCCTGGGAACCCCACCCTCTGGGGCCTGGTACACTTTTTAGGAGGAGTCCCCGCCCTGGACGCTTTAGGCCCCGGAGATCCCATTCTCCAGGGCCTGACAGCATATTTCGGGGGAGCTCTCCTCCCAAGGCCGATTTTGGCCCCGGGGACCCCAACCCCCACGTCCCGGCATATTTTGTGGGGGAGAGGGGCATGTGTCCCTTCCCTGGGCCGGTTTTGACCCCAGGGGCCCAATCCTCCAGGGCAATGCACATTTGTTGGGGAGAGGGGTACATGGTCCCCCTCCCTGGGCCGTTTTTGGCGCTGGGGATCCCCATTACCCAGGCCCACCACTATACATATGGCGGACATCTCCTGGGGCCTGGCCATATCCTAAAAGGGGAGGGGGCACACAGCCATCGCCGCAGGCCCAGTTCAGCCCCAGGGATCCAATTCACCGGGGCCCAGCAGCTTTTTAAATGGGGAGAGGGGCTTGCAGCCAACGTCCTTGGGCCAATTTTGGCCCCAAGGAGCCCATCCCCCAGGCCTGGCCAACAAATGGTGGGTACCCTGGTGCCCACCCCAGGCAACCACGAAACTATGGTTAGGGACCACACAGGGGGAGCCCCAAGGCCCCACCTCTAGTGGGAGCCTGCACTGCTCCCACCCGCAGGAACCAGCTAATAATCCTGCTCCCTGCAGGCGAGAACACTATTCAGATCTGTTTCCCTGCCCTGAATCTCTGCAGGCAGGGAAAGTCCACTCCCAGATGGCGGGAGCATTTTTTAGCTCCCGTCTGCTGGGAGCAGACTTTGTGTTTGCTCTCGCTTGGCAGGAGTTTTGAAATTGATAACCTCAAGCGAGAGCAAACACAGGTTTTCCTGCCTGTGCGAGCAAGGAAACCGCTATGCCCCGGGACATAGCAGGAGCCGGCCCTGGGGGATGGAGTTTCCAGGGTCATTAATGGCTGTGGGAGGGGGCTTTCAGCTTTTATTGAGGACAGGCCCCAGGGAATGGGGGTCCCTAGGGCTGAAATTGGCCAGGCTAGGTGGGCCACGTGGCCCCCCTCCCCATTACTAATACCGCCAGCCTCTGGGCAATGGGGCCCCCTGGCCCAAAATAGACCTAGGAGGGAGGCCGTGTGCCCCCCTCCCACTTAGTAAATAGACTGGGCCCCTGGGGCTGGGGCTCCTAGGGCTGAAATCGGACAGGGGATGGGGGCCACGCAGCTCCCCTCCTCTTCTCAGTATCGGCCGGGGGATGAGGGTCCCTGGGGTCAAAATCGGCCTGGGGAGGGGGCCACTAGCACCCCCTCCCCCATATTTATACAAACAATTCCCCAACTGGGGGGCTAAAAAGAGAAGCGCAGGACACCATGTTTATTTTTTTTATGCTACGGATCCTCTGCAATGTTTTTTTTTTGTTTTTGGCCACAGGCCTAGGGGGTCATGGTGTTCCTAACCTGCCCCCTTGTATTCTTTTTTTTGCGTTTTTCTTAGGACTCGCGCCGAGTTCCGAGATGGCTGCCATCACTTCCTGTTTGAATTGGTGGCAGCCAATCATATCTCAGCATGAGATCCGTCGGATCTGCGTACCCTCTGTGTCCCAAGATATACATAATTTTTTTTTTTAATTACATAAAAACTACTCAACGGATTTACACTAAATCACAAAAGAGATCTTTCTGACACAAGATCTAGTTTTTTGTCAAATTTGGTGTAATTCTGTTCAGCGGTTTGGTCTGTAGTCGTGTCTAAAATCCCTATACGAAATTGACATTGGAAAGACGCATTTTGGAACCTCTCCCTTTTTCTCCGCCCCTGCTTGACGAATCACTCTGACACTTACAGACAGCAACCGAAGTGAGTTGCAAACTAGTTTTGAAAATTTCATGAAGATTCGTCAAATGGCGCCAAAGTTATTAGCTAAACCAAAAACGATTTTCCATTGGAAACTAGGTACTAACTATAACTACCTACTGGTGACCGCCAGTAGGTAATATGTGTGTGTATATGTATGTATATATATATATCTATATATCAATATGTGTGTGCGCGTATATATATATTCTCTCTCTCTCTCTCTCTCTCTCTCTATAGAAGCTGGGAAATTGAGATAAGGACATTGGGAGGGGGAGATATAAGGAAACTCTGGGTAAAGAGGACAAGAGAGTAGGAAAGGAAGACATGGGCGCTCATACAGTGAGACATGTATATAGACACGTGGAAGGAAATATACTAACACTATAGCAAAGATCTAGTTTCTCTTGGACAGGGAAACACGGATGTTGACACTGAAACAAGGTAAGATGACCAGTGGTTGTGGGAAAAGAAGGGATAGACTCAGACGAAAAGACATATACACAGGCCCAAGGGGAAAGAGTATGGGACAAGAAGTCATATGTAATGACACTGGAAGATAGATATAGTGGGAACTGGGAAAGGAAGCTACAAACGCAGACAGAGAGACCACCACTGACTGTGGAAATATGGAGACACTGGCACAGAGACAGGGAGATGCGGACAATGGAATAGAGACATAGGTACAGGAAGAAACAGGATCCAGCTGCCTTAAATTACTTTTAAGGTTCATACATAGTCGATTCTTGCAATTGATGTTTCAGATATAATTTTCTGTTTGAGGCATTTTCACTGTCAATGGTTTGCATTGATTTGTTTTGTTTCTTCTTGCCGCTGATATAAGACCACACCCTCTGTGTGTCTCACAACCTATTGTTCTGGGCTATCAGACCAGTGCTAAATCTGCTGCAGGAAGTAAGACTCTGTTAGTAAAATAACAAGGTCTCATAATGAGTTGTTGTAGAGCCATGGAAATCTGGATCATGGTAGTTCCTTTATTTACCAGCAATGCTTCAACATGCTGGCTGTTAACAAGTGGCTCAGTGATATCAGCTTACTGTGCATTACAAGAACGAGGTTCTGTCCATGAGGACCCGCAAGGATGTGGCAGGTAAGTCTGATCGCAGCTTCAGGCATACATAGTGTTTCTTGCGGGATAAATGTGTCTCCTCGCCGCTAGTAAGGGTAGGAGGGAACTGCAGTGCTTAGTTCTGACACATTAACAGGAACATAAAGAAAGAAGCAAAGAAATAGGAAGGCAATGAACACAGCTGTGGGAATTAGGAAGCTGCCATTGGTAGATTGAATTGGCCGCATATTTTCTGAAAGGCAGGAATCGGGCCATTAAATTTGTTTATCCTTTGTTCACAACCTGCCACGATCATCACTTCTTTAATCCAATCCGCATCTAATGAGGCTTGCAGTGACTTTCATTTTCACAGTACAAAGAATTTTGCAACAGCAAGGTTGCAGGAAGCCAGGTTCACCAGTGGCTATTTACACCAGAATAGCTTAACAAGATGTGCAATATAGCCAAAGACGTCATGACCTGAAAATCCACAAGAATACATCATAGATGCCAATATCTGAAACCCTAACATTTTGCATCTCCTGCAGTTCAAATTGTAACTGAAGTTAACTAAGTAGAGCCTTGTGGGGACATCGTGCAGTATCTTCTAAATGCTGAATTGTAAATCGACTTCTCTGCGCACCTGTTTTTGTAGGGACAAAAGTTCGGAAAAGACCACTTCAGCATACTGCGTAAATAAACATTCTTGCCACTGTGCCCCTGAGTGATTCAACAACCGGGCTCAAAAAGAATGAATCTACAATGATACCAAACAGGCACAAGATTACACCTCCAGATCGAACCCATATGAGTACAGAGATTCTTATCAGAATGCGGCTTCTTTCTAGAGAGACAAGTGATAATATCTGAGCAATTGAGAGATGACCAGATAATCCTTTGATCTGACATATTACAAATATTTCAATTAGCCTCCATTCAGGAGGTCTCTGGCTGCAATATTACAGTTTAGGAGGTCTCGGCTGCAATAATTCTAGTCTCTTCCCATTCCAATAGAAGGAACGCCCATCAATTAAGTCTTGCAAATATCTACAGCATTGGATACACATGAATATATCTACATGCCTTTTCTTGGTTGCGTAGTACATTTGTCCCAGATCACGTGTACAAGGGAGTAATTGTCATTCAATCCCAACCCAAACAGGTTTGAGTGTAACTGGAAGTAGTCTAACGAGGCATGACAACTGAGGCGTCACTTAGTAAATTTGCAAGTGTGCCAATTGCCTGCCATTGTTATAGCATTTGACTTAGATGGCTTTGAGTCTAGGCTTGGCAGAGTTCCATATACATTTTGTTGCACACTGAGTCCAATTTGAGCATAATTAATGTAGGTAATATTAGAAAAAATCGTGCCAAAGTTGTAGCTGAACTTAGATGCTGTGGATATCTTCACTGTTCGCATCCCTTCCCACAGGGAAAGATGAAGGCACACCCAGTCAAGTAAGTTTGCAGATTTTTTCCACAGTTCCCTGCATCATTTCCTCGTGGCTTTGGTAGACTAAAATGCCCAAATATCTCAAGTTTTTGGGTACCATCTCAAAGGATAGTCCCCTAGAGTCGATTCTCCTGTAAAGCTGGTCATAGGAAGTGCTTAACCCTTTAATAAGTTAATTCTGTAGCCAGAGAAAGCACACAATTCAATTATTGTATCTAGAATGGCAAGGTTTGAACATCAGGTCATGATACAATGAGGAGCGTATCATCCAGACAGAGAAGTACTATGATGACCCAAAGATGTTTCATTATGTTACGTGCTGTTTGACTGCCTAATTGTTGCTGCTGGGAGTTCCAGTGCCTCTAGAGACGGCAGAAAGCCACCACAATTCATCTGAGCCACTGGTTATGAATGAAAAGTACAAACTTTGCGCAAAAAATCAGGACCTAATCAGGCTGTCAAAATAGTTCTAAGAAGGTACCCCCATTCCACTTAGCCAAAGACTTTTCGGGGCTGACTGAGAAGGCTACTTCATCCTCCCATTTATTTAGAATTTGACATATGAGCTGCTGCACAAGTCTCATCTTGTGTCTTGAGGAATGATCCAGTACAAACCACCTGTGTGGAGTGCACAGGAGTTGGTGTTACAAGCTTAGGCCTGTTGGCCAACACTGTAGCAAGAATATGAATGTTTGCATTCAGTAAGGGATAGTGTCAATATACATTTAAAAGGGCGTACCTACATCACACAAACTCAAATGTTTTTTAAATGGGTGATTAAATGGATGTTCATAAGTATACATAAAAGCAACATCTGTGTGTCTGGAAGTGAGATTAAAGCATCTAGTACAATAGGCCAATTTGGCATCTGGTCAGCACTGTACACACAACTGACCAGTAACAAAAGGTATGGTACAGGTTGCTTGGTGTACCAGAAATCATCCACTAGTATTTGCTCTGTTTACCAGCCATGCATAGCTGAATATTTCTCCATGATGTAAGCCACTTTGGGTGATGCTACCCCGTACAAATAGATAAAGCTTCCAAATGCCTAGTATCCAGTCAGAAGGATGTCCAGCAGGATCATATCAGCTTTTCTTAAGCATTTGGATAGCTGTGAGGGGTGGAAGAGTTCGATGGAGTATGGCTGTCCATAGCCTCCTGGAATAGACAAAGGGTCTTATAAAGGTTTCTTTCCTTTTACTGAAAAGTAGTGCTGTCTCTTCAGTGCTGGAGTAAAATGATAGTGATGGTAGACCAGGTTTGTGAGGCAGAGGGGTAATTCTTACTCATACACTATCCCCCTGGTATGCTTGCTGCAGAGCAATACGAGTGGAGCTTTCCTAAGAGCTGCTTGACAAGCCTGTCTCCATGCTATGTCTGGGTTTTCCCCTGCTCCTGGTGGGTTTTGGTCAGCAAACCCTCCACTGCCACTTCAGACAAAGAAGCTGCTTGGGGAGATAACTACCCCCACCTCCCCACGATCACCTGGCTCCTCTAATATATGGTGACCCAGAGCATTCCTATCTGTCCCAAAATGCAGTCAACATTTACATGTTTCCTCTTCATGAGGTTCAGCATAGGCTTTCAAAACTATGTTGATACCCAGATATTTTTCAGACTATAATTCAAATAAATATTTCAAATATTGATAAACGTTCAATCACACATCTTGCTGGATGAAGAAAAATGGCTTAGTGTACAAATCTAAACGAAGCTACTATTGTGTCCTTCTAGCAGAATCTATTCCTAGCAGGAATTATCCCAACTGTGGGGGGGAAAAAGTAAAATCTGGGGACATCGTTTTTGATTCATTTATGTCCTTGATTTGTCAAGCAGATCTATATCATTATATAAGTATCAGATCAAGAGAAACATTATCATGACCAATGTTCCCAGAACCAAAGACACAAACAGCATGAAACTGTGTAATGACATTGTACACAGGCTACAAGAAGGCCCGGGAGTGGTCCAAATATGCAGATGATATATTATAGGCTTGAACAATTCTGTAAAATCTCCACTTTAGGCAGAAATGAAACTTCTGGCCCCTTAAGCTTCAACAAATAACTACTCCTAAATATATTGATGATCAGACTCTCTCACATGGGAGGTCACCTGTTGTGTTACCTGGGCCCGGAGCTTTAGAACAACCTGCTTTGACAAGCTGCAGCCTGAGCAATCACCCTGCATTCAGAAAAGCTGTTAACTCGTACCTGTGTTAATTGTTAATTCTCTGTATTGTTGCTTCCCTTCTTCTGGTCTCAATGTGTTCTTCTCTTTAGTTCAAGATCTTTCGAGCGAATATGCACCTTATAAATATACTAAATAAATGCTAAAAATATGCAATTTTAAGAACTTAGAGGATCAAAACTGAGCAATATAATGCGCTATTTCTTTTATATATAGATGTATTTATTTCAGTAGAACCACTTATACATAAATAAACGGATATTGACATTCATTTTTCAAACAATGCATAAGCTATAAATGTAAACTTAAAAACAATGCTATAAAAAGAAACACAAATATGGATTATCATAATACTATTTCCAATGCATCCCACGTCAGTGTGTCCATTAACAATGCAAAAATAATGTGCTGTATCCATCAACTTCCCTCTAAAAGCCCAAGACCAAAATATCCTGAGCATTTAGAAAGGGGCAAAAGTGCAAAGTAAAGTGCTACACTAAACAACTTCTACACATAAAACTCACAACACCACGTTCTACGGGAAACAGATACCAGAGCTGCTTAGATAGTCTCAATTGATTGTTCCTTTTAGCACGTAAATATTCAAATTGCCTCACTCTAGCCATTTTGGCTAGCCATTGGTTAAACAAAGGGCACCTTGCCGCTTTCCAATGTTGAAAAATCAATGACCATGCAACTGCAATAATTAAAAAAAAATCAAAAATCTGTTCACTCTTTAGTAATGTCTATTATTAACTGAAAGGCTAATTGCACAGTCGATGGATCAGGTGCACCCTTTTCGCAAGCTGCTGGCTCAAGAAAACAAATATTTGGCCCCAAAACGTGTCTGGAGCCGTGCAAGCATAAAAAAAGTAAATACAGTCCCACTGCAAAATTGTGTTGCACTTAAAGAATTGATGTGGGACATTAGGAAAACATTTATGTAGAAATTGGGGGAATTGTACGACATCCACCTAGCAAAACATTCCATTCTTTTACATTTGGCCGATCTAAAGAGTTTATGCCCAAAACAGGAAATCTTTGCCCACTGCTTAAGGGAAATGGTGCACCCAGTTGCAGAATGTATTTTAGAAAGAAATTTCGGAATTACTTAATCCTGTAAATTCTGAAGCAAAACCCTATACCAATTGCCCAATCCTAACAATTTATTTTTTTAAAGAAATTTCAACAGTTGGAAAGTATAATCCCCTTTGGTTGGAGCACAGTCCTTCAAAAACCTTGAAATTCGTGCCAAGCTGAGCTATAATGTGACCTTGCTCTCACTCCGTAGCAGAGCTATCTGATCCATGTGATATTTATTCTAAAATATGCTAATGTATTGAATCCCTGCCTCATCCATTGCTCGATTAATTGCCCACACATATGCAACCACAAACTTCTACAACCTTGCAATGAAAAATAGGTGGTAATCCAGTATCCCATACTTTAATCCAATTTCATTTTTTTCTCAATATCATTTCTTTTGATATTTTATATCCAGTGTTTAGAGCATTTACAATTTTTTGATGAAAAAAGATGAAGCTTTGACTCTTTCTGAATTGCTATTCCCAAAATGCTGCCAGAAGACAAAGGGTCAGTAAACAGGTGAGAAATTGAATCTAATAAGGCGGATGGATAATATAAATGGAAGTCCGGTAGTGCCAGTCCCACCCCCTGATCCTTACTAAATTGAATATTGATCAGATTACTATGAGGCCACTGAATTCTCCACAGAAACTTTGTGGTTAAAGTGCATATCTCGTTAAAATACAATTATTTAGGGGGCGGACCCAAGAGGCTCATCATGGCGGACGCGCTCTGAGCGAGCTCCGCTGGCTCATACAATATCCTTCAATAATCTTACCCGCCATCGCTGCACATTACTTTCCCGATGATCCTTGGTGCCCACGTGCCTTGGGAAGCAGCTGGGGCCGCCCGTGGGTCCCGTGGTGTGATCAGCGCGGCTGGGGCTGCCGCGGGCCGGTGCGCTCGGTCGGCCGCGGCCTAGCGGGAACAAAGAAAGACAGGAGCTGCTTCAGGGTTCCCGGGCTGCCGAGCTGAGAGGCCGGACTGGAGGACACTGTGGGGCCCCATCGGAGGTTGACTGCTGCCGAGTGATGCCGTGGCCTGAGTGGGGACAATAGCCCGCGATCTGGCGACACCGCAGCCAAGCGGTGGAATTGGAGGCTGCCATCCGGCGTAGAGGTGAGGCACCCATTAGGGGTGTCAATCAATCAATCAATCAATCAATCAATCAGAGGCGGCCGGACCAGGCTCCGGTGTGGCTTGCGGTCGGGGGGGTCGAGAGGGACCCCCCCCCCACCTCCTGGCCTCCCTCTCGCATCTGGACCTGGGGCTGTGCTGCTGCCCCGAGGCCCTGCTCTACTGGCTGGTCTTGTGTCTTGTTTTCGTCTGTCAGATTCCTTCTGACAGTGGTGAGTTTTTGGATACCGAGGCGGTAGCCTCATTACTCCATATTCATTTTGAGTTTTTTAGTCGCTGTTTAGGTTGTCTTATTGATGTGTGACGCTTTGTCACCGTTGAGGTTGTATCACGAGGTCAGCGCTGTGATAGGCCGTGGGTTGCGGCCAATTGGGTTTGCAGAAGTGTCAGCAAGTTTTATCGCAGAGTCTTGTTTTCGTCTGTCAAATGTCTTCTGGCGGTGATGAGCTTTTGATGGCTGCCGCGGCGGTTGCCTTCTGACAGTGATGAGTTTTGGATGCCTGCCGAGGCGGTTGCCTTCAGGCAGTGATGAGTTTTGGATGCCTGCCGAGGCGGTTGCCTTCAGGCAGTGCTGAGTTTTTGGATGCTGTGTTGCTGTTTCAGTTTCACAAGGTTAGCGCTTCGATGGGCCGCGGGTAGCGGTCAAATGGGTTTGTAGAAATGTCTGCAAGCTTCCTGATCAGTGGGTTTTCTTTTTGATCCAATCCTTTGTAGAATGTCCTGTTGAGTTTGCGGAGATGGTCGTCCAACATCTCAACGCCCAGGTCTCTGTGGAGGTCTGCTGTTCTTGTGAAGATAGGAGCACCTGTTGCAATCCGTTACTGGCTGGTTGTAGCGAGCCAGTAATTTAAAGAGAGACAGTGACCTGCTGCGTTGGATTGTAGAAACCAAAGCCCACAATAAGGTTGATACTCCTGCAGGAGGCAGGCGGGAGCACCCTGCGTGGCCTTCGAGGCCTCTATTCTGAGGGATTGGCACAGAGGAACCACTGGGAGACCTATACCTGGCACCTACAACATAAGCGACGATAAGGCCTAGCCTGTTCCTAGAAGGTTACCAGGACCTGAACAGACAGCTATGGGGGCTAAGTCCACTGCGCTGCTGTACCTAAGTGGTTGCCAAAGACTGTGGCACAGATCCCCATTTAGGGAGAGCTAAATCATGTCTAAAAAAAAGGCCCCTGGGCCGGGCCCTAAACAGAGCACTATGGACCGCTATAAGGCAGCGGCAGCGCAGTCCACTGAGGCCACGGACGCCATGTCTGGCTCTCCAGATAATGCGGCCCTCCTGGCGGCCATCCAGGCGGGCACTGGAAACCCAGATCGGCGCGGTGGGAACGAAGGTTACACTCCTACGACAAGACCTCCGCAACGCCGTTGAACGCATTACAGCAACTGAGACGAAAATAGCAGTGGTTTAAGACACTGTAACTACACTACAACACAAAGTTACCTCCCTTGAACAACTGACCAAGGGACTGGCCCTTCCAGTGGAAGATGCAGAGGGTCACGCAAAGAAAAATAATCTCTGCTTTGTTGGTTTCCCTGAAAATTGTGAGGGCGACCACGCAGGAAAGTTTCTTACACAGTGGCTCCATTCTTGGATCCCGGCCGACGTCCTTTCGCCATGCTTCGTGGTGGAGTGTGCACATAGGGCCCTGCAGCAGAGGCCTCCGCCGGGGATCAGGCCGCGCTCCATGATTGTACGTATCTTAAACTTACGGGACATCATCCAGCAGCGTGCTGGGACACAGACAGATCTTACTTATGAGTCCCAGCGGATCATGATATTCCCGGACTACACGAAAATGGTTCAACAGCAGCGCCAGTCGTTCACCGCGGCCAAAGCACGTCTTCGTGATCTCAAGATCCCCTACATGCTCCTCTATCCGGCCCGCCAATGTGTGGTCTTTAACTCTCGCACCATCTTTTTTGATACCCAGGAGGAAGTTTTTATTTGGACGGATGAACAACGTTCCTTGAAGCCACATACCCCACTGCACAGAGATTCCGATTCCTCGACGGGGGATTCGACCAGGCCGCAGCCGAAGCCCAAGGATAAGCGACGCCACAGGTCCCGATCCACATGGCGTTCCAAAAATAACAAACTAGACGCTGAACACATGCTGTCTCAACAGAAATAAGATTATTTATTACGTGATTCTCCTCTCCCCTATGGGTTGTGCATCGATTTTCACTATTGTGCATGTGCTGGTGTTCAGGTTGAAATTGGCCCTACATATGGTTAGCTCATGTCCTCCTGTAGAACTCGGGGTAGTATAGGGGCACAGGGGATCCATTGGGGAGTCAGCGTTCTTCCACCCGTTGGAGATGGGACGCAGTGCTTCCAACGACAGATACTTCAGTCGTTACGAGGTATTGGGGTGGGTTAGGGAGGGGTGGGACTGTTGTGCGAGTTAAAGGTTGTATTGTTTTGTTTTTTGCATGCTGCCAAGTTCGAATGTCCCTAGGAACACACTTTCTCGGTCTCTCTAATATACCACATCTCTCTCTCATACAACAATGGTGACAGACCTAACAGGGAACTCTCCAGGCCAGATACACGTTGTGAGCTGGAATACGAGGGGTATGTTAGACAAGATTAAGCCGGGCGCGGTGCTCCGCCATGCTAAACACATAGGAGCAGATGTTCTTCTCTTACAAGAGGCACATATGCTTGGCACGAAGGCCCCCTGTCTTGCCCGATATGGTTTTGTACACGCCTTCCATGCAGGATTTGTGCGGGGCTACAGAGGTGTTGCCATATTGATTCACCGCCGGGTCTCATTCACACTGATACAAAAATGGGTTGACCTACATGGTAGATATATTTATGTGCATGGGGAGGTTGCTGGGGAGCAGATGGTATTAGGCAGTGTCTATGCCCCTTCACCTCTAGGTCAGAGCTTTCTGGATCACCTGGTCGGAAAATGGGGTGGCATGCCGGAGGATCTAGCAGTGGTGGGCGGGGACTGGAATGACGTAATGTTCTCAGGGATAGATAGGTGGCGCCCTGCGGAAACCACGACAAACCCATCCGATTCTAAATTACATACCTTGGTAGACATGGTGGGCTGGGTGGACACATGGTGTATACATCATCCCAAGGAGGCCAGCTACACCTACTTTTCCCACACCCATACCTCCTATTCTCGGCTAGACTACATATTTGTTCCCCGCACGTATGCCCATATGGTCCCGAAGGCAACGATATTACCTAGGGGTCTGTCAGATCACTCGCCCGTAGCTATACATCTTCAGATTGGTCGGTGCCAACCTCCCTTTCGGTGGTGGCTTTCGGCATGGCATTTACAATACCCGACATATAGGGCCCATATCCATAGCGCACTTTCCGACTATATATCATATAACACAGGGACAGTCTCTTCGGCACGCACCTTTTGGGAGGCCATGAAGCCCACATTGCGGGGAGTGGACATTAGTTTCTGTACAGCGGAGCGACGTAGGCGACGGCAAGCACTCATTCAACTGGAAGCTCAGATTATGACAATGGAACGGCGGGCCCGGGACGTGGCGGCTACGCGTTGGCAACTGCGGGTTTTCCAACAACAATATCATAGCTTGCAGTTGGACGAAGCGCGGAATGCGTGGCTCGCTACGCGAAGCAGAATCTATCAGTGGGGTGATAAGTCTGGAAGACTTCTCTTTCGACTATGTCAACAAGCACGAATAAATACTCCTATGCCGAGCCTTCGAGACTCTGATGATGCCCTGATTACTGACCCTGCTGTGTTGGCTGACAGCTTTGTCGAATATTATTGAGCGCTATATACTGCCAATGAGGTCCTTGATCCCTCCGAAATAGAGCAATTCTTTATCAATATCCTCCCGAAGGCCCCCTCTGATAGGCCTGCGAGTCACTCGAGGCCCCCCTGTCCTTGGAAGAAACAACCACCGCAATGGTGGATCTACACACGGGTAAGGCACCGGGCCCTAATGGTCTTCCCAGGGAATTTTATAAAGCCTACATAGCCCTGTTAGGCCGTCATTATCTTGAGGCCGTACATGAGGCCAGACAGCATGCATGCCCCCTGATTGGCGACGCGCGGAAATTGTCGTGTTCCACAAACCAGGACGCCTTCCAGAACTCCTCGCATCTTACAGGCCCATTTCTCTTTTAAACATAGAGGCGAAGTTGCTAGCAAAAGCACTCGCCACCAGACTTTTGGCTCATCTCCCTGATCTGATCCATCCGGATCAGGCCGGCGTTATGCCCCGGCGGGCCATGCGTCATAATATACGCAGGGTACATAATGCAATCGCGGTTGTAGATCACCTTCACGGCCCTGCTGCCCTAGTGCTAGCCGATATCGATAGAGCATTCGACTCGGTCAGCTGGACATATTTATTCACTCTCTTAAAGCGTTTAAATTTTGGCCCAAAGTTCTTATCATATATTTGTCTGTTATTTTACGGATTGACCGCCTCCGTGCGTGTTGCCGGTAGGGTGTCTACACCATTCCCAATCAGCCGGGACACTAGACAAAGATGCCCACTCTCCCCTTTGTTGTTCGCTTTGGCCATTGAACCGCTAGCGGCTTGGATCCACTTAGATGCTCAGGGGCTTTGAGTGGACCGCCGAAATTTCTGACCAGATCGCGTTATACGCCGTCGACGTCCACTTCTTTATGACAGACCCTCATAGGTCCGGCCCCAGAATTCTCCAAATCATGCGCATATTTGGCGAGACTTCGGGACTCTTTATGAATGTAAACAAATCTACACTCCGGCCTCTGCGTGGAACGGACGACGATTATAGATGGGATACAGACCTCTCTCAGACTCAAGAGGGCCTGAAATATTTAGGGGTTTTCATCACGGATAGGCAGGACATGGTGTGGGCCCGCAATCTAGACATGGTCCTCACCAAGGTTAAAACAGAACTAAAATCCTGGACGGGCCTACCCCTCTCTCTATATGGACGGTCGGCAATATTCAAGATGATCTCTCTCCCCAGGCTCCTATATCCGCTCCAGAATCACCCCTAACCCATTCCACAAACGTGGTTCGGACAGATAAATTCCATGTTAAATGGGTTTCTCTGGGTGGGGGGTGGGAGCAGTCAGACTGGCGCTCTGCACTTGTTTTCTTTCCTCCTATTGTGGTGGTATTGCAACGGCCGATATACAGTCATACTATGCGGCAGCGCAGCTACAGGTGCTTAATGACTGGTGGTACTGCCTAAGAGAAGAACCTGCATACAGTGTCGAGAGATGGCTTTTGGGAGACCCATCGGTACATAAATTCCTATATGGACATTGTTGGACTTGGCCCTTTTTTACAGGGTCATCCCTAAACTTTTTGCCTTTCTCCTAGCCTTTTTTCTGACATGGTGTTGGTGGTTTTAGGACTCTGGGCACTTTAGCACTGCTGTCCAGTGTAAAGTGCGTGTGCTCTCTGTGATAAATATGGTAAGATTGGTCTACACCTGTTTGGCCTATTTAATTTACCTGTCAGTCCCTTGTAAAGTGGTATCTCGTATACCCAGGGCTGGTAAATTAAATGCTACTGGTGGGCTTGCAGCGCTGATTGCGCCACCCACCAAAGTAGCCTTTCAAACCTATCTCAGGCCTCTGCCATTGCAGGGCCTTTGCGCGCAGTGTTATTGCCGCTGTGACGTGGCACCTAAAGTGTGTGCCATGTCCGTGACCCCCCTTTTACTACATATCAGTCACCCCTAAGGTAGGCCCTAGCTAGCCCTATGGGCAGGGTGCATTGCAGGTAAAAGATAGGACATGTACCTTAAGTGTGTGACATGTCCTGGTAGTGACAAACAGCCATTTTTGGTTTCTCACTACTGTGGGGCTGCCCTCCCATAGGAATGCATTGGGGATTCCCTGATAAGTGTTTCAGTGGTAATCCCTGATATGAGAGGCGCAGTGTGGTCAAGTTTGGTATATTTGGAATAGTGATAATAAATGCTGCGCAATGGTGTGCGCAGATTTATTATAACTATTTTAGAAATGCCACTTTTAGAAGTTGGCATTTCTGTGTGCTATGTGTCTGCCTGCTTGATGTGAATTGCATGTCTGGCTTTTGAGTGACAGGGGCTGGGAGGTGTGTGTGGCTCCAGGAGGGGCAGGGTGAGTCAGCGCTAGGCTGAATGGGACATCTACATTTTGAGTAGTGGGAGAAGTCCCTGGTCCCTGAATAGGTCAGTGCCTGTCCTGTACAATGCTGGCTCCGCCCCACTGTGGTGTGTCTGATCACCTAGCCCCCACCTGACAAAGGGGAAGAGGAGCTTGCAAAACAAAGTGCTCCAAATCCCCCCTGAACCAGTTGCATCTGGTTCCCCCACGCCCTGCACTACAGACAAAGGATGGTGTAGTATAAATGTAGGGACTGTGACCCCATGAAATGGTTCTGGTGCTGTGCTGTTCCTGACGTGCTGGGGGCTTGCTGCTGCTGGGGCCCAGGAGGAACCGCCATGGGGGCTTGCCTCCCTGCTGGAGGGCCCTGTGTGCTGGCCTCCCTGGGCCCAGCCTTTGCCCCCTGAAACTTTGCTCAAGCGCCTTGAGAGCGCTTTACTTTTATTGCCCTAGAAGAAGAGGAGCGTGCGTGCTCCGCAGCACTGTGCCGCACATCGTGGAGAGGAAACCCCCGGCTTGGGGATTCCCTCGGGTGCTTTATACAGAGCGGGTGCCCACCCCGCATTGGCTCGCCGATACAGCGGGTGCCCCCCGCAGCTTGACCGACTTGGAGAGCGGGTGTATGCTTGTGAGGACCGGAGCGGGAGCCCACCCCGCCGGTCTGTGCCCCTGCGTGAGGCCGCCGAGAACGCTGAGGGCCGCCGCGCTGCCTGCGGCGACCCGGAAGCCAGGCACGAGCCGCCTGGTTGGGGGTGGAGCCACGCGCCTTGGGCGGAAGTGGCGGCGAGTGATTCGCGGGGCTCCCATGTGGAAGGGAGAGCCCCTCGGGCAGCAGCGGAGTTAGTGTCTACGGTGCAGAGGGGCCCGAGGCACATTGTCGGTGCTTGCCCCCGCTGCACTCAAGGAGAAGAGACCCCGGAGAGGAGGGGGACTCCCCGGTGCACCTGAGAGAGAGCGGGGCTCCCGTGAGCTGAGTGGAGCCCCGCGTGGCCATCCCAAGAGTGCCGGTGCCCAAGGATTGGCCAAGGGAAGACCTGCAGAGTCCTCCAGAGAGCCCGGTGAGTGGGGCTCAGTTCTAACTTGGTGGGGGTGGTGTCGAGGCACATTGTTGGTGCCTGCCCCTTGTGGTCGTACTGAGGGCCCCGTAGTGCCCGTGCTGGTTCTACAGCTGCCCCGCCTGGCAGTGGGCAGCTGCAACGTGGGGCCATAGTTGTTTTGGAGTCCCAGGGGGCCCAAGAGGCACCGTGAGTGCCTGACCTTATTTGCGCATTTTATTCACAGCTGCCCTGCGAGAGCCCTGGGCAGCTGTAACGTGGGGGCCAGTTCTTTTAAGTAAAGGAGGGGTGAGTACACCCCATGCCCCAGCGCATTTGCGCACTGTGTGGTCGCTGCTGAGGCAGCCAGGGGGCCCTGTGAAAGGTCCCCCCCGAGAACCCTGACATTTTTGGGACAAGAGGCATTGGAGCCCCGAGTAAGGCCAGTAGGCCGGGGGTCAGGGTTGGATACCTGGTGAGTGTACTGTGGTGCACACTTGGTTTATGCTAAAATGTGATTTATTGCCTAATGTCATGTTATGGTATTTTAGGATGGTGTCTAATGCTAATGTGATAATGCTTAGGTCATTATGGTACCAGTAGTTACTGGTTGTGTTTTGCATTTACCTACCTGTTCTGATGGTTCTGACCGTGGCCCGATTGGCCTGGTCCTGTATATAATCCCTGTGAATATTGCCCGTGCCAGTTGGCACAGTGTAAATGTGTGATTAGGTTTCTAATGTGTTTATGATAATACAAAGGCTATTTTTTATATAACCTTGCGTGGAGTTTCTTTTGTGGTGTGCCTAGTGCGTTGCTGCTGTGTGTGTGTGTTGCGCAAACGCTTTACACATTGCCTCTGAGATAAGCCTGACTGCTCGTGCCAAGCTACCAAGGGGGTGAGCAGGGGTTATCATCAGTGTGTAACTCCCTTGCCCTGACTAGAGTGGTGGTTTCTGCCTGGCTTAGGCGCAAGCCCTAGCCAACCAGAAATCCCAGTTCTAACAGACATGCTAATACCCAGGCCCTCCCTTCAGCCACAAAGGTGGTTCTTGCAGTACGGCGACAGTCTCTTCGCCGTATCGGCTGGCTAAATAGGCTCACAGGCAGGGCCCCACTATGGTGCAACCGCCTTCTTCCACAATTACAATGCTTGCAGGGCTTTCAAGGATGGGACCGAATTGGGATTTCTACATTGGGGGGACGTCCTACAGGGCACTCCTCTTAAATCCTTCTCAGACATACAGAGGGAATATTACATGCCACACAGCCAATTTAATAAATATTTACAGTTCCGTCAAGCACTCCTCCCCTATCTCAAAAATCTCGCAGAACTCCCTGAATTCAGCCCACTGGAGGAAAAACTTCTTATGGGTGACCTACAAGATCACACAATCTCTAAAATATATCAAACCCTGGTTACCCACAGTGCATCATCACTAGAGTCCCTTCGAGAGGCCTGGCAGGCCGATATCGGCCCAATCGATAATGATGACTGGAGGAAGGCTCTGGAGTACCCCCGAGGAGCTGCCATCTCGTCGCGATTGCGGCTGATACAGCTAAAATACTTGCATAAAATATATTTTACACGGGTACAGCTTTATAGAGCCGGGCTCATTGCGTCCCCTACATGTTTACACTGTGGAGCGGAAGAGGCCTCCTTTCTACATACGGTGTGGACCTGCACAGTCCTGGACAGGTTTTAGAAGGGAGTTCATAGATGCTTATCTGCGGTATTGGGATGGACCATAGGCACTACACCACGACTAGCCCTACTTTATATTGCAGAAGATATTGGGGGCAAAAGATATAAGCGCCACTTGTTGTTCTTAGGATTAACCCTGGCCAAACGAGACATCGCATGCTCCTGGAAAACACCCTCTGCACCACTTAGGGGTCTGGAGACTGGATCTAGATTTTTGCATGGGATTGGAAGACCCGTCTTCAAGGCCCGGGGCTGCCCTCAGAAACACGCACGTATATGGCAGCGTTGGGCGGACTATCGAGGAATTGTACTGACCCCTCCGACTCCACCACCACCTTACGGATATGGAGGTGCTACCCCATTCATAACGCTATTTTCATATATACTGTTGCCAAATTACTGATTAAGTAGATAAGCCGAGACAATATCCAGGGACTGGACTATCTTGCAAAGATATAATTCCATTCTGCCTCGATCGCAGCTGGTTGCGTGTTCTGTTTGATTTTGGTTACATTGTTAAATTAAGTAACTGTTATTTTTGCTTATGCATGTCAACGTTACTATTGATCAATGATTGTATACTGTGGCTCCTGGAGCTTGATATTGGCAAAAAAAAACCTCAAAGTATGTTTATATAAAAATACAATTATTTACTTTAATCGGAACACTAGTGAATTAAAATACAAATAAGGGTTGGATCGACATTTTAATTAACGAAACTCTGCCTTAAATCGACAAAGTTAGAAGACGCCAGCCTTCTGATAATTTTTTGAAGTTATTTGATGTCATCCTGTAGTTAATCTCCAAAAGGTCAGTGATGTCAGAAGTGACACCACAATACCTAATGGGATAAATTGGAGAAAACTAGTCCCTGATTTGAATAATAAGATCCAACCTTAGAGCATTAAACAAAAGGATCTCCGATGGTTAATCTTCGACCAACCAACAGATGTAAACTCATTAATCCTATCCAACGTTTTCTGGATATTCGCTTACCTTGCTGCTAAATAACAATATACACATATCATCTGCGAATAATTTTAACTTAGACGCACCTAAAAGAGAAGGTAAGATTGAACTGTCACTATGAAAAAATAGCCAATGGCTCCATTAAAAAAAAAAAAAAAGAATAAAAAATAAGTCCTCTGTAAACTGTAATGAAATCCATCTCTTCGATGTTTATTCAAAACAGCAAAAAAACTGGGAATAATATTGTTATTTCAAAGGTAACTCAGTTTAAGAATGTAAGTGCTGAAAACTACTGAAATAAAGCACAAGCTTTACAACGCATTTCGAAAATGCTACACGCTGTGGGACCTGTGTGTTTA
Organism: Calotriton arnoldi; assembly: GCA_963921515.1. NCBI lineage: Eukaryota > Metazoa > Chordata > Amphibia > Caudata > Salamandridae > Calotriton > Calotriton arnoldi. The sequence goes on from CAWUFW010002974.1 coordinate 221,354, forward strand.
CTTCTGCTTTCAGGTTTAGTAATAGCATACTTTTCAGTATACGTCCTCCCCTACCTAGCCTCACATTCGTTTACTCATCATAAATGAATTTAAACCTCCCAGCCGCTCCCCCAACAAGAGAGAACCCTGGGTCCAGCCCTCCCCTCTATCCCGAGACTGTCACTCTGCCGTTCATCCTTTCAGCAGCCTCGTCCGGTAATCTCCCTCGCCAAGTCCAGGCTCGCGCCTGCTGTCTCCGGCGAACCGCGGGTTAACGTCTACGTCCCTCAACTCCCACAGTCCTTCGCGCACTGCAACGTAGCGCAATATGGCCGCTGTCTGAAGATCCGCAGACAACACCGGCAACACCGAGCGGAACCAGACAGGCGCGGCAGGTGAGGGGGGCAGCGTAGATGGGTACAGCTCGAAGGGGAGCCGGGGGACCTAGTGATGAGATGGTGGGTGATAAGTGAGATGGAGTAGTATAAAGGGGATGAGGGGGGATGGCCCCAGTACAAGGATGTTTGCTAAAATGGGGGTACTCGGAGATGCGTATCCCTCAACCTGCTCACTGTCATTCGATGTGTTCTGTTTAATGCTGTGGATGTCCGCCTTTTTTGGGAGAATATTTTTGTATAGGGGTTACCTGTGGATGGCGATTCCTGGGGGGGGGTGTTGAGACCGAGAAAATGGGCTCGGGGTGTTAGAGGGGGATCGTATATCATGGCGAAGGAATGAGGTATTAAGAAGATAGCACCGGTAATTTAAAGCCAGGGACACATTGGAGGCACCGAGGTGAGAATTTATATAGAACCCCCCCCCCCCAGCCTGCCTTATGTTTACGTTATGTTTATGTTGTTCTGTATGGCACGAAGAATTTTTCGGTTCTGAATGGGTCGTAAATGTGTATTGGACAGTCTGACCAAGACAGGCTTAGCCTTCACCCGGAATGTAAGGTGCGAACCAGGACAGTTGGTCCTTGTAAGAGGGCACTTGCATATAACCTGGGGAAGAGAGATTGGGAGCGTTCGGGCGCAATGAAAAACAAGCATTGGCATAGCCAATAGGTCTCGCTTTTGGGACCTTATAAGTATTTAGTTATGCAGCACAATATCCTTGGTGCAACAACATCAACTGTTGCATGGCTAAACACTTATGAGGTCCCAAAGGCGAGACCTATTGGCAATCCAGTGAATCTAGTGAGTGTTAGAGCTGTGCAAGACAGACAGATGGGATGCAGGGGAGCAGTAGGGTGAGGAGGACCTCAGCTATGAACATAGTGTTGCTCCAACCCAGGAGACAAGGCTTAACTGGGAGGTGGTGAATAATGAGGTAGGGTTTCTCCTGAGTGCAACGCTGAATATGTTTTACTCATCCTATTTTTCTCTGGGTGATACACAATGGCCCACTGTTAACAAAATGCCATTTGCGTGCCTCAGAGTAGACCAAATTATTAATTGTGGTGAATACAATTTTGAATAGGATTGGCTGAACTGTATAGTTTTCCTTCTTAAGAGCTGTGTATTATAGTACTGGAATTCCTGTATACATAACTGACCAAGTAGGTCACAGAACAGTTGTATAATTTGCATTTGCGTAATTTAAGTTTTGTTTTTCTTTCCTGTGCCGCATAACTTGTTCCTCCAGTGCCAGATAATTTCAGTCGCCTTATCTATATTGATGTCTTCGTTTCTTGTTCCCTATAAATGGCAACAAAGCTCATGTCTTAAAGTAAGTAAATAATTACAATCCCGATGTTCTCCATTAAACGATGACGTTTAATCTTTTAATATGCAGTTTAAAAACTGAAGGGTCCCCAAAACAAACCAGCGAATAAATAGCACCCCTATCCTTTAAAATTAGTATGAAATGATGCTACGTGGTAGTAGTATAGGGTCATGCAAGAAGGTGCTGTAGCGCCTAGAGGCTTATTCAGGGGCACTCGCTAGGTTGGAACCTTCTAGAAATTGGGGACTTGCCTAAGGGAATCGGCTGCGGTGATCTAGAGTCCCTCATTAACCCCCCGTTTCTAAGGGGACAATTGCAGTCCGACCTGCAATAGGTTGGTAACTTTGTAACCGAATTTACCAATACGTGTGGAGTATTGCGGAATTATTGATACCCGTGGAAAAATGATTGATGTAAGGTTACCGAAGCGCTACATTTTCCCCCCTGAACTGCGGCTCAACTCTTCCGACACAGTTGTGGTGTGCTTGTGCTGACTGGCATTGAGCAGTGCGCCCTGCTCAATGGGTTTTGGCATTTAGTTTCTGTGGCCTACCTTTATAAGAAGTAAGGAAGTTAAAGAACGCGCTGCAGCCTTTAACGATGACTCAACATCTGTAGCTGAATGCTTTTGATTAGCTGATATGCTGGCTTTGTGGAGTAACAGTTATAAAAGAACTTTTTGAAAAGACTATTGAATCATTAAAAAGTATCGTCGAAAAGCAGAAATTCTATTGAATATGAATCAGGTGTGAATGCATACAAGTGCGCCAACTTGTAAATCCTTGAGAGCAACGCCGTCTCTAAATGCAACACGCATGGGCAACTTTAAATGTGGCACGTCTGTGTTGTTGTTGTTTTAAGTGATTGTCATTCTGCGGTGAGGACATTTGAATAGAGTTCGCTCATTCGTATGGCAAAGAGAGAAAGTGATGGAGGGAGAAAGACAGGGAAGCGGGAGGCATGTAAAGAGAGTAGAAAGGGGAAGAGAGAGGGCCGATAGGGAAAGAGCGGGAGAAATGGGGCGAGAGATGGGCGGAGCAAGGCGCTTGGGAGAGCAAGCGAGAGGAAAGCCAGATGGCGCCTCATCGTGCGCTGTAAGGGTGCCGCGAGGAAAGCCAGATGGCGGCTGTGCGCGTGCCCGCAAGCTTGAGGCCAGCAAAAGCGAGTGGTCGGACTTTTAAAAGCCCACTTACTAAATGTCTCGGCCAGAGCAGCGCATGCGCTGGCTCAGGCGAGACCTAAAAATGATATCATGGTCCCAAACAGGGATGTAACATAGAAGCAGACAGTGCTGATGGCATAGTGGTTGGTAAGTGAATGCAAATATATATTTTGTCCAACCAAAGAAGATGCAGATGGGTGTAAAGTACAAGTAAAGTCAGGGGGAAATAGGTTCGTTCTAATGGAACATTTGTTTCCAATATACTCAGGTCACAAGTCGAGGGTATAGGCGGGTAGAAGGGGTATAACTCTTTTCTTAAGGTGGACGCCGTCTCCCCTGCTGGGCTGGGCCCCACAGAAATATGCGTAACTTGTGCCTGTGTAATTTTCAGACACTGGGACACATTTAGCAGCTTTGAACAGCACAGTGCAGGCAGGGAGAGGGCGTATCAGATTCCAGCTGGGCCCATTACAAAGGCCGAAGTTAAGGGGCCCATCAGGACTCCTGTTGGAGTATCCTGGTTGAGAGCTATCTGGAGCCTCAGACTTAAATACAATGGAGGGGGAACAAAGGCACACATCTTATCACTTCACAGGTACTTGAGGCATGGTTTTGACTTTGATCAGTCCCTGTATATAAGAGATATGCATGCACAGTAAGAATGTCAGATGTGTTGGTCTGTCCCAGCATTTACACAAATAATTTAAATACCACTATTTCGTTTTATTTCTTTTATAGCGCTACAGTGCTACTCAACCCAATGCAGGGTGTCAGAGAGTTTTACATCAGAGTTTTACATCACACGTACAGATACATTGACAATAAAAGCTCACTGTGCTATATCAGAAGGATTATAATTTATGAACTGCAAGTAACAAAAGGATCTCTGTGATAAAAGCAGTAACTCACCTATTTACATAAAATAAAAATCTGTAATCTGCATATTGTATAATGTACTTTGCAGAATACATTAACCCACTAAGCTACTTTGATTCAAAACTGGGACTAGATAAAACACAGATCTCTCCAATCAATCAATCAGGGGTTTGTTAAAGCGCGACTACTCACCCGTAAGGGTCTCAAGGCGCTAGGGGTGGGGGGTGGGGGGTGCAGGTTCCATCCATCAAGGAGGGCGTCTGTCGAAGAGCCAGGTTTTGATGTTTCTTGCGAAGATGGGGAGCGATGTCTGTCTGAGGTGGAGCGGAAGGGCGTTCCATGCTTTGGCCGCAAGGAAGGAGAAGGAGCGGCCTCCCGATCTGGTCTTTCTGGTGCGGGGGACCACGGCGTAGGAGAGCTGGGCTGATCTTCGGGTCCTTTGGGGTGCGTGGAATTTGAGTCGGCTGTTCAGGTATGCTGGTCCGGTGCCGTGGAGGGCCTTGTGTGCGTGGGTGAGCATCTTGAAGGTGATTCTCGCCTCGACAGGGAGCCAGTGGAGTGTGCGCAGGTGCTGGGAGATGTGGCAGTGTTTTGGCAGGTTGAGGACCAGTCTTGCGGCGGCGTTCTGGATGTTCTGTAGCCAACAAATAAGTTAACCTCCAGTTATCTTACCGTTAATATTATTCACCTACATTTAGCTAGCAAACAAACATCTATGCATCAGGTGCCTTAACCCCATAAGATATTTTAAAATGCATACTTAGCAACCAACTACGCAGAACAGATTTACTGCCACGTTTCTCCTTGTTGCCAATTTCCTTGTGCAGAGTTTACAAAAAATAAATGTATAAGGTGAGACCCAGATTTTGTGTCAGGGTTGCGTCACGTTTTTGACACAACCCAGACATAAAATATCATTTGTTAAATATTATAATGTGCTCAAACATACTCATGATAGACCTGCTAAACTTATGTGCGTTGTCTTAAGATGTGATGTCACTTCTTGTGAGCTAATTGGTGGTGATGCCACTTCCTGTGAAGCCATGTGCAATGTTGGGCCGTGATGTAATAAAAAGTGATGTCAAGCGCCATGATGTCACTTGCATACTGCCTAACTTGGTTAGTACCCCCACTTCTTTTTTTTTTTTAAGACTTGTGCCCTGAATATACTGTTCAGTACTGGACGTTAGCCTTTCAACCCTATGCAGGCAGTGTCCAAATGGCCCATAAGCATTAAGGAAACTTCAGCCAAAACATGTTTTGAATATTCACTAAGGACGTCCAAAAAAGTCAAAGTGTTAGCGAACAAGTCATGGAATGGAGAAGCTCCGGTTATTTGCTGGATAAGTGGCCCAAGGGAACGCAGGAAGGTGTTCAGAAGCTGGTCCTAACTCATGGTGCAAAGCAAACATGCGGTAGCCAAAACATTGTGGTCACTGTCTTTTAGCAAAAGGAGAAATCTCTCCATAGTGGTTAGAGCCAGTTCCTCCCCCTTGTTGTTTTTTCTTCCTCTAGGTGTAACATTGATTTAATGGGTCACAGATGTTCTCCTGTTCTATTGGTTATCTACACTGAACATGTTATTTGATGTAAAGCGCTCGGATACCTTTGTGTCTTGCAAGTACTATATAAAACTCTTAAATAAAATAAATAATAAATAAGGTGGTTCTGGTGTTTCTTGAGTCTCTTTTGGAACTAAGCCCGCGCTTTAAAACACCCCCAAATAAATAAAACAAAATGTATCTTACCCCAATACAGAAAATCCAGTAAGATAGCTTACTGCAACATCTAGGACATTCATCCTAAAATGATGGGCAACATGAGTACCATTCTGCTGCAAATCAGCAGGTAATTGAAATGCCTAGCGCCAGCCATGTCTGTGGGGAGTGTTGTACGGTTACTAGGCATCAGTATTTAAAACAAGCATTTGCAATGCAATAGGTCTCGCATTAACAAGAGTTTAAGCTATTGGCAATGCAATACCTAAAACTCTCTCAAACGTGAGTCCTATTGCATTGCAAATATTTGTTTTACAAGCGCCCATGCTTTCACATTTATGGAGGCCGCGCCCCTTTCTTTAGACAAGCCGCGTCTAAAGAAAGGGGCGTGTCTACATTAAAGTGAAACCGCGGCATGGGGGCTTTGACCAACAAAAGCATCTGTTTTGTCAAGTTGACAAGCAGATGTTTTTTTAGTAAAGCGCCATGCCGCGCTTTCACTTACTGTCAGCCGCGTACCTTTCTTTAGATGCGGTTTGTGTAAAGAAAGGGGCTCGGCCTCCATAAATGTGAAAGCGCCGCATGGGCGCTAGTTAACAAAATAAATAAATAAGTGCGGCCTTCTAAATGCATACTGCGCTGCTAAAATAAATAAATAAAAAACGTGGCCGCTATAGTTAAAGTGGACCGCCATTAGTAAAAATTTAAATAAAAGCGTGCGGCTGCTGAAAGGTAGTGGGTGGAATAGGGGAACAGTATTAAATAAAATAGTGCTCACTGACCTTTAAAGCAGACCATGTAACAATACCAGTAAAAGGTCCAGTCGTTATGGGAGGTAACAAATGCAGACAAGGCGGTACCAAGGAGGGACTAACAAGCCTAATAACCACTTAGAAGCCAGCGTTTACAAAGGCCAATGACACAATCCAATAAAAATATAGGCAGAGAGTTGTGCAGGGCTTCAAAGCCATACTCCAAAACTGCATGCCTCGCAGTAGCGCAGCGCATGTGCAGCCTCGACCTAAAAAGGGCAAAAGGCAGGGAGTCAGAGAAGTGAGAAACTAGAAAGTTCAGTTTTCTCTCCCCTATATCGGGACATGGGTGAGCTTTGCAAAGCCGAATGAACTGAAGTGACGCTTACGGCCATAGTGATGGTGATGGTGTTGCAAGAAGGCCCGAGAGCAGTGGACTGAACACAGCAGTCGGGTCGGACACTGCGAGCAGGTAGATCCAATAAGCAATATTAGAGGCCATCTTGCAAGGGTCAGAATAGCAGGACGCTGCTGGCAGTGATCTCAACTTATCCATGGTGATGCATGAGCAGCTCATCCAATTCAAGGGTTTGCTTTGCATTCTGGTACTTGCAGTTTAACTTATCCAATTATAAAATCAGGATTAAAGTCCCAGAAAGCAGAGCAAACAAAGTCCCTTAACTGGATGAGTCACTTATGCATGAACCTGCGAACTCTGTTTTTATAATAACTCAAATATTTCTATCTCGTGTGTGACATGTATGGGAGCTTCAACCAGTTCTGGCTTTTGAAATAACAGCATTTGTCATGCAGAGATTTTTAAACCAGGGTTACAATTTTGTAAGCAAATTACACTCCCAGAATTCAATTGTTTTTTAATCCAAACATTAGGACTGCAGACAGGCCAACATTTAGGCAGAGATAAGAGGAGGATAATAAGCGGGCGGTGAGGCGCAGCCAGACCGATGAAGGGCCTGCAACACACTCCTGGGGGGGGGGGGGCGAGCGAAACAGAGAGCAGACAGAAGCTGAGCCTGGGAAGATGCTTTGCGCCGATTGGTCAGCTTAGTTTGAAGTGACCAATCAGCGGTGGGCCCGGGGTGCACCACAGAGTTATAAGGGTGTGGGGGGCCCCCTAACAGAACATGTGCCTTTGCCAATGGATGTGCTGTCGCTGTAGAGAAGGGTCGCCAAGTCATGGTTTGAAAGGGACTGCAACTTGGAGTGCTGGCAGCGGCGTGAAGAGCGCTCGCTGCCCGATTGTGTTTTGGCTGATCAGATTGTGGCTTTGCAGTAAATCGGGCAGTGGCGTGGTGAGGATTGCGCTGCCTGTGAAGATTCTGAGGTTCTCTGTGGGGCAGCGGCATGCGGGGAGCACGCTGCCCATGTGCAGCATAAGTCGGGCAGCGGCGTGGTCAAGTGAGCGCTACCCATGAAGAAACAGGGGGCTGCAGTGGATCGCAGGCAGCAGCGGGAGTGTGCTGCCTAGGAATTACGGCTTTGGTGAGCAACGGCATTCAGGGACCATGCTGCCTGGGTGTGGAACATAGTCGGGCAGCGGTGTGGCCAGGAGCACTCTGCCAGTGGAGTGAGGGACTTTCAAGTCAGCTTTTGTGACCCATGTTGCGGGGAAGAGGGGCAGCGGTGTAGCAAGAGCATGCTGCCCGGAAAGTGCTGGTGACCTGGAGAGGCAGGCAGGCAGTGGAGTAGGGTAGAGCGCGCTGCCCGCGAGGGCTTCTCCTACGGACTACTTACCTGTGGAGCTCAGGGGCCTACTCATTGCTCCAGAGTCAGCCGGAGTCAGCTCCCTCATGGTCCCCGTCCTTTCTCTCCGCTGGACACTGCTGGGATTTCACCTTCGTGCTTTGGCAAAATGCTGACATCACCGGGCGCATCCATGTCCAGCAGCCTTCAGCGCCGAGAGTAAGGCGAAAGTGAAAGTGCGCCGAGCGTTGTGCCCACGTGGAGGCACGGCAAAGAGGAGTCCAGGTGCGTGCACATGCCCTGTCCGGGCAGGCACGCCGAAGGAAGACCGCTGCATTCGCTAGGCGAGACCTAAAAGCTGAAGACACGCCCTGAGCGTGCGCATCGGCTGCCTGGACAGGAGATGTGCACGCGTATGGTGCGAGCAGGCGTTGTGATACGCGCCGCGAGCCGTACGCGTGCACATCTCCTGTCTGTTAAGCTCGGCACAGACAGTTGATGTGCACGCGTACGGCTTGCGGCGCTATTACAACTCCTGCTCGCACCATGCGCGTGCACATCTCCTGTCCCGCATCGGAGCAAAGTCGGCAACAATAGATCTCGCATAGCGAGCAGCGCTTTGCGCTGCATCGCTAGGCGAGACCTAAAAAGAATCTGCTTGTGGTTTACACCGTATTGCATTTCAGCAATAAGCATTGCTACAGGTATAAAAAAAAACAACAAAAAGTACAATTTGGCGGCAACACTTCACAAACTCCTTAGTCCAGTACAAATAAGAGTCCAATTAGGTAGGGCGGCTAGTCTTTAAGTTAGACTAAAAACGTTTATTTATTGGATGGTTGCAAAATAACTAACAAAATGGTGCTGGGGCTACAGGACCAAAATGCATTACATTCACCTTGCTACCAGAACCCACGATCGGGACGGAGTTCGGGAATTTAAAAGTGATTTAACACGTAACACATCGAAAACATGCCACTTCATACACAGTAAACTAGACGAGCTAAACGAACATAGCAAAACGTTTTTCAATCAAACGGGGATCGACACCCGTACACGTCTGGGGCTTTAAGAAGCAGTCACCGTCAAACGCGTTACTAAGGCGGAAGTGAATGCAGAGCTCCTTTTCAATGGCCTCACATGCCCATCACCACTGCTAGTCGGCCCGCTACACTGAGTCATCACTATCGGAAACTGCATCCGTCTTTAATCTTACGTTATACAGCATTTTTACACGTACCCTCTAAACGGTGCTTTCGGATAAATTAGTTAAAATAAAAAAAGCAGAGGGGTTAAAATTGATAACGTTTCCACCAAGGTGGAGAAGAGATTATCCTACAATTGCCTTTGACAAAATAAACAAGCGCGCGCGTCGCGCTGAACTAGGTAAAAAAAAAAAGACGAGGAGGCAGCAGGGGTAGGGGGGAGAGAGGAGGGGGCCGGCGCCTGTTTCCCTTGCGGGAGCGAGCAGGAACCATCTGTCAAAGCTCGCTCCCGCAAGTGAATCGCCAAACGTGCACGCGTTGCCATTGAAGCGATTTCAAAAGGTCTTTTTCCTATGCAGCGCATGCGCGCTGCGTAGGCGAGACCTAACCAGTAGCCAGGAACTGAAGCATTAGGCTAAGGAGGTTTTGAAGGCACCTATAATAATTTAAGGTGCACTGAAGGTTACGGCTAGTAAAGTCCGGCTACTGAGGTAGGGTATCAAATGGAATGAGTCAAAACTGCACCCAGAGAGATAAGTAAGTTTTATTGAGTAACGGGATTTTACATGAAGGAGACACTAAAGGGCGCATTCTTAATAGCAGGTATGTCCGCCGGAAGGTGGATGAAGAAAATATGCATGTATAATGTAACGTCATATTTTAGTAGTTCACCAGAAACCTGTCATTGAAAACCTATTTAATGCGTACCCTGACTGAAAATAATTGTTGCTTCAGTGATATGTCATTAAACTTATGCATAGACAGTGTCTTTTATGAGAACATCGCAAATAAAACTAACCACTATTAGGTATTTAAAGCCTTAATTTATGCCCCATATGTTCATCGATCTTATGGCTAGCGTTATTTATATAAAGCATGCGTATCTTCTTCAAATTACAAATACTTGTTCAAGGACCTAATTCACTTGGGTTGTACAGTGTTCTCTGTTGTCACTGATGATGAGTTAAAAAACTAGACGTGACTTTGTTCATGTAAATGAATGCACGGTATTGCTAATATTGTAAATGCGGCTTTTGATGATATCTTATTTTATAGTCATATAAAGTGCTACAGCTACCCACAAAAGGTTTCCCTGCGCCTAGCCGCTGTTTAAGCGAACAAATTACAGCTGAAGAAATTGTTTTGAATACACATTTAAAAATTTTTTTTTTTTCTTTTTTTTGTTAACCAGTCAATTCAAGTACAGATCTCATTTACAGTTCTGTAGTAAATCCCAGAGCAGTATTCTTATCACGTCACTGCAGTTGGGTGGTGCAATATTACCCAGGAGTTAGGATTTTTGCCCGTAAAGGTGATTCATTGAGAAGCACTTCCAACAATGGGCAGGTTACATGATTTCAGAGCTTAGTACAAGTACAAAGTTTCCTACTTGTCACTGGGAGTTTAATATGCAGGCTACAAACACATCAAGTTCAAATATTACTTTGAGAGGAAATAGAAGACCTATCGTGCAGTCTAGAGATGGGAAAAAGTTATTGTAGTGTTTTGGTGCAGTCTGCTTGTGGTCACTTTGGCTCCCCCACCCCCCCCATCCCAGACATTTTGGGCTGTATGCTGTCCCTTCGCACGAAGGGTCCTTTTTCAGTCAGTGGACTCTTGTGCACTGCACTCCCGGGCCGACTGCAATCCAGCAGTCATCTCAAGCAACTCTGTCTGTAGATTTATATGGCTTCAACCAGGCGTCTTTCACCACTTCCTCCTCGGGCAGGCAGTGGGTTGCGTTTTGGTAGCTGCCAGGTTCATGTCCTGGGTTGGGCACCCTCCTTTTATGCTACTCTGCTCTACCGGCTCCACCATGATGCTTCAGCTTCACTCTGCTGCACAGAGATATATCAGATGACCCCCACCTGCCAAGCTCATCTTGGCCAGTGGTCCCCCCTGCCCCCAAGATATACCCACTGCCCCGTGTCACGCAAGTCAAACCAGTTTTGGCCCCCATGCACCTGCTGCAGACCTAGTGGCTCCCGTCTCCTTTCGGGAAACTCTGGGTTACCAGACACCAATGACCTCTGTATTATTTCCTCTTCATGCTTTAGGCTCCTACCTGCAAACACAAGCGTGTCACATCCACAGTACTCTCCCTCTATTGGCCATTTTGTTCCTCGTCAACGGCCAGTTGGATGTCTCATTAATGCTTTAGTTTCTGCAATTGTCTACACAGCAAATTCGACCCCAGGGCTTTTTTTTTTTAGAGATTGAGAATGTCAATTGCAGTGACTGTAGGAGATTCTAAATAACTGAAATGACTGTTTATGATGGATGTGGCAGCTATTGTGCGAAAGCTGGTCTAATGTGTGTCCAGTATCTTGGCTGGTTGGTTGTGCCCTCTGTATCTGAAATTTCTTACTACTGTTCCCCTCAAAAAGAACTGATTTATCAGGATGTTGAAAATTGAGTTTTCTTTAAAAGGTACAACACATGACTAGAGGACTTGGCTCCTAAGATCTAATTTTCTTCAGAATATATGAAATGCTGGATTTTTCCATTGAAGATATCAAAATCACTAACTTATTTAGCAATGAACTCTAAATGACCATCTACAGGGATAGGTTTAGTAGGCCGATAGGCCTATTTCAGGTAAGGCGGCTGTATGGGTTTTAACACAGATGCATGAAAAGAAGGATGAGTTCACAACGTGGAAGGTAACTTCAGGCAAGGGGTAAGGTTAGGGATATGGTGAAAAGGTCATAAAAGCATGGAAATAACTTAAACCTACAAATCCTAAATGATAAGTGTTTGGATGAGAACCATAAGCTATTTTCTCCATTATACTGGAGCGCCTGTCTTCTGTGCCTTCCTGACCAATATTCAAATTGGAAAGGTGGTTCCTTTTAGTCTCCTTCAAAGCCTGAAATTGTTATGTATGTGGTTGGTGTTTAAAGGGCATATACAAGGATGGTATTCCTACTTGGCAAATAGGGACTGTATTCTGTGGAAAAATGCATGATTATACTCCGATTTAGTGGTTGTCAGTAAAGCTTTCCAGTTAGATTATGAAGAATTAACAAAGCAACGTAGGTGTTAGTCTCATGTTTTGGTGAGATGCTCAGTTTGACCGCTTGTCAGTTAATGACATCCATATGACAAAGCTCTTTAAATACTGACATTATTACACAACTGAGCCCAGAACCTGGATACATATTGAACTCCTCTGTCTGATACTTTATTCTTTTGAAGACCATGGTATTGAACTATACTAGAAAAGAAAGCAGTTGCCATTTGAGCTGCGGATGGTTTCTTTGATCAGGGAGATAAGTGAGCCATCTTGGTTAATTATTTCACAGTAACCATGATTGTAGTACATCTTTCTGATCTTAGCAGTCAACAAAGAAATCTGTTGATATGTAGGCCGCTGACTATCCAGGTAGCTCCAAGGAATGCAGAAGATCATATTTGAACTGAGCGCTCTCTATCCTATACAGATATGCCACACAAAAAACCATTGGGGCTCATGTAAAAAGCTATTTTGCAATTGCAAAGGCTCACATTCGGAAAATCAGAGCCTTTGTGATTTCAAAACTGTTTTTGTGTATGTCCAAAACGCAAACTGTGAATAAGTAACACATTTACTAAATTCCAAATTGAAGAGGGTGTGTTTACGGCATCCAAATGCATTTTCCATTGATAAGTTGCCAATACCTCAAAGGAGATGGCAAACAATTTGCATACAAGATAGGTTCCCCAGGGATTCCTTCCCATTTGTGAATATTGACATTTGTTTTAGGTGTAGGCATTACTCCATGGGCGCACTGCTTGCTCTTCAAAAAGTTTGTGAAACTTTTAATTTTTTAAAAATGTTTAAATGCTTGTTGTTTTCCTTTAAGGAAATTGAGCTCTTTTTTGCTACTTTTTAAAACAATCACAGACCTGGTAGTCTGCTTACCCCTGCAGGCCGTCATACATGTGATGGAGATGAATTGTAGTGAATTGCAATGTATGACCTACCTCATTCATATTCTTGAGGTAGGTTGAATTGCGACCCGATACAATTCTGTTATTTTCGACCCAACTTATTAGTACATAGGTTGGTTCACAAAATACCAAAGCATTCTGTAAAAGTCGGTGAGCAAATTGCAACCACTTTTACCCTGTGCATTCGTTGTACATAAGGCTCATAGTCTTTAATATTTTGATGAGCTGAGGGCTTCCAAAACTGGCATAGAATGAGATCTTCGGTTATCTTGCAACTACAATAGCTTGCTTTTAAGTAATCATGCATAACTTGCAAAATAATTCTTTGAAGTTTCTCACTGGGTACACAAAGTTTCTTATCAACACAAATAATTTCTTCCAGTCTCTGAATGTCTTCCTTTCTCTTGGCCCAATCATTTGTGTTCAGATATTGTGTGTTTTCCTGAACAAGTTTAGTAAAAGAGTTCATAAGAAATATTCAGTTTATAAAATTCTTTAATAGTAATATCCTATCTTCTGTAGTGTCTTCTCTTTTAAGATGCATTCTGATTAGGTAGTCAGTCACAGTTTCGAGGGAACCAGGAATGTAAGTTTACATGAAAGTCATACTGTTGAGATAAATAAGCCCATTGCCAACTGTTTCAAAATTTGGCTTGTTGTAATAGCTGCAGGTTTCCATGATCTGCTCTTGCAGTAGCTTGATGCAATGCTTCTAACAGAAAAAAACTCAATTACTTGTGGGCCTCTTTTATCGCTAACAATTCTTATTTACTGACTGAATAATTTGTTTCTGCTTGACTTATTGTTTGGGAGATTAATTTTTATAATGTATTTATCAAAACACCACTTGTATTGCATTACCAGAAGCATCAGTTTCATTGATAAAAGTCTCCCAATAGTGTTGGGAATTTGCCTTTTCTGCAAGGTCACTCAAGATTTTTCTCACTTCTCCTGATGCTTATTTTTGCTGGCTCTAGAACTCTGTGCACTTTACCCTTGCTAAGCAGTGGTAAATTGCTTGTGCTCCTCATTTCATCCTGAAGAAATTGATATACACCTGATTGGTTTATTTAAAAGTCTCTAGTATATGGTACCAGGGTGTACCCAGGGCCAGTAAGCTAAATGTAACAAGTGGATTACAGCACCCATTGTGCCATCCTCTATAGTGACAATGTAGGCATGACTATAGGTCAGCCACCAGTAGCCTCACTGTGCAGGTTTTAAGCTTTAAATCATAACTTGTCAAAATTACCAATTTTGAATAGCCTAAAACCCTCCTTTTAAATCACCTTAGAGCCCTACTGGCCTTTAATGCACGGTACATGGTTTTTAAAGGTAGGACATGTAAATGTTTAATCTTAAACCTGTCCTTCCAGTGAAAATGCCTCTAAAGCTATTTTCACTGTAGCAGGCCTGCTGCTCCATAGGAAAGCATTGGGATAAAATGTTAAGTATGTTTCCTCAGTAGGAAACCTCTACAAATTAAATTTTTATACTTTTTGAAATATTTATTAAAATCCCAATTCACTGGTGAAGTCTCATTTGTTATACATATTTTGAAAAGGTGACTTTTATAAAGTCACCTTTTCCTTCTCTGAGTTCCCAGGAGGCCAAATCTATTTTTTGCTCTCATGCTTCTGTTAGACAGTAATTAGTATTTCAGTGGAAGTGAATGTGGAGTGAACTTGTTCCCAGGAGCAAAACAATACTGTCCTGAATGGGGAGAGATGATCCCTCTTAACCTGATAGAATATAGGAAGGGGGCCTTTTGACAGTGTCAAGTCTTGCTTAAATGTCTCATCCTGCTGTGGCTTTTCATATGACAGTTGGGACACACTTCAAAGAGGCCTTCCCTGTCGCAGGAAAATGTTAGCTGAGAATTTGGCAGGGCTCTTATGTTGTTTTCACAGCCAGGCAGTCCCCTTTCACAGTGGGCCTCTTTTGACATTACAGTGTCACAGCCTGTTTGACAGGTATGCTCTGTTTACATATAGCATTTGGGGTACACTTCAAAGGAGGGAAACAGAATACTAAAACAATTTGTGTGTGTCCATTGTCTTGTAGCTTTGTTATACCAGACTGTTGCGTTGGTGGTATAAATGAATCCAGGAATTCGTAGTAATTTGTAGACGTTTATTAGAAAACATCAACCACAGGAAACCGGTGTGTCCGGTCCGGCTGCATTGAATGTACTGCCGTGGAACCAGGGCACAGACACACACACAGACGCACACTCTCCCACTCCCTCTCCCTCCCTCCCCCTCGTGCCAAGTTTAGTGTGCGGAAGACTTTCACCCTCTTGAAAATGGCCAGAGTGTGTAGGGTTATCCCTGGGTGCCTTTCTTCACTGTTTAGGACATCCTGAGGAGTCATTCCCACCCACATGCTTGTTCCAGCCATAAATGTGGCAAGAGTAGAAGAGGACTGAACATGTCTGAGATTTGAGAGGAGCAGAGAAGATTTGACCTACTCTCCTGCTTGTACTCAAGACAAAGAATTGGACTCCAGAGGTCATAAGACTGACCTATTAAAGCTACAGAAACACAACAAGTTACAAGAGGCCTTTTCTTGCAACTCGCCAGTGGACCCTACTGTTGGTCTCTGCCTGCTACCCTGTGAGTCACTGAGCACCTCTTCTGGAGGCTTTAGAAGACTACTCCTGTAGTGGATTTGGACTTAAAGGACTAAAGTTAGAAAGTAAATTTTTTGACCAAGACGAACCTGGTTAGTGTATCAGACATACATTTAATCGCGATCAGTGTCAAATGGCACCTAGGGCCTGTTGTACTGGAACCAGACTATCATTGGCACTTTGTGTTTCTTGGCGTTATTTCTGCTTAAAAACGTAAAATGTCACATTTCTGGTTCCTCGTATTGGATTTTTGTCATTCTGTTGTCAATTTACTTTTACTTTAGTCTTCTAATTTGTTTAGCAATTTTTTTGGTTTTGCATTTCAACTTTATTGCTGTTTTAGTGGTGCATAAATACTTAAAATATTGACTCTAAGTTAAGCCTGTCTGCTCTGTGCCATAACTGGTAAGCCAAGAAGGAGCTCAGGTTTATTTAGTGTTTATAGTGGTTCACCCTGACAAGGATTGTGGTTATTGCGTGAAGTGGGAATTTACGCAATCAATACCCCAATTTCTTAAAGTTACATTAGTCAGTCCTTTCTTTAGTTCTGAAAAAACTTCCAAAGCCTGAGTTGTCCAATGAAAATGTTTTCCCCTAGGTTAGCAATAGGATTTGAGCTGTGATTTGCCACGATAAACATTTAATGCTGAACAACCTACCCCCGATTCAGGGAGGCATTGTGACTCCTCGACACTCAACCTTGTTACTCACAGATTGTTTAGTTTTGCTTTTAATAAGCCTATTTGGACTTCTCATAGGTGTGAAAGCAGATTTACTTCCATGCTCTATATAATCTTTTGGTTTCACATGTCTGGACACAAGAACCCTACAGGATTTTTTTTTTTTTTAAATCTTTTTTTATTAACTGTGCTCATGGTACCATACATTACAGGACAGTATTTATATAGCATGTGGTAGAATAGCAGTTTACAATACAGTGTAAGGCATTCGAAGGCACAAGTGGGGCATTCAACTATTGAGATCATGACCCTGACACTCCCCCCAGCGCCCTGTATTTCCGCCAAGGCCCCCAGACTTTTTTCCATTTCTTAGTGCAACCTCTACTCTTGTAAATAGTTTCCTCGGCTCTCTGGCACCAATCGAGGTCGCGCCTCCATTGGTCCCACTGCGGAGGAGTCTGCGACCCCCAGCCTCTTGCTATGTTCCTTTTTGCCACCCCAGCTGCCAGTGCCAGCCAAATCTCATTGTGTCTCGACCAGTCCGTGTCACCCTTGATCATTAGCAGCAACCACCTGGGCTCTAGCGGGACCGGTGAACCCACAACCGTTGCCATCGTGTCCGCGACCTTAGTCCAGAAGGGCACTATCTCTGGGCACTCCCATAATATGTGGTAGAAGGTGCCTCTTCCCACCCCCCCCCCCCACATCCCCGGGCACAGAGGGCCGACTGGCTTCTTCCCCAGGCATATAGGTGAGTACGGGGGTAGTATACGCAATGTAGAATTTTAAGCTGCACTAACCGCAACCTAGAGCGAATTGCTATGGCGCGGTGGCTTTGCAGGGCATCCTGCCAGTCGTCATCTTCCAGGGCACCTATGTCTCTCACCCATCTTGCCCGCAGTGACACCAATGGATCAGGCATATTATTTATGAGTTTGCGGTATATTGTGGAAGTGGGTTTCTCCAGTATAGGGTCAAGGAGCAGCCTATCCTCCATGGGGGAATACTCCGGAATTGACGTGCCACTCCGTATGTGTGAACGCAGAGCGTGGGAGAGGCGTATGTAGTGGTAGTGTTGTGAGTCGTGGAGGTCGTATTCTTTTTTAAGGTAGTCGAAGGATCGGGGGGCATCCCCTTTCCAGACGTCTCCCAAATATTCAATGCCTATGATTTTCCATCCCCTGAAACCATTCAATCGAGTCACTTCTACTAGCTGGTCTCCAAGCCATAATGGGGTTCTACCTGTCAGGGAGCCCAACCACCCCAGGAACTTATTTGCCTCCCTCCAACACTGAACAACCACCCCTGTGTGTGACGGCCAGTCCTTTCGTGGCTTCCGGGCATAGAGCAGTGGCTCACAGTTTCCCCCCGGCATGACCATCCGCTCTACTCTATAGGCCAGTTCCGACCTAGCCGTGTATACCCAATCATTGACCACCTGTCGTTGTGAAGCCCAGTAGTACAGTTTGATGTCCGGGAGAGCCAGCCCCCCATCGTATACCCCTCTCGTCAGCTTGTTCAGCGCTATCCTTGGGTTGCCACCATCCCAGAGCAACGTCCTTAGTGCTTGTGATATTCGTGTGAATACCCCATTTGGAACCGGATACGGCGTATTTTGCAAAAATATATAAACAGGATTATTTTGATAAGAATCTACAAAACAGGCTTATTGTCCCATCAAAATCTTGAGGTCGTGCTTTATTTTTGTACTAAAGAATGATACTACTGAACTGCTTCCTCGTACACATTACTGAAACCAAGACCGTTGGATCACAGCAGGTGTACAGCGTTCTCGTGAGAGAGGCACCAGTTGACCTTTAAAAAGGTACAATAATGTAAACTTCTTTGGCACTGAAAAAGCTACTCAAGACTCACTTGGTTGTGCTAAACATGAAAATTAGGCTGAATATGTCAGAAGTGGCTCAACTTAGTACTACTGTCACTAACAACGGCAAGCAAAATTTAATCTGCAATTACCGTAACAGAAAAGTATAACGCATTCTCAATTTCTCCCTCATGCACTTTCCTGTGCAACATCTAAGGTAAATCGATTGACATTAGTCTGTTGACTTGATTCATTTCATCATTGTTGAGACAGTTCATTATTTTATATGCAAGGTAACTAACAGCACCATGATCCCAATTGAGAGAGAGCACCCTTATGCGGTACACAATATCAAGATTATGTATATACACAATTCATAGAACACTTTCTAGCAGCATCGCAAGCCCAAGCCACGCGGCAGAAACCCTGTGTCACAAGGTATTGTGCTTTTGGCACCAATCAACATATAAGGCGGCACCGCCGGCCAGTGTCGTGAATCACAGGCGGTCCTCACTCGCACACTCACTCTGCACCCCTATGCGGTGTGACAGTATCAGCCAGTCCACACAGCATGCTCTTACATACACATACGCACTCAGCACCCTAATGTGGTGCCACTGGTACCCAGCAGGAATATGGTTCACCCTCTGCAGACTCCATGGCCCAAGCCTCTCTCCACCCTCAAGTTCACCCCTATTGTCTTATACCCCCGGATGGAAGATAACCAGTCCTACCTCCTGGACACTGGCCGGCACGCGTCCGAAGTCAAACTTAGTCTGGGTCCTCAGGAAGCAGGTGGGAATATGCAACAGTTTTAATTAGGAGGTAGACGTACACAAGGGAGAGGTTAGCAGCCACTGGGGAAGTTCAACCACAGGTCTCAAAACCCAAAGGAGTCACGCAGTCTCTTAACCTGTTTCTGAACTGTCTCAGAAGCATTTCTTCAACCCAGTCAATCTCTCTCACTACTACCTGCTGGCAAGATGTTTTCTGGAGGGGCAAGGTGTGGAGAGAGCAATCGGTCCGCTGCGATGAGGGTTAACAAGGGAACAACCAATGAACGGGGAGTAGCACAAAGGAGCCTCTCGGTAGAATGAGGCGCAACAATCGGTACACGATGATCCGGGTCGTGCCCAGGTGATCCTGGCACAGCAACTGGTACGTGCAGGAATGAGTCATACCAGGCACTTCAGATTTCAAACACGATGAGTTTAAAAATTCCTCATCTCCACAGTAAGGAGGCACAGTGACCCGTGCACACCGAGTTGGGTTGCGCCAGGCAATTCCGGTCACACACAGAGCGAAGAGTTGCAATTCTGTACCTCTCTGGAAATGAGGCACAACGTCCAGTGCACAATGATACAGGTTGCACCATACCAGTGCGGTCACACACAAACATGCGCAAGTTCAGCAGAGCTGCATGAGGTAGAATGAGGTACTACTCCGAATACACTCCCACCTCCGAGAGTTGCACACTGTGAATCGGACACTGCATGCAATGAGCATGCAGTCGGCGTGTCGCACAATAGAAATGCATCACGATCAACGAAACGGGCCACACAGGGTTTCGCAACCGGTGAATCCACTCACCACCGCTAGACGGTTATAAGTGTCTCAGTCCACGCAGTACGGGAACCACATGCCTCCTTTGTGGGCAAGATTTCTGGGACTCCGCACTAGGCAATCCGGTCTCCAGAAACAAGTGTTAAGTCCATGCTCACACCACGCTACCAGTTTGGATTTAGTAGCTGAGGCAGGCACTTAAGAGGACACCGCTCTCCAGATGTTACAATTAGATGGTGTAGGTCCCTCGGTGGAGATCCTTTGATGTCCAGAGATCTCCGGGAGAACAAGAGGTCCGCCCTTGGTGAGCACACTTCAGAGCGCCACACTTCAGCAGGTCCTCGGCCCAAGCCAGTGTCTATTTAGACGGTTATCCTCCATATGCCAACAGAGTCCTCTGACAATGTGCACCATGCAGTCCGGGTTCTCGGGTCCCACATCCCCATAAGCGTATCTCATCCTTTGCTGGATGATGGCACCAGTAGTTGCACTGTTGTGTGTCTTTGAAGTCTGGGTGGTTTAGGGGTTTTCCCTTTGAACCACAGATGTCTCTCCTAAATTGTAGGCCTGTCTGCCATGGTGCCTTGGATTGAAGAGCTTAACCTTTAGTCAGGCCATGATCCGACCCCTATCGGCTAAGTGACATAACCTCAGTCTTCAATCTATCCCATTTGGCCCTCAAATGGCAGAGGTCTGCCGTTCTCGTGGGATGCCCATGTTTTATGGCTGTCGATTGGGGAATGCACAGATGTGCGACCCCTGGTGTCCACTGGAGCCAGACACCACACTACCCGGGATTCTTGGACCATAGAAATGCCCATATTATATGAGTGGTATTTCTAAGCGAGTTATGCCAAAACTCCCTTTACCAATGGAAATGGTTTGGCACTGCGAACTCATTGATATGAAACATGAGGCTGCTCCATTGGCGTGCAAAATATTGTCAACCACTCCCCCATATTAACTTATGGGCAGAGCAGGCCTCCTAGGTGGTGAAAACATGCAGAGATATTCCTCTCTAACTGGGCGCATGTGCAGTGTTGCACACCCCGACCTGAGATGGCAGGAAGAACACATTGTTTCCAGCGCCGGTGGTGCCAGTGCGCCCGCCCAAGTTTGCATAGCAGACTGGACATGGGTTTAACCAATACTAGTGTCTGTGCACAGGCACCAACCTGTGTTAACAGGCGGCATCATGCAATCACAGGCACCATAGGTGTGGAGTTTTATATAGCGCGACCTAGATCCGAAGGTATCGGAGCGCTTTTACATGAGGCCCAGTTGCGTTACAGATGGACACATTCATTTTTGTTAGGCACGGGGAGATTAAGTGATGTGTCCAGAATCACAGGATGTTGAGCGTCCCTGCCGAGACTCTAACCCAGTTTTCCAGCTCCGAGGTCGACTGCTGTAGCCGTTAGGCCACATCCTCTACCCAGTGCGGGTGCGCACTCACAGCGACATGCACTGGCAAACTGCTCCTGAGTTTACCCACGATGGATACTAGTGCGAACCTACTGGTCTGCAATAACAGATTGGATCATGTTTCAGACCATGAAATCAACGCTATTTCCCAACAGGAATAGGAAGGGTGCATGCACTTTCACACCGCAGTTGCGGTGGGAAAGGGCCTAAAGCCTGTAGGCCACATAAGAGAATCAGCAAAACTCGGGTGGAAAAAGCAGAAAAGTTCCGGGAACCGATACCCGACTAGTATCAGGACCAATGTGTCAATTCTGACCCCGCCCCCCTCACCCACGCACGCGCTGAACGTGCGGAGCTTCTACCTCCCATCCAGGTAGTCCTCCTCACTAAGGCAGAAGAACCTAGATGGGCCATCTGCGTTGGCGTGGTTGACCTCTGGTCGTTGTTCCGTTCTAAATTCTATCACGTGTAAGGAGATGGACCACTTCAACAGTTCTGGATTCTCACACTTTCTCTGCATCAGCCACCTGAGTGTTTGAACCAAGAAGTGCGTGCCAAACAAGTACAGCCGCAGCTTCCTCAGGGCCCAAACCATGGCGAAGGCTTCCCGCTCTATTGTGCTCCACCGTTGCTCCTGTGGGAGTAACCTCCAGGAGACGAAGGCTACCGGCTGGTCTAGGCCCTCCTCCTTCAGTTGAGACAGTACCGCCCCCGATTCCATGCTCAGAGGCATCCTTCTGAATGATTAACTACAGGGAGAAGTCCGGGTCACTGTACGCATGCCGTTTGGCAGGCCACGGTCCAGATTACATCTCTGGCTGCTTCTTTGAAGTCCGCTCCATCAAGGGGGTCACGATGGTACCATATCCCTTGACAAACCTCCAGTGGTACCCAGCAAGTCCCAAGAAGGCTCTGATGCCCATTTGGGTTTTGGGGGGCTCCCAGGCCAGGATAGCTTAAGCCTTGGCCTGCAGGGGTTGCACCTTACCCCGTCCAACCTGGTATCCCACGTACACCACAGATCCTTTCCTTATCTAGCACTTACTGGCCTTGATAGTCAGGCCTGCTTGCTGCAGGGCCTGAAGTACTTCCTGGAGGTGAAAGAGATGATCCTTCCAACAGTTACTGAAGGCTGCAGTGTCGTCCAGATAAGCACCTGAGAAGGGGTCCATGCCAGCAAGGACCTGGTTCTGGTTTACCAACCTCCTGGAGGGTGGCAGGGGCATTCTTGAGTCCAAAGAGGTTGACCCTGAATTGGTAATGCCTTCCAGAGTGGAGAAGGTGGTTTTCTCCCTGGCTCCCTCGGTGAGTCTGATCTACCAATACCCTGAGGTGAGGTCGAAGGTACTTAAATTCTGGGCTGCACCCAATCTGTCGATCAACTCATCTGCCTTCTGGATTGGATGGACGTGTGTCCGGGTCACCGAGTTCACCCCCGACAGTCCACACGGAACCTTAGTTCAGGTGTGGTGACTGCCGGGGCAGCTTTTGACACCAGTACCATAGACTGAACCAGAGGCTGCTGGCGGGTTCTATGACTCCCGATTCCAGCACCTTAGACACTTCCGCCTTGATGCTAGCTCTCACCTTATCCGACAAATGGTAAGATTTGCTCTTGACAGGGAGGTTGTCGCCCGTGTCCACGTAATGGGTGCACAGGTGTGTAATCCTCGGGATAAGGGAGAACAGTGAGGGAAACTCTCCCTCTGCTGGTCAGGAGTCAGGGCTGGGGATAGGGTTACTCCTTCCACCAACCCATCTATCTGAGAGTTTAGGTGGTCAGGGAGAGGCTCGCTCTCCTCCTCATCTGTTACCATTAGCATGGTAACCATAGACTTACCAAAGTGTGGGTTGAGACATTTGACATGCAGTCCCCGGAGGGGCTTCCTTTGGCTCTTGAGATCCACCAGGTAGGTGGTCTCCCCCTTCCTCTCGATCACCTCGTAGGGCCCGGACCAACTGTCTGAAGGGCTCCTGGCTCCACAGCCTCCATCACCCAAACTTTCTGTACTGGAGTGCTGTCCTTGCTGTACCACTCCTTCATAACATGTTGGCTGCCTTCTAGGTTGTGGGAGGTTTGCTTCCACAACCAGGCCATTTGGCTCCGGAAGGCTAGCATGTAGCTTAATACATCCTGGGGAGTTCTCTTGGGAGTCTGCTGCCAGCCTTCCTTGACCATACTCAGTTCCCCTGACTGGGTGCCCAAAGAGGAGTTCCAAGGGGCTAAACCCTACTCCTTTCTGAGGGACCTCCTGGTAGGCAAACGGGCATGGTAGGAGGACATCCCACCTTTCCCGAGAACCGCTGGCAGGCGTTGGATCATGCCTTTTAGGGTCTTGTTGAACCTTTCCACAAGCCCGTTGGTTTGGTGGTGGTACGGGGTGGAGAACTTATAGGTCACTCCTCACTCCCACATAGCCTGCATGCATGCAGAAATGAAGTTTGTGCCCCGGTCAGACACCACCTCCTTGGGGAATCCCACTCGAGTAAAAATCCCCATCATGGCCTTCGCCACCACCGGTGTGGTCGTGGTCCTCATAGGGATAGCCTCTGATACCATGTGGCATGATCTATCAGCACCAGGGTGTACCTGTGCCCTGCAGTAGTCGACTAATCCATAGGCTCCACTATGTTAATGCCCACGTGCTCAGATTGGGTGTCAACAACAGGCAAAGGGTTTAGCGGATCTTTAAGCTTCTGGCCCATCTTGCCGCTGGCCTGGCAGGTCACACAGGTCCAACAGAACGCATCTGAGGACACCCTGAGTCTGGGCCAATAAACGTGAGGAACAAGCCTGGCAAAGGTCTTGTCCTGGCCCGAGTGTCCTGCCTGGGGGATGTCATGGGCCAATACCAGTAAGAAGGGCCAATAACACTGGGGGACCACCAGGGCCCTTCGCGCCCCTGACCAGGAGCCTTGGACTCGCTGTACAGAAGGTCACCTTCCCAGTATAGGGGATAAGTCCCGGCTTCATCACCGCTGCTTGGGTCTCAGCTTGTCGCCATAGGCCCTCGTGGGTGGGGCACTCAGTGTGCCCTACAGAACTCCTCCCTGGTGGGGCCCCCTTCCAAGTGCCAACTGGCAATCTCGGGTAGGACACCAGGGACAGTAATGCCCTCCTCGATGGATTCTGGTGTGACCTCTGCTGACTCCCCATTCATCTCAACAGAGGTATATTCCGAGGCGGGCCTTCCTCGTCCTCTCCCCTTCTTAGCAGCGGGGGCCGGGCCATTGTACCAAACTCCAGCCCCCTCCGACTCCTCGCCATGGACCGTGCGGTAGCACAGATCAAGTTGGGTAACCCCAACATCTCCACATGTGCCCGGAGCTCCACTTCTTCAAGATAGTGTGCTTCAGGTCATTACCCAGCAGGCAAGCCACTGGTGTGGCAGAGCTCACCGTAACCTTCAAAAGGGCTCCACGCCCCTCCCTCTTTTGGGAGTCCGTCCGTTCCCCCCCCCAGCTCTTTTCCCAGACACTCTGGTGCTGGCCCAGAGGCCAGCTTCTTCAGAAAGCTTCCGGCAATCATCCACCTTGCTGTCGACCAGGTGTTGGCACAGGTCGGTGAAACAGGTATTGAGGAAGTGCTCCCTCAGGACTAAATTATGCAATCCCTCATATTCCTTGGCCTTACTGCCCAACCCTCCGTGCCTTACTTGCGTAATCTAAGAAGGCGACCCAATTCCAAGTGGCTAGTTTACGGCTGGCCCTAAACCATTGGCTGTATTTTTCCTGAGTCAGTCCAAACGTGTTGACCAACACAGTCTTCAGGGCAGCTAGTCTGGGCACCAACGCCCAGTGTTAGAAGGGTGTCTCTCCCCACTGGGGGCATGTACCTCAATAAACTACCTCCCCAGCTTTCTTTGGGAACCTGCTGCACCTTCGCAGGAACCTTGTAGGCTGCCAACAACTTAACAATGTTATCCCCCACCTGGTAATCTTGGACCATATCCTTTGGGGTTTGACCTCTATTCTCATTGATAGACACTGCATGGGCTCTTCCACCATTGCTTCGGTTGAACCTGAGTTGTACGGTTCAAAGTTCCAACTCTCTGAGGCTAAGCTCCTGAGCCATCTTTTTCTCTTCCAAGGCTAGCCTTTTTTTGCCAGGGCTAGCTTTGTCTAATTTGGCAGGGGCTAGGGCCTGCTCCTTGTCCTGCCTGGCATGTTCTAACTTCAGTTTCCTTTCTTCTCTCCTGTCCTCCTGTTTCTCGGAGGACAAGCTCCTGGAGGACATACTACTGCTAGGTCTAGAGTGGCCCCCTGGGTCTGGAAAAAGGGGGTCCTCCCCCTATTTAATTTGTACGTCAGGGACAACCTCTAAGCCTTGTTCCTGATTCTTCCTCACTGGTCACTGCCAAGGCCCTCAAATATTCCTGCAACTCTGCCTTCTTGGCTTTACCCCTGGAATTGTCCCTCTTCACCTGGCAGGCCTCCTTAAACTGTGCCCCAGTGTAGTTTTTTTAATTCAGCCAGCTCAACCTCTACCTCCGGTAAGCCCTCTGACTCAGACATGTTGATGAACAAGTAGAAGCAGAAAGTGATCAACGAGGACACACTAATCCCCCCCCGCGACTCCTGTCTCTTCTAGGGACCCCTTAGGAAACCAAGGAGCTCTTTTGCCTTCGTGAAGTCGTGTCCTGCAGTTATCCACTGCATGCTGCTGTGCAAATGCAAGTCCTATCCCACCGCTTGACCGCCAAATGTTGGAACCAGCAGTGTCCAGTTGGCTTAAGGGATGCCCCCAGCTTGGCAGACCAACCGCTCGCTTTAAGGGTAGGTAATTGCAATCTCTGTATAACCTGTGCTCACCCATGGGTATCTTGGCACTGAGCAGTCAGTGTAAAGCAAAGGCAATGTGTAAAGCAAAGGCACAGCAGCCACTCACGATAAATGCACTGAACATCACAAAAGAGACCTCACACTGGATGTATGTAAGAAATGTTTATGTTCAACACACGCATTCAATCATTATAACATGACCATCATATACTTTTGGGCATAAAACACAATCGGATATATTAGGAGCAGTACTAGGCCCACTTGTATTGTGATTTCACTAGTATGCACATTATGGACAATTCTGAATGTAACTCACCCCTCCCCCTCCCAATTGAGAGAGAGCACCATTATGTGGTGCACAATATCAAGATTCTGTACATACACAAAACATATAACACTTTTTAGCAGCACCGCGAGTCGAAGCCACGCTGGAGAAACCCAATGTCAAAAGGTATTGTGCTTTTGCACCAATCAACATAAGGCGGCACAGCCGATCAGTGTTGTGAATCACAGGTGGTACACGATCACTCCCACTCACTCGGCACAACCTACGCGGTGTGACCGGTATCAGCCAGTCCGTATGGCGCACTGTTACATACACGTACGCGCTCTGCACCCTAACACTGTGCCTCTGGGACCCAGCAGGTATATGGTTCTCCTTCTGCAGACTCCGTGGCCAAAGCCTTCCTCCACCCTCAAGTTCACACCTATTGTTCTATACCCCTGAATGGAAGATAACCAGCCCCGCCTCCCGGCCACTCGGCTGCACACGTCCGATGTCACACTTAGTCTGGGTCCTCTGGAAGCAGGTGGGAATATGTAACACTTTTAATTAGGAGATAGACGTAAACAAGGGAGAGGTTAGCAGCCACTCGGGAAGAACACCCACAGGTCATGACACAAAGGAGTCGCACATTCTTTTGACCCCCTTCCAAGCTGTCTCTGAAGCGCTTCTTGAACCCAGTCAATCTCTCTTGCTACTACCTGGCGCTAAGATGTCTTCTGGAAGGGCCAGGTGTGAAGAAAGCAGTTGGGCTTGCACGATGAGGATCAACAAGGGAACAACTGAGCAATGGGGAGTAACACAGGGGAGCCTCTCTGTAGGATGAGGCGCCCCGATCGGTACACGGTGATCCGGGTCAGGCCCAGGTGATCCAGGCACAGTGACTGGTGCGCGCAGGGATGTCTCGCACTAGGCACTTCAGATTTCACATACGATGAGTTGCAAAATTCCGCATCTCCCTGGTAAGGAGGCACAATGACCGGTGCATGTCTAGTTGGGTTGCACCAGGCAATCCCGTCACACACCGCGAAGAGTTGCAATTCCATATCTCTGGAAATGAGGTACAACGCACGGTGCACGATGATACAGGTTGCACAAGACCAGTCCGGTGCCCGTCTAGTTGGGTTGCACCAGGCAATCCGGTCACACACAGCGAAGATTTGCAATTCCGTACCTCTCTGGAAATGAGGTACAATGCACGGTGCATGATGATACAGGTTGCACAAGACCAGTCCGGTCACACACAAACGGGCGCAAGTTCAGCAGAGCCACATTAGGTGGAATGAGGCAGTACTCTGGGTACACTCCCACCACAGAGGGTCACACCCTGTGAATTGGACACCACACTCCATGAGCATGCATTCGGCGTGTCGCATGAGAAATGCTGCATGATCGTAACTGGCCACGTGGGGTCCCGCAATGTGTGAAACCGCCCACCAACACTAGACGCTTATGAGTGTCATGGTCCACGCAATATGGCGCCCTTGGAGAGGACACTTCAGGGCGCCACACTTCAGCAGGTCCTCAGCCCAGGCCAGTTTCTATTTGGATAGTTATCTTCCATGTACGCAACAGAGTCCTTTGACAGTGTGCACCATGCAGTCCGGGTTCTCCGGTCCCACGTCCCCATAAGCGTATCTCACCCTTTGCTGGAGTATGGCACCCGTAGTTATACTGTTGTGTGTCTTTGAAGTCGTGGTGGTTTAGGGGTTTTCCTTTTGAACCGCAGATGTCTCTCCTAAATTGTAGGCCTGCCTGCTATGGGGCCTTGTAATGCAGATCTTAATGTTTAGTGGGGCCATGATCTGGCCCTTAGAGGCTAAGTATCACAACCTCTGCCTTCAGTCTATCCTATTCGGCCCTCAAATGGCAGAAGTCTTCCGTTCCCGTGGGATGCCCATGTTTTATGGCTGCCAATTGGGGAATTCACAGATGTGCTCCCCCTGACCCCTGGTGTCCACTGGAGCCAGACACCAGGGTTACGAGACTCTTGGAGCATAGAAATGTCCATATTTTATGAGTGGCATTTCTAAGCGAGTTATGCCAAAACCCCCTTTACCAAGGGAAAGTGTTTGGCTCTGCGAATCCATTGATAAGAAACATCATGAGGGTGCTCCACTGCAGTCCACCATTGCCGTGCGAAGTATTGTCAACCGCTTCTCCATACTATCCTGTGGACAGAGCAGTCCTCATAGGTAGTGAAAACATGCATAGATATTCCTCACTACCTGGGCGCAGGTGCGCTATTGCGCACCCTGTCCTGTGATGGCAGGGGGGGACACACAGTTCCCAGCACCAGAGGTGCCAGTGCACAGCAGACTGGGAATGGGTTTAACCAATATGTGTGTGTGTGTGCGCACACGCACTAACCTGTTGGCAGCCGGCACATGCAATCACAGGCACCATAGGTGGGGGTGCGCACTTGCAGCGGCCTACACTGGCAAGCTTCTCATGAGTTTACCAGCAATGGATACTAGTGCGCACCTACCAGTCTGCAGTGACAGATCGGCCCGTGTTTCAAAACGTGGAATCCGCACCATTACCCAACAAGTATAGGAAGGATGTATGCATTTTCACACCGTAGTTGCGGTGGCAATGGGCCCAGAGGCCACATAAGAGAATCAGCCAAACCAAAAAGCAAAAAAGTTCTGAGAATGATGCCTGGCGAATATCTGGTCCAATAGCTGGTAAATCAAATTCCATACATAGGTGGCAGAAAAAAAGAAAGGGGCAGCCTCGGAATTCTCAGTGGAAAGTTTTCCCCGATGGAGTGTAGCTGGAGCGTGGTGGAAGGCTGGAATGATGTAGATGGCATAGCATGATTCCAAAGGAATATTTTGAGCCTGTGATTATAGTGACAGTCTTTAGAGCAAAAAGGACATACAGTTGTATGTGACCAATTTGAGCAGAATGCACTTGAAGTAAATGACGTCTCACAACAAGTTTGTATAATGTACATACAGCATATCTGGCTCCTAAAGAGCCTGTGTCATTTTACAGACATGAACCATAAGCATAGCATATGACCTCACTATTGGGTACAGGTGCATCAGAGAAAGTAATCTGTGACTTAATTAAATGGGAGGTAACAACTAGGGAATCGTGGTAATTCCCAACTTGGGCTAGCGGTAGTAAGGACTCTAGGTTTAGACTATGGCAGCAGAGCAGGGTAATGTGAGAAGCAGATAAACGTAGGATCTCATGTGGGGACAATCTGGCTGTGGACAAGTGTTGGGCAAGAGGGAGGCTATGAAATAGGATACAGCTACTCTGCGAGTGGAGCCAAGGACAGTTTTCTTGGCAGCTTCGATTAGATTGACAGCAGCAACCACAGATCGCAAACAAGGTGGGAGACCTTCAGGCAGACTATGAGGAAGTGAAGAGTTTCTTTTGATCTTCCACCAGTACCTCTAGTAAGTTTTGTGGAATTTTATAAAATATCTTCTCGTCTAAGGGATGAGATGCTTATGAAATCTGCTTGTCCGTTAAAATAATGCACTTGTCCTTTTGATGTCATGCAGAGAAGCTGACAATTTATAGCACCATTTTCAACATCTAAAAGCTCAAAGCCTGTGTACACCAGCAAACGTACACGTTTAATGGTGTTAGTCTCTCCTGAAGTGGTGTTACTGCATGGTACCAATTTTTACGGGTACAGATTTACCACTCCACCAATACTGTGCAACTCCTAACTGGGGCTATACAGGGGCGTTGTCGTTGGCAGAAAGTGATAGCTTAGGGTTGGAATACTCTGTGAGTCTGTATCCCCCGTCCCCCCCCAAACTTCCATGTTTGGGTATTTGACCTCTTTCTAATCTCTTTCCGTTTTGGAAAAGGTTGAACATTAAAGAGGCAGGAATCCCATTGGAAAAGGAGGGTGTAAAAGTAAGTTTACAGCTCCTCAGCAGATCTTCGCATGAGCAAATAAACTTGTGTGTATTTGATAACCGGAAAATGGAGGTCACCAAAGTTTGCTATGAATACTGCTTCCAGACCTACTTGTATAAACTGAATTGCTGAAAGTATTCAATAGATCTACGGGTGCTCGTTGGTGCTTTTTTCTTAGAAAAAAAAGTTGGCATGCATTAAACACATTTTACTAAAGGATTTCTCTGTGTAATGGCATGTAAATTTGCTCTATAGTTTTGCAAAACGTTTTTTCAGTCAGCTCTTTTTGTATGCATTTCATTTTGAAAGCAGTCCCTAATCTTGCTTTCATGCGTCTGCATGTCTTTGCTTATAATCAGGGAGCAATCTTAGAGCATTATTAGTGGTCTCAAATTGTTAAATTTTGTGAACATCTGAACACTTTTTTTATATATTAGAACCATTAATTGTGATGCAAACTAAGGTCACAGCTTTTCTGTAGAGGACTCGCCTTAATAGTAAAGGCTTTTGTATTACTGAATCACTTATAGAAGTTTCAACACAATATATGTATACGCGCACACGCACCGACCTTGCCTTAGTTGCAGGCAATACTATCGCATATCCATACAGTGGTCCTGGTGACTGCCAAAGGGTTTATGGTGGAGTGGGTTGAGCTTGCTTGTCCAGTGGCCAAAATAAACATGAAAACTTGTCATATGTCCTGGATGTCAAGCGATTAGAATTCCACACCCTTACCCTAGGCCATACCAGTCCTTTTTTATGTCGGTTCAGAATAAATGGCTTGGAATAATCAAGCAGACACCATACAGGGTCTGAGGAGAGGGCTTGTTTCACTTTTGCAAAGACTTGTTGTGCTTCCCTAGTCCAATGCAGTGTCTTGGGTATATCTTGCTTTCCATAATCTCTTAGGATTTTGACTAAGGACGCAAATCACATTATCCATTGTCTGCAATATCCCTCTTTTCCAAGTAAAGTGCGAATCTGGGAGACCGTGACTGGTGAAATTCACCTACAATGACTTTGTCCCATCTACAGACATGTTTCTTATCTTGTGACGTAGATATTGAAAACTGGGAGGACAGAATTATACTTTTTTCCTAGAAGTCTTATGCCCCTTTGCTAATTCAGCGAGTAGGTACAGTGATTCCATTTTTCTTTTGTCTAGTGAGGCAGATGCAGTTAACAAATCAGCTGCTTACTGAACCATAATGAAACCTAGGGGGTGAAAGAAGAGGTGTACAGGTCCCTTTTCTTAAAGCTTGAGAATAGCTGGATAGTGAGTCAGTAAATGCCTGTGGGAGTCCACATCAAATCCTCCTCCCCCCCCCCAAACACCACACCAAAGGTAAGAGAAATTGACTGTATTTATGTAGAACAGAGAAGGTCTTTATGTATTTTGGGCAAGGTACATAAAACCCATGTGTATATGGAGATTTTATATTCAGATAATCAAATTTATTTTTACTCCATTTACTTTTAGTCTTGACCTGGAGTTTAATTTCTTTAGGGAGTTCTAGCACAGTGGGATGGAATTGTGTCTATCATCTGATTGAAGATTCTTGTTCCTGGATCCAATCCGACCCCCCCACCATTATCACCAGGTTTTATCATAATGAGCTTATTTCTAATTTGGTTTAGTGCCTCCCTTTCAGCAAGACTCTAATTATAATGGGTATACTCCTGTGTGGTCTTTATTTTGGATACTTCCTTAAGAACCCTATTCAGTTCAACATAGGAGGAAAGCCTAATAGCTGGAAAAAAGATACAGCAGAGAACAGTGTCTGCTAGCGTGGACCGAGTTAGTCGCCATCCTGGTGGAGTAGATGAGATTCACTATTAAGCTTTCCTCTGCGGTTGACCTTAGTACCCCAGGTTGGGATAGTGGGTATTGTTACGTATTTTTGGTCTTCTCCTAGTGACAGGTATGTCGGCCTTTTCCAATGGGTTTTCTTAAGTGACTTTCTTCGATTTACCAACCATTTTTCAAATTACTTCCTCTCCTTATTTCCCTCTGATTAAGGAGATCTTGCAGTTTGTGTTGCACTCATATAATGAGAACTCTGCATGAGGGATTTTTTTCTCTACGTAAGTTTTTGCCAAGGTTTTTTAGCCAGTTTCCACCTTGGAGTTGGGGGCTTGACAGCACAAGCATGTTCACCTTCCCCCTGTGCCCCATCTCTTGTTAGTCCTTCATTAACTTGCGCTTTTCATTTTTTCACAAATTGTGAAAATTCGTTCCCTGTAAGTAGCCTGCTGCCATTTACAAATTTTTAACACATCTTGAATTTTTAACTGTTACTTATGATTTTTCAATAATTCGGGGCCCACTGCTCATCCTATTTTCTGCTATCCTGACGACCCACTAATGACCTAGGGTCAAAAGAAACACTGTCTACATATTTGACAATTGGAGCAACTTGTGGGAATTAGTTAGCCTGTCACAAATTATACCATGCAATGACCTTGTTATGTTGTACTTATTGAGTAGTCTCCATTGTCAAGCTTTATCACTGTAAGTTCACTCTATTTATCGCCTTCTTAGTACTGTTTGAGCCCCGAGCATTTCTAGATATATCAGTAAATTAATGTGTATAATTGCAAAGTGTTTTTCTTTTTCTCTTTTCTTCAGCAGTTTATTTTGCTTCTGAACTGTATTATCAGGGATTTGCTAACTTTTGACTAAGATATTTGCATGAATAAGTATTCTTGCTGCATGTGATTGTTTCTTATTCTTTTATTGCCGCTGGTTCCAGGTGGGTTGTAATAAGTCTGCCCCTGTTCTTCTACTGTGTACTTAGTACAACTAGTTAGATGTGAGGGCTTTTTCTCTTTTCAATCAGTTTTTACTGTGGGTGATAGAGATACACTCCTCCGAGTAAATTGGAGTATCACAAAGATTATTAGTAGGCTGTCCTTGCTTTGTCCCGCCACTCCCTCACCAGTTGTTATTGAGGTTCAGCAACTCCTTGATGAGTTGGAAAAATGTTGAAAACCTGTCCATGCCACACTACATGCACTTATGATGACTGAATATTCAAAATCTGACGTAATGTCCCTTGGTCTCCCAGTGAGTTATGTACCTGGGAATTTTACTAATGGCCCTAATTTTCCTAAGGGCTTCAATTTTATTGCCACAACTTGCTCCCAACATTGGTTTCTTCTATGGATTGACGCATCCTTGAAACATAGCTAAAAAAAGAGCTAGAGATTATAACTGCTTTGGCTTTGAGCACTGATTTGGACTCCAAAAATAATCTTCTCTAACTCCGATTTGGAGAAATTTAACAAAAGCATTTTAGAATTCAACACTATTGAACAAAACCAAAAACATTAATGAAATTCAAAAGGATATTACGAACTTTAAAAAAGAGAATGTTTACCCTTATCTTCTTGAGGAATTCTATACACAGCAGAAGACTTAATACAACACAGCCCAAATCTTGGGGCAGGTAGAAAAAAGAAGTTTGTCACTTTTTCAGAGTCTTCTATTAGTTTTGCAGAAGACTCTGACCCCCCCTCTGCTTCCTCCTAATCTCCATCCTATATTTTTAGGTGAAGGAAAGCAGATAAGGGCACGAGGGTGGGGTAGAGACAGTTTTTCCAACAAGGCGAGAGACAGCTCTCAGGCAAGTTTTACCAATGGGGCCAGCTATAATGAACACTGTCCCAACATTGATTGATGCAGATGACATCAAAACCTTTCCCATCTTTAGTTTATCTTCACACCTACTATTGAAAAAGTGAGGTTGTTACTCAGCTTAGACTATCCGATGTCCCTACTGAGGGAACCAATCTTTGTGCGGTGCAGGTGGAATTGTTACAGTTCTTTAGGAAGTTACGCCTACGTACCTTTTTTTCTGCCAGTTCTCCTTTTGAGTCCTGAAGCCGTGCTAATCTAAGACCACCATCTACCTTAAATCCACAAGTGCCAAGTTGCCAGCAGAACTAATAACATTAAAAAATATGCTTCTTAAGGAAGTATCCAAAATAAAGGACACACAGGAGTATACTTCATATAATTTGAATCTGGCTGATAGGGAGGCACTAAGCCAACTTAAAAATAACAAACTCATTGTGATCGAACCGGCTGATAATGGTGGGAGATTGTGACACAGGACCTTGTCTCCTATAAACAAGAGATCTTTAGACAATTACATAATAGAAACCATTACATCTGATTGTGCCATAATCGTCTCCAGGCTAAGACTGATGGTATTTTGAGTAAGAATTAATTTGATTTTCCGAATATAAAATCTCCACACAGACTGGTTCTATATACCCCGCCCAAAATGCATAAGGACCAACATAGACCGCCAGGTAGACCCATTGTATCTGGTTGTGGTTTAGTCTTCGAACCCCTGCGCAACTAGATTGACTATTTTTTGAAAGATCATGTGGCCACTACTAAGAGTTACATTGCATTATAGTGGATTTATAAACTAAATTGAAGACGTTCCTTTTGGTAGTATGAAGGAAATTCTGATATTCCTAGACATGTACCTCAGACAGAAGCCGTTGTAGTAATGACTAACTTGCTTAACAAACTCATTGACCCAACTGGCGTCCCCACTGAGTTTATTGTATATTTGCTTGACTTGTCCCTTAAAAAGAGCTGTATTGAATTTGATGGGACATTTTTTTTTGCAAATTAAAGGGGCAGTGGTAGGGGCTTCTTCTGCCCCTAATTTTGCCATTTTGTACATGAATGATTTTTAAAATCGGCACATATTTGACATCTGGACTAATCCCCGAATGTGCGGTTGTGGAAGAGATTTATTGATGACATCTTTATGATATAGACATGTGACGAGGACTCCCTTGGGGTCTTCCTATCTTTTATCAATGGTCTGTTGCTGGACCTACATTTTACACACAATTTGAGCAGAACATCTATTGGTGTCCTTGACCTTACCATCTGTGCAGTTGACGGTAAACTGGGCACCAAATTATTTTCAAACCAACTGAGCGTATTACCTTGCTCCATTATACCAGCAACCACCCACAGGCTCTTAAAGATGGTTTGTCTTTTGATCAAAACCTTCTTATCCGCAGGAACTGCAAAGGGGCAGTGACTAT
Organism: Calotriton arnoldi; assembly: GCA_963921515.1. Taxonomy (NCBI): domain Eukaryota; kingdom Metazoa; phylum Chordata; class Amphibia; order Caudata; family Salamandridae; genus Calotriton; species Calotriton arnoldi. Next base: position 256,568 of record CAWUFW010002974.1, read on the forward strand.
TTCCGGGAGACTGAAACTGAGTGCAAAATTACAATCCGAACAGTACCTGTGAAAACTCATTAGGAGAGCTATTAAACCGGATGTGGTACTCCCCTCGTGAGCATTTACTGATGCCTGAATATAAGAAAGTGGCTAATCATATTGTTTGTGTCACTGCATTCTGGCCCATCAGTAATGTCTTGACAAAGATTATCAAAAAGAATTGGTACTTAATAACCTCAATTGGACTGACTACTAAGGGTAACTCGGGCATAAACTCCATGTTTGATCATGACCATATCATTGGACACTTTCGTTGTGAAAATTATATAATGTGCCCATAAACATTAAAGATTTCTCCCATGGGCCTATTAAATACACCTTGAGGAATTTTACTAATTGTAATTGTAGCAAAATCATCTATGCTAATTGGTGCCCTTGCAAACTGGTCTGCATTGGGCAGACCACAGATAATGTTAGAACTCGCTAATGTCTGCACCTTAGCAGCATTAGGTGTAGGAACCTTACTGCTCCCTTGGTTAGTCATTTCTTGGAAATGAACCACACTGAGAATGACATTGAATAGCAACTCATTAAAGTGATCCAAAAACTGCAATGGGGCAATGACGTCCAGCTAATGATGAATTAGACTTGGTGGAAATACATCTTTAAGTGTGACATTATAACTTAGGATCTCAATACGATGGAGGTGTACAACATGATAGCTGCACTGCAACTCCTTTTAGGTTGCAGCCTACCAGACAGCGCATCTGTGTGTTAGGCAAAAGACATATTGGGGAGTTTCAGAAAGTTGACCTAGGAATGCATTCTGCCCGTTGCTTGCCATTGGCTTTGTGGTTTGTAACTCATGTTTTCTGGCTTTCCATTTGCTGGCTTTGTTTGCTTTAGGCTCCCCAACTCGAGTTCGTACCTCCCCATGCCAAAGCTTTGTTTACAGTATTCTACCACTAACTTGTTTTCTGTAATAAACCGGCCTTTAAGTCTTTTTCTTATCTCATCCCATTTGCTGGGCATTCAAAGACGGAGGTTAAATGTCAAGCTGTGTTTTTGAGGGAGCCTGGTGTTTTATTTTGCATTCAGATGACTTCAAAGTGAGAGTTTACAGGAAAGAGGAACTCCGCGTACTTTCTCCAAGAAGCCTAATTGTGCCCTTTTTAAAATTTTGATTTTAGACATTGCCGTCTCAAAAGGTATCTCGTTCTTCTGCTTCATAAAACATTTGCCTTTCATTTATGGTGCATGAAGTTCACTATTGGCATTGTCATGGTGGGTGGAAGCACGAAGATTTCTAAAATCATGTTTCAAAACTATTACTTAGACGTGAGTTTGAGGCAAGATGGCGGTCGCTTGCTCGGCCGAGTAAGCTGGATTTCGGCATTCTCCCGGAATAATCCCTCCCCCCGGATTTGGGGTGGGGTGGGGAGGGGGGCGGGTGGCACTGGCGGCGTAGGGTGCTGTTTTCTTATTATGGTCATGGTACATGTTTTTTTGTGGGAGAAGGTGTTCTGTTTCATGTTCATGGTACTTAGCTTTGGGTATGGGCTGGTCCGACCGGAGTTGAAATTTTTTAGAATTAATGATGATTGGTAGCTTACGTATTGGCTCTTGGAATATATGTGGTTTGAATGATAGGAGGAAAAGAGGAGTGATCGCTCAAATTTTACAGGTTATGCATATCGACCTGCTCTGTTTACAAGAAACCCATATCTCTTGGAATAATCGGGGTGGTTGAGGGATCTGGGTTTGGATGTGCTTGCCTGTACTAGGCAAGGTGCTACGACTAGAGGGGTAGCCATATTGGCTAAACACGGTCTAGGAGTTTGTAAACGTGTAAAAGAGGACATTTTGGGGCGGTGGGCTATCGTTGAAATCTTGGTCAATGGTTCTTTGCTGTCAATCTGCTCCATTTATGGATCAAATTTAGATGACCCGGAAGTGCTGCATTATTTGAGTGTTGAACTAGCATCATGGCCTCCTCCCGTAATTCTTTGTGGAGATTTTAATTTACACTTAGATAGTTGTTTTGACATAACGGGTAATCTACCATATAGGGGGAGGAAAGCCAAAGTTTTTAAAGCCACTCAAGGGTTAGTTAAGGAGTTTGGGCTGGTGGATGTGTGGCATAGGCATAGAAGAAATGATCCTGGAGCCACTTTTTTTCGCAGTTCGGTCTGGACTGTTCCCATGGGGCACAGGGTCAAGACTGATTTGCATATGGCTGGGTCTAAACTGGGGTGGCGTAGTGGGCAAAAGAACGATGGATTTAACCCAGATCTATTGCCTGGGGAGAATGTTTGCATTGTCAGCATTCCGTCCATCATTTGTTTGCTGTAACACTTTTCGCCCTAAGTGGGATGGGTATGCCCAGACGTGGGTCCCTTGCTCACTGTGCCACTGGATTCAAGCTAGCCTGGCTGAAGAAGGGTGACATACCCTGAAACCGGTCCCAGGATGCTTGTTTCCGGTCCAGGGAGGACCTGGCCTGGCAGTTCGGTCTGGACTGTTCCCATGGGGCACAGGGTCAAGACTGATTTGCATATGGCTGGGTCTAAACTGGGGTGGCGTAGTGGGCAAAAGAACGATGGATATAACCCAGATCTATTGACTGGGGGAGAATGTTTGCATTGTCAGCATTCCGTCCATCATTTGTTTGCTGTACCACTTTTTTTTCAGCACCCCATAAAAAATTTGTGCGTATTGACTTTTTTTTTGTTCCTGTGGAAAAAGCTGAGAGAGCTAAGATAGAGATTGTACCCAGGGTTGTTTCAGATCATAACCCGTTAATTTTAGAATTATCAGTCGGCTCTAAGAGACAGCCAAAATCTTGGACTTTTGAAAGAAAACTTCTACTGGATTCGGCATATTGTGTGCACATGGGTAATTGGATTCAAGAGTTTTTTTAAATTAACAGGGGCTCAACTCCTGATCCTATTGTATGGGATGCCTTTCAGGCTGGGGTTCGGGGGGAGACTCTGAGTTACTCCTTATCTAACCAACGGAAAACTCTCGCGGAAATTAAAGGGTGGATTGAACAGTTAAGACTGCTAGAAATAGAGCTTATGGGGAAAATAGTAAGGCATTTAAGTGATGAGGAAACTCACAAAGCTATTGCTATCTTGAAAATGAAGATTCATCAACATTTGGAGGAGAAGGTAGCCGCTAAATCTGCCCTTTATAGGGCTCAAGTATATGAAATAGGGGAACATACTGGGAGAATATTAGCAAAGAGAAGTGGCTAATCGAATCAACAGAATTAAGGACCAGGGTGATCAGATTCAGGACTCCCCGGAAGAAGTTCTAGGTGTGTTTAGCAGGTATTATCATCATTTATATACTGAGGGAGAGATTGTTGAAGGAAACGAAATGATGCAGGAATTTAGTTTAGAAGTAGAGACAAATGGTAACATTTGATCAGAATGAACAATTGGCTGCACATATTACCTGGGAAGAAGTCGAGGGAGCTATTGTGTCTTTAGCCACTGGTAAAGCGGTAGGGCCGGATGGTATCCCTCTCGAATTTTTTAAGACGTTTCGGCAGGTGCTTCGACCAGAACTTATGTTATTATTTCAAGCTGCTCAACGGGGTTCAGTTCCGGATTCTTGGCGAAAAACTACTATTATTGTTTTTTAAAAAAAAGATAAACCAGAGCTGTACCCTTCCTCATATCGACCCATCTCTTTGATTAATTCTGATAGCAAGATCTTTTCAAAAATTCTGGCCTGTCGTTTAGGGAAGATTATTACTTTTTTAGTTTCTGATTATCAGCATGGGTTCATTCCCGGAAGGGATACAGCCGACCACGTGAGACGTGTAATAGCTCTTTTAGATTGGGCTCAGGCTACGGAGTCTCCACTGGGAGTGATCCTGTTGGACGCCGAAAAGGCGTTCGACAGGGTCTCCTGGCGGTTCCTGTGGGATGCAATGCACCGGAAGGGCTTTTGCTCGGAATTTATTCAAGCAGTTAAGGCTTTATATATTAATCCAGTGGCGGTTATACGGATCTCTGGGCAGGAATCAAGCCTATTTAGTATCGGCAGAGGTACCAGGCAGGGGTGCCCATGCTCCCCCCTGCTCTTTGCATTTTATATTGATTTATTTCTTAATAAACTTAATTTGAGCCCTAATATTAAACCGATTAGAGTTCATAATAATGAATATAGAGCATTAGCGTATGCTGATGATATTGTGGTTCTCTCTAGTGACATTACCTCAGCACTTCCTGCGATAAAGATTTTGGCTGAGCAGTTTGGTAGATTTTCCGGTTACAAATTAAATATAGATAAAACTCAGATGCTTCACTCACGCACTAAGTTTCCGGCAAATCTACCAATAGTTTCCTCAGCAACATATTTGGGAGTTAAAATTGCATCGGAAGTGGACCAGATACCGGATCTGAACATCACACCAGTGATGGATAAAGTTAATAAAACTCTGGAAAGATTAGATCACCTACATCTTTCTCTTCATGGGCGTTGTAATGTTTTAAAAATGATTGTTCTTCCTAAGTTTCTTTATATGTTTAGAACAATCCCCCTTGAGTTCTCTGCTTCCTGTTTTATTAAGCTACAGCGGATTTGCTCCAGATTTCTTTGGAGTTATAGGAGACCAAGAAGGGCATTTAAAAGAATGATTTTACAGAGAGATCGGGGAGGATGGGGTATCCCACACTTTTTGGTGTATTATTGGGCATCCATGTTACAGTATATGGGCCCTCTTTTAGTTGGGGGGGGGAAGGCGGAAATCCCTGCTTTTAATAGACCATCCATTTATGTCTTGGGGTTAGGGGATGAGGCCAATAGCTGTTTGGTTAGGATATTGGAGCCCAGTTATTATTAAAAAAAACAAGTTTAAGATACTCAAGGCTGCATTTCAAGTTTGGAAGCAGATTAGGCAAAAGCTGAACATCCCAAACCTTAATGTTTATACCCCTTTTAAAGCTTCAGGTTTGCTTCCCACTATTTTTCGGGATCAAGTCACATTTAGATGGGGTTCGAAAGATCTTAGTTGTTTGGGCGATTCATTTGAAGAGGGCCAATTTATGCCCTTTGCAGATCTACAGGAGAAGTTCGGCCTAGCAACGCATGACTTTTTAAAATATCTTCAAGTTCGTAGCTTTCTAGGTCGGCCTGGGTCAGGAGCAGAGCTACAGCTGGCTAGAATCCCCCTGATTGAAAAAGTGAGGAAAAAAACTTCAATAGGGCAGGTATATCGACAGATATTGGAAGCATTTCCGGATGACGTTGATACGTGGAATGTTAAATGGGAGAATAAGCTTGGGGTTGCCGGTATTAGTGTAGAAGAATTTATAGGTCTGGCGAACCAGATTTTAATGACTGGTAGACTAAGGAGTCAGCATTTGATGTCTCTTTTTGATTTATATTATACCCCAGGGAAGATTGCTAAATGGGGGGGATTGAAGGGGGATAAATGTAATAGGTGTGGACTACAAGCTGCATATTCGGCTCATATGTTTTTCTCCTGCCCTAGATTAGGGGTTTTCTTGCAAGAAATTGAGAATTTTTTGGGTGTGATATTTGGGACACCGATAAAAATTACCGGGGAATCGGTAATTTTGGGCGTGGGATTTGATAGGGAGGTTCATCCAAGGCCAAGATCTATGATTGGCTTGTTTATTGCTATGGCCATTGTCCAATCATGTATCACCAACGAATGGATTAGTCCCGACCCCACCCACTTTTATCAATTGGCGGTCGAGATTATTAGCTACTTATAATTTAGAAATCTCAATTTATAAGACCAAAGGGAGGAAAAAAAGGGCTTTGGGATGCAAAATCTGGGCTCCTGTCACGGACTGGCTACAGTAAACTTTATGTAGGCCGTACGATTAGGTGGCAAGAAGGCTCGGCTGCCTGTATCTGCTTATCCATGTTGATCTGCACTTTTCCCCCTTTTTTTTTTCTCTTTCTTTTTCCTGAAGGTTATCTATCCTGTTGATGCTTATAATTTATCGGGGGGGGGTTTGTAAAACAATGTTAAGTACTATTGTAACATGCAGTATGCTGTGTCGGATAATCAGCCCAAAGTGGGAAGTGTCTCTTTTCAAATGTTTTTTCTTCTCTTTATTATCTGTTTATTGATGTTCTGAATGTACCATAACCATACTTATTCGATCTGTGCCATGTTAAAATGAAAGAGTGAAAACTTAATAAAAATATAAAAAAATAAAATAAAAAAAAACTATTACTTATAAAAAAAACAAAAAACTTGCACTAATTTAGTCTGATGTACTTGTTAGATGAAACAGTTCAGCATGTGAATGAAATATATTTTTGGAATTTTTGCAGTCTTTTTCAAATTTAATACATTTTATGCAAAATGTCTTTACAAATGAAGGTGTCCCGAAAGTTAAGTGTGCAGGACACCCTGGTTACTTGCTTTCTTTCACGTCGATTAACTTGTAAATAAATGCTTGCCTGTTGTCAATGGGGGTCCACATGCAAAGTTCAGGAGGGCGCTTGCGGACCGGTTTGATTTTGTCTGATGTACTAGTACTACTAAGATGAAACAGTTCTGCATGTGAATGAAATACATTTATGGAATTTTTGCAGAGACTTTTTAATATTGAACATGTTTTTTGCAAAATTCCTCTTCTTTGGTGAGTCTATTGAATTTGTGAAACTGCCTTTTTAGGAACAAAGTACAAAACTGCTTTATGGTCTCAGCTTCAGCTTCACATATAGCGATCACAGGCAATTTACACTGTTTATGGCTCATTCACTGTCCAGCTCAGGATAAGATCTTTTTGCAGGAAAGAGCCAGCCACATTGAAACACAATTTAACAATGCTTGGTTTTTACTTTGATGTGTAAGACCTTAGGGCCATGATTTGAATGGTGCAGCAGGTGCAGTGGGACAGAGGCCAAAAGGTGTAGGAAAACCTCTGAACACGGATTTATTGCTATAATTACTACTAAACAAGCAGTCACAAGTGCAATTACCTTGCAAGCACTAGGGTCATGATTTGATTGGTGGACACCCTAGTTACTTGCTTTCTTTCACTTCGATTAATGTTTTTTAATAAATGCCCGTTTTGAACAGGGGTCCGGATGCAAACGTCAGGAGTGCGCTTGAGGCCCCAGTCTATAGATCTACAGGGATGTTTTTGTATAGATCATACAGCATCGCTGGCTTCAGTGCAGCAGAGCTGCAAGTAAAAAAACCAACAAAAAAAGGCGGTGCCTCAATCAACGCTAGCTGTGTTATAAAGCTTTTTATCTTTTCTCTCGGTCATTTGCAACATGGCTAAAAACATTGGCAAAACCAATAGATCTCGCGTAGGAAAGACCGGTTGGCTGTGCCAATGCTTGTGTATTTCTGTAAGTTGGCTTGTCTTTTCCTCTGGACCTTCTTTTGTTATCACTGCCAAAACATCTTGCACATAATAATCAATAGAGTGTCTGCTACACATATAATGTTTACATATGCCATTTGGTACCACCTTTTATGATAGTGTGTGGCCTTTTAAACAAGATTTGCCTGTCTGAATGATTGTGCGTACAAGCTCTAATATTATACCTATACACATGCTGAGTTACCTGACAGAGTCTTGTCTACTATGTATTTGGACTATGTATTATTTTTTGCATCATTGTATGAGGTTTAGCCTCCTACATCAATACATTTGTATCTTTTTTTACCTAACTATTGATGACTATATTTTTTTGCTGATAACTATGACACGACTGGACTGGGTTGGTCACATGCTTTGTATTGTTTTGCCTTGAAACTGTTATGAGTAATTGTATATATAAAAATGTCAACTCTCCCGACTAGTTTTTCTGCCGGTCTTGGTCATTGTGAGTTGGGCCATTGATGTAGGCTTCAGCCAAATAATTCTAAATTTTGCTATGCAATCTAATTTTTTTTGCGATATTAAAGTATCTCCTTCTACCCAATGTGATATTGCATCAAGTTTTTTTTTTTGTTGCCCATGAGAAATTCATGGCAGCCATCGTGGATCAATGCGCTGCATCTTTGCATGAGCATCTTATTACCTCTGCCAGAACGCCGATTAACGCGGTCCACACTAGCAGACGCTGTTTGCCATGGTGTCTTTTTCCAGCTATTAAGCTTTTCTTCAAGGTACCTTAGTACTTCCGGTTGGCGTAGTCGCTATTGTTATCGATTTTTGGTCTTCTCCTAATGACAGGTATGTTGGCCTTTTCCAATGTGTTTTCTCATGTGGCTTTCTTTGATAGCGCCCGACGTTTTTCAACTCACTTCATCCCTCTTTTTTCCTGTGATTTAGGACCCCTTGCAGTTCATACTTCACTCATCTAATGAGGACTCTGCATTGGTGACTTTTTTTTTTCTCCAAGTTGTTTTTAGCCAGTTTTCACCTTGGTGTTATGGGTTTGACAGCACAAGCATGTCCACCTCCACCCCCACATTAGCACTTCATTAACTTAGGCTTTTAATTTTTTCTCAGATTACAAGTCACCTCCAGTAAGTAGCCTTCTGTCAAATACCATTTTTTAACACATTTGCTTTTACCAAAACATTTTTTTTCATTTACATTTTTTTAACTCCTGATAACACACTAATGACCTACGGTCGAAATGCCATTGCCATATTTGACAATTGGAACAACATGTGTGATCCAATCAACCTGTGACATATTGTACCATGTAATAACATTGTCACGTTGTATTTATTACAGCTCCATACTGATGTTTGTGATTTTATTCTTACTATAAGTTCACTCTATTTAACACATTGTGAGAACAGTTTGAGCACCGAGCACTTTTAGATGTAGTAGTAAATTAATGTGTGTAATTACAAAGAGTTTTTTTCTATTTTTATCTCTTCAGCAATTTATTTTGCTTCTGAACTGTATCAATAGCAGGGATTTGTTAACTTTTCAGTAAGACATTTTTATGAATAAGTATCATGCTTGCCACTTGGGACCATTGTTTCTTATGCTCTACAGCTAACAGCATTATCTGGAGCATGTTATGGCCAATTACTCTTTTCCATCAAATGATCTCTAATGTCACTTGGTACTACTGGTCGCAATAATTAACATCAGCCCAATTAGGCTTATAGTACTTGAATACTGTTTGACGCTTTTCATGGAAGCTCATAGGGTTCCCCAAATGATAGGGAATTGTTTCTTAATGTTAACAACGTAAGTTGGAGATCACGGGATGTGAACTGTTACCCTTACCCGTCCTGTAATGTTGAATATTCTATCAGAAAGAAGAGGCCGCCATGGGGATAATCGCTGTAAACGTCATTAGAGGGAGAGGTATAGAGATTGAGCATGTTTCTCTCAAAAGTTCCCTAGCTTGAGGGTTCGCGATGCATTTCAAACTATCCTGGGTATTAGTCGATCTGCATGCCCTGGTCTGTCTACCATCGGTACGGTAGGGCGCTGAGCACGAGCTGGTTCTAGGGAAGGTTTGTGCTGTTGTAGTGTCTTCCTCTCGTCGAGTACATTCAGCATCGTCCTATATTGCCTCGCTGTCAGTTGTGCCCGCATCCCTTGCCCTACCTTTTTGGTAACCCTCCTCCATTTCTAGACTAATGCCTGAAAAATCATAAAAAGGTTACTATTCCTGCAGGTCTAGTAATTTGAATAATCTACTTGACCTAACTGTAATTTATTTGACCCTTAAACATGTTTCAAATTGTGTGGTCCTAGACAAAAATATTGTTTTACAGGGCCACCTTTTTCTTCATTATCACATTGGAGAGCGACATCAAATATGTGAGTTCAGCATTTCTGCTGTTCAAAATAAACTCTTTTGTCTGATTAAATAGACTTAACATTTGCTCCATGTATAATAACAATCTAGCCCACATATAGCGTACACATGATCCCAGACTTGTCTCTTAGTTCACAGATAGCATTGCCATAAAGGCATGGGCAGGAGTGTTTCTCTGTTTAAGTTTGAAAGCTCACTTTTAATATATATGTATGTGTGTGTGTGTGTGTGTGTATATATATATCTATATATATATATCATGATTTGGTAGTGCTCTGTCATTTACTTTCAGTAAATTTCCCATTGAAATGGGTAAAAACCTTCACACTAACATGCAGTTTTACTGATAAAACTATATAGTATATTAACAATATTCGGTGGAAATTGGGTTTCAGTAAACATGTCATTTGCGCCTCACCAAAGTGTTCTGATTTGTTTTCATCCTATCATAAAAAACAATTAATCTCACAAAATTACAAAAATGGGCTTTCATAACTACTGAAATATATTTTTAAATGTTTGTACAGTTCAGGTATTAGATATTTAAATGCCTTTCATGTCACACTCTGTACAGCACGTCAACGGGTCACTTTACAAAATCAATGAACTCTGCAGTTGGAGAAAGAAAAGTAATTGTAAGAAGATGTAAACTGACTCCTGACCTGTGTCTCTGAACACGGAGCAAATGCTACAAGGTAAAAACAAGATTTAGAGGCATCTTTATTGCTCCTTCACTTTCTGAATGAACAGGAACACCTGTTCTTTGTCAGTTTGCCAGAAAAGACTAGGCCCTAAATATTGCCTGCCCTGATAAAATTTGACTTGCCATAGCAAGTGGGCGAGTATATTTAGCACACCATAACGTGTATTTGTAAAGTGCAAGTTCACCAAGAAGGGTATCTTGGTGCTGAATAACAGATGTTTGTTACCCAACTAAATGGTACTCATTTGTTTCGACCTCAGAAGGATGAAAGGCTGAGCGGACCCGCTGGGATTTGAACCTGTGACATTGAGGTCAAGCACAGGCCCCTACAGTGGATGCATTAGTCCACTAAGCCACCGCCCGGCATGTAGGCGCTATCACTGGTGTGCCTCTGGTATTTCCTGCGAGCATGGGAAAACACTAAACTTCTAAAAAGTCCTTCTCTTCAAATTTTTCTGTTTTCTCTGATGTGGGTTAGGAGGAGGCAGGGCATTTAGGGTACAACCCTAATCCTGTATGTCAACCTTGATTTTGAGTCTTTTATGGATCTATTTCATCCCTTACACCATAGATACGTGTTTTTGATTTTTGGTTTCCTCATTCCAATTTAGGAAGACAGGCCACTGATCTTTATTTTTTCAATATTTTTCTCAGGTGTTGTAATTCAAAGGAAGCTTTTTCTGGCAAGGATATTCCTATGCTCATTAGTGACTCCCACCCATTGCTTTATATACTTGATTGTGCTTTTTCCACATTGAGAGTACATCGAATGGATGGAACTCCCTTTTGCTGGCGGCTGCTCCTGCTTCATCACCCCTATTTTAGATAGTTAGTCAGGCTCACAGTTGGGGAATCAATAACAGCCATGTGCTGCAGCTCATGCCTTGGAGGGGGTTAGGTTAACAGGGTAAATACAGTTAGGTGGGCCTGATGGCTGTTTTCTATCTGATCTCCTAGCAGGAGGTTTGGAGGCATCTTTTACTCTTGTAAACTCACTCGAGTTCTGAATTCTCTGGTTACACCTTAAATAGGCTTGCAGAGGATCCGAGGCAGCTAGATTAGTAGCTCTCTCGCATTCATTCTATAGGTCCTGTGTACTAGGGTCCCAGCTCTCCAGCTTATCTTCCCCACACCACACACCATTCTAGAGCTCATTTCGTCGAAACCATGCTTAACATGCACACTCTTGACTCCTCTTATCCTGGGACTCCTCATCCATCTACCTCCCCCAGCTGATTTGTCCTGTGGCCACCTATCCAGGCAACACCTGCTACTGTCTTCAAAAATACCAAAAAGAGGAAACATGATCAGACTGCACAGAAAACATGGCATTTAAATGTGCTAACACTGTCTAAACCGATCTGTGTGTTGAGAGCTCGGCTGTTCTCCACACGAGTCCCCTGGAGAAATTTGTCCCTAGCTTTGGCACTTGGGGTCATCTTGTGGAGTCTTAGTCAACCCTGTCTCCCCACTTCAGCTGAGCATAGGATTTTTAAGACTGAAGAACCAACATGTCAAGGTATATCAGCTCTCACAACTGTGAGAAGTCTGAACAAGTTTATTCAGAGTAAAAATTAAACCATCTGGAGTCACAAGATAGAGCAATAGTCGCCCTGCCATGGTGAGAATCCAATACTGAAACTTCCCTGATACAAGAAGGTTGTTTGTAGGTTTGTTTAATGAGCGGCACCAATAGCAGACAAACGACTCAAACTGAGACAGTTATGTCATAGCAGGTGTACAGCATACTTGTGACAAAGATTCAAGTTCACTGTCAAAGATACAAGAATGTAAACTTTTTAGGTGTAGATTAAGCTGTGAATTGTCGCTCAGTCCTGCCAAACTCGAAAATTAGTATGCCAGAAGTGACACTGATTGGTACTACTATGGTTAGCATGTGCTAGCAACATGGCGTTAACAGTGGGTTGTGGGTGATACTCCTATGGTGGGTGGCCAAAAATTGACCTGCGTTTACTGTATGCGGACAATAATGAGATTTTTGATAGGACCCCTAAAGTCCTCAAAGAGATTAGACATGCCTCATTAATATTCATGAGGTAGGTCTCGGTTTCTGATCCATTGGGAATTGCAAAAATCACATGGTTGCTAGTGTCAGCAGACCAACCATGTCTGCGATTGCTTTTCAGTAAAGCAATATGTTTTTTGTTTAGTTTTTTAGTTTTTGATACAGCCCATTTTTCTTAAAGAAAAATGGGATGAGTTTCAAAAAGAAAAATGAAAAGTTGTCTTCATTTTTTTTATGAGCAGGCAGCCGTCCGAGGGACCATTGCATGCTCTTAAAAATGTTTTTACAAACATTCACAAAGAGGAAGGGGTCCCTTTGCGAATTAATTTCCACCTGCTTGAAGTAGGTGGAAAAATGCAAATGTTTTGTGACCACATTTCGGTCGCAAAACATCCATATGCCACTGCAGTTTGGTATCAGGACGGGACGCCCTAAACACGCCTCTTCTTAATACCAAATCGCAAACCCAATTTGCAGTTCGGTAATAGGTTACCGAATCACAAATTGGGCCTTTGCAAGTTGAAGAAAGCCTTGTTTCGGTCACAAACGCCCCGATTCTGCGAATCGGGCCTTTTGCAAACGAAAAAAACCTTTGTACATCTGGCCCTATGTTTCAAAAGTTAAGCCAATCCAAGCATCAAAATATATGAAGGCGGCAGATAGAATCAAATGTGATTTACTCATGATGTGTCTGCATCTTAAAATGAAAAGATTCTGTTTGTTCCTGTCCAGAAGAAACTGGCATCCCATCTACAGCTTTCCATTTAATGGTGTCTTTTTTTTTTTTTTTTTTTTTTTTAGAAATCAGAACTTTTTTTTTTTTCTGGCACAGTCTATTTGCAGTCAATTAAAACTGGTGATATATATGCTTGACCTTGATATTTTAACTTTACTTCAAGGACCGTAGATTATGAAGTGTGCAATAATTAATTGATCTGCAAAACAGCTTTGCTGGTTGTCTTCCTTTGCTCGACAAACAGGTGCATTAGTCTTTCCAATCTCTTTACAGGCCTGCTATAATAGGAATTGAGGAGAGATCTTTTTTGGCCACACTGCCGGCACAGTCCTATTCTTTTTCACCTTCATTCAAAGGGTTCTGGACTAAAATCATTTGCATACATAGGTGGTTCAGTTAAATAGGGCTTGATTGAGTAATAGTTCAGCGATTCACTTTATTTCTAAGATTACTTCTTTTGTTTTGTCTTGTCGTCAATCTGAACAACCAGTGTCACAGGGTCTCCTAAAGCGGCAAGTCTTGCGACTTGTGCCAATACACTATAAAGACCTTTATGAAAAATTGTAAACAGAGTGGACTCTGCCCATTTATTATATCATTCCAATGCCTTAAACTTGGTGATCTATGTTTGCGGTTCCATAGAACCTTGGCTTATCACTCCTCCTGTGCAGGATAACCCTGATGTTGTCTGTCTAAACATTTCTTAAAGGCACTGATAAATGCTACACATTTGTTTAACTAAGGACTTCCTTTTGTTACTAGCGATGTTGCTCAAGCCAAGGCATTTCCGTTTAATTACTAATATTAAATCTGATTTTAGCAAGGTCAGATGCATAGACGAGGGGCTTGACCGAAAAATGTATAAATCATGTATTAAGAAGCTCCTTATTTTCATTTAAATACTTTATTTCGGCCAAAGGCCATAAAAGGCTCGTAGTCATCCAATCATTCTTGAGATATTCTAAAATACATCCAACCATATATTATATAGTCTCAGTAAAAGGGTCAGAAGTTACCAGTAAAATAGTTTAAAACAATGTAAACTGATCACCGTAAGGTTCCATTATTACCACCCCAGTGAGTTCTCCTTTTTTTTTTTTTTTTAAATTCATTAAACTTCTTGTAATACAATAAAAGGAAAGTACCTGGTTGTTTATACAATTCAAAGAAGCTCCTTAAATTTCCCAGGACTGCAGTCAAACTTTAGTTCAGCTAATCCAACCAGAGGCGAGTCCAAGTATCCTTTTTTGTAACCGTGCTAAAGATTGCCTAAAAGTGGCAGTCTCTGTTATGAATTTACAATTACCTGGAAAAGCATTGAACAAAGGCAGAAAAAGAACTAGTCCTAATTGAATCTCTGACTCTGAAAAGTGATACTTAGCATCCCCATGACCACCTTCCTTTTCCTCCCTGCAGTTATAACCTAGTAACTCCATTATGTAGGGATTGAGAAGAACATTCCAGTGAATTATTTAAAATACTGCTGTAGCTATTTTATGAGAACTCTCTCTTGTCCTGTGACTGCTGATAATCATCGCAACACAGAGAATGCAGAAAATATGCTATTGCAAACAGGAGTGCTACTGCTCTTGAGAGTTGCTATCACTGACTAGCTGCCTAGAAGAGACTGTCTCTGAGCGATCTTATTCATAAGCAACTGAGGGAATTCGTGATATGCCTCCCCCATCTATTATTTTTTTACACCATTGCTTTCCTCAATATGTCTCTCCTTTTTCCTCCCGGACACTTTCTTCCCTCTCTCCACCCCTGACACTTTTTCTCTCTCTCTCTCTCTCTCTCTCTCTCTCTCTCTCTCTCTCTCTCTCTCTCTCTCTCTCTCTCTCTCTCTCTCTCTCTCTCTCTCTCCTCTCTCTCCTCTCTCTCTCTCTCTCTCTCTCTCTCTCTCTCTCTCTCTCTCTCTCTCTCTCTCTCTCTCTCTCTCTCTCTCTCTCTTCTCTCTCTCTCTCTCTCTTTCTCTCTCTCTCTTCCCCACAGCACCATTCTTCCTTTTCCTTCAGCCCTGTTGATGATGTTCTCTGGCGAAAGTAGGCTGTCCATAAGTTAGATGTCTAGGACATGATATACAAAAATTTTGCTTTGGTCTCAGACAGACATATTTGGAAAATTCATTAAAAAACTATTCGTATCAGCATCATACTGTCTTGCATTGTTCTTGGTTCCTTTCTTATGTTTCATCAAGTGCCATATTTAGAAACATTGGTGGTACAGGAAGGCTGTATCTTAGAGGCGATGGTGAAGACTATACAAATAAATGATCAGAGCCCTTGGAAAAACCCTTTGTTTTGCTCAAGGTAGCACTATTGGAGTCTCTGTTCAAAGCTAATGGCATTTTGGAATATTGATTGGTGTTTGAGTCTAATTCAACCTTCAAATAAAAAATAAATAATATTTTTGCCATCAGTTTTTACGTCCAGATTTTGGGACTGGAGTCTGTGGCACCATCGTGGTTTGATTATGAAGCTACTGCATGGATCATGTCATTATTAGACCATTGGAGAAGTCAGCTTGACATCTCACGCTGACGTCCTTGATGCACAATTAGAATTATGCTATTTGCTGGGCCCTGAAAAAGCCTGGTGAATCCCATCTACAATATGGGTCCTTCACCACAATCGTGAAAGTGCTTGAAAAATTATTAACGTTGTGTTTCCCAGTAGACTGCAATGCTGTGAAATTACACCATTCTAATCAACATTTGAGTCCTGCATGAAATAATGTACACTGGAAGACTATCTACGAAGGTGGCATAATGGACCAGACTCCAGTCTTTGGCACAGGTGTGATTATCTTGAAATATTATGTCCCCCTCCTTTTTATAATTTTTCTGCTCTACACGCACATTCAGTACAAATGAACACTCTCGGATCACTCCCAGAGATAACCGTCTTTTAGCAATGAGTGAATGGTGGACAAGGCCCAGTCAACAGCTCAATGTGAACTGGGAGAAGAAAGAGTAGTCTGGGGTATAGTGGACACATGATGTTTAAAACAAAAAGCAGCAAACATTTCATAGTGAAGTATAGAGAAACTTTAAAGTAGGATTAAAGTATCTTTTCTCAGGAACACATCAGGATAGGTGTTCATGCTCTATTTGCGAAAACTGCATTAATGCAGTCCTTCTCCTGTCTTGTTACAGAACTAAAACACTTATTTGGACAACACTCCTTTGTGCTCTCCAATATATTAGATTTGTCTTTGCCTGAAGACCACTCTAGTGCTGCCTGGATGCCCTGTACTGATCTTGTTCCACCCCTTCCAGTGCCAGAGAAGGCTACCAAGATGTGCCAATCAAATCTAGATGAAAAGGATTGTATGACATGAGGTTTCTTGATTTGTTCTAAATTGCATTTTGGGATTCTCCAAAATTGGTGAAATTGTAACTTGCACATCATGTGGCATGGTTACATTTACCAACTGTCTATTGCACAGCGTTAAGATTGTCTGAAAACAGATGGACTATACAGCACATTATAAAAATTGTAGCTTTCATAACGCTATGCAAGTGTTGATAGTCTTAAGAAAGTGATCAGTTTGTAATGTTGTATAGTTAAAGATTGTACTCGCAACCTGAACCTGTCTGTCTAGTTTCATAATTCCTCTGCCCAGCCTGTCATTCCATTACAATGAGGCGGTTTATGAAAGCATGATGTGGGTTTGCACTAGGAGCATGAGTGTAGTCTTAACCAAAAATAGTTATACTTTATTGCATGCAGAAGAGTGCATCATAGCATTTAACTTCCTGTAGACAAAAGCGTTGAAGGCTTGGAATGAGGAACAAGGTTCTTGACAGATGCAGCACGTTTTTGGCACCAGGTCCCAATTTAGAAGGAATTACTATACAATGTATAACCTTTTGCACAACTTCAAGGGCATTCTGTAGGACTATGTATGCTCATTTTCTACTTCACATGCAGTTATATATGCTATAAGGTTTCAAGCAGTGGCACCCCACGTTACACATCTTTCATAAATGTAGTGTCAGACCATGCTTATCATTGTTAGATGAGCCTGTTCCTTTCTCTCTCCGTCCTTCCATTCCACACTATAAACAATATTACTGTTGCTTGAGTTTTCGTTTTGAAGCACTATATAAGTTTTGATTCAAAACCACTAAAGAGTTGCTGTGGTCTTTGACTCTTACTCTGAAAGTTAATAGTGGCTCAAACCTATGAAGAACAAATTGAGAGAGCTTGTATTCCATATTTCTCAAAAATGTTCCCCATAAAAACACTGCCTAAGAGGCAGAAGACCTTTTTTTTTATCTGATGAAAGGTGTCTTCCCAGGTCCTGCACATTTTGTTACTATCTACATGATCTACTAGTGAGAATACTGATGAGTAACCTTTCTTTCAATGGCTTGGTCATTTTCAACCCATGGGGGGACAACTTTGTTGAAGTCTACAAGTGTGTGGGTGGGGCAAGGGCCTGTGACTGGGAAGAGCCAAAAACATAGGGATTAAGGGTATAGCACCACGAATTCTAAGCGCTACATTTTTTTAAAAATAAGTTTTTAGCAAATTCTGCATTGGACAACCACACAAGTGAGGTATCATTTTACTCGGGAGACTGAGGGTCCACGCAAGCCATACCTTGCTGGACTCCCCCGGGTGTCTAGTTTTCAGAAATGTGTGGGTTTGGTAGTTTCCCAAGATGGCCGCCGAGCCCGGGGCCAAAAACCCAGGTGACCACCCCCCCCCCCTTGCAAAACCATTTTTGTTTTGTTATAGGTAATTTTGATGTCTCCTCAATACGTTTTGGGCCCTTGCCTGTCGCGGGTACTTGAGCCACCCACACAAGTGTGGTACCATTTTTATCGGGAGACCTAGGGGAACGTTGGGTGGTAGGAAATTTGTGTCAGCACGGTGATCCCACAACTTTCCCACACAGAAATTTGAAGAAAAAAAATGATTTTTTCCAGCTAAATTTGAGGTTTGCAGGGGATTCTGGGTAGGAAAACGTTGGTGGGTCCACACAAGTCATACCTCCCTGTACTCCCCCGGGTGTCTAGTTATCAGAAATGTGTGGGTTTGGTAGGTTTCCTTAGATGGCCGCTGAGCCTGGGACCAAAAACGCAGGTGATCCCCTTGAAAAACCAGGTAGGGATGTGATAGATAGGTGGGCACCTGTGTTTTTGGTCCCGGGTTTGCAGACATCTAGGGAAACCTAAAAAACCCAGACATTTCTGAAAAGTAGACACCCGTGGGATTCCAGGGAGGTGTGGCTTGCGTTGATGCCCCAACATTTTCCTTCCAAAAATATGCTGCAAACCTCATTTAGCTAAAAATTGAAATTTTCCTCTAATATCTGTGTGGGAAAGTTGTGGCATCGCCGCACGGCACAAATTTCCTACTACCCACCATTCCCCTCAGTCTCCCGATTAAAATATACCTTACTTGTGTGGCTGGGCCAAGTGCCTATGACATGGAAGGGACAAAAACGTGTAGAAATTGAGGGGGGCCCAAAGCGGGTCTAAAAGGGCAGTTGGTTTATACGTTTTTCGGCTGACGCAACTTTCCACACAAGTGAGGTATCATTTTTCTTGGGAGACCAAGGGGAATGCTGAGTAGTAGTAAATATGTGCCTGCACAGTGATACTACAACTTATCCACACAGAAATGTGAGGAAAATGTGACTTTGTAAGTAAATTTGAGGTTTACGGGGGATTCTGGGCAAGAAAACTCTGGGTGATCCATGCAAGCCACACCACCAGCCAAGAGTCAATACATGCACACAACCACCCACACACACCACCAGCCAAGCGCCATCCACGCACACCACCAGCCAAGCGCCATCCATACACACCGCTAGCCAAGCGCCCCTACGTTTAAATAAAACAACAAAATCCCTGGCTCCTAGTAGGCTTTCTGCACCCGGGGGGGTGGGGGGGCAGATGAGGGTCTATTGCCCCATCTGCCTTGGGGGGGGGGGGGGGGGCAGAAAAACTGTGGGATTTTGGGGGGGGGGGCATTGGCATGCCCATCTTGGCAGAAAGACTAAATGTACCCAATTTTTTTGGGGGGGAGCAAAGGCCCTTGCCCAAGGGGCTGCTCCCCCCTCCCTGGTGGCTAGTGGGTGGATACCTGCTTGGGGATCACCCACCTTGGGCGATCCCCAAGCAGGGATCCACTAGGGCGGGGTACCATTGGAAAGGGGAGATTCTCCCCTTTCCAATGATACCTCTCCAGTCTTTCTACGTGTTCAGGGGGCTGAGATAGCCCCCTGGGCACATAGAAAGCGAAACTGAAATGAGCTCGTTTCAGTTTCACTGAAATGACGTCAGCGCGACGTGCGCGCTGATCGTCATTTCAGGGAAACCAAAGCTGCAGCCTCTGGAGCTGGGGAAGCTCTTCCCCAGCTCCCAAGGCTGTTGGGGGTGAAAGGGAATCCCCACGCACCAGAGGGATTCCCTGTGCCATGTGTGAGGACGGCTGCCGTCCGATGCACATGAGCACTGTTGCGTCGGACAGCCCCCGGCCATCCGACGCACCGAAGGGGTTAAATCTTCACAGATTTCCTCTCCATATTGTTGCTTGTTTGATTTTAGTATGAGTTGCAATCCATATATTCTGCATCATGTCTATGGATGTGCTTAGTTATGGTTGAATACCCCAAAATAAATGTAAGAAAGGCAGTTGCTAAGTCAATCTAAATCCAGAGATCGTTGTTAGTAGACCACAGTACAGAGTGTTTATTGTGAATGCAAAGCGGGGAGTGAAAGCTAGACACTTGGATTTGAGTACTGAAAAATGTGCAAAGCATGAAAGTACCGGTCTTTCAGGTTTAAGACATTAGCAGTTAATGGTGTGACAATTTGAAACCAGTCTCATGGGACTTAATGTCGGAATGAAGTACTTACCATGGGGTTCTCGCACCATCGCTCAATTATGGGATCTGTTTTGGCCTTCCTGACAGTCAAGCTTTGTCTTTGTCATTTAACCCTCTCTGTTTAGTGTTCAGGCCACGTCTTTTTCTTTACTTTTAGACTTAAGATTTCCACTTTGTTTTGAGGAATTAACCATCATGCTTTTTTAGGTCGAGCCTCGAGTAGCGCGCAAGCGCTGCTTAGAGGCGAAGACTTAATGTAAGCGAGTTTGAAAAGCAGTCCAACAAACGCTCGTGCGTCGTGGCTGGCCTTTTTGAGATGGGTACGCGCGGCAAACATATGTTTCCAATTATCGTGCCCAGACGCGGGCGCGATAAGTGGAAACACATGTCTGCCGCGCGTACTCATCCAAAGGCCAGCCACGACGCACGAGCGTTTGATCAGCTCTGCAGGCTGCCGCGCTCGCTCGCCCCCGCTCCATGTCCCCCGATGCGCCCCGTAGTTTCCGGCTTCGCTCACCTTCTGCGGCTCACCGCTCGCGGCCCCGCTCCCCACATGATTTCCGTCGCTCGCCGCCTCGTTCCCATGTCTCCCCACATGATTTCCGTCGCTCGCCGCCTCGTTCCCATGTCTCCCGGGCCGCATTCCTCCCTGACGTGCTCTGGCGGCAGCCGGCATAGCTCGCGCGCCTCCCTCTTTGCACGAGTCTGTGAGGCGCCCTCCGGCTTCCCGCGCTTGCAGGTTTATACAGCGCCAACTCGGCATCGGAGCGCTGTGCATGAGCACCATTTGCATCACGCAAGGACAGCGACCCCAAAGGTGAGTGCCTCTGAATTTGATCCGGGACAATGGCATGGTTGTTTGTCAGCGGGTCAACGTGCTCCTCGTTGCCGTCCTGCTCCTGGGTCCGCATTTAGCATTACCAACAACACGGGCGCCATGCTTAATATTTTAGCAGGCACCTGATTGACTTGCTGACTTTGGCAATGCTTTCACTGTGGTTTACACTGTTTCTTTAAATCACAAATGAACAGTTTCTAGCTTTATTTCCGGGCAGCACTTTTACGCGCGCACGTATTTTAAAGCACGGGCATAACTATGGCGGATCCTCTTTCGTTGCTGATGACGCCCGGTTGAGCTGCCCTGGTGGTTGCTGGTGAGTTGACGGGGAACTCCTCTCCGGCCGTTCCCCTGCCTCCCGAGCCTGAGACGGGGATGCATGGTGTCCTGCTTCGCCTCGCTGGGACTGCTGCTGGATTTTCTAGTCGCCCCCCACAGCAACAACGAGAATGGCGCAACCGCTGCTGCCCTGTACCACCGAGCCTTTTTTCCCCTTCTTCATCCAAGTCAGCCCGCCCCCTGACCCGCAGCTGCCTTCCTCTCCCGGGGCCACTGCCTAGTCACCCACGCTGATTTCCCCTGACTTCGACGACCTTAGAACGATCGATGAACTACAGCCTTCCCCCGCCACATCTGGTGACTGCCTTCCCCTTCAGCCCTGCTCCAGGGGTAGGTTTCCTTAAGAACTTGTTAACAGGATTTTTGTTCTCCCGCCCTTTTGTTTCTAAAAGTAACGGGGTTCATTCCTGGATCCTCCATATTGCGGTCTCTTCCGTTTCTCAAATTTACTCCTTCCTCCAGTCAGCGCCTTGTGCGTTACAGTCTGACCATTGCCTCAATCGATCTCCCCGCTGAAACTCCTGCACCCCGCTTTACTCGTATGGTCACCATTATGCTCCCTTTCTCCCCCTCCCTACCCGTCCCTTCCCATTTCTAATCCGACCCGTGCAGCAGGCTCTGGATGTTGCTGTTCTATTTGACACTTTCCGGTTTGTTTTCTACTTGCTTACCCTAACTGTGTTGTGTTCCCCTGATGCTCAATCCTCCATGACCATTTGCCTAGTTCTGTTCTATATTCCAACTCCCCTCTATCCCCACTCTATGCACCATTGGGCTTGTTTTATATCACATTTAAGGCTCTAGTAATGAATGTAACTCGGCTTTTCTCCATGCCATGATTCGTTCTTGTAACTGACGTAACTATGTAAAAATTTAACTGATTTAACTATGTAAAAATGCTTACCGTATGTAAAGCGCTCTGATACCTCCGGGTTTAGCCAGCGCTATATAAAACTTCTTACATAAAAATTAAATAAATAATACTCGCGGCGGCCAAAGGGACTTCGTCTCCTCACTGCATGTATACACTCCTCATGACGTCGGTTTACCTGATGACACAGCACTACATTAAATCGTTGTGAGTTCGTTGTTTGAGCATTCACTTGCATGTGGACCAGCCTTTGAGTTGCTAGTATAGCTAATTGGTTTTCATGTTGGCCACTCTTCGTTAAGACCAGTTTCCATGTTGGCTTACTGACCGGGTTTGGCACGAGTTCTACGGCTAACTCCGGTGAGTCTCCTTATTCAGATACAGGTGGGAATTACTTCACTATTAAATAGCTCTACTACGCACTGATACTCCGTTTGTTTCAACCTACAGTCCGGTTTGGATTACCTCCTGTTTTTTTGCAGGTCTCAGGTAATGAACTCATTACGCACTCACTATCGGGGCCAGGGCATGGGCACAGTGCACGTTTCATGGTTCAGCTGCTTGTTTTCTATTTGCAAGCTCTCAGGTGCTGTTGACACTCCGGTGGCACGCGCTGTTTTATGCACTGTAATAACCCTGCTCTGGCACTTGTCCTTCCGGTGGGTAACACGCACGCTGCATGACGACGGAAGATGCACCCAGTAAGTTCTTCCTGATGGTGAGCGTGGCTCCACAAGTCGACTCAGTGGCTTGCAAACGCGCACATCACCATACTTAAACACCTCTGTGGGGGAAAAGAGATGGTTTTCGTTCAACCAAAACATTATTTTAACTTTCTTCCTCATAAAGCGCTGATTCTCCCCCTTAGGTGTTGGCCCACGCTTGCAGTGCTTGGTAAATAGTGGGAGGTCGTAAAGCCTTCACCTGAGGCATGCCTATGGCATTTATACATATGAAATGGAATCCTGGATTTGACATATTCATAATTAGGGGCCTCATTGAGCAAAGCATAATCAAAATCAGTAGGCTGTTTTATTTAACAGTTTATATGGCTCCTTTACCCAAGGCCAAAAGCAATACAAAAACATGACAAGGTAAGATTAAAAGTTAGTGGTAACACATTAGTTATTCACTTGTCTTTAATGAGTTTCTCCTACTGCAGGCACGACATGCTTTCCTGCAATGTGCTTTAACTTTCTGAGCAGCCGGGACAATGGCGGCCGCTTCCTTTAATAGGTCTCTCATTCACAAGAGTTTGAGCTATTGGCATTGCAAAAGAAAATGCCTTTTATTTATGTATTTATTAGCAAAACAAATAAATAGAAGGCGTTGTCATTTACAGTGCCAATAGCTTAAACTCTCCCAAATGCGAGACCTATTGCATTGCAAATGCTTGTATTTGGAAGGTTTGGATATTATTTTCTGTTTCTTTAATGTGATCACTGTTGCTCACGTCTTTTTTTTTTTTTTGTCCATGAACTTAATAGGCCCTTGGCAAGGAGACCCTGGAAGTACAAAAAGCTAGGAAGCAACTGGGACTTGAGTGCCATGGTGGCAGCAGTAGTGTACCTAGAATCAGGGAACCAACCTTTGACACCTTTGACACTAGGAACCTGAGCAGTATAGTCCCTCCTTACCAGGAGGGATGACATCCAGAATAGGATCACTGCCTTAGAGGGCGGAGCTGTGGGGTCATTGGGAGGAGGACCTGGGAGCCCCCATCTCGGATGGAGATTTGGCCAACATGTGGGTAGTGGCTCCCGGGATCTCTCGCAACGCGCTCGCTTTAAGCTAATCCATTTTTATGCTCTCGATAGAGTATATCTCACAGCCTTTAGAAACTTAGTATATATAGTGTCCCTGCACTTTGCCCGACTGCCCTCGCTGCACTCTCTCCGTGGGCATCTTCCATATGCTGCTGGGATTCCCCCACTTAACCTCCTATTGGTCTGAGGTAGTGCGTCTATTGGCAGAGGCCACCGACCGCACTCTTGACTCCTTCGCCCCTGTTTTACCTCCTGGGTATCTATTTTCGTCCTGCCAAGTCCAGAGTCACTAGCCACTTTATTGGCCTAGCCCAAGTAAGTAAGTCCGTTTTTATATAGCGCAGCTACTCACCCTTACGGGTCTCAAGGTGCTGGGGGCCGTAGTGGAAATTAAGTGAGCTATTGCCCAGAGTCACATGGTGCTGAGCTGAGCTGCCGCCGGAGCCGGGGATCGAACCGTGAACCCTGTGCTCCGAAGTCAGCTGCCCTGGCCGCTGCACCACACCTCTCCCACCTCAAGTGTAGGCCAAGTACAAAATTCAAAATTACTATGCTATAGAAAAACACAGAATGGCTGTGGAGTGAGAGTTGCAGGCAGACGTGGTGGGATGCGCAACGTGGGAGAATATCGCTCTGCTACGCGAAGCACACAATGGCAGGCGCCCATTAGAGCAGGCGAGGGCATCGGATGTGATTCCGGCAGACTTCCGGGGAGATGAGGCTTCTGACTAAATGCCCCCTTCGCTGTACTCTTCCTCCTGGGTCTTTCTTAGCCCGGTACTTGAGTCCCCAGTTGTATTTGACTCCCATGAGGTACTGACATGTTCCATCACTAAACTCCACTTCTGCCTTGTTATACTCTCTAGGACATGGGTACTCGCAAACATTTTCCCAGGGGCCACAAAGTATGGTCTGAGATGTGACTGAGTGCCGTACTGATGCTAGCAGGGTGGCTGGCGGTAGGGGGTCTGGGTGGATCAGAGAGGTCTAAAAAAAAAAAATGCTAAAAAAACAGACAAGCATTTTTTTGCAGGTTAAGTGGTGCAGGACACCACCGTAGCTACTTCATAACTTCATTTAACCTGCAAATCAACGCTTGCCCATTTATTTAAAAAATAACGCAGTATTGGTGCTCAGCAAGTAAACAGGGGGGCCGCATGTAAAGGTGAAGAGGGCCGCAAGCAGCCTCCGGGCCGTACTTTGAGTTTCACTGCTCTAGCATATGTTTCTTTTGTTCTTTCTTCGGTTATTATTACCTGGTTCCTTAACTTCTCATTGGGGGTGGACGGAGACATGCCGCTGGAGAGGGGGTGGGACTGGATGTTTGTTTGGATCCTTTATCGTTGATCTTTCTATGTCTATTTCGCTTCACATGGCGAATTTCAATGCACTGATCATTTGATCCTTTGTTCACATGCACATATCTTGACTGTAATGATGCACTTCTATATGATTTGCATTATTGACTTTTGTCGTTCTCAACAGTTCATATCTTAATTATCTGAAAGAGACTATTAGTTATTAATTCCTTACCTTAGAGTTACCCCCAGGTGTCAGACTAGAACCAGAGAATTTTTTCTCAGCAGTACCCCTGCGCATCGGTAGGTGGCGTCCCTCTACTCCGCGTTCGTCGTCGGTGTTGTGATCGCCTGATGACGTCACGGTATCTACTTAGACGCCGCCCCTGAGCGCTGATGTAAATTCTTTCTTTTTCCGCGCCAGCCAGCGCAGATCCGGAGAGAGCGGTACCCTTAGTCACTTTTTGACTAGCCTTTTTCGACTTTAGTCGACTCCTTTTTTGAAGTCGTCTCGACTCCTGGTGCACGAGGGATGTCAAGTCGTCGACCCGGTTTCAAGCCTTGTGACTCCTGACACAAGCTGATGTTGGTCAGCCATCTGCACCCCGTGTGCCTTTGGTGTCTGGAGCGCGACCACGACCCGAAGTCGTG
This sequence comes from Calotriton arnoldi, assembly GCA_963921515.1. Classification (NCBI taxonomy): domain Eukaryota; kingdom Metazoa; phylum Chordata; class Amphibia; order Caudata; family Salamandridae; genus Calotriton; species Calotriton arnoldi. The sequence continues at coordinate 282,371 of CAWUFW010002974.1, forward strand.
CTCCGACTTCCGGGCTCTAAATCCTAAGTCTTTGCTGGAGCGGTCCCGAAAGCTTTTGGAGGCCAGGCAGTCGGCTCCGTGCCGTTCGAGGTCACGGTCAAGGGGAAGGTCGCGGAGCCACCACCACCATTCTTCATCGAAGTTTTCGTCTTCGGGTAAGTCGAAGCACAAGATAAAGGCGAAGAAGCATCGTCGCTCTTCGCCTTCTCGTCGGCCGACGTGACGTGGGACACGGAGGCTCGTCGTTCCCCAACTCCGCCCGCGGAGCGTGCTGGGACGGCTCCGCGCTCTCCCCGCCCCCCTCTCCCTCCCCCTTTCCGGAAGCCGGTGCGTCCCCTGCCCAACTTTGTGCATTTTACAAAGCCCTCCATTCTATCTTTGGGCAGCCCGGTACCGGCGCCGACCGGTACTTTTGTACCACTGTTCTACCCTGGTGTTCCTTATCTCCCTGAGTGGCAGCCAGAGGAGGGTGAGGAGGACTGGGAGGGGTCTGTTGACACTCTGGCAGACCAGCTTGAAGAGCCGGACTGGAGAGAGGAGTCTGGTGAGGCCAGTGGCCTGGATACCTCCCCAGACCTTGGTATGCTTTCTCCCCCTACCGTGGCCACGGAGGAGGGAGCCTCCTACGCTGTTGGGTTGCGTAGGGTGACTGAGGCCTTGGGCCTTGAGCTTCCTATGGTGGCAGTCAGGACTAACCTCCTGACTGAGGTGCTTCAGCCGGCAGCGGCCTCTTCGGAGCCCCTGCTGCCCTTTAGTGAGGCCCTCAGCGACATTCTTCTGGGCACTTGATCCAAGCCCAGCACAGGGGCTCCTGTGGATAGGATGATTGCCCAATGCCACCGCCTGACCCCGGGCAATGCAAGTTTCCTCTCCCAACACCCTACCCCAGAGAGCTTGGTGGACTAAGCCTCAACATCCAAAGGCACATTCCCTACTGCTCCCCCAGATACGGAATCCAAGAAGCTGGACCATCTTGGGAAGATGTTTTCTTCTGCCAGCTTAGGACTGCGGTTGGTAAACACCGCATGTCTCTTGGGCCGTTACACCCACTCGGTGTGGTACAAGGTTGCGCAGGTACTGCCACAGTGTCCGGAGGAGGCCCGGGTCGTACTCTCCCGTGCTGTCGCAGAGGGTAGAGATGAAGCTCGATGTGGGCTGGATACCGCTGACTCGCTGGGTAGAACGATTTCTACGTCAGTAGCCTTGAGGCGATACGCCTGGCTGAGGTTCACTGGCTTCTCTGGGGATATCAAATCGACCCTTTTGGACATGCCCTTTGATGGCCGTCACCTGTTTGGCGACGAGGTGTACAATGCGCTCGAGCGCTTCAAGAACTCTAGAGCTACGGCCAGATCCTTGGGCCTCGCTGCCACTTCTCGCCCCATTCAGTCTGCCTTTCGCCCCTTTCGTGGCTACGGAAGGGATGCCCCACCACGTTCCACCCAGGGCCACAGGCCGGCGCAAGCTACACAGCCTCTGCGCGGCCAGGGACGTGGGACCCAGCGCGCAGGCTAGTCCACCAATGCCCCCTCTGCAGCAGCCTCCAAACCTTCCTAGTCTGACCTTTTAGGGCTGCCAGTGGGCGGCAGGATCCACCATCACCTCCCCCACTGGCACAACATCACGTCGGACAGGTGGGTTTTGCAGATAGTCCAAAGGGGCTACTCCCTCCCCTTCGAGACTACCCCTGCCTCCATGCCACCAACACTCCATCGCATGTCGGAGGATCTCTTGGCCCTTCTCTGTCAGGAAGTTACGGCTCTCTTGGCCAAGGGGGCTATCGAGTGAGCCCCTGTGCCAGAAGTAGGTCGTGGTTGTTACTCCCACTACTTCCTGGTACCCAAGAAGGACAAAGGCCTGCGATCTCAGGGACGTCAACCGCTTCCTCCGGAAGGAGAAGTTCAAAATGTTGACATTAGCTCAGGTCCTGTCTGCCCTCGACCCTAGAGACTGGATGGTGGCGCTGGACTTGCAGGGAGCTTACTTCCACATCCCCGTCCTGCCAGCCCACAGGCGTTACCTACAGTTCACGGTAGGCCACGAGCATTTTCAATTTACCGTGCTCCCCTGTGGCCTTACCAGTGCCCCTCGGATGTTCACGAAAGTGATGGCGGTGGTTGCAGCTCATCTGTGCAGATCAGGGGTTCCAGTCTTTTCCCTAGCTCGACGACTGGCTGTTGAAGGCGGGCTCACCCCAGGCTGTCGTCTCCCACCTCCAGACTATGGCGGACCTCCTGCACTTGCTGGGGTTCACTATCAGAGTGCCGAAGTCACACCCGATTCCCTCTCAGAAGCTCCTTTTCATCGGAGCAGTTTCGGGCTTATACTCCCGAGCAGCGAGTCCGGGATATTTGGGCTATGATACCGATATTTCAGCCTCTATCCTGGATTTTGGTGAGAATGACCATGAGGCTGCTGGGCCTCATGGCCTCCTGCATCCTGCTGGTGGATCATGCCAGGTGGCATATGCGGGCTCTGCAGTGGGACCTGAAGTTCCAGTGGGCGCAGCATCAGGGGAATCTTTCAGATTGCGTCCAGATCTCGAAGGGGACTGCACACCAATTGCAGTGGTGGCTAACGGACCAGGATTGGGTCAGCGGCAGATCCCTCTCCCTTCCCCAACCAGAGGTCACAGTGGTGACGGATGCGTCATTCCTGGGATGGGGCGGCCACATGGGAGAGGTGGAGATCAGAGGTCTCCGGCAGAGTCCGGGCTCCACATCAATCTTCTGGAGCTCCGGGCGATTCGTCTGGTACTGAAGGCATTCCTTCCTTCTGTCAGAGGAGGATAGTGCAGGTGTTCACGGACAACACCACCGCCATGTGGTACTGCAACAAACTGGGCAGGGTGGGGTCGTGGACCCTGTGCCAAGAGGCTCTTTGCCTTTGGACTTGACTAGATCATCAGGGCATGTCCTTGGTGGTTCAACACCTGGCAGGTGCTTGTGCATGATGGATCACGAATGGCATTTTCACTCGGAGGTGGTGCAAGGTCTCTTTCAGCAGTGGGGAGAGCCTAGGTTAGATCTGTTCGCCACCGAAGAGAACACGCAATGTCGGCAGTTCTGCGCGTTGGAATTTCCAAGGCGGCACTCGCTGAGCGACGCTTTTCGTTGCAAGTGGAATTGTGGTCTTCTATACGCCTTTCCGCCTATATCACTTCTGTCCAGAGTGCTGAAGAAGGTCAAGCGCCACCGGGACGAAGTCATTCTTGTGGCTCCGGACTGGGCACGAAGAGTCTGGTATCCCAAGCTCTTGAACATGGCCATAGATCCTCCGATCAGACTGCCTCTTCGGGAGGATCTTCTGTCGCAGCAGCAGGGGACGGTCCTCCACCTGAACCTGTCCAGCCTTCACCTCCTTGCGTGGAGATTGAGCGGCGACAGTTGACCGCTTTCGACCTTCCTCCCGAAGTCTGTAATGTCATCTTGGCAGCCAGGCGTCCCTCTACTAAGACAGTATATGCCTGTAGATGGAACAAATTTGTGGCATGGTGCGCAGCAAAGGCTGTGGATCCCCTTTCTGCCCCTCTTTCTGAGGTTCTCCTCTTCATCCTTTCTTTGGCCCAGCAGGGCTCTGCTTTGGGCACCCTTAAAGGCTATCTTTCGGCCATTTAGGCCTGTCTTTGCTTTCCTGATCAGCCTTCTCTTTTCAAGTCCCCTATTGTAAATAGATTTCTTAAGGGCATTACTCGCATCTTTCCTCCTATTCCTTTCGTAATGCCCCAGTGGGACTTGAATCTGGTCTTGACTTACCTTATGTGCGCTCCTTTCGAGCTACTACATAATTGTCCTCTCAGACTCTTGACTTTAAAAACTGCTTTTCTAGTTGCCATCACCTCTGCTCGCAGGGTGAGTGTGCTTCAGGCTCTATCTTCCAAACCTCCTTTCCTTGTTGTCCATCCGACAAGGTTGTCCTTCGAACTTAGCCTTCTTTCTACCCAAAGTGGTTACCTCTTCCCACGTAGGACAGACAGTCACTTTGCCCACCTTCTTTCCGCCCGCATCCTTCCAAGGAGGAGGAAAGACTCCACCATCTGGATCTAAAACGTGTGGTAGCATTTTATCTGGCTTGCACAAAACAATTCCAGATGGACAATCAACTCTTTGTTGGCTATGTGGGTGCCAAGAAAGGTCGGGCCGTGCAAAAACGGACCATCTCCCGATGGGTCGTCTTTTGCATTAAGATCGGTTATTCCTTGGTGAAAAAGGAGCATCTGGTAGGAACGCGCACCCATTCCACCAGGACGACGGCAGCCACTACTGCTTTGGGACGTGGGGTCCCCCTGTTAATGTTAATTGGAGCTTCTAAAGCGCATATCACCGACTGGTCTCTAAGCGCTGTGAGAGAAGGCACCATAGCGACTCTGCTGAGTAGTGCGCCCTAGCTTAAGCCAAATTTGTACCCCAGGCTTCTATAAAGAGGAAGGTTTTTAATTTTTTCCTAAAAGGGAGAAGTGCTGGTTCTTTGCGGAGACCTTCTGGCAACTTATTCCAGAGCTGGGGGATCAATGTAGAGAAAGCTCTACCCCCTTGGAGGAGCTCAAGAAGCGAGCACAGGATAATAACCCAGCATCTGAAGATCGCAGAGAACGCCCTGGTACATAAGTTACCAAGCGTTCTTTAATATATGCTGGGGCCTGTCCATAGATTGCTTTATGGGCTATACATAGCCCCTTGAATCTAGATCTCTGCTTCACTGGGAGCCAGTGTAGCTGCTGTAGTAACCCGGTAGCGTGGGCCCTCCTAGGAAGCCTAAAAATCAGTCTGGCAGCATCGTTCATGACTACCTGGAGTCTTGTTAGCTCCTTCTCTGGAAGGCCAACATACAGTGAATTCCCGTAATCTAAACGAGAGATAATCAGTGCAGTCACTGCCATGCGAAGTGCGGTAAACGACAAAAGGGGGCAAGTTTGCGTAACAGTCTTAACAGCCCCACACATGTTCCCACCACAGCAGAAACTTGGTGGGACATGGAAAGTTTGGCATCCAGTTTTATCCCTAGGCTCTTTACAACTGAGGCTGGCTTTGGAGTAGGGCCCAACTCTTGAGGCCAGAATTGGTCACTCCAGGGGTTAGTATCTGTGGTGACAGCCAAAATCTCAGTTTTATCGGGGTTTATTTTGAGGGAATTGGCTGTCATCCAGTTTGTTATAAACTTCAAAATGTTCTGTATTCGAACCTGGGCCGAGGGGGAGTTAGCAATCTGGACGATAATTTGGGTATCATCTGCGTAGTTAAAGATTTGGCACTCCATGCCAGATAGAGCTGCCACTAGGGGGCAGAGGTAGGCATTAAAGAGAAGGGGAGACAGTGCCGATCCCTGGGGACGCCGCACGTCAGCTCACCAAGATCGGAAACCTGATCGACAAGTTGGATCCTTTGCGATCGGTCTGATAAATAAGAAGTGAGCCATTGGAGTGCTACCCCCTGAACTCCTAGTTCCCCCATCCGCGACAAGAGTAGGCCATGATTGACCGTATCAAATGCCGCGGACAGGTCCAGCAGAACCAAGGCACATGGTTTTTTTGTATCTGCCATCAGCCTAAGTTCATCCAGGACTGCCAACATCACTAGCTCTGTACTGTGGTGGGCCCTAAAACCAGCCTGTTTTGTATGAAGTAGCCGATTGCTCTCTAGATGGTGAGTGAGGGTTTTCAGCACATGTTGCTCCAGCACCTTTGCCAAGAAAGGGAGCTGAGAGATAGGCCTAAAGTTTTTAAGATTTGCTGCATCAGCCCCAGGTTTTTTCAGTAGAGGTCTAACTCTAGCCTCTTTAAAACTGGTTGGGACAAGGCCGGTTTTAAGTGATCGGTTTAATAAATTGAGGACCTCCTTTTCCACAGCAGGAAGTGCCAAGCGAAACACCATAGGTGGACAAGGGTCCGCAGGTGAACCTGACTTAGTCCGTGCCATGAGAAGGCACAGAGAGTCATGATCTAATTCAGGGAAGGTTAACAGAGGTGTAGCATAGGCAGGAAACATAGGAGCCGCCATAGAAGGAATCTGGACAGCAGGGGTTTGATGGATGACTGCCAAGAGGTCATTAACTTTTTGCAAAAAATAAGTCTGAAATTTATTGCAATCTGTAAGGCAGCCTAAAGGACTCTGTTCAGGTGGCTGTCTTAGCTCAGTTATAATCTGAAAGGTCTCCTTCTGTTTATTCTCGGCGGCCAAGATCCTGGATTCATAAAATTCCGCCTTCGTGGCTATGATGGCTTTTTTATAGGTGGCAAACTTAGCTTTGTATTCGGCGAGTGCGCCTGGATCGTATGTTTTTCGCCAGGCTCTCTCAAACCGACGTAGCATTTGTTTTTCCTCCCTGAGTGCCACATTAAACCAGGGCGCCCCTTTGCCCTTGTGCCTCACTCTCTCTCTACGAGCAGGAGCAACTCTGTCAATGGCATTCCTCATCCTAGATGCGAGAGACTCACTTTCCTGGTCGAGGGTGCCCTGCACTAAATTTCCTGAAGCGGACTTACGCAGGATTGTAACTAGGACATCTTTTTTATTTTCTTCCACCCACGTAAGACTTTCCATTCTGGGGGGGTGAAAGAGTCCTACCGGCAAGGGGAATTACGCACCTGATCAAAAAGTGATCGGACCAGACACAGGGACTAATGTCTACTAAACTGGTAGAGGGGTCAGTGGTCCAAACTAGATCAAGAGTGTGGCCTTTCTCATGGGTGGGGGCCTTGATAAGTTGTCTAAGTTCCAGGGTGGTCAAAGCCTCTTCCAATTGTATGGCATGAGTATCTCTAGGTACAAGGTTCCAATGTAGGTTAAAGTCTCCTATCACCATAACATTTTGGTACCGAGAACGAAGGTCACTCACTAACTCTATAAAGCGCTCAAGGAATTTAGTAGAGGTTTGAGGGGGGCGATAGACCACCACTAGGACTAGGCAGGATGTCTTGAAAAGAATCTTAGCTCCCAAAATGTCTGCGCCCTCAATGTTTTCGGTGACTATTGTGTTCAGCGTGAGTTGTTTGTTATATAACAAAGCAACCCCCCCACCTCTTGTGTCTCCCAATCTGTTATGCCCTCAGTGACATCTGCCAGGCAGCCATGTGAGAGTATTGAAAATGGGGTAACCCGTAGGACCATTGGACCCGGGTGAAATATGGTACAAGAAAAAAGGTCACAGTGGAAAGCTGATTTACAAAATCATGTACGTAGAACTCAATTCAAATGCATTAAATGATTCAAAACGTCACTGCACAAACGGATGATTTCTTGTGATTTAATTTGCATCACAGAAATAGATTTAATCAAAACATATGGATATGAAATTAATCAACATTGGTACACATTGATGCTCCGAAAGAGAGGGAGGGAGTGAGTGCTCAGGTAGAGTTGAGTGATTGTGCGTAGGAATGGAAAGGTAATGTGGTTCAAATACATCCAAGCTTTTTAGAACCAATCCGGTCTCTTACTTGACAAAACAATGTAAAAATAAACATAACACTCTAGGCACAGATAAACATGTCTCTGTTGCATATGTTTGAAATTAATAGAAATATGTCAACGTTTTGACCCCTATTATCATAAAAGTAGCTTCATCCTTATTGGGGGGGTCTTCATCAGGACTCAAGGAAATAGTGAAGGAGGTGAAGGAGCACCTAAAAGTAAATAATCTAAAATTAGGTGACATTGATAGAGAAACAGTGCTATATTAAAAAATAGTCAGTGGTAATTACCATTGGGAGACAGCACGAACATTCCGGCTGTGTTCTCAAAATGAGGGCCCGTAAGCTCCTAAACAGGAAATCAGAGACGGAGAAGAACGGTCACTCAATGACCCGTAAACATACATTCCCATAGTGATGTATATTTGATGAAACTCACTTGAGAAATGGAAACTAATTCCAGTAAAATTGATTGAGGGGTGTCACGGGTACACCTTAGTGTCCGGAATCGGTTGGTTAGTAACCTACAGAATAGGTAAAGAAAAGCTACAGACCACCTCAAATCTCACTGTACACACTAGCTGCAATACGTTGGAGGTGATTTATGCCATTCTATGTCCCTGCGGCCTAATCTATGTTGGCCAAACCAGACAGAAAGTAAGGGTACGGATACTCCAACATTGCAGCAGGATTAGGTGTAACACTGTTGGGGCCCCATTGGTGGAACACTTTCAAGGAAAAAATCATCAACCACAATCCTTACAATGGGTGGTTCTTGAAAAAAATCCCATTGGGCCCCAGGGGGGGCAATCTGGATTCAATACTAAGCATTCGCGAATGCAAATGGATGGACCTTTTTGATTCAGTCAGGGATGGCCTTAATGAGATGGATGCCACATACGCCCAACTGTCCCGTGTAGTTAAAGACTAGTACAGCTACACTATGAGATCTCTAATAACATATGGGGATTTGGCAGCGTTCTCGCCTTTGACGATTTATCTTCCTCACCTGAATAACAACGCTTTCATTAGACCTCCTTTGTGACCATTTGTCTCTGGTCGTCCATACTAGTTAGCCTGTAATCGAATGGGTAACATAACTTTCTGCATGTCTAACTATGTTAAATAACATCCAGATTAGGCAATGAATAAAGTACATGTGATGCGATGTGCCTAAATGCTATGTTTATATATATATATATATATATATATATATATATATATATATATATATATATATATATATATATATATATATATATATATATATATATATTGTGCACTATTCAATTGCACAGTGACAAGGTGTATAATTATCAGGAACACATAGTGATGTTAGGACAAGCGGTGGTGCATGACTTGTTAAGGACCCATCAGGATATTTGCCATGTGCGATGTTTTCCAATTGTATACTGTGCGCCATCTGTTTGCGTAAGTAACTATGTCCTAAATTATCAGGACCATTCAGTGCCTTTGTACTAATGATGTTGTATGATTTGTAAAAATACCTAAATGACATTTGCTAACGTGAAATGTTTTCCCACATGTATACTGTGAGCCTTTTTAGTGGACAGTAACCTCTGGATATTTCTTCTACATAACTATACGCTATGTGTGATACTGCCAATGCGACCAGCATCAACTGCTCTTTTATTAGAATGTCCACAGATTTATGTCTGAAACTTATTCTGCACCTTACATTTTTATATTTTTATTCCCTAAAACAGCCGGTCTTTTCACTATGCCCACTCCTAGTCACGTGATACTCCTGCTAGCATCGAGCGTCTTTTGAGCGGCGCCACTAACATGCACGCTGCCCAAATCGCGTTAAATAGAAACCGCTACCGCGCAGCTTCTTTCGAGTCAGACTTGGAGCTGCCGGCGGTGAGTAAACAGCTCTGCCCTTTGTCCTGCGCTATATTTTTTCTAGGTGTAGAGGAGTTTGGGGATCATATTTAAGATTGAGTCTCTGTTCAGTACGGGCTTCCATTATGAGTATTAAGATGTTACAAGGATCTGATAACCTGCTCGGGTTTCCTCCTTTCTAAATATTTTATACTGGCTGTTTTACCTATTTCACCTTCCACATAGCACCTTGCCACACTCCTAATGAAGTTTAAATCAATCTTGGCAGTCTTACAGTTTTCCAATCGAGAAGTTATAAACTTTCTTTACCAACTATGGGTTATCGCTGTAATCATTGCCCGATCTTAATATCGGGATGTTATTTTTTGGTACGCATCGGATGCACAGATGTTACTCATGATTATTTCTCTTGACAAGGGGCAGTGCATTGAGGCCTTAACTTAACTTACCTCGCACGAGATTTGCTATTTCTGTCCACCTATGACTATTTAGAATAATACGTTTCACGCATAACTTTGACTTCAGTGCGCGCGCCCCACATACCCTGTGTTGTTTTTGCGGATTGGTTATGCATAACAAGATTTGAGGTGGTCTGTAGCATTTCTTTATCTATTCTGTAGGTTACTAACCAACCGATTCCGGACACTAAGGTGTACCCGTGACACCCCTCAATCAATTTTACTGGAATTAGTTTCCATTTCTCAAGTGAGTTTCATCAAATATACATCACTATGGGAATGTATGTTTACGGGTCATTGAGTGACCGTTCTTCTCCGTCTCTGATTTCCTGTTTAGGAGCTTACGGGCCCTCATTTTGAAAACACAGCTGGAATGTTCGTGCTGTCTCCCAATGGTAATTACCCCTGACTATTTTTTAATATAGCACTGTTTCTCTGTCAACGTCACCTAATTTTAGATTATTTACTTTTAGGTGCTCCTTCACCTCCTTCACTATTTCCTCGAGTCCTGATGAAGACCCCCCAATAAGGATGAAGCTACCTTTTATGATAATAGGGGTCGAAACGTTGACATATTTCTATTAATTTCAAACCTAGGCAACAGAGACATGTTTATCTGTGCCTAGAGTGTTATGTTTATTTTTACATTGTTTTGTCAAGTAAGAGACCGGATTGGTTCTAAAAAGCTTGAATGTATTTGAACCACATTACCTTTCCGTTCCTACGCACAATCACTCAACTCTCCCTGAGCACTCACTCGCTCCCTCTCTTTCTGAGCACCAATGTTGATTAATTTCATATCCATATGTTTTGATCCGTTTGTGCAGTGACGTTTTGAATCATTTAATGCATTTGAATTGAGTTCTACGTACATGATTTTGTAATGAGCTTTCCACTGTGACCTTTTTTCTTGTACCACAGGCAGCCATGTGGGCATCACTGCACAATAAACATTACTGCCTGGATAGTTAAGTCCGGAGAGACGGCTTCTTAAGCCGTTCAGTTCTCCATGACTTTCTGGTGTGAACTTAGTTCGCAGGCCCACCTCCGGGTTTGGTGTTGCTGGAATATCTATTCTAAGGTAAGGAATCTATAACTAATAGTCTTTCAGATGAACAAGTTACTTACCTTCGGTAACGATATATCTGTAAGTGACATATATTAGTTATAGATTCCTTACCGCCCCACCCATCATCCCCGTTCTGCAAACTGACTTCTAAAGTAAGGGACTCCCTTTCAGGGCCCTAGTTTTGTGCACCAGTGGTCAGTGTCTTGCATGGCTCTGCGCTTCTGGCGTGGAATGTCGTGTAAAAGAACGGACGTCAGCACGCAGGGGCGGCGTCTAAGTAGATACCGTGACGTCATCCCGACGATCACGACGTGACGACGAACGCGGAGGCGACCGACGCGCAGGGGTACTGCTGAGAAAAAATTCTCCGGATCCAGTCTGATGCCTGGCGGTACTTCTAAGGTAAGGAATCTATAATTAATATATGTCTCTTACAGATGTATCGTTACCGAAGGTAAGTAACTTGTTCGATCGGACAAAATGTGATGTAAGTGCATTGATACATGTTGCGCAACAGTAAGTGTGGCTATTTTATGTTCTTTTCTGTTTCAATAAAACTCTGTTTTAAAAAAAAATATTAACTTTAAAGGCGCTGCATTGACTTTTGCCTGCTACAAATCAAGGCGCAATGGTGGCTTTTTGAATTAATTGTTCCTTCTCAGAAGTAAACTCACTCCGACTCATTTGTTGAGTGTGGGTTTTTTTGTGTGTTTTTCTTCACTACTTTCCTGAGCTGCCTAACTGACACACTCAATAACTGAGATTTGTTCCAGCACCTCATGTTCTAATGGGCTGATCATGTTGTAGGTTTTGGGATACTCTGTTAAATGGTATGAGTTTTCGAGGCAGCCCGGGTACAATTTTAAGTGTGTTCTTAGAAATCGATTCCAGGGATATTTATGAATGATGTTGCATGCGCAAAAGTGCTGAGAACTTTTTGAGGGGTTCTTGTATTTAATGCTACACAGCTATGATCGTGTGATGAGATCTTAAAACACTGCATTTCTGACTTGGAAAGTATTCACTATGATGACGGATATAGCTACATTTGTTTCAACATTTTTATCTACTTTTTCTAAATGCTAATATTCTTATTTTTTAGCAAAATGGCAAGTCCACGAACAAGGAAAGTACTGAAAGAAGTTAGAGTACAAGATGAAAACAATGTAAGTTGGTTCAGTGTAAATGATGAAACTTGTAAATACTTGTAAAAAGGGTACTGCATGCTTACCGTTTAGTTTTTGAAATAATTTATTGAAACAGGCCAGCAACATACTTTTTGAACATCGTGGTACACAGTGTATACGTTTAAGCAAATCTGCTAGAATTATGTTGTTGGTCGTGTCAACCATGGATTTTAAAGCAAGCTCGACCCTCATGAAGCCGCCTTAAAAAGCTGCTTTTGTTGCCCTGAAGGAAAACCTCCAACGCAGACTCTGAGGACAGCCCCACTGGACAGATTACCCATATAGGCCTGATTAGTTGGCTTCCTGTCTGCCTTTTGCCCCCTAAGCATGGAGTCCTGGGTATCTTTTAGAAAAATGAGGGGAGTTCCCCCGAAGTCTCTGGTCTGTTACCAACCTAACAGTCATTTTAGATGCTTACTCGCCACAAAGTGGGGTGTTGAAGGGAAGGGGATCAGAGCAAGTGGAGGAGGAAGTTGCTGCATAGGGAAGTATCTGCTGAAAAGGACAACTGAGCTCAGGGATGTTCTTACTCTGAGCTTCTGGGACAAATGTAATTGTTTTTGAACCAAGAATGTTGATCTTCCATATTTCTTTTCTCACTTTATTCTTTCCGAACTACCCCTAATTTCTGATCTTTTTTTCTATGAGCCAGTGTTTCTGCCGGGGGTCATGACAGCCATGCCTAGGCAATTTAGTTCATAGAGTTTGTGTAGTAAGGAGCTAAAGGGTCCTAACATTAAATTTTCGTCTTTACTCTTGTCATATTTATTCATGACATAATTGTATGTCCCCTCTTTCCCTTTTCTTCCCTTTCTTCCTCGGTTTCTTCTTGGTGCCTTGAAGTGGCCCAAAGTGTTCGAACCACCATAGAAGATCAGTTCAGGATTGTTGCTGGCAGCTGTGGGTTGAAACAGCTATCCATTGCCTGCTGCCATAATTATGGTGCAGGCACAAGCACATAAAAAGAGCAGGTAATTAGTATGCAAAGTTGAGCACAATAATTCTGATATTACCTGCCCACTATGCCTTTGCCCTTGGTGTTATCAGTGAATCCTTGGACTTTATTGACACTCAGCATATTGGCTGAGGCAGTCTGCCTACAAAAGCTCATATCTCTAGCCCTCCAACCTGTGCAACTCTTCACTCGCTCCTCCCTCCTGGACACCTGCTTCTCGGTTTATGCAAAACCCACTTTAATACACTGAAACCCACATCCTGTTGAACCAGTCCCTGGCCAAGGAGCCTTGGTGTTTTCTGGTTCAGCTTCTTCCAGGGGGTAGAAATGAAGCGCACAATAGGAGAATAGTTAAAATTAAAAACACAGGACAGGGAGGTTGCTGATCTGCATATTGCAAAGGGGTTTGCATGAAAGACGCAGGCCTGTCAGAGTGCTTACTCAGTGATCATATGTTGTAAGTTCCTTCGTATGAAGCATTCTGGCTGTAGTAGAGTCTATTACCATTCTACTTAGGGTACTACTAAATGTTCTATAGAGGACAAACATTCTTTGAGGTTAGTCAGAAACCTGAAACATGTTTCTACTTTTTTACTATTAATGTACAACAGATAAAACTGTATTTCTAGCTACCCTACAAGCCACACAACTGGATGAGTGCATGTGTTGATATGTTGGCATATGGCGAGATATGGGGGAACCATATGGCCATGACGGTAACACCAAATGGTGTTGTATTAGAAATGACTTTAAAGCTCATCAAGAGGATGAAGATAGGGCTAAGTCCTGTATCTTAAACTCAAACGTAGGTTGATGTAGTTTCCTGTGTTATGGTAGCAGGTAGTATATCCAATATATATCAAGGCATCCTCGCATGCACACATTTTGAGCAATTCAGACTGTATTATTGCCACTTTGTCTCTTTGCCTCCTTTCATTCTTCTTTTCAGTTTTGCAAATTCCAGGTTCATTCAAGCTCCTTTCTGCGACAGTGAAGCGCTTCCTTTGCTGTTTGCTGTGTTTATGTAGCCCAACACTTCCGCCTGTTAAAGGGCAAGCAACTCAGTTGGGCAAAGCGAGTAAAGCTTATGAATGTTTTTGCGCTTAAGTCGTAATGCCAAATGAGGACTGTCCTCCTCTGGTGTATGTTTTGTCTGTAATATGAATATCAGAATATACCTGTCTCTGCACAGTTATATAACCTAGCATACTGGAACGCTTTGTGCACATTTTCCTGAGATTCTGACTAGATGCAGTGATGTGCATGTTTCCTGATATGATAATTCAGTTTGTCAGATAAGTTTTCTGAAGCTTTGTCTTCATCTGCAGTATTCTTTCCTGTCATTTTTGTTTGTGGTGACAGTGTGGCTCTAAACGCCCTGCCATTTACTATCCGCATGCGTGATTCTCTTGCTAGTAAAATTTACCCGAAGAATGTAAGCTTGTTTCTGACACCTTATAGGTTTTCATTCTGTGATTTATGCTCAAGGTACACCCCACATTGTTTTAGGGCATGCGTTTAAGCAATACTCAGAGTCCCTGGTTTGATTGCCATCCTTCTTTGTCTTTCAGCTCTGCTTCGAGTGTAGCGCTTTTAACCCCCAGTGGGTGAGTGTGACCTATGGAATCTGGATTTGCCTGGAATGTTCTGGAAAGCACCGGGGCTTGGGGGTTCACCTAAGGTAAGTCTAAATAGTACAAGCCATTGCAGTGCTCGCAATAGAACGGCTGGGGAGCAGATTGGTGTCAACAGTGGATAATTATGTGTTTTTATTAGTGTCTGAGGGGCATGAAAATGGGGTGACCAAAATGTCATTCTTCAGGCTGTAAGTTATCCTAGCATTCTACATCATCCTGCTGGTTTTCCAGAACCAGACCGCTCCACCCATTCTCCATTGTTGAACATGCATGTATAAATGGACTGAAAATAAGACTCGTCCATCTTGTGATGTACTCCCCAGCTTTGTACGCTCGGTCACCATGGATAAATGGAAGGACACTGAACTGGAGAAGATGAAGGTTGGGGGAAATGCCAAGTGCCGAGTGTTTCTGGAGTCTCAGGAGGATTATGACCCCTGCTGGTCGATGCAAGAAAAGTACAACAGCAAAGCTGCTGCCCTCTACAGGGATAAGGTATGGGAGGTTATTCATCTTTCCCAACCTTCTACATTTATTTCCATAGTAAAAGTAACCTGGGGGGAGCTATTTGGACATGCCCAATCCTGCAATATCTCTGTTAAAGGTGTATTTTTGTGCACCTTAATAAATGCTGTCTTCTGAAGTCCTCCGAAAGCCGTCATTCCTCACAGGGTGGAGGGTGTATTCTGTGACAAATGCTGCTGATACTTACTGGAGAAGGGTGTTCTATGATGTGTACTCTGGTGATTGGTGTATTGCTTTTCTCATGCAGATTGCAACTCTAGCAGAGGGGAAAGAGTGGTCCATTGAAACATCTACTGCTAAAAATTGGACTCCTCCTCAGCCAAAAATGACTCTTCCTTCAACTCACCGGTATGTAATGAGTTCCTGATACTAAGATGCTTGAAGCCAGCCGCAAGGTAAACATATATTTGATTCAGTCCTACTCCAAGAGAATGCCAGATTTCTGTCAGTGACTACCAAGATACTGGCTCAGTAGGGTTAATGTTGCTGGCAATTTGAGCAGTAAGGGAAACTGCTAAATTATAATTTTTTTCCAACTGTGTAGGACTGTGTGCTTTTGATGTGGTCTTGTTGGAGTTAAAATATGGAGGTATGACCTCAGGTAATTGTTTTCCTACTTAAGCAAATCATTTGATTTCTTTCTACCCCAATCCCTTATTTAACATAACAGTGAACACTAAGGAACACATCAAATTCTGCTATTAACTGCCTTATAAAATGATGTACATTTACATCATAATGTTTGTATTTTGGTGCATAGAGGCCAAACAAATTGCAGATGAGACCTACAGTGGAACGTTCATGGTTTTTTGGCTTCTGGAAGGTAAATGCGTGGTTATTAAAAGTTAGCTCATCAGCCCCTCCTTCCCTGTTATCCTATATGTGGCTTGAGCATTGAATTTTTAAAATGTCTGTAGTGGTTGGAAGAGAGGTAATAATAATGAGTGTCATGTCTGTACCGGCCGTGCAGCAGAACTAGAGCTTGGCTAATTTCACACCTTCCTGGGGAGATTCACACTACCCTTGTAGTTTTTCAAACCAACTCTGGAATAGTATGTGTATGGCACCATTAGATGATTTTTTTTCTTTTTTTGCAAAGAACATACTTAAAGGATCACAATTGCAGACTAGAGATAGGAGAATATGGACATAAAATATTGTACTACCATACCTACTTATTAGTTTCAACGTGATGGTTCAAGCAACAAGCCCAGAGTGGCTTTCAAGCTATCTTAAAGAAAGAAAAATCCCTAGATGGGTCAATAGAAATCAAGGTATATTGCGGAGGTCCATTCTTTACAAAGCTGTTAACTTTTTTGTGTTTTTGTTTTATGGATCGTGTAGGTCTTAAGATTACTTTAACTTTTGCTTCAGTATGACATCAAGGATTACTAGTTGGAAGCGATGTTCCCTCCAAACTAAGATTTGAGGGTTTTTTGTAATAAAAACAGAGTTTCAGTAAGAAATCCTAAGCTTAACTTCTGGTAGCAGTGACAAAGCTGTAGGTATTACCCCTTAGAAAAATGTGTTTAGTCTTGAAGTAGCACCAAAACAAATTGAAGTCACGAATCAAGACAGCGACATTCCCAAACCAATTTACTGAATGGAGAAACATTTAAACAGTAACAATTATATTAAAGGAACAGAAGGTATGGATTTTCAAAGTTTTATGTAAAAAAAAAAAAAAAAAGCTCCAAGAAACTGCAAAGCATCAATTTAAGTATCTGTATTATCAAATGAGACCATGGGAGGACTATGCTGCACCAACAGCAAAAAGCATGTATCAGCCAACTGTTCTACTTGAGAAAGGCCTCGTGCTGGGAGCACGGTCAGTTTTCTTGCAATGTGGAACACTCAAATGCTTCCAGACTTCTTAGGTTGTTGAGTGCCTTGTCTTTCTTCTGGTCACTTTCAAATCTCCCAGATCTCTGGGAAAGTCTTGTTCCATCAAGGGCTTCAGCTCTAGTCCCACCTAGTCAGTCTGTTCTTCTTCTAAGATATTCTCCTTAGTAATTTCTGTCCAGAAGCTACAGGAAGGCAGCTGGTTTGACCCCTCAGACTCTTGAGATTCCCTTTAGGTCCTTGGGTTAAGCAGGCAGCTGACTTCACATCAGTCCTTCCCTTAGACATGTAGCGGGTCCTTCCTCTTCATTTCTTCCCAAAGTCTTTTTGTATTATGAGCAGCTGGTGGTGCAACACATTCTTTTATGACCAATAGGTTGTGACTGGCATTGGCATCTAATCCAGTCTCCAGGTCAACCCAGCACACTTTTACACAACAGTTTCTTTGACTTTACTGAAATTTATCCCAGAATTCTCAATTCCATGGCACTTTCAAGATTGTAGATTTCCATTCCCTCTTTGTAGAGCACACTAGTGCTTATCAAAATGAGAAATTCTCTTCTTCTCTCATCGAAAACCAACCCTGTCTAGTCTACAGCCCCTTCTTGTGGTCAGAAGAATTAGCCTGGACATGAACTATATAGTTTCAAAATCACCCTTGCTACCAGAACATTACTTGGTTTTCACCTGTTACCTTGGATCACACTCCCTGGGGAGCCTGATGTTCATCTGCCATTTATGCTCACTTATCTCACCTCACATTCCAAGATATGTGGGGTAGTTGACCATTAGTTGACTGGTGATTATGTTCTCCTTGCCTTTCTGCCAGAGACCATTCACAAGGAAGGTATTTCGCATCTTTCCAAAGAGTTAATCACAGTCACTAGAGAAGGCAGAGCTTGGCCTAACAGAATTGATTATTGTCCACTTTGCCAAGTAAATATTATTTTACAAACTCACCAAAGTAGCGCATTTATCAAAAATCTGTCTCATCATTAAATGTGCAAACAATTTCATTGGTGTTTGGTTCATCTCAATAGCTCCAACCAAAGCCAACTTGTGGAATGCCTTTTAATCCAAAGCTGTTTTTTCCAATAGGAAAAGGCCATTGCAGCCTATCTATAAAACAATATATTTAATCTGATCACTACATGGTCATGCAGATTTCATTTTGGACATGAGACACTGTTGCGCAGTAGGCCCCAGGCCCTGTGGCATTCAAGACCATGCTTACTGGTGACTTGCCTACTGTAAAATACAGTCTTTTCTGAATGTCAATATTGTTTTCCTTTGACAGGTTCTGCTACAGTTTTTAGGTTTCAATTACCCAATGCTGCCTTCTCAGATCTTCAGATATACTTATAAGATCGCTCTTGTGGCTGGTGTGCACATTTAACTTTTATGCCAAATGGCTCACCTTCTGTGCAGTTTTACGACTATGATGTTACTCAAAGGTTTAATAAGCCAGTTGAGGTTACGCATTCTTTTGCCATGTTTTAGGAGCCAGAGTTGCAAAGTGGTCACTGTTATTGCAATGCCTAGAGGCTAATATAACAGAAGAAAAAGAGTAAAAAAAAAATGAATTGGGGGATCACTCAAAAATATGTTTGTCTCAGCGGCAGCTGGTGATCGTTGAAATTGTTAGACTGTAATACCTGCCCTGAATTCCAGCGAATGAGTGAGCTTGACTTCTAGGAAGATTTGTTGGGGTTCTCCCCCTGAGAACATTTTGATAAAAAATGGGGTCAAATTGTGCATTTTAAAGCAACATTTTCACATAAATTTGCTTAAATGCCACAGGCTCTGAAAGAACACTCAATATTTTCTCAAGTACTTTATTGGTGTGCCTAGCCAGTGAAGCCAAAATCTTCCCAAGAACGAACTGGGTGCCCTGCCCCTGATGGTCAGTAATTACCTCCATGTGCGATAGCCAGCCCTTTTAAGGGGTGCCCTCCATATGAAAGGATTTCTAACTTGTGTCAAGAATTACATACAATATGCCAGTTCCAGAATTTTGCCATTGGTGCTATCCATATATCATGGTTGGCCCATGTGTCAAATATAACCTTTGGTATGTCACATTCTGTAGTAGTTCTCCTTTCTAAAGAATTACATCCTGTATGCCAGCATTGTGCCATGGGTACCCCTTTTGTCAAAAATTACCTCACAGCATCCAGTGCCTGCATTGTGCCTTAGGTACTCTATATGCAAAGAATTACCTCGAATGTGCCATGGCCAGCAGCAGACTCACAAGTTTAACACTTGCACACACACACTCACTTAAATTCATTCAGTCACACTCATTTTCACTAACTCATACCATCACACCCCTTCATAGACATCCCTCACAATCACTCTAACCCTCACTCACCCTCTCACTCATGGTCATCTTTTATTCCTACTTGCACTCACTTAAACTTTCACTCAGTCTCCCAATCTGCTTTGTCTTGCATATTATAGTTTGTTCGCACTCTCTTATCCAAACACACGCACACACTCACTTTATACACATTCTTGCACACTCTTTCAGTCGCATCCATGCATGCAGCATTTGACAAAACCTTTTCACTTCCCTTCAACTGCCCCTTTCCTCTTCAGCTCCTTGTTTTCCCTTGCTGAATGGACCCTCTGGGAAGGCACACAGGCCCCATTTGCCCCAGACACTGAATTAGTAGGCTGAAGCCTTTGCATTTCTTACTCTGTGCAAGCTTCAACATTCAACCTCCTACTATTTCACTCTACCCTCTTCCACCTTGTCACTGGGTTGGGTGGGGATCAGTGATGCTCCCAAACCCCAAGCAAGTCAGAGCTGATGCCTGAAGCACCTAGGACTACCTGTATGGCCAGTGCTGCAGTGTTACAAATTTGCTGGCACTTAAGCCTTTTGGACCCTGCTCTTTCTCACAGTAACATTGTTTCTGATGATTTTATTAATTCTTTCTCCCCTTAAATATTTTTACTTTAACATTTTCACCTTGTACTGAGGCTTTTCTTCCCATTGATACGAAATATATTTAAGGTATTACTTGAATAGGCAGACATACTTTCAGACAACAAAATCCATTATGTACATTTAAAATACACCTATAAATATTGAGTCCTTCATTCTGTAATTAGGTAACCATAGGCATATGGTCTTCTGCAATGTTTGCTATAAAACTGTATTTGGTCGCACCTTTTTAATTCCTGAGTGTATTCTATTAAATAACATTTCTATTCCATTTTGAGATCATAGCATTGTAGTTTATTTTATGTAATTGATTTTATAATTTGTATTTTAGAGGGTCTCATTCTGTAGAAGAAAGTATATGATTAATTTAGCTTTCATAAACTTGTACCACATGTCCACTTGTGTGAGCCTCCATTCCTCTTTGCCTTGGCATGTGATGCACAACGCTCTTATTGTTGTAATCCGAACTGGTCCTGAAGTGCCGCAACTGGGCTCTAATTTTAAGTTCTCCGATCCAATGGATCGATTTCCCTTTAAATCAGTTGCGAAGTATGCTTTTTTTTGTGTTTGCGACCAAATTCACCTTTGTAAATCAGATCCACAGTGTTCTCATCTTAACTTCGTTTAATTCCCGGGTGTAAGTGTATATATGTTCACCTCTGCAGCTCTTCTGCTGGCTCGTCTCAGAATGCTGGTGGCCCATCTGACAAAGCCTTTGAGGACTGGCTGAATGATGATGTCAACTCCTACCAAAGGTTGGTGTTATGTCATGTGGTGAATGAAGTGGGTGGAGGTGTTGTACGCACAGTGCATGTTTCTGTTGCTATCACTCAGATGAAATGCATGACCCTGTTTTTTGTCCACGTGAAGAACCACATTCAGTGATTTTCATATTGGTTCCAAAGTAACAAACCTTATTCCCCCCCCGCCCCCACTTTAAAAAAAGCTATGCACTTTCAGTGGGGAGTGATCATTTTTAGTAGGTAAAAAAAAAAAAAAACACCGCCAAATGACCAAACCAATACCTTTAATGAAGCTATCCATGTATTTGCAAGTGTTGCCAGACTGCACTGGTGCATTTTTGGAAACTTGACAATACAATAACTTGAGTGCTATTGCAAAGGACTACATCTCTTGTGGAATTAAGATTTTTACCTTTTTTATTTTGTAGTTCTGTGTGGTCCTTTCAACTGTGTTGAACTCTTGATATTGATCTTCCCAAGGTGTGTGTTTTTCCAGTTCTTAAGAAAAGCTCATCTAGATTTTGAGGACCGTCACTTAGATTTTTGGAGGGAAATGCACCATCATTTTAGGAATAGGACATAAAGGAGCAAGGTTTACCTAGGTAGACCGGATGTTGTTCCTTGCATAAGACTTGAACACTGACTGACTTTTAGCACCTTTATTTGAAAAACGGACATAGGTGGTTGAGATGTGAATTGGAGCTTGGACTTCTGGAACGAAAACTCAGAGGCAAACAAACCGTTATTTAATTGATATATCTATTTCTATACTAAAATTATCATTTTGTATTTTCTGCTTAGCTGACTGATGTACCTAAACCTGATTTAGAATTTTAAAACCCTCATATACAAAGGGCCTTGTTAAGAGTACGGCGGTCCACAGGACTGCCGTACTCGTGGTGGCGATCTGACCACCGCCACCTCTGCGGGTCCACCCGCAATATTCAATGTGGCGGTTGGACCGCCACAGGACTGCCGTGTCCACCGGGGATCCACGATCCAGTAGCAGTAGCGCAGCAAAGGGGAGAAGCATTATGCTGGCGGTGCCACTGCGGCCCAGCAGTGCATACTAAGAGTTGCATGTCCACTGCGCCTTTCATGGTGGTGAGCCCGCCATGAAAAGGTGGCGGAGAGGCCCCCTGCCACCTTGTGGTGCATGCAGGAGGGCACATGTTGTGCCCCTCTGAAATGGCACCCCAGCTCCTGCATGATGTAGTATCCATGCCACACCGTCCAGGAACATGCTTCAGGCACTTTCACAGTGGCATCTGCAGTTAAGGCTCACCTATGAGCCTTCTACAGCCGCAGCACCGCCCGCCATGGATTACAGTTGTAATCCAACGGGCTTGACGGTCCTCCTGTTGGTGCGGCGGTGGCTGGCCAACTGGAGGACCGTCAAACTCGTAATAAGGCCCAAAGGCTGGTGCTATTTAGACACTGCTCAAGCTGAACATTAATGAAAATGATCTGGATTGTTGACAAAATGAAGACCTCTAATTTTAACGATCAGGAAACTATTTAGTAAAAACATACTTTTTTCCCCTTTGTAGTAGTGGTGGCGGCAGCAGCGGTGCTGGGATCGGCAGTCAGGAGAACCGCTATGTGGGATTTGGTAACACCGTCAACCCTCCGAAGAAAGAGGATGATTTTCTTAACAACGCAATGACCTCGCTGTATTCTGTGAGTGGACTGGACACCTAGTTGTTTTTTAGCTCTTTAGTTCATTGTATGTAGACAAGTGAATGTAGACCATGTTCCTTCATTTTTTTTTTAGAAAACATCACTCTCATATTGGTATAGCTCCCATTTACCTTCCCAAAGTTATTATTTTCTTGTTTTGGAATATGTACTATATCTAAAACATCACTATTGGGAACACTGTAAATCTAAATAGCATTGATTGTAGAAATAAATATACAACATTACATTGTTGTAAACAGTAACTGTAGTTATGCTTACGCCCTGCTTTCCATTCTAACTTAGACTCCATTTAACAACTATGCTCAGTTTAGTTGACCGCATGTATTGTAAAGTTTTGGCATGTCAAGTTCCTGGAAGTTTTGTGCATTAGAAAAAAGTTAAAGGCAAGGCGTCAACAGACAGTTTTACAGTTTAGTTCCCATAGGAATTGTTGCTGTTTGCAACTGGAATTACACCAAACATGGTATGAAACTAAAACTTAAATCTGAATGGGGCATTTTTATGGTTTGGTGTCAATCTTTCCTGCATTTTTTGTGATATTTGCCATACAGTAAAGTGTAGGGTGGGATTTGATGGAATAAATACAGAGATATCTTATCAGTTAATTCATAAACCATGTACGGACCATGGACCCGTGTTTGAATACTATATTAATCGGACTGACTCTTAAGCATTTTTCCTCAGATTTTTATGCGGGGTCCATGTGCATGGCGAGGTTGGCAACACAAAGCACAATACAAAAATGTTAGTTATTGCAGTTACGGAAAGTAGGTTTCGTAGTTTACATTGAAAAAATGTTTATAGGCAGTAAGAGGACAAACGTAGCATCCACTCACACCAGGTACCATCCTGGAATGGTTCTGGGCAAGGGGAAATTTGCTTTTCCTCTCCTAAAAAATCAATTAAAAGTTAAAAATAAAAAACCACCACCCATCCTGGGGACTCAAAGTTGGGTTTGAGGCTCCCTGGTGAACTCAACAAAGCTAAGCAAAATAAATATCACAGTGTAAAAAGACAGGGCAGACCCTGTATCCAAACCCTCCTGTCCATGACGTAAGCCTTGTACAGCAGGTATTTGCCGCAAAAAGAGTTGGTTGGACTTAGTGGAATGGCCTCATATAGTAGGTAGTGGAAACCCTTAAAAGAAATCACTGGAAAAAACTTTTCAAGGTAGTTATTCTTTTGCTCATAAGAAAAAACAAAAAGTTATGGGTTTAGACTGAGCCACTTGTAATCTGTGGTTACCTATGCTGCCCCACACATTAATAAGATATATGTAGAGCAGACATTCATCTATCCCCAAATGAGACCTTTAGCGTGAAATGCCAGGCCAAGTCCTTTTGAACAGGAACACAAGCAACCCAGACAGATTTTTGCCTTGTTTGGCCCCATCAGTGAGGTTCAGGTTGATTGCGAAGACAAATAAGCTTGGGACCCATGTAAAGGCATATCCCTCGAACAGACCTCGATTCAGTTAGCACAAAGTGATGCGTGGTGTGCTTAATTTAATCTGAGTCACTGTTAATCCTTCTGGTCTGCAGTCCAGTCCATCTTTTGTTTTATTTTTTTAGCTCCTCTGTGTCATTAAGCACTCAGGACAAGCCATATGCCAGTCAAACATGGACCTTCCCAATAAGTGACAGTCAACCCTTACCTGGCAGGCCAAATCCCTTTTGAACAAGAACGCAAGTCAATGCAGAGAGATTTTGGTTTTGTTGGCTTGATACATGAGATGTATTGTATCATAGTAATAGAATAGCACTTACTACCCCTTTGTGAGGTGCTGAAGCGCTAATCCACAGGGCTATCACCTACACTTTGTGAGTGTGTGGTTTAAGAATGTTAACTTTGCTTTGAGTCTATATGGGAAGTGTTTCCATGTCATGTGTGACAATCTACATGGTTTGATGATCGTGGTATGGGCCCAAATGCTTAACGGTGTGATGTATGAGGAAGTGTAAGAGGAGATAGATGCACATTTATATAATGTGTTATGGTGGCAGCTCAGGTTAGCTCTGCATGTCCCTTTATTGTAGTAGTAATATATATTTTGTGTTCTCAATACAATATCCTATGGTGACTGGTAGGCGGTCATCTACGTTGTGAACTTATGGATCAGTAATTGGCAACAGGTATTGAAAAAGAGTTGGGGGGTCCAAGATCTGTCCAGATGGATAGTGTTAAAGTTATCTTTTATAAGAGTTACATTGAGATGTTAATTAAAGAGAATTGCCAAGATTTACTCCCTTATTGTCCTCCATTTTCATTATAGGATGTCACTGCTCAGAGTATTTGACTATTTGGGACCTCAAGGGTAAACTGTGTTAGGAGTCCTCAGATTAGCAGTGTGCTGCAGATCTGTTAAGGTTTAGCAGGCCTGATTAGGACTTAACGATTATTTAAGCAGTATTGCCTGTATGAGTACCATCCATCCTCCTATACATTATATTCCTGTGTAATTGATGATAAGGGACTAGGTAATAAATGAGTATCTGATTTCATAAGGTGACATGGATTTTACCAAATTGATACTGAGAGGACTGTTATAAACACTAGATTAACTGTGTTCTATTTTGTGGTTACGGGTAGAAGGTATGGTAGACCTAGCTTACTATGTCTGTAGTCTGGGCATGCTCTATGGTTAGAGTTGAATATGTCATTAGGCAGGTTGCAAGTCTTCAGGTACTTCTAGTGTTGATTGGAGTGGCGTAGCTATGGCCCATCTGTAATTAAAGGCCATTGTGAGGAAATGTTGGGTAGAATTGCCCCTTTTCAGTTGTGTGCCTTTGTCTTTCCTCTGGAGATGATGCGTTAATCCATGCTGTTCCTTAGCTCACTCCTGTGCTTGTATCGATAGAAGGATTTATCGTTCGTGGTTCTGTGCCAGTCAGTCATTAATATGATTAGCTTGGGGAAAACCATGTGTCCACCTCCCTTCTAAAGTTGAAATGCTCCTGCATTGTTTGAATTTTTGCTTTCAGTGAATTCCAGAGGCTGGAGATTTTGTACTGTGCCTCCTATAGATTTCTCAGTGTAAGGTGGTATGACTTTCTGTGCTGTTAGTCTAAAGTGCAGTGTCCTATTTTATTTGTGCTGTTTAAATTTAATGGAGGGTTAATGCAGGGTTGACACCATGTGTTCTCTTGGGTGAAAGAGGAACCTTGCTTTAGTGTTTTAAATTCTTTGAAATGTTCATATTATTAAGCAGGGGGTGCAAGCATGGGTTATTTGCATATTCAAGGATGAAGGTCATGATAATGAGGATATTTTGTCTTTTTGTTGATATCCTTGGTATGGGAAAATGGATCACAGTTTTTTTCATTGTGTAGAAGGTGCTCGATTTGACCTCATGGTATCATGGACAGATCTGACTCCATAGTTACTCCTCGGTTTCTTGCTTGTCTTGACATAGATGGGGTTGCATCAAGTTCTTCAGGCTCCATGGCCATAGGCTGGTGTTTTTGCAGGTCTTGATCTATGTTTTCCGTGTTGAGCTTTACATGTTAAATCGTCATTCATGAATCAAATGAAAGTTTTGACTTGCAGGGGATCTTCTGGGCCACCCATTTTTAAAACAGTTCATGTATCATATGCATAGGTGTTACATATAGAGTTGAATGATCTGATCAAGTCCAACAAGGAGGTTAGATACATATTGAATAGGAAGGGAGATGATGTTGGATGTGAGGGACGGATAAAAAGTTGATATGAAAACCAAGATTTATCTGAGCAATGAGGCAAGCCATATTGGGGCTTTTTCTCAAATTTCAAGATGATATTTTTATATTAGCACCTGGTGATGATCAGTGTTAAATGGTGCTAATAAGTGCTGCTTAAGTTCAGAAGCTGTAAGTCAGCTATTCCGTTCTTGCGCACTGTGACTTTTAAGTCATGCCAGATGGATTTATAGGCTTACTTTGTGTCTCTTCCAGGTTGTTGATCCAGCATATAAGTTAATTGCCTCAGTTAAATTGGAGAGATAAGTAAAAACTGCTTTTTCAAATAGTTTTCCTAGGCACAGGCCATCGGAGATTGGCATGTAATTTGATGTATTGAATGGGTCTAAATTCTTATTGACAAGTGGTCTAATGTAAGAGGTTTTTAGCTCAGTTGGGAAAGACCCTAGACCCAAGCACTTGTTTAGTAAGCTTCCAACTACTTCTCCACAGGTTGTGTCAAGGATAGCTTTGAAGATGTTTGTGTGTGCTTTGGGCGGGGGTGTGGCTGGGTCTGACTGTGATCTTGATGGCC
Source organism: Calotriton arnoldi (assembly GCA_963921515.1). NCBI lineage: Eukaryota > Metazoa > Chordata > Amphibia > Caudata > Salamandridae > Calotriton > Calotriton arnoldi. Next base: position 308,963 of record CAWUFW010002974.1, read on the forward strand.
TACTTATGTTGATGATGGTGCAGAATTGTTTTTCAGGGAGGGCTTTGAAGCTTGAGAGAGACGGGAAATTGGTGCTGTCCATCATCATGGTGGTGCTCTCATGCTTGAGAGGGTTGGCTGTTTTATCCTTAAGGTAGTGTTCTGTCTTTTCAATTTTTGAAATCTGTTCCATGTAGTTTGTTGAGAAGGTTTGCGATTGTGGGGGTCTTTTTATTTTCACACTCCAGATTACGGGATTATGCTAGCATCTTGTTCCTTTGGTGGGCATTCAGCTTTAGTTATGCGTGTGGCGTAGAGCAGTCTTTTTGGTGATCTGATAGCTCCTGATTCGGCTCTGTTAAAGTGTTGCAGTATCAGTCTGTCATTTTCATTCCATGTTTGCCTCCACTGGTGTTGTAGGATGCTGATTTGTGTGTTCATTTTTCTTGATTTTAATCCACGATCTTGTCATTAGGCCATGTTGTCTTTTTGAGGTGTACCCTGGTAGTGGTTATTAGTGGTATCTAGTTGTCCATTGCAATGGATAACCAGTTGTAGAAGGTGGGTACATTCCAAGGTTCCATGTCAATTGTGCTTTTTAGAGGTGGGAGCTAAGTGTTAGGAGGTCCCATTTTTCCAGTGTCTGCATGTGAATTTGTTTGGCAGTTGTCTTGAAGGTGGTGTTATAGATTTGTATGTTGAGCCTCAAGTTAATGACCTGGTTGTTGCCCCCGATGACTTGGGAGCTGTCAATCACCAAGCTTTGTCCTAGTGGGGCGAATTTGATGCCGAACATGTGACCGACGGCGTGGGTAAGACCTGGTAAGATTTTTTGGATGTTGAACGTCTTAAGAGTCAATATGATGACAACGGTTGTTAGTTCCTTCATGATAAACCAAGTGTTGAAGTTTCCTAGGATGTATAGGTAGATGTGGTTTAGTAGACTGTTGGTCACTGCATCTAGTAAGGTGTTCTTAAACCTTGCATTTCTGGAAGGTGTTCTGTACCTCAGGAGGAGAGAACAAGCAAAGTTTGGACTAGAGTGACATCTTATCTGCCTGGATTCACAATCGCTCATTGTGAAGTCTTTGTTGTGATATATTTGTAAAGATTTCTTTTGTATGACTGCTAGGTCACCTCCAATCTAGTCATTATCATTTGTTTTAATAATTATGTTCTCAAGAGCTATGGCTGTATGCTTTCCTAATGAAATCGGTAAAGGAGATCAACTGCACTTTTACCTAATTTTTATCTGTTCAAGCAATTTGTAAATTTGCATAGGCCATGCTTCAAATGGACCTTTCTTGATGCACTTTGAACTGACTACATCTGGCCTGTTCATTTGATATGAACATAGTTGGTTACGTGCTGGAAGACCACGGATATGAAGTGATATTGGCTTTTTTTAAAGGGGGTATTGGAAAGTGTTAGTGATTGAAATGTTCAGACGTTTAAAAAGCCAAGTAGTTGCACTAGAGGCTAAGAAGTAGAGAATTGTTCAAAAGAGAAGGGGCCAGACGGCAAGAGCGGCCCCCCCGATCCGTTATCAGCAAAGTACAATCTCTTTCTTCCCGGACTACACGGCTGCTGTGGCCAAACAGCGACGGAACTTCATCGCCATAAAGCAAGAACTCCGGAATCGCGAACTTAAGTACTCGATGATGATCCCCGTGAAACTAAGAGTGGAGGCGGACGGGAAGACATGGTTCTTCACCACCCCGGAGGAAGTGCAGGACTGGTTGGAGGGATGGCGACAGGTCCCACACCGCGGTTAGCCCGGGCGAAACACCAACCGTGAAACGACAAGATCACAGTCTCCGGACCGGGTGGGAAAGACGACAGCGACAGAGACTCAGAACAAAGAGAATTAAATGGACATCTTAGGCACTTTCTCAATAGGGTGCTGACAAACAAGGACCCGTTCCTCAATCAGGATAAGGCACAGAGTGCAGAATCACGACGCTGCGTTACTAACGCGTATGTGGAAGGGGCTATAGGCTCCTACAGCGACCCACTGCAGCAGTGACTCTTCCAGGACTGGCCACTAACAGTCACCCACGTGACATTGTATGGACTTGGGGCTTCTGGCATTTTACTAAGGCCACCTAAGTAAGGCTGAGAGGGTAATTCTGTCTACTGGATGGCCCTGAGGGAACAACCTAGGAGCTCTCTCTCCCCCTACGAAGGTACCGGGTAATGGGAAATAGGCACTCTGCAAAGTTGGGGTGGCGGGTAGTTCTTAAACCGTCTTGCAGGGAGGGGGGAGGGAACGAGGGGTTATTGGGGAAGTTTTGATTCATTTGGTTTGTTTTTATATGGTATATGGCACATCGTAGATCCACTCATGCTGCTCGTGCATTGCTGCATAACTATCTAAACCGTGTAGCACACGTCTCCAATACTGTCCATGGCGACACCACCTGACCCCACCAACCCGGCGGCATCTACCTATAATATCCTGGAACGTTAATGGTCTCCGGGACAAGCTCAAGCGGGGACTAGTCCTACAATATCTAAAGCGTAAAGCACCAGCAATAACCCTAATACAAGAGACCCACTTAACGGGGACGGCCTGCAAAGCCCTCGACAGGTGGGGCTTCAAACTAGCGGTACACTCGGAGTTCACATCCGGCTCACGGGGGGTAGGGATCCTTATTAAAAAACAATACCCGATTTGTCATAAAACACACGTACACAGACGACCAGGGCCGATTCGCGGCACTGTCGTGTCAATGGGAAGGTCGGGTGATTAATAACCCTGGGCGTAGTTCGCGAAGTTGCGCTACGCGAAGCTACATGAAGTGCACCTCGCACTACGCAAGCTACGCAAACTGCGTAGTGCACTGTGCAAAATGCTGTTCGCACTGATTGCACAGTGCCGGATGCTTGTCCGCACTGTGCAATCATTGAAAACGGCATCTTGCACAGTGCGAGCTGTCTTTTACTGCCGCTCGAGTAGATTTTTACTTGAGCGGCAGCTTTCTCAACGCGGACTGGTAGTTTCTCATCGCGAGCGGTCGCAAGCATGCACAACCACTCGCAATGAGAAACCTGACCTCCCCGCGTTGAGAATCTCGCCGGGAGGTTTTTTTTCCACGCTCGCGATCGGCAACTTGATGTTGCTGATCGCGAACGAGGAAAAAGTCTCGCCGGGATGTCATTTTGCTTGCTCGCAGTCGCCAACTTGACGTTGAGGACCGCGAGCAAGCAAAAAATGACCGCTACGCGTGTTTGCACTGTGCTACGTGCAATTCGCGTAGTGTGAAGTAGCGCAAACTTCGCAAACTACGCGAGCGTAGCGTAGCGCTTTGCCCAGGCTTAGTGATTAATATAGTGTCGGTCTACATCCCCCCCCCTGCGCTCCACTCGTTGGCGTTCCCGGCACTCAGCGAATTCCTACTTCAACTCCCACAGGGCAACTTAATTATAGAAGGCGATCTCAACGCTACACTGGATGACACCCTAGACCGCACACCCCCTCGACAACAACACCGGACACACTCTACCCTAACAGATTTCCTGGATACCATAGGTCTGGTTGACATTTGGCGATTCCGCTTTCCACAGGCACGACAATACACATATTACTCAGGCGCACAGAACAGCCTATCCAGAATAGATCACATACTGGCGCCGGCAGGCGAAATAAGAAACTTCCTGGACGTTACACATTTAGCGAGAGGCATCTCAGATCACTCCCCGGTCAGCGCTCTATACACGTGGCACGCCACAGCACAACGTCGAATATTCCCTATATACCCGGGGTACCTTAAGACCCCTAAGATCTGGAAGGGACTAAGCAATACCACCAAACACTACTTTAATGAGAATGCACCCTCGGTCTCCTCCCCACTTGTCTTATGGGAAGCATACAAAACAGTGCTCCGTGGACAGGCGATCTCCCTTGTAACACACCACAAAAGGGAAAAGGCTCAGATAATGGTGACACTTGTCACAGGAGGTAGGCGACCTGGAGAGGGCCCAGGGACAAGACCCCTCCGACACAAACACCCATCTACTACTCCTTAAAAAACAGGAGTATAAAGACCACCTATGGGAGGAAGCGAAGACGCGACTCTCAGCTACTCAACACACTATATATGAAGTCGGTGATAAGGCTGGCAAGCTTCTGGCCTGGCTTGACAAGCGAGAAAAGGCGGATAGGTGGATCGCAGAACTTCAGCTCCCCACGGGAGAAACTACACAGAACCCCCAAGACATAGTAGACCTCCTAGCACATCACTACGAACAGGTCTACACTTCAGCGCTTAAAATAACACAAGAGGATGTGGAGGAGTTCCTCCGTGATATTAAACTCCCAAAGCTTACGGAGAAGGAGTCTCAACTATTAGAGGCAGAGCTCTCAACGGAAGAAATGGCGACAGCGGTCGGTAAACTCCAGTCAGGAAAGGCCCTGGGCCCAAACAGTATTCCCATAGAGTGGTACAAACGAAATGCAACAACACTCACGCCCTACCTCGTAGCTATGTATGAGGCCAGTTTGGACAGGGGGGAACTTCCGCGAGACCAAAGAACGGCAATAATAGTGGCCATCCACAAACCCGGCAAGCCCGCTCAGGAGTGTGCCTCCTACAGGCCCATATCTCTGATTAACGCTGAGGCAAAGATATTGGCCAAGACCCTGGCCAATAGACTCACGCCGCACCTAGCTACGTTAATACATCCAGATCAATCAGGGTTCATGCCTGGGAGGAATACGGCCCTAAACTTGAGACGCCTCGGGGCGTGGCTTGACAGCATGGCCGGCTAGACGTGTTTTCTGCGCCGCTCCTGCCCCAACACCGTAAATCCTTAATAATCCTGGCACTAAAGTGACTCGCATAGTGCAAAACGATAACGGAACCCTCCCCTGACCCCAAGGAGCCCAGCGAACTGTGGGGAAACGGGCCCGCGATTGCACAGCGCTGAAGAAGACGGCGACCGATCTGGAAGAACCCCGGTCGTCACAATGGCGGCCATCGAGCAGTTCTCGTAGGGGAGCGCGGTCGGACAGTGGTGAGGCCCCTGGGCCGCGGTAAGTCCGATCGCAAGCTCTCGATAACTTCTACGGCCCCAGGAGGGGGGAAAAACAGCAGAAGGAACGCACCGCTGTAGGCGGCCGGCTGGCTGGGCTCCGACGACCGGGAGCGGAATCTACGCGAGACCGCGGCGGTGCGGCCTACAGGGGTCCCGACCGGAGAGGCCGGGTCGCGGTGAGGGAACCGCCTGGGGACCGAAGCGGCCCGGTAAGTTGCCGGAGGCCTGAACTTGATGCTGAGAGGCGGGGGTGCACAGACCCAGAAGGCCACTACGAACCCCGGAGCAGCGGTGGGCCCCAAACTGAGGTCGCGGCGGGGCCCCGGTGAAGCCTGAGTCAGACGCGGGGGCAGTCTCGCCGACACAGAGACAGCAACAATTGCCCAATAGCTGAGAGACTCTCCATATGATATCGAAGCCGGAGGCCGGGAGACTAAGCCTCAGTGTGATCGGATGGCAGGACTGCACCGGGCCACGAAGACAGCTTAGGGGCGGTGTCGGGGGCTGCAGTTCCATAGCGGCGATAAAGAGCACCCCCCCTGCGGCCAGCGAGCCACGGCAAGGAAGTGGGCCTGGGGAGTGATGTGACGAACTGGGGGCAAGTGGTGCCAGAGAACGACCCTGACCAACGGCAGGGGAGGCCTACCTGGTATAGTCGACGCAAAGGCCATAGTGAACGGCCTGAGATACTCATTGGACCCGGACGGAGGGGGCCACCAGACAGCACACTAGGACGGCCAGACTGACTATGGGGAAGGACCGACCCCTAAGAGGTGCCCAAGCCAATAAAATTATGCAATATACGGTCCCGGGGCCGAACGCGGTGGACCGCCTTGGAACTGATACGGAGCGGGGGGCCCACCCCGACGCGGCAGCTCGCGACAAGGCCGACATCTTGGCAGCGATTCGTGATTCCAGGGTGGCGTTAGAAACAAAAATGGACGGTATGGCCATGGACATCAACCATCTGCGCCTGGATCTCCGGAAGGTGGCGGATAGGGTGACCACCACGGAAGGGGACCTGCATACTGTACAGACGGAGGTCAGACAACTACGGGAGACGGTGGCGGCGCTCCAGGGCCATACGGCCCGGCTGGAAGAAAGGGCGGAAGATGCAGAAGGGCGGTCCAGAAGGAATAATCTTCGCTTTTTAGGATTTCCAGAAAAGGCGGAGGGGCCGGCGGCGGACCTATTTCTGGAAGATTGGATTGGCACATCGTTCCCGAGCCTTAGGCTCTCCAACCTGTTTGCAGTGGAAAGGGCGCATAGATCTCTTGGGCCGCCGCCGAGACTGGGACCCCCGCCCAGAGCCTTGATTGCCCGACTGTTCAATTTTAGGGACCGGGACATGATCCTGCAACATATCCGCACCAATGGCCCACCTCAATTTGAGAACCAAGACATCCATATCTATCCAGACTATACCAAAAAGGTGCAGGAACTACGGAATGACTTCTTGAGCGTTAAACGGCGGATGCGGAGCCACGACATCAAGTACAGCCTGCTGTTTCCGGCCCGGCTCCGAGTACAACATGCCGACAAGGTCTACTTTTTGGCAACTCAGAAGAGGCAGCTGAATGGATGGACGCGTTGGGCTTGGCCGGCCAAGACCAAAACCAGGGCTGGCGAGAGCAGAGACGCCGGAGTAATCGACAGCGGACCCAGCAACGACGAGAAGGGAGACAGCACCAACGAGACCGAGATTTGGCGGATGGAGGACGTATCGTGGTGGGACTAGATGGCACTCTCCTGGCAGATCGAGAGGCGATCCCAACGCAGAACCAGTATTCTCCGCTCTGTTTGGTACAGGAAACACAATCGGAGACGGGCAGCGCCGCCGGCCCGGTGGTAGAGGGCTCCGGTAATGAGTGAGTGATGGACCTCACACTAAGACCGGGAGGGTCTGGGACACAGACACTGTGAGTGCCTGTTTTGGCCCGTCGGGCGCTTGACTTTCTTAAGAGCCTCGTGTGCGAGGACACGGCGCCCAGTGACATTGAGGGGGGGAGAGGGTTTTTGATAAAATTGGTAAAAATCAGAGGAGGGTACACTATTTTGCCTAACTGTTGTTTAGACTTGCCGGCGGTAGAGTGCCGAGGTGGCCTGGCTAGACCTTTGGTCGGGCGGGGCTGCACGGTGCCAGTCAGTCGGCTGATTTACAGAGTTTAGGAAGGGGGGGGATTGCCAAGTGGGGAGAGCACGCCCACTTGTAATTGTTATTTTAAGTTGAGGGGGGTGCTCTAAAGGGTGGGTGAAGCTTTGGGGCGGGGTTCAGAGTCCTCGGACCCGGGCCGGGTTGCGGGAATGAAGGGCTACCGCCTGTGGGTGGAGGGAGTTGGGGTTTCGTGTTATGGGGTTGGTTGGGGTGCTGCCGGGTCTGTTCTAGGTCGCAATACAAGGGATCGAAGTAGTCTACCCTTAGAGGGGCCACGCTATATTTCTCCTGGGGGGTCTCACATAATAGTCAGAGGGCAGAGATGCCAACAACAATCCACTTATGCCAGGTGATTCACAGACATACAAATTGATCACATGGAATGTTCGTGGGCTCAACAATGTGGTCAAGCGAATCCGGGTAGCATCCTACCTCAGACGGTATGGAGTAAGTATAGCCCTGCTCCAGGAGACGCACTTGTGGGGAGATTGTCTTAAATATGTTCAACGCCGATGGAGGGGTCAGTTTTTGCAACATCCTACTCGGGGTTTGCTAGGGGAGCGTTGATCTGGGTGGCACCGGGGTCCCCTTTAAGGCTTTACACACTATACGAGATCCTGAAGGGAGATTTGTAATGGTGGAGGGGACACTGGATGGACGCAGCATATGCTTGGTAAACGTGTATGCCCCGAATACTGACGACGGGGGTTTTTGAGCCGAGTGATGGGGCAACTCGATCTCGACCCGGACACAGAACTGATTGTGGCGGGAGACTTTAACTGCGCCCTTGATGGGGAGCTCGACAGACACCCCCCAAAACTAGATGCCAAACCTAGAGTCAGGGAAGCGATGGGCCAAATGATTCACAATCATGGCCTGTTGGATATATGGCGACACCATAATCCTGGTCGTCTAGTATACTCGTGCCACACACCTACCAATACCCATAGTAGGCTTGATTACTTTTTCATTCAAAAGGCTACGGTGCATCGGATAACGGAGACGCTATATCTGGCCCGCTATCTGTCTGACCACTCCCCGTTATTAATTACCTACTCGCTGGACCGACCGAGATCTAAAGTACCGCTTTGGAGGCTTAATATTGAAGCTTTCGGTGATCCGATCTATAAAGGCGCTATAGCAAAAGGGTTGGATGATTACTTGGAACTCAACTGGGGTTCAGCAGGCACCAGGGCGACCGAATGGGACGCAATGAAGGTGGTAATACGGGGGATCTGCATGTCCACAGAGGTGGGGGTTAAAAGAGCACTGGAGCGCGATCTGCGTCGGCAGGAGGAGCGCTTAGCGACATTGGAGAAAGAAATGCCCACCAACGGTGGGAGGTCGACTGAATGGGCCACCGTGCGGCGACAGATAGGGGACATATGGGACTCGCTCAGCAGATTTAATAGAACGGAAAGTAGACGTCGCTGGTATACAGAAGGAGATAAGGCGGGGCGGCTGTTGGCGCGCCTGATTAGGACGGAGACTCAGCCCCACCCGATTATGGCCCTCAAAAATGACTCAGGACAGGTGGTATATACTCAACATGCGATCAATAACGTATTCCTGACCCATCTACGAAAAATATATTCCAAGCCCCAATCCCCAGAGACCCTCGTGGGTATGGAGACCTATCTTGCAGGGGTGGACCTACCTCGCATAGACATAGACAATCAGGAGGCCCTGGGAGGCTCCTTTAGTGGGGAAGAAATTCGGGCGGCGATCGCCCTCCTGAAGACTGCGAAGTCTCCTGGGTTGGACGGTATAACCGCCGAACTCTATAAAGAGAGAGGCGGAGTCCTAGTCCCCAGGCTATTAGATATCCTGGGCGAGGCCGAGGAACGCGGTAGGCTCCCAGATTCCATGCGGGAGGCGCTGATTGTGATGATCCCCAAACCAGGGAAGGATCCCCTCCTCCCCGGCTCATATCGGCCCATTTCAATGTTAAACGTAGACCTTAAAATTATCAGTCAGGTGTTGGCGTGTCGGCTCCTTCCCCCATCTCCAGCGGCTGGTCCATGAGGACCAATCCGGGTTTATACCGGGCCGGAATACGCTGCGTAACATCCGCCGCCTCGCGCATATTATGCACTCATTAGAGGGACGGGCCCAACAGAGCGCCTTGGTGTTCCTAGATGTCGAACAAGCGTTCGACTCGGTCGGCTGGGACTATCTATGGCGGGTACTTTTAAAAATGGGTCTGGGGGAGGGGTTTGTAAAGTGGATTAAACTACTCTATACTTATCCAACGGCAAGAGTTCGCACGGGGCGATATGTGTCAGAGGCGATCTCTATAGGGAGGGGGACGCGGCAGGGTTGTCCGCTCTCCCCCTTGCTGTTCGCCCTGGCAATGGAGCCATTGGCTTGCCACCTGCGTTAGGTTCTCAGGGGACGGGGCATACAGGTAGGCGGTTCGGAACATGTCGTTTCGTTATATGCCGATGATGCACTAATATACCTGAGACAGCCGACCCGGTCATTGCCAACACTGATGACTGCGCTGGCACAGTTTGCTGCTGCCTCCGGTCTTTCCATCAACAAGTCAAAATCGCAACTGTATGCGATTGGCCCGGAGTGCAACTGGGAGGGGTCACAACACCCAGTACTGGAGCTTCCGTGGGCAGGGGACGTTATCCGCTATCTGGGGATATGGATTGGTAGGAATGGGGCGGTTTTTTACCAGCACAATATGGGAAGGATAATTAGAGGTCTGCAGGGCAGCATTGCCTTTTGGAACACGCTCAAACTCTCCCTAATGGGGAAGATTGCCTTAATTAAGATGGTGGTCTTACCTCGCTGCCTCTATACCATGCAGGGCTCCTTCTTCGAACTTCCACACCGGGTATTTAAGGAGATAGAGGCCCTGCTGGTCCTGTTGTTGTGGAATGGGAAGAGATGTAGGGTAAGTCTAGAGGTCATGAAACGTGGATGGGGCAAAGGGGGTTTAGAGATCCCCGATCTCGAACTATATTATTTTGCATCCCAATTGTAACATACCATAGCCTGGTTGGATACGGATCCCTCGTGGGAGAGGTCCCTGCTGGCAGGTACATACGGGGACCGACAGCTAGGAGCGCTTTTGTGGCGGGCTAGAGGACACAGGGAACAAGGTCCTTCATTGGTGCGGCTTGGGGCAGCAATATGGAATCGGGTGATACGCAGAGTGATCCGGGAAAGGCCGTTTGCCCCGGAGGCGGACTTTTGGCTGATGCCGCCCTTTGCGCAAATAGGCCAGGTAATGTCCACGGAGGCCTGGAAGGCTGGGGGCTGCCTAATGTTGTCTGACCTTTACCCGGACAATAAATTTATCACCTACCGGGAGGCGGTGACCACCTTTGGGCTGGGAGCAGGGCAGTTTCTGCAATACGCTAAAATAGCGGCAACGGCGCGACAATTATGGCCCACGTTCCCTGAGGCTCCGGGGTGGTCCCAAACCCTGGTCACTATGATCACCATGGCTGGGGGAGAAGACTTGTTACTCACCTCTACAGGGCGCTTAGAGATGATAGGCAGACTAGCCCCCTCAAAATAGAAGACAAATGGCAGCAGGTGTGTCCGCAGGAGATCACAGCACCAGAATGGGGAAAAATACACGAGAATGTGCGGAAGGTGTCGGTAAGCAACCGCTTCAAACAAATTCAGTATAACATAATACATATGACATACCTCTCACCTCGAAGGCTGCAGGCCATTGATAATTCCAGGGATTCCCGCTGCCCTCGATGTCGCTCTGATCAGGCAGACTTTCTGCACATGGTATGGATCTGCCCAACGATCCAGACATACTGGGTGGCAGTCCTTGCGGTTCTGAATAGGATAACCGGGTGGACAATAGACCTGGATCCAAGGGCTTGCCTCTTGGGCTTGATACCTCGGGATCCTAAACGGAAGACAAGTAGGCGGTTCCTGGTCTTGGGCCTGGTTATAGCCCAACGGCGTATAGCGATACACTGGCTAACCCAGCAGGGGCCGCTATTAGCGAAGTGGAAGACAGATCTCAGGGAGTGGGCAGCAGCAGAGGAGGGGCACATACGGAGCACCAGGAGAGATGACAAATTACCCGAGGTGCTACTGGCATGGGGAGTGATGATGCAAGAGATAGAAGGACAAAACACACAACTCACACCAGAAGGTTCGGGCGAGGCGTCTTCCACGGAGGGGGTGGCCATAGGACGACGAGGGGAAACACAAGGTGTCCCCACATGATCACTATGCTGTATATATCATCAGTTACCTAGACCCGGCAGAGGGGGGAGGGCACCGGGGTGGGGGGGATGGGGGGAGGAGGGGGGGAGTTTAACACAGTTCAAGTTATGTTTACATATGTAAAGAATACAAAGCGAAGAAAACTAGGATAGAGGATTCTCCAAGGTTGTCAACATATATTTAATGTTTGCAATGTATTACATCACCTCGGCTGAGGTGGACAAACTCTGTAACTATTTTACATGCGAGCTGCTAATTTGGAGCAATAACTCAATAAAGAAATATTTAAAAAAAAAAAAAACTTGAGACGCCTCCATAACGTGCTAGGCCGTAAACACACCATACAAGAAGAAGCCATCGTGCTGTCCCTGGATGCACGAATGGCCTTTGAGACGGTTGAGTGGCCTTTTCTTTTTGCCGTCCTTGCAAAGTTGGGGTTCGGACCAAAATTCTGTTCTTGGGTTAGGCTGCTATATACCACTCCGCTGGCCAATGTAGTGGCTAACGGGCATATATCCAGAGAGTTCCCACTGCACCGAGGCATGAGACAGGGCTGCCCACTGTCACCGCTTCTCTTCGCCCTTGTACTAGAGCCTCTGGCGGCCTGGGTGCGACAACACCCTGTCATTCGCCGGCTCCGCTGGACTGAGGGATGCGAGGACCGAATATCCTTGTATGCAGACGATGTTCTCCTCTATATGGCCTCTCCCAGACGTTCCCTGTCTCGCATATTAGACCTATGTGGCTCATATGGACGCTATTCAGGATACACGATCAATTGGACAAAATCAGTGCTATATGTCTTGAAAGGGCCTCCACCAGCACTACCGGCTTGCTGTGACGTAACAATTGCTGAGGATACTTTAAAGTACCTAGGAATTCACGTCACCCATGACCCAGAGGTCTTCATGACTATGAATCTCCAAGCCCCCCTGAAACGGCTGCAAAGAGACGCTAAACACTGGCATTCGTTGCCACTAACGCTCCTGGGGAAAGCGGCACTTTTTAAAATGATGGCGCTCCAGAGGTTCCTCTATGCCCTTCAAAATACGCCTTTCTTGGTCCCCCAGTCCTACTTCCGAGCCATAGAGGCAGAAGTCACTAAACTCCTCTGGAATAATAAGCGAGCTCGTAAAGCCATGACGAAACTGTACCGAACCTGGTACGCTGGGGGCATCGCACTCCCAAATATACAAACGTACTATTGGGCGTCCCAATTGATAGTGATTAACCATTGGCTACATGTTCCCCACACGGACCCGGCCTACAGCCTTGATAGATTAGAGTTGGGAGAGGAGGGACTATATCGAGCACTCTATAACAAGACCCGGGCCCTCATAGGCCCAACGAATCACACACTCCAGGTATGGAACATTGTGCGCAAAAAGTTAGGGTGGCACAATAAGATCACACAAGCAACGCCCCTCTGGGTCACGGATAAGCTGGGAAGGTTGGGTAGGAGTAAAGGCTTCAATCATTGGGACAATATAGGGATATCCAAGGTGGGGGATCTCTGGGTGCGGGGAAAGATGATCCCTTTTACGCAGCTCCAGGACCAGTACGAGATGGCACCGACGGAGCAATTCCGCTACCACCAGATCAAGCACGCCCTAGAGGCGGCAATTCCCCCTGACACCACTCCACCCGAGGCCTCACCGTTAGAGGACAGATTATTGACGGAACATATGGATACGAGAGCAATTTCCATGACATATCGGAAGATTATTAATAACATGCCCGATCCCATGCAAAAGCTCCGAGACAAGTGGCGGGAGGACTTAGGAGAACTAGATAACACTGAATGGCAAGAGGCACTAGCATCACCCAGAGAAGTAGCGATTACATCCAAACTACGCCTCGTGCAGCTCAAGATCCTCCATAGAATTTACTACACCAGAACTACCCTTTATAAGATAGGGAAAACTGACACCCAGCTCTGTCTGCGACAATGTGGGGAGGTTGGTACATTTTTCCATACACTATGGGCCTGCCCCACAATAATGTCATATTGGAAATCAATCATGACCATCATCACAAGGGTGAGTGGGAACCCAGTCCCTCCAGAGCCCAAACGTTGCCTGCTTAATATTTGGGAAGCAACGGACCTTAACTCCACAACGCAGACCTGGGAGACACTGGGAATGATGTTGGCCAAAAGGAACATTGCTAAACATTGGGGTGTAGCCATCGCCCCCACACTCACGGAGTGGTGCAAGGACATGGACACAGCCATGGTGGCGGAAAAGACCGTATATGTACGCAGGGGTTGTCCTAAAAAGTGGATAAGATTATGGGGAGGCTGGATCACCTAAGAGGGGGTATATGTGAATTACCAACAGTGACCCGAGAAATGGAAGTAAATTAATGTAATAGATACTAATGTATGTAACGATATAAACACACGCAGCAAGGTACGAGCAATACTGTACTGTAAAAGGAGAGACGAGCAATGTATACTATATAGAATGTATATATACTGTTTGATATGTAAACGGATGTCATGACTGTGCTACCTATGGTTTAAGTTTAAAAAAAAAAAAAAAAACATTTTAAAAGAGAAGGGGCTTTAAGAGAAAAAATCTAGACTGTTTGCAACCTTGTCATGCTACTTGCTGCTACATTTGATTTTAGCTGTTGAAATGAATTGCCTTTGGAAATTTGCAATGTTCTGTACTTTTTTTTAGCCTGTCTCAGTTGAACAGCGGTATTGTCAAAGATTCTTTCAACTCCACATTCTTAGCAATATAAATTGTATAAAAGGTAGATTCATTGTTGTGTGTAAAATTGCACTATAGAGTTTTTACTCCTTTAGATTTACTGTCCCCATTGCCTCTATGTGATAGTCTGTCCTTTACTTCTATTGTGCCACCATTTTGATAGGCGTCCAGGAATTGAGATTTGCAACCTAAACTTGTGCCTTCCAACCAACCCCGATAAAAACATAATCGCGTTGCAAAGGTGCAGTGGACGTGTGTAGCGGGCACACGTCATTTAGTCCCGCCCACTCTCAAACTCATCCAAAAGCATCCTGTGATGCTGCCCAAATTTTGTAAGAGACTAGGTTAACTTGTGCTGGTAAGCACTAATTGAATTACTCCTTTCATCCACCGCAGTCTCTATGTACAATCCTGAATTACATCGAGAAACAGTCAAGGAATGATCCTGCCAATTAGAAAGAACACCATTTCAGAATCTACTACAATATACTTACTTTCAACAAATTTTCTCTTATTAAAGAAACTCTTCTCATTGATACTATTCATAAAAATCTCCCCGAAAGATCTTTTACACCGTAGCCCCAGCAAACCTAATGCAAATACTAGATCAATTTTGTCCAATGGTCTCTTATTCCCTTCAGTTGCTCTGTTGAAACAGAAATAGTACCTAAAAACAGAGAAGAGTGCTGTTATCAGGCTGCTACTGCAGAAAATGTCCTTAAATCCAGCTGACAACTCATTTTCATCCCATTTCTCTACTCCTTTGCATATCTAAGTTTGTAAACACTGAACTTCATCCAATTTCAAAACTTTATGGAGCAAAATGACCTGCTGGACTTCTGCTGGCTTCTTCTCTGGTAAAACCATTACATTGGCTGCGGTTTTCGTATTGGATGATATATGCAGGTAAGTGAATTCCATGGGCATAGGAGCATTTATCCTTTCAGACCTCTCAGTAGCCTTTGCCACTATTGATAACATAATTCTTAATACTTGATTTTGAATATAAGCCTTGAAAGGACAGTTCTAAAATGGCTGCCTGCTTTTTTTTCTCACTGCCAACATTCTCATGCCAACCAAAACCCCTTAACTTTGGTGCCCTGCTGGGATCAATCTTCTCATCCATTTTTTTTTTTTTTTATAAACAAAATTTTATTGCGTCAAGTAATGAATATTTTGCAGAGCTCTGTAACCCAGAAGACTTCTGCCACATATATGATACAGTAAAAGCATTGACATTTATAGCTGGTAAGTTATATATCAACTGAAGAACATCAATAAGAAGAACTAACCACCACCCACCCCCCCGATGCAATGTCAGTAAACCCTCTCCCGCAATCACTTTTCAACATACTATCCTCAGTGTGTGTCGACGCCCAGTAAAGCGAGTTCCAATGGGAGGCCCCTATACGCAGCCCACCGCCTCCATATCTTTATGTGCTTACGCGGACAGCCCCTGGCCTTAAAAATAGCAAGCTCTAGGCCCATATTGAAGTCTAAGCCATTTTTCCATGCTGCAAAGGAGGGTGGAGCAGTAGCCTTCCAATGGCGTGCAATGTCGCGTTTGGCTAACGTAAGGCCCAATAGCATTAGGTGGCGCTTGTGGATATTGCCACCAATCCCTTCCATGATGTGCAGGAGTACCAACTTGGGTGAGTGGGGAAGGTCCCACCCCAGGACATCTGACAGGCAGGCCAACACTCTTCACCAGAATCGCACAATCACCTCACATTGCCATACCGTATGAAAAAGAGTACCTGCGTCTCGCCCGCACCGCAGGCAGAGTGGAGAAGCTATCAAACCGGCCCTGTATAAGCGCACGCGGGTATAGTTACCCGGTGCAGATAATTAAATTGAATTAAGCGAAGCCGCATAGCTATGGCAGCTTCTCTGGGGGAATAAAGGGCCTCCGTCCAATCCTCACTTTCCAATGGGCCCAGATCCCCCTCCCATGACTCCCGAAGGTGCTCAAGCGTGGTGGGACTATTAGTCACCAGGGACTGGTAGATTTTGGAGATTTTATGGTCCTTCAGATCCCCCATAAACAGCTTGGCCTCAATGGGGCTGAAGTCCGGGAGGGACTCCAGGTTGGCGACACTGGGGAGAAGGGCGTGGCGGAGCTGCAGATATTTATAGAATTGAGTCTTGGGCATCGTGAAGTCCCGTTGGAGCTGCACAAAGGACCTAAGGGTCGTACCCTGCATCACGTCCCCAAGGGTGGAGATCCCTATAGCATCCCAGCCTCGAAAGCCCGCCAGGCCCGCCAGCTGGGGCAGCATCCCATTTGACCACAATGGGGTCTCCTTGGTGAGTCTGCCCCACCATCCAATTTTGCGCAGAGCCTGTTTCCAAACCTGGAACACTATTATGGTACCCGAGGGAAGGGCCCGGCGCAGCGGTGCGGAGAAGAGTATAGTATGCAAGGAGTGGGTTCCCATGAGCGTCCGTTCTAATAAGTAGGTCGGGTCCGTGCGATCCCCATACCACCACTCATTCAGTACGAGCAGGTGTGAGGCCATGTAGTAGGACAAGATATTGGATGTGGCCAAACCACCACAGTAAGTGGACTGGAAGCACGTACGTAAAGCTACCCTAGAGGACTTCCCGGCCCACAGAAATAGCCCCAGCGCCGAGTTGACCTGACGGAACCACGACGGGGGGATGCGAAAAGGATAGTTTTGCAGTTGATATAATAGGCGTGGCAGGGAGACCATCTTGAAAATAGCCGAGCGGCCCGGTAGGGAAAGGGGCACATGGGACCAGGTTTTCAGTTCCTCCCGCACCCGCGTCCATATTGCTTGGATGTTGCGTTCCCATGAAGTTTCGGCCGAGGATGACAAAAAGACCCCCAGATATTTCATCCCAAGCGTGGTAGTCTGTATCACAGAGGCCCAGGGACCGAGGGCCGGCTGAGTGCCAAGAATCCAAAGGGTGGACTTACCAGGGTTCATATAGAGCCCAGAGGTCTCTCCAAAGATCTCCATAATCCGGAGCAATCTAGGGCCGGTCCTATTAACGTCGGTCAGAAAGAAGAGGACATCGTCCGCATATAGAGCAATGCGGTCGGACAGACCATGTGCCCACTCCAAGCCCGTCACCTGCGCGTCCAATCGTACCCATGCTGCCAAGGGTTCCATAGCTAGGGCAAATAGAAATGGTGACAGCGGGCATCCCTGTCTGGTTCCCCTGCCCAGCGAGAACGTTGACGAAACGGATCCTGCAACACGAACTGAGGCTGTAATATTGGTATACAAGAGTCGTAGATAGGATAGAAACCGCGGACCGAAATTCAGGCGGTCAAGGAGAGCAAACAAATGCGTCCAGCTGAGGGAATCGAATGCTCGATCCATGTCCGCGAGGAGGAGGGCACCGGGAATGTTGAGTCGTCCGACAGTATCAATTGCGACATAGGCCCGACGTATATTATGTCGTGTCGCCCGTTGGGGCATAAACCCGGCTTGGTCCGGGTGAACCACCGAGGCAATATAAGGGGCGAGTCTATTGGCCAAAGCCTTGGCCAAGATCTTGGCCTCGATATTAAGCAAAGAAATAGGCCGATATGAGGCATGGCAATCAGGGGGTCGACCTGGTTTGTGAAAGACCACTACTTCGGCATGTCTCCAGTCCGGGGGAAGACAACCAATCTCCCTAGCCTCCTCTATAGTATTGAGGAGATGGGGGCCTAATTTAGTAGAGTATCGCTTATAGAATTCAGATGGATACCCGTTGGGGCCCGGTGCTTTACCTGAGTTAAGGCCGGCCAGAGCGACCCCAATTTCATCCGCTGTAAACAGGCAGTCAAGGCTATCCCGAGCCTCATCAGAGAAGCGCTGGGGTGGAATGGCATCCAAGAACTGATGGATCTGCACCTCGGAGACCTTCTCCCGAGGGGTATAGAGTGTGGCATAATACTGAGCGAAGTTGTCAGCAATGGCCTGGGGGCTACCCAAGGGTCCGCCGTCCGGCCCCGCTATGGCAGGAAGGGTCAGGGGTCCAGCAGCTCCCCGGCAGAGACGGTGTAATAATTTACTCGACTTGTCCCCCCCCATTGATAGATTCTGCTGCGGGTAGCCAACCATGCCAACCGGGCCTCTTCCAGCAGTAAGTCTGCATGGGTTTGGCGCGCAAGGCTCAATTGACGGCGCGCCAGCGCACCGCTTTCTTCCCGGCTCGACCGCTTCAGGGCGATCAGACGAGACTCAGATTTCAGCAGCTCATCCTTCCGAGCCCGGCGGGCTGCAGTACAATAAGAGATATCCACCCCACGTATCGTGGACTTCATAGCCTCCCACAGGGGCGCGGCTGCCTCCACAGACCCAATATTTGTTTCCAAGTACTGGTCTATGGCCTCGTCAATGTGTGCGCGTTATTGCTCATCCTGTAGGTTCCAGGTGGAAAGGCGCCACCGGAAAGGTGGTCGCGCCGGGCCAAGTTGCAGCGTTCGAGCTACCGGGGAATGATCAGACAGGCCCCTCGGGAGAATGTCCACCCCCTGCACCCTACAGATAACTCCCACGGGAACAAAGACATAATCCAGGCGGGAAAAGGACTCATGAACGGAGGAAAAATAGTTGTATTCCCGGTCCATGCCGTGCAGTGCGCGCCAGGTGTCTATCCACCCCAGACCTGTCACAAGCGAACTCAGTTTGGTCGTGGGGCAGGCCATGGGCAAGCCACTCCGTCTCCAACGGTCTCGAGACACATCCATCACATCATTCCAGTCGCCACCAGTCACAGCCATACCGGGGGGGGATCTCTTCCCAGAGCGTCAACAAACGTTCAACCAAAGTCCAAGACAAGGGGGGGGAGCATAGACCGAACCCAGAATTACTTGTTCCCCGTATATGGACCCATGGAGTATAATATACCTGCCCTGTGGATCCACCCATGTCCGGGAGTGTAGATATGGGACCCGTCGGTGGATAAGGATGGCCACCCCCCTGGAACCTCTAGAGAAGCCGGAGTGGAAGGCTTGTACAAAGCCATAACGAAGGAGACAAGGGGCCCTAGAACCCAGCAAATGCGTTTCCTGGAGCATCAGGACATCCGCCCCACTACGCTTGGCCTGCCGGAGGATAGCGCCCCTTTTAATTTTATCAAGTGCCTCCCGTACATTCCAGCTAATAATGCGAAGACCCGCAGTGGCAGCCTGCCGACCCACCAGAGAAGAAAACATTTATAAGAGCCATTACGGGAGTGTCCAAGGCAGGAGGCCAACCACCAGCGACCACTGCGTTAAGGCGACACTCCAGGGACACAACAGCAGATCCAGCGTACAGAGGGTAGAGGCGGACATCGCGCAGAGGAACCGTATCAATCAAAGAACATGAATCAATGACGGAAGAGAAATGACAGTGCATAACAAACCCCAACTCCCTCAACCCCCCCCCCTTCCCCCCACCCCAATACCTCAAAACCGTTGAAGCATCTGTCGCGGTCAAGACGGCCTGGGAGCCCCAACGGGAGCCCTCCAGCCATATCGCCAATGGATCCCATAGAGCCCACTTGAAAGTCGAGCCCTGTCCCCCGGACCTCAGACGGTCAAACAGAGGTAAGGCCCCTATAGAGCCCCATCGGTCGGGTGATTCAAGTACAGAACAGCAACACTGAAAAGCCCATGTGGTTGTAGAGTCGGAACCCAAACATGATGGCCCACATAAAGAGAAAAGACAGAATAGCAACATAATCACACAGGCCCAACCCCCCCCTCCCCCCCCCACACTTGGGACAGTCTTGCAACCCCATCATCGACACCGGGGGACGGCCACCCCGGCCAGGCATCTGGCAGCAGGCACAGTGTCTATTCCTCTGTTAGGAGGATTCCAAGGTACTCACGAGGCCGAGTGTCACGATCCAGCCAACGAGGCCGATCTGCTGACACTGCGGGACTGTGAGCGGCGACGAGATCTGGACCTCCTGGGCGGCTTGTCCTTAGGTTTCGGAGGCTAACGAGGAAGGGCACCCGCCGACGAGTCCGAATCCAGAGGGGGCGGTGTGCGGGAGCGCAGCTTGACGGTCTCATCAGTCCAGGTGAACACCTCCTCGGGTGAGTCAAAGAACCAAGTACGGGACCGGTAGACGACCCGCAAGCGGGCAGGATAAAGCAGGGCATATGGTATTTGTAAGCCGCGGAGGCGGGCCTTGGCTGCCATAAATGACTGGCGCTGCTGTTGAACTAACCTGGTGTAATCCGGGAAGATCAAGATCCGAGCATTATTGAAATGGAGGGGCTCCTTGAGGCGAGCCTGCTTTAGGATAACATCTGTCATTATAGTTTAGGATCTTTGCAATAACTGGACGCGGTCTGGCCCCAGGTGGTGGCTTCTGCAGGAGAGCCCTGTGGGCGCGTTCGATGATGAAGCAGCAGGACATAGATTCCGGTGGGAGCCAGCCTGTCAGCCAGGTGGTGAGGAACTGCTCTGTCGCGCCAGACTCACAGCCTTCCGGGAAACCCACAAAACGAAGGTTGCATCTCCGAGCCCTTCCGCTGCATCTTCAACTCGTGAGGCCAATGATTTAGAAATCGTCTCCAGGGACGCGACTTTTTCCCGCAATGCAGTTACAGAGTCTTCCACCTCAGAAACCCTGGTCTCAGCTACAGTAATCCTTTCGGTCGCATTCCGCAGGTCCTGGCGGAGAAGCATGACCTCAGAACCCACCTCTCCTATTTTGGCCTCCAGAGTCGTCCTACTCTGGATGATTGCTGCCATGAGGGCCGCGTTGTCCGGGATTCCACCCTGGGCGCCCCCAGGATCAGGCGCAGATGGTCCCGGGGCCATGTAGCGGTCAATCGTGTTGTGTTTTGCCGCCCCTCCATGGAGTTTGTCCCTGGTCATGGTGCCGGTAGGAGGCCGGGGAGATAGATGGAGAAACCCCTCCGCGCACACCAGGATCAAGGGCAGGAAAAGGCCAACTCCAGTGGCCGTTTAGAGGTCGGCGAGACTCCCAGAGGCCGCTGTATGACGTTCCTCCCCCCGCGGTTCTCATCCATTATTTTTACTTTATACATGCAACCAACTTGGTCAGATTGGATAAAACGTCTACATGTATGGTTATAACGAACCTATTTTTGAATTGTACCTTTCCAAAAGAAGCCACCACTACACAGAGAGCTTATCCATCACTCGCTGTTGGATGTTAACAGATTATATGCAGCTGAATCCAACTAAAACAAATTCGCTTTTAACCTCTCAAAATTTCACAGTGGAAAATTTTCTTTAGCCCTTAGTCATGGGTCTCTCACCACCTCACATCCTCGTCAGTCCAGTATTTGGATAGCTTTTTTAACTCAAACCTAGGACTGGCCACACAAGTCTCTAAAGTATCCAGTACCTGTTTTGTCCCACAAAAAATGCTACGCACTATATTTCCATTTATTGAAAAACCTCTTCAGATTCCAAAGTTATAGACCTTCCTCCAGTGAAGATTAGATTATGAGACCCCTATTTAATTATTGGCGCCAAACAAGCTTATAACTAACAACGAAAAGGGATTGCCGAAGATAATCTCGTCAGTTGTTTACATTTTGGTATCAAATCTAGTAAATCACAAATCTTTCGGAAAGCAAAAGACTTGGAATATAGTGCTGCTGACAAAGTTTACTAAAGTGATGGTATGAAAGTCAAAACAAGAACACATGTTTCATTTATTTTAGGGTTGAAAGCAGAAACAAAAATGTAGATGTCATAAATTAACAGCCGTACCAAAAGAGGAGGAATTGGTGCCTACTGCATGGATATAAAACTGGTCTGCATTTCACTCTATAACAACACAATGAATAGACCATAATCTGGTCATCTCTGGAAAACAACCACAACTTTCAGAGGTTCGCCACCATTTTGAAAGTCATCCTTCAGGGAAAAAAAATAGATCAATTTTTCTGAAGGAGCATGCCCAAGTTTTTCATATTCCAGTCCATTGCCTAGCACAAGAAAACCCAGTGAAACTTAAATTTAAAAAAAGCTAAAATGTTATTCTGATGTCATTTCTTTTGTGACCGATAATTTGAGAATGCCTATTTGACTAATCTTCATCAATACTGAACAACTGAAACAATTTGGGTAATGTATATATGCATGGATTTATTGCAGATTAATGTCTGTCGACTGCAACGTTCATATGTATTTTTGATGTATCCTGCATATATTTTGGCAATAATTTAGCTTGGTTTTCAGAGTTAACATACTATGGTATCTTATAGTTATGTCTGTTTATTTGTGTTTATTATGGAACTTTCCCTAAATACAATGCTTTTAAAGATTTGAGATGCTAAGCACTACATAACACAGCAATTAAATTTGTAAATGCAAAGGCACGAAATTTGAACTTTTAATGGTTCGATTTAGAGGGAAACTTAAACACATACAGTAATCGAGGTTGTCTCCCAGTTTCAACTACCGATACAAATCATCAGTGATGACCAGTTTACTGTAGCTCCTGGGCAATCTGGGTTTACTAGACTCCAGTTCGATCAATTGGCGTCGTTAACCACTAGTGACCTGGGCCCCACATTACTATTGGACCCCACATTACTATTGGACCCCAAACTGGATAGCCAAGTCTTCCTCTCTAGCACTTGACTCGTTCATGGTAGCAAGACAGCAATCTAAAGGTTACTCAAGGAGTTGAGGTAGGTTAGACACTCCGAATACAGTTTACACAGTAACACCAGCTAGTAAGATCAATATTCACTCTGGTTTACTTTATCAAAGAAAAGTACTTTAATACACACAAGAAAAATATTCTATTTGTATAGCAGCTTGTGCTGCTAGCGCAGGGCAAGCGGGGACAAAGCTGGAGACTAAGCCTGGCAAATGGACGTAGGGTTTAGATGGTAATTTGTTCCACAGGACAATCTTTTCCAGCTACAGATGCTAACTGGAATCACCCACAGGCTCCCACAGCACAGAGGAGGAGGAGTCCGGAATGAAGCAGTCTCGCCTTCCATGACCGTAAGGAGCTTGCCCTGTTTGCCTCCATGATCTGCAACAAGTTTCCCTGTTATGAGCACCTACTCCAAGTCTCATTGGGTTTAAAAGTTGAAGCCTTTACACACCCTTCTGCCAGTCCTCTCAGATAGCTCCTCCTCTGCTGGGATGCTGCATAGCCTTATGCCTGGTGAGATGAATCCCAGCTCCTTCCATCAGACGGGCAAATTCCTTTCCATACGAAGTTCGTCAAAGAAACACTGTATCTAGCCTAGTTTGTGTTCCTTGGTCTGGCAGTGAGAATGGTAATCCAAGAGGATTCCACTCCTGCATCTGTGTACACTCAACCACAGTGGTGTCTGGTCCTTGTCAGAGGACAAAACCACTGTGTTTTATCATTCCTGATGGACCGGCTGATCCAATCAGGGTGTCTGCTAGTTTTGACCCTCCAGTCCTGAGATATATTTCCTGCATGTTTGCCCCTGTGTTTAATGCTAGGGAGAGCGAGCTGCCCTTCTCCCAGTCTCTTGGTACCTGTGTGTGCTATCACCCTGGAGGAATGTTAAATTTACTCCAGACCTGGAGGCCTTGACCATCATCCAGAAAAAATAAAGCCTGAGCTGATATCGGGGAAGGGCGGCTTCCCCACCAATCCGGCTTCTGCAAGGACTAGGGAGGAACATAGGGTGAGCTTGAATGTCTGTAACAATGGATACCAGCTCGGTTTACATTAAAGACAATGGCTTACCATTTTATCTTTGCCCAATGAATATGCTCACCCTCAATTCACCTACCCCAGACTGAAAGAGCAAAAGAACCCAGCAAACAAGAGTGCACAGACTTGACCTGGAGGGATCTGGTTTCCACTTCTCCGAAGGGGCGTAGGTACCCTTGAGTGTAGATCAATGCTGCCACACCCCGGGCACAGATGGCTGCAGGCACTCTCTGTAACAGATGGGATCTTTTTGCATATCCCCTACAGTGTCACAGGCAAGCTACATCAACGTTTGTGTGAATTGCTAGGAGATTAACACGGGGCAGGGATTCATTCTCTCCTAACATATATGCAAAGGCTTTCTGACCCAACGCTATCATTAGCCCGATTGAATTTGATTACACATCCACAGATAACAATTGAAACCATCAGTTCAGGTGGAAATTATTTACTAAGCAAATTTACTAATTCAATAATTCAGGGAAGGTTCTAGCGGGACTTTTTCGGCAGCTAGCACATGGGCCAAAGCAAGACTAGAATCATAGTCAAGAAGGCAAACCTGAATGGTGCAGGTGGAGGGAAAATAATAAGTGTTAATTTTTAGGCACCACTAAGTATTAGTGGTGTTGCATTGTTGGTTTCTTTTGAGGACAGTCCCTGGAGAAAACCAGGTAATTAGTTTTCTCTATTTTCTTAAGGGAAGGAAAATACCGCAAGAGTAGCGCAGTATGTTTTCCCACATGAAACATTTCCTACAACAATTTTCTTCTTTCAGCAGTTTGAGAAATACTTATTTCCAGTAAATCCAGCCTTGTTAATGTTATAATCAAAACTTTGTTCCTGGACTGTGTATGGGCAATAGTCCACGGCACTGTGCTTGATGTTGAAGTGATGAAAGTGTGATCAGAGTAACCTAGATTGAAGAAAAGATGTAAACCTTTAACAAATGCAGTTTTGACCCTTCTCTGGGCATCTTCTGTTTTTTATAAAAATCTCAGAAGGTCCTTGGGGGGGAAGAGAAATCACAGCTACAGAGAAGCTACAGTGAAGCTATGGTTATGATTTTCAGTTGAAAAAACGCTGGAATCTGCCAGTTATGGTTAGCTGCAGTCCTAACTAATTCAGATCTCTTTTTACATCACTTATCACCTCAATATTAACACCCAGTATAAGCTGGACAGCCTACATTTTATAACTCTAACAACAATCAAATATGAATATACTAAGCACAGTGCGGTAATTTACATTTTACTGCGCGTACCTTGAAGGTCCCAGAGTTATGAGATTAGTAGTCCTTATTGCTGGAAATGAAGTGATATGCTATAACAATAACTAATGGGAGCACTAGAAGATGAGAACTTGTATTGCAACAAATTATTGCAGATCCATAATGATGTCCTTTGACATATCATCTTTGTTATTATTCATTAGGTCATGATCAGTGCATTTGGGGGGAGTGTTAGGATTGTATATCTGAAATTGATTGACACATTTCAGGTTGTTTTCGACTTAAAATTATACCCACACATCATTTTAACTATGTATGTTTAGGAAATTTCAAGGTTAGTATCTTGTTTTGTAGGCAAAATAAAATAAAACATAACCTTATATGAGTTCTTCAGTGACATGTATGCATAAGAACATGCCACACATTCAGTGTGCTTGATCATGTTGATGGGATCCTTGTGAACGGATTGAATGTGAAATGCTGTCAAATGAAAGTTAGCCTGATCACAGTATTGAATTCTGAGAATCTGCGCTATGCCAGTCATATAAGGAATGAAAAAAATGTTTTATGTTTATTTGGTTCAGAATCAGGAGTGAGGTTGCTCAGAAAAGAGAAGAAAGACGGTGCTAAGATTGGGTGTGGAATGGATTACTTTATGCACATGTCTTCATTTGTGTGTCTGGGTAGACTGAAGGATGTGGCTGACCGCGATAGCGTAAAAGTACAAGGCTTTGGTTTATTATAGCCTGGGAACACTAAAACTAAAAAATGAAATACACAAATACTTACGGTTTTGATTTATTCAGTACTGACATTAAACATTTGAAAATGCCTTGTAAAGGGAAATGTATAAAGTTTCCATGTAAGCCTCAGTATTGATTGTTTATTTGACAATTTGTTCTAGGGTTGGAGCAGTTTTACTACTGGAGCGACTAAGATTGCATCAGTGGCTAAAGAAGGCGTAAGTATTCTAGTGCAGACATTTTTGGGTGTTAACCCCATGGTACTGCTCTTAGAGAAGTTATGCATATTTTTGATTTTCCCCAACAACCAATGTTTGGACATTATACGAGATGACATGTTCCTAAATATGGAGAAAGGCAGATTGGGTGGGTATGTTTTTCCATTGCAAGAGAGACTTTATTATTGAATTATCTTTGATAGAGAGAACATCTCCATCCATGTTCGGGTGTCAAAGCACATTTCAGTAGAAAGAATTTTCATTGCATTAAGAATGATATAATGAAGAGAACATGTCATGGGTAAGCACCATTTTCCGTCTTTCCTTGAATTGAACCAGTTAAATTGGTTTAATCCTTCACCCCAAAATGTAGGAAGAGAAAAGCAGGAAATGGTGCCCATATGCAATGTGCATCAACGTTTGTTTGGAAGAACCTACTCGCTGTTCCTGCAAGAATCCAATTGGTCACTCTCCCACTAGGCAGCATATTGTTGTTTCACTATTTCTTTTTACTCTTTGTGAGCTGGGTCGCCCTCTTTTTAGGTAGTCTTTCTAAATCATTTTTTAACAAGGTTAATTGTTCACTTTACCTATTGTCTTTGAACAAGTCTCTTCTCTGCTACCTTTTTAGTCCCCATACTGGCTGTTTTGATAAGTATCCCGCATTTATATCTTGGAAAGCGAACCCAAAGGTTTTGTGGTTCTATCCCCTGATTTTCTCTTTTTGACAAATTTGGCTTATGTCAACCAATGCCGTACAGAAAGTTGAAAGTTACAGATCACTTGCTTGAGGACTATGACAGACCTCCTAGTAAAGAGGAAGAAGCAATCTAAATTGGTGCATCCCCACCTAAAGGGCCAGTAAGATGATTCCTGCATTAGCTGTACTTAGTAGGACCCTTAATGTAACAATCTACATGGTTCGTTGGAGAAAGTCTTTCATCACTGTCGTTCAAGCTCCTGGTGGATGTCAAGAAGTGGGTCACTAAGATGTTCAGCATTGAAGACTTTGTCGGCTACCTGTTTGATTTGTATTTACCTTTTGCCATCTAGAGCCTCAAAGTTTCCCTTTGCTCTAAAGTTATTGCTCCACCTCAGCAATGTCATGCCGACAAGATCAGTATTGTGAGAGCCTAGGTAAGAAGAAAGAAGTCTGTGCACCTGCTATTGAAGCTTAAGAAACCACTACCTGCATGTGCATAAACATGACTCCTTCAAAAGTGGATATCAATTCTATGATTTAGGAAGACATCATAGTCATGGTACCGCCACTCATAATATATCTCCACCGTAGTGTCTTAGAGTAGATGCTCGACAGCCCTAACACAGTACGCACTTAGGTCTCTTTCTTCAGATCCTCTCTATTGTGCAGCATTGTATCAAACTTAGGCCTCAGATGCAATAGTCTAATAAGAATATTCTTCTCATTTACCAGAATCCATCCTTTAGTCAATCCGTTTGCATAACAATGTTGTCGTTTTCCTTCCATGAGAATAAGGGTAAAGTGACAGTAAAGCTAAACACTGAAACCTTGGTCCTGCAGGCTTGCACTCAGATTTCAAGAAGTCTGACGAAGATGTTTGAAACCAGCATTCAATAAAAACATCAAAGATATGGCACGGCAATAGATTAAAATACTCATTGCAAGACTCTGTGCTCTTAACTGATGGCAGAATCTGTGTTTCAGTCATTTTTCTGAAGATTGATAGAGAGAAAATGCACAAATGTAGTAGACGAGAAGATATGGCAAACAGTGTTGACATCACTTTGAGGAGCAAGAGCCACACACCTTGGCATTTATAACTAGACCTTCTGGGATTCCATGTACAATTTCCAGATCTACTTCCTTGTGCTCATAGGGAGAATCATAAAACTGAAGAGGTGATTGTCACTCCTGATAAATGCTCTGCTGAGCTGTTAGTGCACTAGGTTGCCCTCAGGAAGCCCTTATTATTTGCGCCTTGCCTCTGCCCAAACCCACAATAGTAAATGTAAGACCTCCTGTCTTCTGGAAGTGCACTCTCCAAGCAGATAAGAACCAGAAAATGAAAACTAGAGCAGAGACTCTAAAGTTGGTTTTATTCGAGATGTCCTTTCTCCAGTGTACCCCTCCGTTCATGCAGGGCAGGCTTGCAAACACCCTACTGAGGATGTAATCGCAGCAACAGCAAAACAAAAACCAGCCTAATAGCAGCAAAAGCAGAAACTGTTTCCCAGTGGATGGGAAAACCAGCAGCTGCCTATATTCCATAGAAAGGGTGCAGCAACATAAGGTCTTGACCCATTACTTTGCCTCGATCGTTCAGCAGCAGATCGGGAGAAAGCATATCTGACTAACTGTAAATCCTGGCAGAGTATGATGAATGTCAAATGGTTGGTTAAAAATAATACAGTATTGCTCCAAACTTTGGGCCCGATTTATATTATATACTATGGGATTTATATTTCGGCGGATAAGATACCCGTCACTGTTGTGACGGAGTAACCCATCCACCAAGATCTAAATCAGGCCCTCAGTTTGCGAAGTTCATTGCCCAGGAGACAACGCTGGCCATCAAGACTTTTTTCTTTACCTAGAGCAGGGGGATGCTTGAGCTACTGTTTTTTAAACAGAAGCTTCTGAAACAGTAGAACAATGGAGTATATTTACCAGAAAGGTGATCCAACAGCTGAAAATTATTCATTCTGCAACATTTCATAAATTAATTGGCATTAATACAGAATTCTACACTCCCCACCGTTTAACATGAGGATTGGAAGTGCTCCAAATACTTGAATGACCTATTTCTGTATCCTGTCTATCCTCTATACAATGGGATGTTTATTTGTTTCAAGATCGACATCAGACAATACCTTTAGAAGAGTCTAGAACTCGTAACTTATCAGATACCACAACCTTTTCCAGGTAGCCACCTGGACAATCAAATCCAGAAACTGAAACGAGACTCTGGAGATTTGGTACTGGCTTGTGTTGTGAAATTCAGATTCTTCTCTGTAAACATTGTTTTTGCTTCTTCAGTACAGACATCTGAAACTTCCCTCCAACTCTCTGACAATCCTAAAGGAAGTGACGTACCCATTTACAAAAAACATTGTACTACTTCAGGTGAAAGATTCAGCTTTTGGTGTCCTGAAGGAGCAGATTAAGCTTATGACCTATTGATGGCTCAGTAGTACAAGCCTGGTCTTTTATATTTTACTAAATGTAGTCTTCAATTTTCATCTTCAGAAATACATTTGGTGATGTTATCCAGTATTTGGGTATCTTTCATAGATTCACATGCCTGAATCATTCCCCGTCGTCGAGATGAGAGTCCCACGGTAAAATATACAAGCAGTGCCATAAATAATACATAGGCTAAAATGGCCCAAGGCCATCTAATAGTAGCCTATCTATGTCCTTTTTTAAAAAAGGACCAAATGTTGGCTTCAGCTAATCAGCTGTTAGCACCCTCTAGAACACTCCCAGCAGAGGCAAGTTCTCTTCAGATTTTCACCGCACGTCGTTTGGAAGGGAGTCTCCCTGAGTGCTACTCAGTTTCTTCTCTTCAACAAATCTGGACATCATGTCAGACAAAAAAGGCCTTTTCCGCCCTTGTAATACCTGTGGGAAGAAAAGGGTCCATTTGGATGATCCACACAAGGAATGTATTTATTGCCTATATCCTAGGCATGAGGTGAGAGATTGTAAAATCTGTCGCACCTTCTCAAATAAGACCCTCTAGGACAGAGAGGGAAGACTGTTATTGTAGCTCCAGACCACAAAACCGCAATCTCATTCCTCTGATGAAGAAGAGGGCAGAGCTTCATCATCCCAGAAGAGGGCTAGATCCAAGGACAGTTCCTCAGGTGAGGGGAGAAAACACCTTAAACTTCCCAGGAAAGGGCTTCAAGTAAGGAGAAGGAGGCTAATCACGCCTCTGAACCGGCGTTGTCTGTGCCCTCTACACCTGTCGGGAAAGAAAGAGATCGGCCTAGAACCTTCTCTTCTGATCCTGTGAGTAAGAAAACTTTAAAAAAGCCATCGCCAATGACAATCTCTCTCTCGTCGACGATAATCTGTGTAACATCGTCGACGGTAACGACGACGGCGATCCAGTCTCCTATTCTTCCTGTCAAAGTTTCCACATCCACGACGAAGGCTTCATCGTCGTCGAAGACCGCCGACGTCTCTCCGTCGGCTGCGTAGCAGTCAACGAAGATCCCTGTGGCGAAAGACTCATCCACTGTTTGTCCGTCGACGGCAGAGACGTCGTCGACGAAGGTACCGTTGACAAAGAAACAGTCGACGAAGACAGTCTATGACGACACCGTCTACGACGGAGACAGTCGACGAAGATATTGTTGATACCAGCTCCGTCGACGACTGCACCGTCGACGAAGGAAATACCTTTTCCAGTGATTTCTGCACCGTCGACGAGGATCACTCAGGTCACTAGAGTGACAAAGACATTCTTACACCCGTCTATGCAGAACTATAGCAAAGTATCACCTTTATCTCTATCACATCTATTGGAAGGGTATGTAGAGGAAGAGGATGATGATGATGATGATGACGATGATGGCCTATATGGTATAGCTCACAGCCCATCTGAGCTTCTTGTGAAGTGCCAGGAGGATGACGAGGAGGATGAAGATTTTCAAGAAGAGGCGCAGTATTGCCAACAAGGGTATATGCCACGTCATAGTTACCAATTTAATTTCCGACCGGAACCACGTCCTAGGGACGCGGCCCATTTACCGCCATCATTAATTGAGGACCTTCAAGCCATGCTGGTGGATTATAAACAAAGATTCCCTCCCATGCAACATCAGTCAGGGAATCGGGTTCCTCAAGTGGAAGAACCTACAGGAACACCAGGTCCTCAACTGCCTAGCACACCTGTGAATTTACCGGGCTCTGGGGCAGTCGACCCTGGAGCACACAACACTTCCTCCTCTGAAGAAGTAGTAGAGGAAGGTGAACTGCCAGATCCAATATCTGCTCCTGATCCTTGGGATGACTATGTGATTCCTACTTAATCCCCTCCTCCACACCTTCTGGCAGACTCTCCTCCAGAGGATATTGGGGGGGGTTTCCACAATTTAATGCAGAGGGCAGCCAACAGGTTTCATCTGCCCATGACTGTGAAGCAAACTGAGTGCTTCCTATATGATTTCAAGGAGGACACAAGGAAAGTAGTTCGCTCCATACATATCATTGACCATATATGGCAGGAGGGCATAAGAATTATGAAGACACCAGCGTCCATTCCACCAGTATTACCTCGTGTGGAAAAGAAGTATAGAGCTCCGGATGATTCTCCGTCTTTCCTTATCGGACATCCTAAGGCAGACTCTGCCATCTCTCAGGCTGCACAAAGACGATCTAAAAACCCGGCTACCCCGGTTACTACCCCTCCTGATAAGGAAGGGCGTAAAATGGACATTCTTGGCAAAAGATTTTCTTCCATTGCAGCTGTAACTATCAGGGCAGCGAATGCTCTAGCCATTATCAGCCGCTATGACCGCCAGATGTGGTCTGACATGGCAGGGCTAATAGACCTCATCCCGGAGGAAAGCAGACAGGATGCACGCAAGATACTGCCGGAGGGTGAGCGTGCAGCTTCTGAAACAATTGACTGTGCCCTTGATGTGGCTAATACTGGTTTTCGACAGTTAGCTGGAGCGGCTGTACTTCGACGTCAGGGATGGCTAAGAGCGACCACCTTTAGACCTGAAGTACAAGCGAAAGTTCTAGATATAGCTTTTGACGGTGAGTCACTCTTCGGAAAGCACATTGATGATGCTCTTTGGCAATTAAAAATGATACTGATACTGCAAAGTCATTGGGCTCTTAACAGTACAAAAGAACACCATTCAGAGGTGCTAGAGTGTGAGGATTCGCCAATTACAAAGGAGGATACCAGAGGGCTCAACAATATCGGCTGTAGAAACCCAATATCGGCATTCTTATAACACCTCATCTTATCGCCAACCATCTACAGCTGGTTTCTCTTGCCAAGGAGGCCTCAAGCGAGTATCCCAACAAGGCCGCGACTCAAGCAGAAAGCAATGAGCGTGGCAGGGTACCAGCCCATCTTCCCTCCCTACCTGTGGGTGCGAAAATTTCCAATCATGTGCAACGGTGGTACGAAATACCATCAGATCGCTGGGTGTTGGACCTAGTCCCCAATGGTCACACTTTGGAGTTCCTCCAGCGACCACCAACCACTCCACCCAGGGGTCCCCTCCCCCTCATCTTCACTTATTACGGAAAGAAGTCTTGACCATGCTTCTCAAAGAGGCAATAGAGGAAGTGCCATTCACTCAGAAGGGGAAAGGTTTTTATTCTCGTTTTTTCCTAATAAAAAAGAAATCGTGAGAATGGAGACCAATTCTGGACCTAAGGAATCTCAGCAAGTTTCTCAAGAAGCAGACGTTCAGGATGGTAACACTCTCAGATATCCTGGGCTGCTTAAACAGAGGAGATTTCATGACTTTGCTCGACATGGAAGACGCATATTTCCATATCCCAATCCATCCGAAACAACGGAAGTTCCCAAGGTTCACAGTGGCTGGTACCCACTATCAATTCAAAGTGCTCCCGTTTAGACTCAAATCAGCACCACGAATTTTCACCAAATGCCTGGCGCCAGTGGCGGCGACCCTGCGGTCCCAGGGGTTTCAAGTATTTCCATACCTCGACGACTGGCTGCTCAAAGCAGCAACTGCACAGGAGGCCAACAGAGCAACGAATGTCTGCCTTCATTTGTTCAATACGTTGGGGCTAACCCTAAACAGGGAAAAATCGATCTTACATCCAACTCAAGTAATATCTTTCCTGGGAGCATCCTTAGACACCATTCAATGCAAAGCGTTCTTGTCTCAGGAAAGACAGATGCGTCTACAAAGGCTTGCAAAAGCCATTTCAAGAAAAGAGTCAGTTTCTGTACGGAGGTACAAATCGCTCCTGGGAATGTGCTCGTCAGCGATAAATCTGGTACCTCTAGCCAGACTGAAAATGAGGCCTCTTCAGGAGGAATTGCAGAAACAGTGGCAACAAGCCGTGGGGTCCTTCGAAGATGTAATTCAAATAACTGCACGGATGGAGAAAGCTCTACTGTGGTGGTGTCGGGCAACAAATCTTTGTTCAGGGCCTGATTTTGTTACAGAGCACCCCAGATTTCATTCTAACAGACGCATCCATGGAAGGCTGGGGAGGTCATCTACAGGATTTACAGATCCAGGGCAAATGGTCTTCAGTGCAAAAGAAGCAGCACATCAACAGCTTGGAGCTCAAAGCCATATTCCTATCCCTTCAAGCTTTCCTACCAAGGATAGCAGGCTCCTCCGTGTTGGTTCCTACAGACAATACGACCAGCATGTACTATGTCAACAAACAAGGAGGAACAAGATCCATTACACTATCCCAGGAAGCACAAGAATTATGAGAGTGGACAACACACCATGGAATCTCGTTAAAGGCTGAGCATGTCAGAGGTCTGCACGATACCCTAGCAGACACATTAAGCAGGTCCCAAACCAGTTGTCACAAATGGGAACTCTAGCAAATTCAGCTGGACAAGATATTTCGAAAATGGGGGAAGCCAGCGTTGGACCTCTTCGCAACGCAGGAGAACGCTGTAAGAAACGGCCTCTATATATACTACACCAAAATGAGGTATAGTGTGTATAGGGTCCGGGTGACTGCAAAGGTAGGCAGAGGTTAAAGTTAGAACCTTACCCTCTACTTGTGGTAGCTTGGTCGAGCAGTAAGGCAGTATCAGAGGACAGTGTTAAGCATTTGATGTACACACTCAGTCTGCAAATGAATTCACACACTCAAGAACTGAACTCTAGGCCAATTGTTTTGTATAAAAAAATATGCTGTTTTATTTTAGAACCAAGCAGGCTTGGCACAGGTAAGCATGAAATACTTTACAGTGATAAGATGCTATATGTTGAACAGTTTTAAAAAGCAATAGAAATTGTACTTGATTTGATTTACAGGGGATGCAGTAGGTTGCAACACTTAGCAAATGCAGTACATTGGAATGAATAGGCTTTTTCAGTAAATCACAGGTAAGTTACTTTTCAAGTTACTTTTCTAACTCAGTGCTGGATACCTAGATTCAGCACTGGGACATTTCCTGCAAACAGGTAAGTAAATACGTTTTGGTTAATGATATGATTTTTAAACAATATTCTTAGATTTCAAAACTCCACACTTAGTCGTTTTTTGGAAGAAAAAGTGTCAATGTTATCCTATGGAGGAAACGTAGGTTATCGGTTCATAGGGAAGTTATCGACTGTGGGAGTTAAGGTTCTGGAGTTAGACTCAGGGGTCCCCCAGGGTCAGTGAAGCACTTTTGTTACACCCTCAGCGGCACTAGAGCGGCCGGGTGCAGAGTGTTGAGGCCCAATGTTATCCTATGGGGGATAGGGGGCCTCTGGTTGGTGGCTGCTGGCGAGCACGCCACAAGGTTGTGGGAGCCAAGCTCCTGGTGTTGGGCTCAGGGCAAAAGGGGATCCTGTTTAGCACAAAAAGTGCACCCACAGCGGCGCAGGGGCGGCTGGGTGCAGGGTGCTGGTTTGGCGAAGGGTGCCCTGTTGTTTTCAATGGGGATTTTCGGTTTTGGTTTTCAGCTGCAGGCTCGGTCCAGGAAGACTTCCAGGAGGAACCAACAGCTGGGCAGGTAAGTTGGAGGGCTCGGGGACGTAGGTGCACCTCTAGTTCTCTTCTCCAGGGCGCAGGGCGGCTGGATGCAGGGGTGTCTTTTGAGGTCAGATTTCACCTTACCGGGCCACTCGCGGTTGGGGGGGGTCTCCGTGCAGAGGCTGCAGCCGGCGTCGGGGAGTCCTGGAGGGGTCAACCCATGGTGGACTCGGACTCTGGAGCGCTGGGGGACCTCGCTGGAACCAGTGGGCCACTCTAACTCGGGCCGTAGGCGACGGGTGCAGTGGTGTTTCCAGGTGTCGAGTTTCTTTGTCCTCAGCAGGCTCAGAGTCTTGCTTTGGAGTTTCTTTTGAACAGAACTGCTGTTCACAGGAGATCCGGTCTTTGTTGAAGGCAGCCAGTCCTCCCAGGGGTTCTGGAGGTCGCTGACTGCAGGACAAGGCGACTTTTGGCGCAGGATCTCTGAAAACTGCAGACGGGCCGGTAGGGCTGGGGCCAAGTCAGTTGTTCTCTGCAGTCTTCTCTGCTGGGCGTCTTCTTTCGTCCTTCTTCGTAGGTTGCGGGAATCTGATCTCTTGGTTCAGGGCTGCCCCCTAAATACTGTATTTTGGGGGCGTTTTAGGGGTCTTGAGGTCAGTAGCCAATGGGCTACTGACCTTAGGGTGACTACACCCTTGGTGTGCTCACCCCACGTGGGGGAGTGAGCACAATCACTAGTCCTGATTGGGGAGTGCCTGCCATCTGCAAGATGGCGAGCAATGGAGAGTGGGCTTCACCTCGCCTCCCCCACCTGAGGGGTGGAGTTGGCAGAGGTGGGCACACCTCCTGGGCTGGCTAGTTTTTCCCGCCTGTCTTCCCGCCGAAAGGAGGGGAGACAGGAAGGGGGCCTGCTCCTGATAGCAGGGGAGGCTGGGGGTCGCATTACAAAGGCTGCCAGGCCTTTGAAGCTCCCCTGCCACAGATGGCTCTTCCTGGCCTGGGGGAGGTGTGAACACCTCCGCCCAGGAAAGGCTTTGTTTCTGGGCTCAGGGAGCGTAGGCTCCCACCCTAGGGGTCCAGAAACATGTCTCGTGGTGGCAGGCTGATGTGTACAAGTCAGGGAACCCACCAGAGGCTGGACGTTTTTCAGGGGGCATCTCAAAGATGCCCTCTGTGTGCATTTTTCATTAAATCCCACACTGGCATCAGTGTAGGTTTCATGTGCTGAGAAGTTTGATACCAAACTTCTCAGTTTTCAGTGCAGCCATTATGGTGCTGTGGAGTTCGTAATGACAAACTCCCAGCACCATATACTCTTAATGGCAGCACTGCACTTACAATGTCTAAGAATGGACTTAGACACTGTAGGGGTACAGGGCTCATGCACCTGTACCCTCACCACTGGTATAGTGCACCCAGCTAGAGGGGTGACTGACCTATGCCAGGGCAGTGGTTTGTAGGCATGGCACACAGAGGTGTGTGCCATGTCGACTCTTCACTTTGTTCTGCACCAAAACACGCAGCCTGCAAAGGCAGTGTGTGTGTGGAAAGGTACAGGGCCTCTAAGGGTGGCACAATAAGTGCTGCAGCCCTTAGAGGTCTTCCCTGGTCACAGTGCCCTGGGTACCTGTGGTACCATTTACCAGGGGCTGACCTGTGGCCAGAGATGCCAATTGGGTACAGTTTTGGGGAAAGAGCACAGGCCCTGGGAACCTGATTGGCAGGGACCCAGGGCACATCAAGTCAAAGGGCATCAGTAGTCTGGCAAAAAGTGGGGGGCTTACTGCAACAGAAACACACTTCCTTACAAACGCCAAATGCCAGCAGATTCCCTCTACCAGGGTCAAGGGGGAATGCCCTTTTAATGCGATGGTCAGGGATTTATGCCTAAGCTTTTCCCCCATTCCATTAATTCCCAGGGCACTAACCAAGATGAAATCGGAAGGCTGTTGCCTGATCCTGATAGCACCACGTTGGCTCAGACAATACTGGTTCCCAGAACTGCTTCTACTATCGGGAGTCGAAACCCATTCGCCTGTTGCCATCCTGTCACGGATCCCCTAGCGAGTGGGCCCCACCAGCCTCGTCTGATATTGACGCTTTGCTCCTCCTCCTTGAACAGGACTGGCCTGACACCTTTAAGCCCGCTTGGGGCCTGCGGGAGGACATCCCTGAGAGCCTGACGTCAGACTCCATCGCCCAATCAGGAAGCCTTGATACGTTAAAAGGGGAGGAGAAGGAACCAGGAAGCGCGCAAGCCGGAGAACCGAGAAAAGAAGAGGAACGTGAAGGAAGCCCGGAGAAGCCACTACAGAGTCCAGTGTCGTCCAGTATCCCGGAGGGCCGCGAGACGAAGCCGAAGGAGGATCCGACGCCCGGAGGCTAACGACCCCTCGCATTGCCCCGCCACCCTCCAGGAGGAGAGTGGCTGGAGCAGGTACGTCAGCGTCTACGGGGGCTTGCGTTTTCTCGGGGAGGGAAGGGATAAATCAAAGAGGGTGGACACCGATCTTTTTTATAGGGCTGCACAGGTGTTGGGTCGTGTGGTGATCCCCTCGCACACCCCTGCCCTTGTCAAAACGGCTCACTAGAGCATACCACTGACCGAGGCTTATTTCTTTGTTTTCCTGAATGCCGGGATGCCTGCCGAAGCTGATTCAGCGCTGAACGCCGCCGAAGCTTCCCTGACCCTGGGACTCCCCCGGACCACAAAGACTATATTGCTTTCTCCTTTCTCCATTACCACGGCGATAGCGACTGGCCGCAACTATTGTTTTGACCTTGTTCATTAAAAAGCCTCTTAACGAAACATCTCGGGGCATCTCCTTATTCCTCACGAGTACTCCGTCTCCCCTTCATGGTCGTAGTCACGGAGGGCCCGTGACAACTTGGAGTCAGAAGTGGGATCAGTCATCCAATACAGGATGGAGAACCTCATCGCACAAATGAAAGAAGGCCAGAGCAAACTAGAGTTTGCCATGGAGAAAACCGCCGGCCAGGCGGAAATGGACAGGACACTCTTTACCTCGGCGATACAGACCCAGGCCGACAATATCACCAAACTGGAAGAGGGACAGACACAGCTACTGGCTGCCTTTGGACAAGGGAGGGCGTTCACTCAGCCCGGTACCGTGGTCCCCTTACAGAAATACGTACCAGGAGACGATCCGGTTTCTTTCTTTCTAAACTTTGAAAGAGCAGCTAGGGCCAGTGCGTGGTCTGGGGACCGATGGCCCTTCTATTTGGCTCCATTACTTACAGGGGAGGCACAAGCGGCGTACCAGATGGCAAACCGAGACGGTACAGCCGCCTACGGCCACGTGAAGCAGTTCATTCTGGACAGATTGGGAGTAGATGAAGAGACCCATCGGCTGAGGTTCAGACAGGAAAGGGGTAATCCCGGTGACACCCCGAAAGTGCTGTTCTATAAATTAAAAGATGCCGCCGACCGCTGGTTGAAACCACTAGAATCCACCCCCGAGGAAATCATGGACAGGATTTACCTCAAGCAGTTCCTTGAAGCTCTACCCTATGGTACACAACGTTGGTTGCGGCAACACGCAGGTGTAACTTTGGCACACGCCATTGAGATGGCCACGTCTTATGCTAGGGTTCAAAACCGAATACCGACAAGAGAGCCAGAGAAATACTCTAAGAACCCACAAACCGGAAGGGCAGAGAAGAAACCCCTAAGGCCAGTACATGAGTTTCCTAGGACAAGAGCCCCGAAGTCGGATGCCCCCCCTCCATCAGGTCCCCAGTGTTTTGAGTGTGGGGAGTGGGGGCATATCGCAAGGTACTGTAGAAGGAAGAGGGAGAAAACGGAAGACGAACCCATGGATGTGAGCTATCTCCCCGGTCCATCCTCTACGCTCAAGAAATGGGTCCTACTTTCTACGTGAGTGTTTCCTTGAACGGCCAGCCTGTAACCGCCCTGTTAGACTCAGGATGTAAACAATCAGTGGTTAGAAAAGAACTCTTGTCCTCCCTCGCCCTGCTAGCCAACAAGACAGTCAGTATAAGGTGTGTGCACGGTGATACCAAGGACTATCCGTTGGCCCGGGTTAACCTCAAAACCAAGTGGGGAGGTGGGTTCCCAATAGATGTGGGGGTTTTGCCCTCTCTCCCTGAGTCCCTTATAGTGGGGATAAGACAACCCCTGTTTCCCTGCTCTCATGCAAGAAGCCTTATCAAAACATACCAAAACCGATAGACCCTATAACGACCTCCTAGCCTCCGAGCCTTGGGCCATCGACACACACTTCAGAACGGCCCAACTCAATGACGCTACTCTCAGTAACGCATGGCAGAGTGCTAAGGAAACACAGCAATCACCACGACGGGTTTATCCCTGTTTTATCGAACAGAACGGGCTTCTCTATAGGGTAGCCACGGACAGTGAAGAGCCCCAGTTGTTGGTACCAACCGGGTTTAGGGATCAGGTCTTGTTTTTCGCTCACGCCCATCTCCTTGCAGGGCATTGTGGAGCCGAAAAAACGACCCAGTCCATACCTCGTAGTTTCTTTTGGCCAGGGGTTTACGCACAGGTTCGGCGATACTGCCAAGAGTGCCAGATATGCCAGAGGAAAAATCCCTATGTCCACACCCCCCCCGTCCCGTTGCATCCGCTTCCTATCATCAGCAACCCCTTTGATAGAATCGGTATGGACCTTATAGGCCCCCTACCCAAGTCCAGCAGGGGTTATCTATACGTCCTTGTCATTGTGGACTATGCCACAAGATATCCGGAAGCCCTTCCCTTGAGGTCGCCCACAACCACCACGATAGCCCAGAGACTGGTAGAAGTGTTCTCACGAATGGGGTTTCCCCGTGAGGTCGTCACCGACCAGGGGACTCCTTTTGTGTCAAAGCTAATGAGGCAGGTCTGCAAAGAACTGAATATTCGGCACATAAAGACGTCAGTTTATCATCCCCAGACGGATGGGCTTGTAGAACGCTACAACGGCAATCTCAAGCTCACCCTGAAGAAAATGCTCACTGGGGATGGAAAAAACTGGGATCAACTACTACCGTTGGCTTTATTCGTGCTAAGAAGCCAGAACCAGAGTAGTCTTGGTATGTCCCCTTTTGAGCTACTCTTTGGTCGAAAGCCCCGAACTCTCCTAGAGATCACAAAGGAGAGTTGGGAAAAAGAGGGGGTTCAGGAAGCACATTCATTGTTGGATTACGCAAACCAGATCAAATCCCGTTTGTACAAGCTGAGAACCCTAGCCCACGTATCACTAGAAAAGGCCCAACAAAAACACTTTTATGATAAAGGGAGGAAGTGGCGTGAGCTAGGGGTGGGAGACTGGGCTCTGATCCTTCTTCCCTCCTCCTCACATAAGTTGAGGAAGGAGTGGCAGGGACCTTTCCCAATCACCAAAAAGATAGGAAAAACTACTTATATTCTGCGTCTCTCCCCGAGAAAAACGCAGATGTATCATATAAATCTCCTCAAGAAGTGGTTGGGCCCTCCTCCTAAACAGGCCTCTACTGTATCCATCGTAGAACCCCTGACCCATACAGTTCAGGATACCATAATCAACACAGAATTAGCTCCCAAAGAAGGGGAAGAAATCATGGACCTCCTCCTTCACCATAAAAAGATCTTCTCCGATCAGCCGGGCAGGACCCCTCTGGCCGAACATTCCATCCCGACTCAAGAAGGAGTCGTGGTCCGACAGAAACCTTATAGGGTCCCTGAAGCCCGACGGCTTGCTCTCCAGAACGAAGTGACTCAAATGCTCAAAACAGGGATCATAGTTCGCTCCAAGAGCAATTGGTGTTCCCCAGTGGTCCTTGTTCCAAAACCGGATGGCAGCATCTGGTTTTGTATTGACTTTCGTGCGGTTAACCGCATCTCGAAGCAGGACGGTTACCCACTTCCCAGGGTGGATGAGCTGATAGAGCGATTTGGTGAGGCTCGGTACATCTCAACCATAGACCTCACCAAGGGCTACTGGCAGATTCCCCTCAACCCGGCTGACCAAGAAAAAACGGCTTTTTCCACACCCGATGGCCTGTACCACTTCACTGTCCTCCCGTTTGGGTTGCATGGGGCCCCCGCTAGTTTTCAGCGACTAATGGATACAGTGTTGGCACCTCACCTATCCTACGCCTCCGCGTAACTTGACGATATAGTGGTATATAGCAAATCTTGGCAGGAACACTTACAGCACCTCCAGGCCATCCTTACCGAGCTGGGACTTGCTCGTCTACATATCAATGCAAAAAAAGTCCAGGTTCGCTTTTCAAAAAGTTAAATATCTGGGGTACGTTCTGGGGAAGGGTCAAATAGAACCCCAAACTGAGAAGGTAAAAGCCATCCAGAATACTCCATTCCCTGTGACTAAACGCGACCTTAGGGCTTTTCTCGGATTGGTGGGGTACTACAGGCGCTTCATTCCCAATTCTCTGAGGTCGCTGCCCCCTTACGGATCTTTTACGGAAGACAGTCCCTGCCTCACACTTGCGTACCCCATCGGTCTCTGAAAACCAGGCTTTCCTACTCCTTAAGACAACCCTGACGACCTCCCCGGTGCTCATGACGCCAGACTTCCTGAAACCCTTTATCCTCCAGACGGACGCCTCAGGGGTGGGTATCGGTGCAGTACTATCCCAGCTCGATAGTGAGGGTGCTGAGAGGCCTATCGTCTATATCAGCAGGAAGTTGTTTCCGAGGGAGACGGTCTATCCTACGATTGAGAAGGAGTGCCTGGCTGTGCGATGGGGTATCGAGAAACTGCGCTATTACCTCGAAGGTAGGCCCTTCATTTTGTATACTGATCATGCCCCCCTGACATGGCTCCAGGTGAACAAAGGTTGCAACGACCGTGTCCTCCGGTGGTTCCTGGCCCTACAGCCTTTCAGCTTTGAGGTGCGCCACCGTAAGGGAACGGACCAGGGGAACGCGGACTTTCTTTCCCGCTATCCTCTTTCCCCCGAGCGGGGAAATCTAGGGGGGAGGTTGTGTCACGGATCCCCTAGCGAGTGGGCCCCACCAGCCTCGTCTGATATTGACGCTTTGCTCCTCCTCCTTGAACAGGACTGGCCTGACCCCTTTAAGCCCGCTTGGGGCCTGCGGGAGGACATCCCTGAGAGCCTGACGTCAGACTCCATCGCCCAATCAGGAAGCCTCGATACGTTAAAAGGGGAGGAGAAGGAATCAGGAAGCGCGCAAGCCGGAGAACCGAGAAAAGAAGAGGAACGTGAAGGAAGCCCGGAGAAGCCACTACAGAGTCCAGTGTCGTCCAGTATCCCGGAGGGCCGCGAGACAAAGCCGAAGGAGGATCCGACGCCCGGAGGCCAACGACCCCTCGCATTGCCCCGCCACCCTCCAGGAGGAGAGTGGCTGGAGCAGGTACGTCAGCGTCTACGGGGGCTTGCGTTTTCTCGGGGAGGGAAGGGATAAATCAAAGAGGGTGGACACCGATCTTTTTTATAGGGCTGCACAGGTGTTGGGTCGTTGTGGTGATCCCCTCGCACACCCCTGCCCTTGTCAAAACGGCTCACTAGAGCATACCACTGACCGAGGCTTATTTCTTTGTGTTCCTGAATGCCGGGATGTCCGCCTGCCGAAGCTGATTCAGCGCTGAACGCCGCCGAAGCTTCCCTGACCCTGGGACTCCCCCGGACCACAAAGACTATATTGTTTTCTCCTTTCTCCATTACCACGGCGATAGCGACTGGCCGCAACTATTGTTTTGACCTTGTTCATTAAAAAGCCTCTTAACGAAACATCTCGGGGCATCTCCTTATTCCTCACGAGTACTCCGTCTCCCCTTCATGGTCGTAGTCACGGAGGGCCCGTGACACATCCTCAACGATGATATCGAGGGACAAAGCCAAGTAAATCATCCGGACCCTCACTTGCTTCATTTGAACGCATGGCTCCTGAATTCCTTGAATTTAAGGACTTAAACATACCACAAGAATGCAGAGAGATCATTGCCAAATCCCGGGCTGAAAGCACTATCAAAACATATCGTTTGAAATTGAGACAATTCTGTTTCTGGTGCGAAAGGAATAACGTTCACCCAGTCCAAGCTCCTGCGGAACAGATTTTGCTGTATCTCCAAATCAGGTCTCACTTTCTCTACTGTTAAGGTTCACCTGGCTGTAATTTCCCGGTACATGAAATCTCCTCAGATTCCTTCTCTCTGTGCATCTAGTCTTGTAAAGCAGTCATGAGAGGTCTTTTCCGCGCTTTCCTCCAGTACGCGCGCCTTCTCCGGAGTGGAAACTCAATGTGGTCCTGGCGCAGTTGATGAGACAACTGTTTGAACCGATTCACAAAGCGGAACTTAAATTTCTCACATGGAAAGTATCCCTCTTGCTAGCTCTTACTTCTGCAAGAAGAGTGAGTGAAATACAAGCCTTTACAGTCAAAGAACCTTTTCTACATTTCACTGAAAATTATGTAACCCTACGGACGAACCCAACGTTCATTCCAAAAGTACCAACGCAATTTCACCTCAACGAGCCAGTGATATTACAATCTTTCTTTCCAAACCCATCTAGTCCAGCAGAACGGGCCTTGCATACGTTGGATATCAAAAGATGCTTGAAATTTTATCTTCACAAGACAAAGGAAATCAGAAAAACGGATCAGCTCCTGGTAGCTTACGGACAAGGAAAACTAGGAACGGCAGTTACGAAGGCCATGATCGCCAGATGGGTCGCATCTGCAATACAATTCTGCCACGAAAAGGCTAACAAGCCTCTGACGGTAAGGGCTAAAGCACACTCCACAAGAACAGTCTCTGCATCTGCAGCCTTGTTTGCAGGAGTGACATTAGACAAAATATGCCGTGCTGCGACATGGATGAATGTCCACACGTTTACGAAGCATTACTTCCTGCAATCTACACAACGAGAGGATGCAGCGGTTGGCCAAGCTGTACTGCGTCATCTCTTTAACTAAGGTCAGCCTCTTTATTTTACATAAGAGGAATTCTTTCTTTATTTATTTTAATCAAGGTAAGTGATCATGTAACTGTATTTGACAATTTGTATCTTAATATGGATTGTGATGTATCTTTGAATATTTACCTCAACATTATTGGTTTTAATATTTCAATATACTGTAACGTTTAGCACATGCATGGTGTAAAAGATAGTGGATAATTATTTGGAGTTTGAAATTACATGTCTCCCACCTCCCGCTAACGGCAGTACAGTTATGGTACTGCTTGCTATTCTGATTCAGGCATGTGAATCTATGAAAGATGCCCCAATACTGGATAAGAAAATAAGTTACTTACCTGTAACTACGGTTATCCAGTATTGGTATATTTCATAGATTCACATGCAACCCACCCTCCTCCCCGTGGAGTCAGTTCTCATTGATTTTGGGATCCTTGCTTCCCACTTGTGCTTAGAAAATCTGAAGAGAACTTGCCTCTGCTGGGAGTGTTCTAGAGGGTGCTAACAGCTGATTGGCAGAAGCCAACATTTGGTCCTGTTGGGAAAAAAGGACATAGATAGGCTTGGGCCATTTTAGCCTATGTATTATTTATGGCACTGCTTGTCTATTTTACCATGGAACTCATCTCGACGACGGGGAATGATTGAGGCATGTGAATCTATGAAAGATGCCAATACTGTATAACCGTAGTTACAGGTAAGTAACTTATTTTCTTACTGTTTATTCCTGTTGTCCTTCTCGCCCATCTTTTTTTCTTAATTGATTAAAGATGTCCTAATGGTAGAAAGGTAAAAGTGTCCCTCAGTGATAGCTGCATATGGTC
This sequence comes from Calotriton arnoldi, assembly GCA_963921515.1. Classification (NCBI taxonomy): domain Eukaryota; kingdom Metazoa; phylum Chordata; class Amphibia; order Caudata; family Salamandridae; genus Calotriton; species Calotriton arnoldi. Next base: position 353,281 of record CAWUFW010002974.1, read on the forward strand.
ATTTTAAAACCGTAGCCCTCTACCTTCACAGCTGTGCATAAATTGATCTGGCAACAAGTTAGGAACACTGACTTTTCAACTGATTTTTGCATCAGCCAAAATGGTGAGTGAAATTCATTCTATGTCCCCATGGGCCATATAGAACGTTCGACCTCAAGGATCCACGCTTCCACCCAAACTTCATGCCAAGCTTTCACATTAAACCGTTCTGGTGCTCTTATTCTTCCCATAACTTTCTGTCAAACATTTCTATTTCTACAAGTCGTGTATATGTCATGAGTTCCAAAATATGATATTGCTAATATTGAAGATGTATATGAAAATAGGCAGTTGTGAATTATTGATTTATATGCAGTTGTTTAGCACCATCACAATAATTCATAGTTGGATACAGTGTATCTAACAGAATTGCTGGTGTCCAAAAGGCCTAGAAACCCATGCAAGGGAAACCGAAGTCTCATTCTAGTGGAAAAACAACTTCTGTTGCCCCTACGAGAAAGGTGCTAATCTCTAAACAGGCGCCTGCAAGTTTGCCCGGAGATTTACAAAACACTTCTGTGTAAATTCTGCCTCCAAACATGTCATCTCTGTATGTCATATGTCAGGCCTCTGTGAAATTTGTTTGCATTATTGGATTCTCACATTTTCCCACCCTTTTCCTAGATTACCTATTTCCTAGTTTGACGATAGTACTTGGGATTCTATGTTAATATTTATGAATATTAGACAAGAGCTGAAGATAATTACTTGTTATCCTAGTTTTCCACCATTTTGTATTTTATTTTTATTTCACATTAAACTATAATCAACTATAGTCCATAATGTGCTGCAAATAAGCATAACGTGTGAAACATTTCTGAGCTAGCTTGAAGGAAATTCAGTTCTATTAAGGACATGGAGCAGAGTATTATTCATTTCTTTCTTCATTTTATTAACTCAGCAGCCAATCAAAAAATGAGCATTATATCCACTTAGGACACTACTACTGTCCCATGAGTCTCGAAACATAGAATTAGTCCCATATCCATTTAGGTCATAACTGAGATAATATAACGATCCTCAAGAAACAGCACATCCGCTTTCCTCCTGCCATTCAGATGATCTCTTTATTGCCAATAAAGAGACTAGGTTTTAACGTCTTCTTGATAGTTCAGTAAGGATTCACTAGTAAGCAGGCTTAAAAAATTGATTCTCAAAACGAAATGAACACCATGGGACAACAAGTGTTTCTCGACACAAGTTGCTTCATTCGGGCCAATATTCAATAACTACATACAATGTACATTAATTGTGAAAAATGACAGGAAAGAACGAAGAAAGAAAAGAATTTAAGGAAAAAATAAAGGGAAAAATGACAAATGATATGTCCATTGGTTACTCAAAACATTTATCAAAGGGTCATCATATATTACAAAGATAGTCATACAAGGGGTAAAATGAAAAAAAGACTAGGAAAGGGCAATATGTATTAAAAATAATTTTAAGATAAGAACACAATTTCTTCGTGAAGAATAGAGATTCAAACGCAATATGAATGTGATCCACCTTTGTATGAAAAAAGAGTAAAAGGATATGCGCAAGATTATTTTGTGTGAATTTCAAACATCAAGTTAAGTATTTATAGATGGATACGCACCAAAGACAAGAGCCAAACAATTGATAGTGAAGTCCTGGCAGTCACCAGTGAGATAGACCATAAGAACTAATGGTTAGATAATAGCCCAAAAGGTATGCAACATAGTTACTGATTAATTGTTGTCATAACGATGCACTATTCGTTGATTCTCTGTCACTCTTATGCCCTAATTCACCGCACCTATTCTTTTTTTACTTTTTCTTTGATGCCCATTGAGAAATTTGTTTTTCTATCATTTCTGCACATTTGATGCTCTAAACTTGTTGTGATCTCTCCCACGTAGACACTGTTGTCTCACTTTAACCCTCTGGTTTATTCTCTTTCAGTGATTTTTTAACTATATTTACATGTACAGCACGCATCTAAATGCGGGAATTGAGGTTTTTATCCCAAAATTACTTTTAAGGTCAGTGTGTCAAACGTTTGAAGAGCCTCTGTATTCCTTTAATTTCTTTATGGACAATGGTGTCCTCATCTGTGACAATGATAATACTTCTTCTGTTCTGCCTCTGTTAAAATTTTAATCTGATCAGATTTGTGTAATCCATATCAAGCATCCAATAAAAAACTATTCACAATCACTTCTTATAACGCATATAGAATTACATTTCCCAAAACTTTGAATGCACAGCCTAAAATCTTATACTAATAAACATGCTTATGCTAAACATTGTCCCTAGCTTATTCCTGAGGGAGGGAAGTTGAACGTCCGAAGCGGATAATCCTTACCTCGGTGTCCTTAATAAAATTTAAGCTTTCTTTTGTGCTAGATAGAAAACCTTTCATTCTGTGTCGGGACCAGAGAGAGTTATGTATGTTTAAAGCTTAATAACTACAAAAGATGTCATGCCGTGATTGGCTTGAAATAAACCTTTTTACAAGTTGATTCTGTGGACCAGTCTGTGGCATTTATGATACCCTCTGGGTGACCCCCTTGAGAAAAAGCCATTGAGGCCATCGCATGCCTAACCGAGTGGGCCACAAAAATGGAGACTTCAATTTGTGCTAAAGCATTGATCCACCAAATCAGTCTTTCAATTTTTGGGGAGGAGACTGGTCCGAAAGGCATTCTGAAGGAGATCAGGAGGTGACTCGCCCCAGGTGGTCTGATCTCCTCTGTTACTTCCTCCTATTTCTTGAGACAGTTAACTACTCTGAGATTAGGGTTGTCCAGGAAAATTAGTTGGGAAACACCCATTGTGTTAGTCTTTGTTCTCCTCGTCAATAAAAAGTTAACTCCTTATGGAGTGTACATTCTGGATTAAATATGCAGTGCTCTTGTATCCAAGACTCTTGTGCAAGAAATTAAGCAAAGCAACATGGCTAATTTTGCTGACATTTCCTTCTTAGTAAGGAACTCTTTAAAGTGCCAACTTTTACAAATTAAAGTATATTCCACCAGAGGTATCCCATGTATGGGCATGTGACCTGCAGGTATTGCTAATCTAAAAATATTAAAGGTACTGTATGCTCATAGTGCCTCTGCCATTTCAGAGAGAAATTCAGAATGTAAACCACTTTGGTCCACATCTGATGATAGTTCTGTCCCAAACACTCAATAGGACCTTTTTCTCCACGCTGAACTTTTAATTGTGGTCTCTGACCAGTCTGATTTATATAGGTTGAGGCTTTGAACAAAAGTCCCAGGATTTTCCAGCGTCCCTTGTAGTCCTATACACCATCAGATTTAGATATCCCGTCAGGACTAATTGGTGCTGTTGCACTGACTGTCTTTCAGAATGTTCGAATACAGGGTAAGTAGATTCCTAAGAAAGTTCCAAGAGAACTGGAAACCATACTGAAGCACCTAAAAACGCAGTCAGTCAGCATAACTAAATATGGTTGTTGCCGCCTGACCTGTACTGACACCCTTGTGTTCAATTAGAAAAGGAGGGGTAAATGCGCAATTCTGCATTCTGCCCCACTCCTAGGTGGAGGCATGAATGGCTTCTGCAAGAAAGTCCAGCCTCCAGCTAAAGAATCTTCAGAGTTGATCGTAAAGGCAAGAGGCGAAGAAATCTATCTCACACTGTCCCCAGTCTTGGATCTGTAGAGAGAACACTGGGTCCAGTTTCCAAACACTGGAATCTCTAAGAAACCTTGAATTCCAATCCTATGTTAAATTCCGATTCACTAGAAGGAAATCTGCAGAGACCCAGACCTGATTGATGAGGCATGAATGCCAAAAATCTTTGGCTAGTTCAGCCAGTGCCTTCGGTCTTGTAGCTCTTAGGTGGTTGGTGTACTTACCTTCCAAAATTGTCTATTTTCAGACGTAAAGTACTGTAGCAGAAACTTTTTCCTTTATCAGTCGTTTCACTGTGAAATATTCTGCCAGAACCTCCAGGCAGCTGATGTGAAGGCCCCGCCCATCTTTGGATCACTGACGTCCTGTTTTAATACTCCACTTCCAACTCACTGTCCCAGATATCTTGCATCCAATTCTATAAACATATCTGGAACTGAGACGAAAATAGCTGTTCCTTTCCACGCCACCCTGTGATCTTGCCACCACTCGATGAGCCTTACTTTCTCTGAGTATGTTAACACCTTACTCTGGTAAGAAGCCTTCAGCCTCTCCAGGCCCTGATTATGATGGTGTCCCGGCAAGATTGCCCGACTCTCAAGGCAGTAATCTTGCCAGTTGTTTGAGAGAGATTCCTTGCAAAGGGTCAGGTTTAGTTCCTTTCCTATTTCTGTTACTTTGGTGGGATGAAGGTGTTACATTTAGGGAAAAGAATCCACTACAAAGCCCAAGAAAATAATCTGGCTCGGGAAGAGAATTGACTTGCCTTCGTTGTGGTATTTCTTATGTCGACAGAGGGGAGGAAGTTGAGCTAGTGGAAGTGGTGAAAAGTCAGTCTGAGGTACTGATCTTTGAAAAGTTGAGTTTTTAGTTTCTTCCTTAGCTGCAGGAATATGTTTCTGTTCTGATGTTGGAGGGGATGATATTTCAGATTCTGGGGCATAGGGTGAGAAGACTTCCTTTCTTGGTTTCTCTTCTTGTATTGTCTAGTCTCTAATCTTGTGATGTTGGAGCTCATCGTCTGGCATCGACCTCCAGGTATTGTTACTTCGTCAGCTAGGACGATGGGAGTCTTGGTGTAGAGGGCCTTGTAAGTGATGCAACTGATCTTGATGGTAATGCCGACCTGCAAAGGGGACCAGAGAAGTTCCTATAGCGCAAGGGTGAGGTGGTCATATTTCTGCTGCCCCCTTATGTGCTGTGCCGCTGCGTAAAGGTTGTTGCCTCCATACAGGATGGCGAGTACTATGACTTTATCTGTCATTCTCTGAAGTCTTCTCTTGGGAGATAAGGCTTTGCTTTTACAAGTGAAAGATATGGAGCGAGGCTCTTTTGGTCTTAATGTCAATGTAGTCTTTGATTGAGATGTTTGAGTTGAGGGTGAATCTGAGAGAATTGGACTGTTCTGTTAGTTGGGGTGTGAAGCCTGTTAGGTTCAAGATGAAGAGCCATGACTATATCATAGAATATTTAGCATGGCTGCAAACAGGAGAAATATGTAGAGCTTAGTTCTAGATAGTTTGTTGACATCTAGGTTTGGATGGGTTTGAGTCTCACTTTAAGTCTCTGAATGTGGTTGAATTAAGAGATTTTGAGAAAAGGTTGGTGTTATCAGCATCCTTGTGTATCTTGATGATGCTGTCTGCAAGGATAGCTCCCTAGGGTTCCTTATAAAGATTGAAAATTATGACTGACAGGATGGAGCCCTGGGGTCTCCGCATATGACGGGTAGAGTGCATGATCTGGTAGGTATGTTTTTTAAAGAGTTGCTATCAGTTGGTGAGGTAGGATGTGAACCATTGTAGGTTTGTGCCAGTGAAGCTCATGCAAGTTTCAGGGTGTGTATTAATGCAGAATGGCTGACTTTATCTAAAGCTGTGGAGAGGTTCAGCAGGACCAGGTAACAAGGGTCGTTTTTGTCATTGGGGAAGAGAGTGTCGTCGACTGCTTGGAGCATGCAGTTTGAATACTGTAACATGGTCTGAACCCTAATTGTTAGTCTTGAAATATGTTCTTCCTGATGTGCTCCTGTAGCTGAGTGATGACTGTCTTCGTGATAATTTTTACAAAGAATGGGAGGGGAGTCGTAGGACAGAAGTTGGCAACTTTGGTTGGATCTAGTGTAGGCTTTTTTAGCAGGGGGTTTATTTCTCCGGTTTTGAGGCTGTCCGGAAAGGTGCCCTGGGTTGTCCTGATGTTGGTAAAGTGGAAAAGGGTGTGAAGGCTTCTCCTTTTAGAGGATTGGTGATGGAGGAGAGAAACATGTCATGTTTGTGGGAGGAGATTTTGAGTGAATTCAGATTGTTGGAGAGGTCTGTGTGGATGTTAGAGTTAAAGTTTGACTAGTTAGTAGTGTCGAGGCTGAGTATAGGAGATGGTGTGGATTGCAAAGATGAATGGGTGATGTTCTATTTGATTTACTTGATTTTCTCCATGAAAACGAGGGTAATAGTGCTGCATCTGATGGCTGATGGCGATTATAGCAGGTGCTAGGATGGGTTTGCCACACTGTGTGACAGCATTAAGTGAGGTCTTTACTTCTTTTGATGACTCTGTTGATAGTCGTCCTGTAGTGGGTGACTTTAGCTGTGGTGATGATGGAAAGATGAGGAGTGCTTTCAGAAGAGTAACGTCCTCTTCTCCTGTCTTTGCATATTGCACTTGTTTTAGATACATTCTTCCTGGGTGCTGAAAGGTTAGGCTTTGTGGCACAGGTTTTCAGAGAGAAACCGCATTCTCTAGGATTCTTCAGAATGGTGTTGTTGAGTATTTGTTGAGGGGCTGAGTTTGAATGTGATGGGTTACCTTGATGTAGGATCCTGTAGGTGAGACATCCAATTTTAAACTTGATCCTGGACTTGATTTCTACCTGTACGTGTCATTTAGAACTGGAAATATCTTAACCAGTTTTCTTTTCTCAGTTACAAGGCCAGCTCTAGAATGAGAATTACTTTGATCTGAATAAGCACTGACTGTTGTATGCTGGCAACAACGTCATTAAATCATCAAGTCGCCATTTGATTAGTGCACGGACAACAGTGTTCAGTTTTTTATTGTGAAGAGTGGGTTTGTTTTCTTTAAAGATTGAAAAGCATTATACTGGGCAAGCCTGCTAGCGAAAATGTTTGCCCTATTGTGAATTCTGGGGATTTCACTGAGAGGGCGTTTGAGAGGGCCTACCCATCTAGATTGAGTGCATCAAATGTATTCTGGAATTCGTAAGTGATCAGGACAAACTTTATATTATGCGAGTTTAATATGCACACGTTCTCAGATGTCCATTGTTGGAGTGTTTGTAGATGTTATTTGAGTGTGAGGATGTCTTTGATTGAGAAAGCCATTATTTAGGACTGCATGCCATTAATCTAATGGTATGTAGTGACTCCGAATCTACCAGTACATACCTGAGGAGTTTGAGTTATAGGTTAGCAACCTCTAAGATGGAATGTATTCTTAAGGGAGACTGTATTTCATGGAGCAGTTGTTTGCAACATATTTGCAAATCTTCACAAGCTGTTCTCGATGTGAACGGTATCAATCAATCAATCACGGCATTTATAGAGCGCGCTACTCACCCGGGAGGGTCTCAAGGCGCTGGGGGAGGGGGTAAGTTACTGCTCGAACAGCCAGGTCTTGAGCTGCTTCCTGAAGGAGAGATGGTCCTGGGTTCGCCGAAGGTGAGTGGGGAGGGAGTTCCAGGTCTTGGCTGCCAGGTAGGAGAAGGATCTTCCTCCGGCGGTGGTTCTGCGGATGCGTGGTACGGTGGCGAGGGCGTGGCTGGTTGATCGTAGCTGGCGGGTGGGCGTGTAGAAGGTCATGCGGTCGTTGAGGTACTTTGGGCCCAGGTCGTGGAGGGCCTTGTGTGCGTGGATGAGGAGTCTGAACGTGATTCTCTTGCTGACGGGGAGCCAGTGCAGGTCTTTCAGGTGTCCGGTGATGTGGCTGTGTCGGGGGATGTCCAGGATGAGTCGTGCGGAGGCGTTCTGGATGCGCTGGAGTCTTTTTGAAGTTTGGCTGTGGTTCCGGCGTAGAGGGTGTTCCCATAGTCCAGTCGGCTGGTGACGAGTGCCTGGGTGACGGTCTTCCTGGTTTCAGTGGGGATCCATCTGAAGATCTTGCGGAGCATGCGCAGGGTGTTGAAGCACGAAGATGAGACGGCGTTGACTTGTCTGGTCATCGACAGGGAGGAGTCCAGGATGAAGCCCAGGTTTCGTGCGTGGTCCGTTGGCTTGGGCGCGGTGCCGGGGGCCACCAGGAGTCGTCCCAGGCGGAGGGTGATGAGCCCAGGATGAGGACTTCCGTCTTGTCTGAGTTCAGTTTAAGGCGGCTGTTCCTCATCCAGTCGGCGACGTCTTTCATCCCGTCGTGTAGGTTGGCTCTGGCGGTGGTGGGGTCGTTGGTGAGGGAGAGGATCAGCTGGGTGTCGTCGGCGTAGGAGATGATGTTGAGGTTGTGTTGGCGTGCGATGGCTGCAGGGGGCTCATGTAGACGTTGAAGAGGGTTGGACTGAGTGAAGATCCTTGTGGAACGCCACAGATGACTTCGGTGGCCTCCGGATCTGAACGGGGGAGGCGGACTCTCTGGGTTCTTCCGCCGAGGAACGAGATGATCCATTCCAGTGCTTTCTCTCGGATTCCGATGTTGCTGAGGCGCTTCACTAGGGTGCGGTGGCAGACGGTGTCGAACGCCGCGGAGAGGTCCAAGAGGATGAGGGCTGCTGTTTCCCCGTTGTCGTTTATGGTTCTGATGTCGGTGGCTGCGATGAGGGCGGTCTCGGTGCTGTGGTTGGCCCGAAACCCGGACTGCGAGGGGTCGAGGGATCCATTCGTCTCGAGGAAGGCGGCAAGCTGTCTGTTGACGGTCTTCTCGATGACTTTGGCCGGAAACGGAAGGAGCGAGATGGGACGGTAGTTCTTGAGGTCGGTGGGGTCCGCCGTTGGTTTCTTCAGGAGGGCGGTAAGCTCGGCGTGCTTCCAGCTCTCCGGGAAGGTGGCGGTGTGGAAGGAGGAGTTGATGATGTCCCGGAGATGGGGTGCGATGGTGGCGTCGGCTTTGTTGAAGACAAGGTATAAGGAGATCGAGCTCAGGACTTCATCATAGAAGCTCATTCTCTATTCCAGTATATATGTATGTATGTATGTATGTATATATATATATATATATATATCTCTTGCCCTGATCCTAAGGCGACACATGTTTACTAGTGCTCCAAATCTTTGGTCAGCCTTCAATACCATTGATCCCTATAACCTGAGATACAATGTTCTATCATGAATCATCGTGGTGAATGGCTGTCTCTGTGCAGAACCCTGAACGTAATTCTGATTCTGCAAGTGGGTTAATTTCATTGATACAATTGGTTGACAAATTGCATAATAGGTTCTTCTTTAACTTTGTATGATAATGCCCTCTTTTCCCTTTAAAAACATGAGCTCATTGGCAATTGGTTTACTTGGATCCTTCACTCAAATCTTATAATCAGAAGTAATTGCTTAACTTGCAACTATATGCATTGTGGCAAAGAGAAATATTGGATTTCCTACTGAAGTGTCAAATTCTTCCATGCGAAGGGTGATGTCTATGTGCCTATTTCCTCATTCATTTTCTTTTTCTGGATTAGGTTAGGTTTGAATTTCACTAAATGTTTTATAATGTTAAATATATTCCATTTAAAACTAAAAAGTAGAAAATGTTTCCTTTTTTATAAGCATGCATGCTTTGAGATCCTTAAGAAATTGTATACACTGAAATGTACTGCAGGATCCCCTACCTTTGTGAAAATGTTCTGCTAATGAGTTCAAAGAAAATACCAATTAGGGAAAATCAGTTGGAAAACATTACATTTTGCTTCTATAGCCCAAAGTCAAATCATGACACTCCAAGGCACTCTTTTTGTTACTTGCATAGCGTTTTGGATATATCTTTACATAATTTTATTTTCTTGCTTGCAGGCTACAAAACTTGGATCTCAGGCAACTCAAAAGGTAAACGTGCCTTGTGATCCTCGTTTAATCTGCTGTACTATGCTAGTTTTTAGGCACTGCTGTTTTAATCTTGCTTTTTGTTGATTGCAGCACATTTATTTAATCAACTGCTATCCTGTGGATATTGCTGTCTTTTCTTTGCTTTAACTTTGTCTTAATATTTTGTCAATCCCCCCTTCCCTCTTCTGCAAGACTCCAAAACACAAAAGTGAATGGCAACCAGGTCCTAAAGGTTGTGAGTGGATAAATTAAGCTCTCGATCTAAATGGGCAAAAGCTCCATGTTGTACAACTGTGGTTTGAATCGGAGTTTAAATTTTGGCTGTACAAAGTACAATCTTAGTGTGAAATATTATGTCAGATAATCCCCTAAAATCCACCTGGCCTGAAAATAGTTTTGCATGTCCAAACTGGCACCATGGAAGAGACTAGTATACACTGGTTTCAAGACACATTCAAACTCACGGTCCGCCTTTCCTTCAGTGATGCTACCCTCATGTTCCATTTGTTCACATAAAATCAGCTTCTAAAGCATATTCTGTCCATTGCCTTTTTGTGATCCTTACAACAATTCCTTCAATAGCTAATGGCAACTTTCAGCAAAAAACATATCTAAAACTGAAACAAGTGTACATTGTAAGACCCATGCTGCGTGCTGGGCAAGTACTAGTAAATCTGCCACTGCTTATTTTCAGCCACATATTCTTTAAATAATGGCTCCTCTTCTAAGGAAGTGATTACATTCTTGCTACATGAATACTACATTGTGACTTATCAGGGTTTGTTTCATAGCTAATGGCACCATTTGGTGGGGCACTTCATGACTCGGTCTCACTGGCCTGAAACCTGAGGCCCAGCAGAGAATCCTAAATCTTCTGTTTGCTGTAACCAATTTTAAAGAGTAGTTTACACTTTCATAGCACTCAATCAGTAGTGCACACTATGGCACAAAAATGTCTTGAGGGACATAAAAACATTGTGTTTATATCTGATAAACTCTGGGAGAGGCAATGTGCTTTCCATGTTCAACAGATTGGACTGTACCAAACCGGCTTGAGATAGAGGGAGGTGAATGAAGATTATTTTTAGAAAAGCGGAACAGATTATGGAAAGCACTACACAACACAGGCCCTGCCAACCTGAACAGCCTTGTGCAGTTCCACCTACCTGCCAGGCACCTCCGCTCAGCAAAACTCTCACATGGACACATACCATGCACACACTAAAGCAAAGCAGGAGGTCGTGCTTTCTCATACATCACTCCTGAAGTGTGAAACGACCTCCCAAACTACATTAGAGCCTACTCATAACTTCTTGAATTTTGCACGAAGCTGAAGACCTGGCTTTTCGAGGAAGGCCCCTCAAGGCCGGCACTCCGTATCTGCTAAGTGTTAGGGTACCCTCATGAGTGATTAAGCGCAATAAAAAACTATCATGTAACTTAACTCGGCAGTCATTACCACTCACAGAACAAAATCATTCACACACTTTCTTTTCGAAATCCCCGTTGTTAAAGACATTCTAGAAGGTCTTAAGAATGTTTCCCTTCCCTTAAGAAAACTTCTTGCACTTCAGAACTAAATGTAATTTTATTTAAATTAATGTACCCCCATTTGAGCCTATTGATAAAGCTACTATTCAGGAGTTTCCTCGAAGCCTGTTTAGTGATCATAACTTCCTCCTGTAGGATTAGTGAGATCCAGGCCTTCTGTTATAGGGAATCCTATACTGTTTTCTGTAAAGACAGAGTCCTGATGAGGACTCATCAGAGTTCCAAACTAAAGTAGTATCATATATCCATGTTAATCAGACATTTTATCTACCAGCATTCTTCTATAGTTCCTCTTCTACCGCTGAAAGGGATTTACATTCCCTTGATGTCAAAATGGTTTTGAAGTTCTATTTAGATAAGACCAAAGCTATTTAACTGACTGACCATCTGCTTGTTGGCTATGGCCCAATAAGGGTTAGCCACTTCAAAACTGTTCATTTCTAAGTGATATGTTTTGTATATCTTACAATGTTAACACTAGTACCAGTAATACTTTCAAGCTAGGCCCAGAGCCCACTCTACAAGCAGGAGAGCAGCGACTGCTCAGTTGTTGAGATACATTTACATTGCAGACACTTGTATTGTCACAGATTTGAGAACTGACACCCATGTGGTTCAAGCCACACTGAAGAATCTTTTTAATTCTGTAGTTTTTGTCTTTTTTTTTCCTACTTTTTTTTACTCTGCATTTCTTAGTGATGGTTTGCCTGTATTTAATATTCATAACTAATAATGAAAATCCCCTGTAGGAAAAGGAATAGTTACTTAGCGGTCCTAGTTTCCATCTTTGGCAATCTTCATTATTTACATAAGGAACTTTCACTCACTCTGGAGAAACGGTAAAAGGAATAGTCCTAGTTCTACCATCATCCTTTGTTTCCATTAAAAGAGAACTAGCTCAACACCTACCTTCAGAGATTAAAGGAATACTGGTGCTATGCTATTCCTTAAAGGAGCAGCAGTTTTTCCCAGCATTTCGAACTGCAGCGTATTATGCAGCATTTCCCCTATTTTCGCTCACCCTCCCTTTTAAAAAAGGTTTGTGGAAGAGTTTTCTAGCCCCCAAGTTCTGGTGGCTTTCTATATTAAATTAGTTTCTTTTTGAAAGAAAATAGATAGTTGACCAGTAGCTTTTTACAGGCTTTTCTAAAACCTTTCTTTTTGTTAGAGAGCATTGGCTTTTCTCTAAAATAAATGTGTGTATATACTTTATGTATGGGTCGGACAATTGGTTGCTTAGGACTATAATGAGGATTCCAGTGGTGCAGAACTAAGAATTCAATTAAGTAACTATTCCTTCTAGTCCTTCATTACATTGACAAAGCGCTCTTGAACAGTTTGTCCACATGGTGAAAAACAGTGATTTTATTCCACCCTTTTGATAAATGAACTCTTCTTCTACATTTAACGTATCTTATCTGATGGAGACTTCTAGCCGCATATACCTTACCCCAGGCATCGGACTAGATCCAGAAATTTTTTCGGGAGCAGTACCCCTGCGCGCCGGCATAATTCGGCTCCGCGTGGAGTTGTCCATGCCGGAAGTGACATATGCAGCTCCACCCCAGCGCACTGATGTCCAGTTCTTTTATTTCTGCACCAGTCAGCACAGATCTGGACAAGAGCTACCCATTGGTCAATTTTTTACTAACTTTTTTCAAGGTTTTGTTGAAGTCTTTTTGAGGTTTACCTCCTGGTGTGGCTGGTATGTCAATGAAAAAGGCCGGCTTCAAGACCTGCGGCGCCAGTCACCCCTAGATGTCAGTGATGGACCCGCACCTTGTATGTCTTCGGTGTCTCAAGCGCGACCACAATCCGAACCCCTGCTTCATGAACCCAAAGACATTGAGGGAGCGATCCCTCAAGCTCCTGGCAGCTTGACGTACAACACTGCGACAATCCAGATCCTGGTCTGGAGAAAGTCCTACGAGCAGTCATGGAGTCCGAGATCCTAGTCACACTCAAAATCGCTCTGCCAGTCCCACTACAAGAAGTTGGCTAAGCTTTCTACACCTTAACCTCGCCTGTCAGCCGACGAGAGAATGTTGACATTCGAGGCCTGGCTCAACGGTTAAGCCAGCGATTGGGCCGTCTCCACACCTCCCTGAGTTTCCAGGAGCCAGAGCGGCCCGTGCCCAATTACAACAATTTTATGAGGCCAAGCGCCTCATATTTGGGCGGCCCATTCCCTCTACCGTGCCTTCGGGCCCCGCAGGTTTGGGAGGGGCCTCCACTGGATCCACGCCAACGGCTTCTGCACCTGTCATGCCCCAGTTATCCACAGATGGATCCGGATTGACACAGGTCGTGCCATCTTGGCCTTCCCCTACATCGATGCTGACACTCCTGGTAGCGCCATTCCCATTCTGATCCCAGACACCAGCCAAAGAGGTGTCACCCTGAGCCAACTGGCACCATGCCTTCCAGGCCGGACCCTGAGTCCTATTCTCTTGGGCTGGACTAGGACTCTGTGAGGAATGGGAGGGGTCCCTGGACCCTGAAGAATGCAAGCCCTATGATACCAACATGGACTACTGTGAGGATTTAGCGGACTCCAGCGGACTACCGTGGCTACGGAGGATGGAGCTTCATTTGCAATGGTGTTGAGGATGGCGGCCAAGGTCATGGACCTAAGCTTGCCCTCCGTGGCTGTCAAGACGAATGTCTTGACAGAAGTGCTTCAACCAGGAGTGTCCCCTTCAGAACAGCTTCTCCCATTTAATGAAGTTCTTACTGGTATCCTGCTTGGGCACCTGGTCCAAACTCAACACAAGGGCTCCTGTGACCAGGACAATGCCCCACCGCCACTGCCCAAATCCAGAGGACACCAACTTCCTCAGACAACAGCCTACCCCGGAGAGCTTGATGGTCTAAGCCTCCACCTCCCACATAAATCCTGGTGCGTTCCCAACCGCACCACTGTAATAGGAAATAAAGAGTCTGGACAACTTTGGAAAGATGTTTTTATTCCACCAGCCTGGCATTGCGGTTCATGAACACTGCATGCCTTTTGGACCGCTATCCCCACACTCTGTGGGATACATGTGCTGCCAGTGGTTCCATAGGAGGCCCGGGTTGTGCTCTACCAGGCTGCCTCTTGCCGAGTGGAGGGGTGCAGCTAAGTTCCCCATCAGATGTGGATTGGATACCACCAACTCACTGGGCATAGCAGTTTCGTCAACAGTGGCCTTACGGCGCCATGCCTGGTTGAGGACAACTGGCTTCTCTGGGGATGTCCAAGCATCACTTATTGAAATGCCCTTTGCTGGCTACCATATCAACGGAGACAAGGCGGATTCAGCGCTGGAGCACTTTAAGAGTAGCAGGGCTACGGCCAGGTCCTTGGGCATTTCCATGGCCCTTCGTCACCCCCAGTCCGCCTTTCGCTCCTATGGAAGGGTCTTCCAACCACGTCTATACCCACCCAGCCACCGCGGCACGCAAGCTTACCAGCCTCTGCGTGGCCGGGACTGCGGCACCAACAGACCTCATGGGTCGAGCAGCCAGAGGTCGCGCCAGTCCACCACTCCCCTTATAGTCTGCCCTCTTACCACCATGGGCACCCAGTGAGGGGCAGGATCTGCCATCACCTGCCCCACTGGCGGTCTATAACATCAGACTGGTGGTTTTTAGCAGATCGTCCAAAGTCGCTACTCCCTCCCCTTCAAGACTACCCTTCTCTCCATGCCACCTTCTTACTCCAGGATTACAGAGGGCCACCTATCCACCTTTCCTTAAGTAGGTCGTGGTTGCTATTCCTGCTACTTTTTTGGGTGCCAAGAACAATGGAGGACTTTGTTCTGTCCTCGACCTGCACCCTCTCAATTTTTTCCTCCAGAAGGAGAAGTTCAAAATGCTCACTCAAGTCTTGTCTGCCCTGGACCTGGGAGACTGGATGGTTACGTTGGACATGCAGGACCCATATTTTCACATCCCCATCCTGCCTGCCCACAGACGTTAGCTGCAGTTCACGGTAGGCCACTAGCACTTTCAATTCACTATGCTCCCCTGTGGCCTTACCAGCACCCCTCAGGTGTTCACCAAGGTGATGGGGTGTTTGCAGCAGATGTGCAAAGATCAGGAGTGCCAGTGTTCACCTATCTCAGTGACTGGCTGTTTAAGGCGGGTTTGCCCCAGGTTCTCTTCCCTCGCCAGACTACGGCGGACCTCCTGCATTCGCTGGGGTTCACTATCAACGTGCTGAATTAACGCCTGACTCAATATCAGGCGCTCCCTTTAATCGGAGTTTTCTGGACACAGTGCAGTTTCAGGCTTATTCTCCCGAACAATGAGTCCAGGATGTTCTGGCTATGATACTGATGTCTCTGCCTCTATCCTGGGGTTCGGTGAGACTGACTCTGAGGCTGCTGGGCCTCATGGCCTCCTGCTGGTGACACAGGGTACTGGCATATGCTGGCTCTACAGTGGAACCTAAAGTTCCAGTGGGCGCAGTATCAGGGAAATCTCTTCAATATGGTCCAGATCTCGGAGGGAACTGCAAAGGACCTGCACTGGTGGCTAACAAATCGCGATTGGGTCAGTGGCAGACCCCGCTCCCTTCCCCAACCAGATCTGACAGTAGTGACAGATGCATCAATCCTGGGATGGGGCAGCATCTTGGGAGAGGTGGAGTTCAGCAGCCTCTGGTTTCCGGCGGAATCCGAACTCCACATCTACCTACAAGAGCTCTGTGTGATCCGACTGAATGCATTTCTACCCTCCATCAAGGGCAGGCTAGTGCAAGTGTTCATGGGCAACACTTTGTCCATGTGGTACTGCAACAAACAGGACCGCGTGGGGTCATGGACCCATTGTCAAGAGCTCCTGTGTCTCTGGACAAGACTGGAATGTTCGGGCATATCCCTGGTGATTCAACATCTGACGGGCTCTCTGAACTCCAGAGCGGCTAAACTCAGCTGAAGATGCCTAGCAGATCACGCATTGTCTCTTTCCGCAGGTGATGCAAAGTCTCTTTCAGATCATTAGTTAAATCTGTTTGCCACTGGTAGGAATGCGCAATGTCAGCAGTCCTGGGAGCTGGAGTTTGCTTTTCATCTCGAGTGGAGCTCCGCCCTCCTGTACGCCTTTCCGTCCATATCACTCCTGCCCAGAGTTAAGAAGATCAGTAACGACTGGACCCAAGTCATCCTTGTGGCTCCGGATTGGGCACGGAGAGTCTGGTATCCAGAGTTGTTGAGCATGGCCATCGGTACTCCGATCAGGCTGCCCCTTCGGGATGATCTTCTGCTGCAGCAGCAGGGTAGGGTCATCCACCCAAACCTGTCAACTCTTCTCCTTCTTGCGTGGAGATTAAGTGGCGACGTTGACCGCTTTAGACCTTCTGCCCGAAGCATGTGATGTTACCTTGTCAGCCAGGCGTCTCTCCACCACGACGGTAGACGCCTGAGATTGCAGAAAATTTGTGGCATGGTGTACCGAAAGACAGATGATTCCCCTTTCTGCCTCCTTTTTTTCAGATTCTTCTCTTCATACTGTCCCTTGCCCAGAAAGACTCTGCTCTGTGCACTCTCAAAGGCTATCTTTCTGCTATTTCAGCTTTTCTGCAGTTGCTTGACCAACCACCCCTCTTTAAATCCCCTATTGTAAATGGATTTTTCAAAGGTTTACAACATTTGTTTCCACCTTCTCTTTCATTATGCCCCATTGGGACCTCAATCCTGTCCTCAGTTTCTTTATGTGAACTCCTTTTGAGCCTTTGCACATTTATCCACTCAGGCTCCTTACCATCAAAATGGCCTTTCCTGTGGCTTTAACATCTGCCCGGAGGGTCAGTGAACTTCAGGCTTTGTTATCCAAGCCTCCCTACTTGAACAACTACCCAGACAAACTGGTGCTTCATGTTAGAGCTTCATTTCTAGCGAAAGCGGTCACTCCTTTTTAAGTAGGCCAATTCATCACTTTGCCTACTGTTTACATTCTGCCTCATTCCTCCAATGAAGAGGAGCGACTTCACCGCCTCTACTCAAAAAAAGCGATGCTGTTCTACCTCGACCGCTTACAAGAGTTCCGGGTGGTTAATCAACTCTTCGTGGGATATGTCGGAGTGGAAAACGGACGGGCTGTGCAGAAGCGGACCATCTCCCTATGGATCGTGCTCTGTATCAAAATCGGCAATGCATTGGCCAAGAAGCATCCCCCCAAGGGTTTGCTTGCTCATTCCTCCCGAGCTAAAGCTGCAACCACTGCGTTAGCACGCAGAGTTCAGCACCAGTACATCTGCCAGGCAGCAACGTGGGCTTCTCTGCACACATTCACCAAGCACTATTGCTGGACAGTCTGGTCCGTATGGATGAACACTTTGGGCTCTTGGCCCGTTCAGTCCTGCAAGACTTTCTTGTGTGAAATTGGTCTGCAAACCCACCTCTGGGGAGGTATTGCTTGGGTATCTATTCTAAGGTAAGGAATCTGCAGCTATAAGTCTCTCTCAGATGAACTAGTTACTTACCTTCTGTAGCACCTTATCTGGTAGAGAATCTGTCTAGCCACTGATTCCTTACCGACCTACCTATCCTCCCTGCTCTGTGAACAGATTTCTTGGGACAGGGCGTTTGTCGTTCAGGGCCCTCGTTTTCCACATTATTGGTCAGTGTTCTTCGTGATTTCACGCTTATGGCGTCAAAAGTCTTGAAATAAAACTGACGTCAGCTTGCTAGGGTGGGACCTATATAGGCATCGCGTACATCCCTTCTCGTGCCGATGAGACTGTGCAGAGCCGAACGATATCACGTAGCGGCGCGCAGGGGTACTATTAAAAAAATAATTTGGATCCAATCTGACACCTGATGATAATTCTAAGGTAAAGAATCTGTGGCTAGATAGTGTTTCAACCAGATAAGGCGTTACCGAAGGTAAGTAACTTGTTCGTCAGAACCTGTTTGCAAAAACCTTTTTGCTACTAAAAGATAGTCAGTCATGTCTTCTAAATATATAAAAACAATTTATTATAATGAGGACCATTGTCTTGTGAGCGCTTTCCTTTCTCTTTTCAGATGAATTTATATTCAAAGCCTTATGTTTTCTAGGGTGATTTCCTTTTGCTGTTCTGATTTTTCCTGCATTTTGTTTCAGCTTTTTCTTTTGGAATTGTCGTTTCAGAAGTGTTCATACTCTCTTAAATCTAGGGCCTCCGTTTTAATTTGTAGAAACACTGCTTCCTTTTGGGTAACATGAAAATTCCCAAAGCTTTAGGTAGATAGTTTACATATTTCTATGATATCATGCATCTCTGGTCCTGTCCCTAGTTGGGCCCTAAGTACCTACTTACTGTAGAGTTAATTTTTTTGACACCTGTTTTAAATGTATGAAGCTTGTATGGTCCAGTATTTTAGCAAATTCCTTTTCCCTTATACTGCCCCTATTTTAGAGGTCTGGCATAGATAGTTTTATCTGTCATGCCAAACTCATGTAATCAAACAAACTTCATGTATAAAAAAATTACATAATTCTGAGGGATACCTCTACCTGCAGATTCTTCACCTTTTGAATATCCCAGGTGTTGGACTCAATCTAGAAACGTTTTAATAGCTCTCCTTAGCGGTAAGTGGTGCTGGCTCTTCAGTGCAAGAAGTAACATCATTATGTCGTCACTGGAGCCATAAAGCTCCCCCACCTGCGCCCTGACATCAGTTTCCTTTTTTCCACTCCATCTATGCAAACCCAAAGCTTTATTCTTGTCAGAATATCTCCTCAGAACAGTTTTGTTATTTTAAAAAAAAGATATTCTTACAGGTGCGGTACAGGGATGTCTCCTCTAAGCATTCAGGTTTCAAACTCTGCAGGGACTGTGATGGCTAAATAACATTCATGGACCTGTAGTATATCTACTTGGGTCGGATCACAACATCAAGGCATGTGGTTTATGCCAAAGAATGCTCCCAAGGCATGGGAGGCCAAGCTTTTTAAAGTCCTGGCTCGGGATGATCACTGAGCCAAATGTAAATTGAGGCCCAGAACGAGGTCAGAAGAGTCATGACTGTCATTATCAAAGTCATTGACCAGAAAAAACCCGAAGAAGTTGTGCATTCTTCAATGGGTAAAGTCACCAAGGCATTCCCGTCCTTCTCAGGACTTCTCTTCGGAGCCTAAGCTAGTTGAGCTGCCTTCAGAGGCTCAAATGCCTGTTGCTCCTTCGGACCCAGCACTGATCCCTAATCCCCTGAGGCAGCGGCGCCCAACCACCAGCCCAGTCAGCAACTCCTCAACTTCCCGGCCCAGGGAACAACTCCTGGATGCCCTTACAGGTGACAATAAGTGCTCTACAGATCTGCTGATTGATTGAGGGAACAGACCCTGCCTCCTTCATGAATACCATGTTTGATGTTTTCCACAGGTCCATGGTCCCCTCTGAAACACCTTTGGGCCTCATAGATCCTATAGGGTACACATTTGACACAGTGCTGATGGCCTAAGCTCTATCCCCATTCACGCCATCCTTCCCGTTGCCTCCCATAATTCTGGCGCCAACTTGGACTTCAGCCTCCATTTCAGTGCAACGACTGCCGCCACTTCTCCATGTTCCAGCAGCCTTACTCTTGGCACCAGGCCAGCCATCCCCTCCACTGCCAACGCCACCAGCACTGCAGTCAGTTCTGCAAACAGCTCCCTCGGTGCCTCACCCGCCTCTCCAGAACAAGATCTGCCCCGATTCCTTTGCCTCCAATGGAACTGCCTACTCCACAACACCAATCCAGAAAGGAGGCACAGCATGTCATGGAAGAGTGGCAATATTTCTGTGGAGATTCTGATCCACTTAAAGAGCTAATTCAGGACACAGCGAGGATAATGATGGGCAGGTTGGTACCTTGGACCCAGACTTCATGACACTTGGGATGTAAGTAGCCTCGATACCTCACCTGAGTATGAACTCTACTCCCCGACTGGCCTTCTGCCACCGGAGATCACCTCCTATCACGCAGTAAAAAGAAATCCCTAGATCTGGAACTCACTTCAGAGTATGCCAAAGCTAACCTCCTCACCCAGGTGTTACACCCAGCAGCGCATGCAGTGGAACCTCTGCCACCGAAATATCTCATAGCGCTCATTCTTGCACTGTGGGGAAAAGCCTTTTCCTGCGCTCACCATCCAGAAGGTATATGCCGGCTCAAGATGACCTGGCATTTCTGTCTACTCGTCTGTCGGCAGACAGCTCTTTCATCCAGGCCGCCTCTTCCTTGAAGTTACTTGCAGGGGCCTTTCCCACCACGCTTTTGGACAGGGAGCCAAGTAATTTAAGTAGTTCACAAAGAAATCCTTTCCAGCTGGCAGCATGGCCCTCAACACTAATATTGTTGCTTGTTTGATGGGAGAATATACTCTCAGCCTATGGGACATGGCACACTGGTGATTTCAAAGTTGCCGGGAGTGCCTTAAATCCCACTTCACAGAGTTAGTGAGAGATGGTCAGACAGCACAAAACAAGTCATCCAGTCAGGTATGGATATGGCAGATTCGGTGGCACGGGCAATGGGAACATCAATATTCTTGCACCTCCGTACATGGCTCAGAAACTCTGAATTTTTACAAAACATACAGCCCACCTTGATGGACCTCCGTTATGAGGGGGTCACACCTCTTTTGAGAAAAAACAGATTGGGCTCTTGAAAGATTAATGAAGAGCAAGGCCAGAGCCTGGGTGCTTGGCCTATAAACACAACGGGATTACCGACAACACAGACAATTTTGAGGCTTCTTGAGAGGATTTTTTAGAGGCACACAGCAAATAGATGTGTTCACAAATGCAATGAAAACAAATGCCTAAATTGTCCACCCAGGTTTCTGTAAAGAGAATTCAGAACAAATGTGTTTTGAGTTAACTGGTCTCAGAAGTTTTTGTACGTTTTCCCACATTCCCTCTAAACAGCCATGACTGATTTAGGAGGTGCAAGACCATGTTGATCGCGATTGTTGTTGTGTCACAGGTGATAATGGTACTTGAACTTACTTTGTTAGAAAGCTTTCTAGAGACTGCACTTTAAACCAGATTGTCTGTCCATCATGGAAGGCAAACTTTTGTAGCCTTACCTACGTGCAGTACAGCCACTTCAAATTACCGTAAGATTGTATGAACATTAGAAAACAAGCTCCCATCCTTTCATAAGGGAGTCCTATTTCTTTATGTGAAAATAATTCTGGGTTTGCAGTTTACAGATATCCTTTGATCAGACTAATTGATAAAAGGAAGTAATCAAGGTTTTTTCAGTTAAGCTAGGTATAATAGTTTTTAAAGCGTCCTTGAAGACTCATTTACATGTCTAATTTTGCAAACGGCTAAGGTTTTCCAGGGAGGTACTAAAATCTCTCCCTCAATTAGATGATGATTTCCAGATTGAGAGGTTCTTCTTTGCAACCTGTTCACAAAGCATTGTTGCTGTATATCTCTTGGAAAGCTCTTTTCCACATGGCCATTAACCTAGCATGTAGTGTAAGTGAAATTCTGATACTATGCTTGCAAGATCCTTACTCTTTGTTTTCCAAAAGCTAGGGTAATATACGAGAACCTACTCTTAAAATAAGTATGTTTTTTTTTTTATGTAAATCAAACTATTAACCTTCCAATTTTCTTTCAAAATCCTCTCTCACTACCTGAATGTTTAGGCCATTCAACAGATATAAAATGTGTTCTGACACCAGAAAATAAGATATGCACAAAACAAAAATGTCATCAGTTGTGGCCATATGTAACCAGGCATAGGCTAGAGTCACTAGCAAGATAGATTGTCTTGTCTCATGTTTCTTTGCATGTTATCAAAAAACCAACAAATCCTTTCTAGGGAAACAAAACCCTCACTCCATCTGGCAAAAGGCTACCAACACTACAATGCTGAGGACTGCCCTAATTTCCAACATATCCAAACAGACACCTCAAAATGTATTACTCATACTTATTTACTGGACAATGCTGTCTCGTTTCAGACTCCAAGAGAGAGGCAGTTAGGTCCAACTTCCTTGCACCCCCATTTTACCAATATATCCTTTTTTTGGTTGATTTATTCCGTTACGCTGCCACTATTGTTTTAAGGGGTTTGATTTTAAAAAAAAAAAAAAAAAAAAAAAAAAAATTTATTCCGTTTTTCTGACGATTAGTGAAGACATTATGATAGACAAAGAACAGTCATTATTAGTGCGTAAATGGAATCTTGTTTGAAGCCCATAAACTCTACCCCTCCTCCTTTCCATTTTAATATGACATCTTATTCAATTTGATTCGAGATCCTACTCTCCTTTAAAGTTGAACTGAGAGACCGACTGTCAGCACAGGTAAACCTGCTTCTCTTAAAGGGTCAGTCTAACATTTGCAGACCCATAAAGCTAATGTTTGTCCAGCCGTCTAGTTCAGTTTCCTATATTGATTTACTTTTTATCTTTACATGGAAAAGAAAAATGTTAACTAAAGTTAGTAATTTTTTCATTGGAGACAATTTAAATCCTCCTTAACATCTTTAAAAACAAAACAAAAAATTGTCAGTTTAGCGTGTAGGCAAGTTGGATTTCATTTACATTTAAAATGAATTTTTACAAAAAAGCATGTAAATATTGTAAAGATTCTCCAAGATTCTACACTTGGTTTGGCTATTTGAGATACCTCAAATAGGCATGACTATTTGGTGTTTGATTGCAACTATGATGCTCATGTTGGAGAACAACAATTACAAGTAACTTGCATTTTCTTCTGTACTAAAGACAATGGTTGAATGGGGGGGGGGGGTAGAGATTTGAGGGGCACGACGTTCCCTTGCTTTTTTTGATTTAAGAAAAACAGTTCCCCCTCATTTTTGTGCATTTTTTTAGCGGCCTATCTTTTACTGTATGTAATGCAAGTTTAAAATAATGACTTGCATTGTCACAGTGCGTTCTGTCACAGACTGGGACCTCCTAGCACTAAACATTCACAAGTTACAATCCTCAACTGCACCAACCAGGATTCTCTTCTGTGGCTGTCTGGTTACAGACACATACCTCTGCAGTGCATTAACTAATAGAGGTTTCATAATGTACGATAGTGCATTTCCTACTGATTAACTGAAGTTGTTGTATTTATTTTTCATTTAAGCTGTTCCTTATTTTATATGAAGTTACCCAAAGTAGGAAGACTCAAAGTTACAGAATATTTTTGTTAGCCACGTCTTTGACCCCACACCTCTTTGCACACAATCACAGTTTCAATACTTTTTTACTGCACTTCGACCACTGACTAAAGGCTAGAAAATCCTCCAATCCTCTATAAAGCAACCTACCTCTTTGCATTCCCAGGTCAGGGGCAGCAGAGTTAAGATACAGTTCTAATTGTTTGTTACTGGGTAAGGCCTATGATGCATGCATAGGCACCTAGCAAGGTGTTCTTGGGTGCAGTGGTTGGTACATTTTTCCCTTAGTTCCTGCATTTGACATAGGCCTTATTTATCCATAAAGTTTGCACTGTTCCCACATCCACATAATATAAATGAAGATGCCGAATAGTGAACAGCTTACTAAATAAAGCAGGTGGCTTCCTGTGTTCACTATACGAAGGGTCAACTTCAGCTTTGCAATTACATTTCCAAAAGTGCAGGCCTTAGTGAATGATTTGACCATGTCCTTTAAAAGCTCTCAGGTTAGTATTTATTGCTGCCAGAATGAGGTGTCACTGTCCCTTTCCAGCCCCAGTAATGCATTTTCAAAGTCTGCCACTATGAATGGTTCATGCTACTTTAACCTGCTTGAAAAATGCCTTTCATTGTTTTGCTAAAAGCTGCTTCTTCTTCTACTTTTGCTCTTCGTCGCTGTCCTGAGTAAAGATGTGGGGTTCCAAACAGCAATCTGAGCTGGTAAAACTGAACTTCCTCCTCTTGTGCATGGGCCCTATGTCCCTGTCTGTTTTTCACCTGTACATTGTTTTGTGCAGCTTCGTCATGTACCTTGTTATTCTGTGGTTTTTATATTTGATTAATAAGTCATGTAACATTTCCCTTCATTTTTTAACAATAATAAACTTGAATGCAACAAACAACCATTTAAATAGCAGTCCTTCGTTTATTTTGGCCAGTTGAGCAAATATCAGAGATATAGTGAGCCATTTTGGTTACTGGTAGCACTGGCCACCTCGCATAGTACAAATGATATGTTGATTTTAAGGGCCCTGTCTTTCAAATGGATCAATAGGAGAAGTTATTTTGTGTCGAAGAAAATACAGTGATGTGAATGGAATTTAGCCAAACTCCTTTGTGTGTGTACACGTACAGCCTTCCATTACTGCTTGGATGCCCTGAAGTTTGGGATGAAGGTTAGGTATAGTTTTTCTGCGTATGAGGAGTAGTGGAAAATAATATCTCTAATGACACTATGAGCAAACCATAATGAAGAAATCCATTATGATGAAAGTTAGAAATAGGATAATTACTTTTAGAGTTGTTTAGAGTTTCATTTCCACTTGGGGTTAGGGTTAAGATTAGTAATAGACAGATTCAGGGCTCTGGATTCTGTGAGGGATACTTTTAGGGCTTTTTACAGTAGAGGTTGAGGTCCTCTTGTATTTCCTTCCTCGTGATATCTTTTGTAACAGTTTCTTCATAATTAGCAATGCAGTGTGAAATGCGTTTTTCTTTTATGATAGCTGCTTCTGCAACCTACTGGGGTATTTCCATAACATTTCAGTTTGAAATTCTGTAAATTTGTCCCCATCCATAGGGGGCAGTTTATTTGCATCACAATTCGCTGGTTACCGACATCCCCAATACAATTATAAAACTGAATCGTTTAACTGAGCAGTTTGGCTGTTTTTTTATTTTTTGTTGAAGCTCTCCTTATCTTGGAAATACTATGTTTTCTCCATACATTAGCTCAAGAATTAGCACCAGAAATTGTACAAAATTTTTGTTTAAGCAGAAGAATCCTAGTATAGCCAGTTAAACTGTCTAGCGATGTTCCATTACTTATCTCATTTAAATGGTGGTCTGACCCATCTATTTACACCCTTTGCTTTGCCAGTCGGTTTAGGACTTTTAGCTTGCACAGAACATTCTTGTACTTCCCTTTCAGTACTTCTGTGTAAGTACTGGTTATTCACCTTTGAATTGGTGTTTTAAAAATTATAGTATAGGTATGTCTATAAAGGAATATGCCGTACCGTATGAGCGCAGTCCATGAGCATCTTCCGCTGCCATGAACTTGGTGCGACATAATTAGCTAAAGTCAGCCACGTGCAGTATTCTACTACAAGTTAGGAGGAGGGAAGAGGGAGAACAGAGAAGGGCTCATTCCCCTCCACCTCAAATTAGAGAGCCCTACTCTATCATGTGGACTGTCCAGGCCACTTTCTTATGAAAAAAGCCAAAATACTTTTATAGAGCCCTACCCCAGCATGGATTCCCTTGGTGGCCTGCTTCATCATTTGGGTTCCTTCCTGTTCCACTGAGGAACAAGGCATGCTGCGACCAATGATATCATATTATGGAAGAAAATAGGAGTTTGGGTGGGGGCTGGGGGAATTCTGTTAAAAATACCTGGCTGGTAGCAGCGGTTACTTTAATAAATGCCCCAGTTGGTATGGTTACAATTTGGGAAAGAAAAAGTGGGAAGTGCGGAGGGGTACTAACTACCTCTACCCTAACTTCCTCCTTTGATCTGGTATACATGTTTCTGCCACCCTTCCCTGTGGCTTTTGTCAGGACCGGAAATCTGACTCCCAGAGTCCATTCCTTACACCCTATCCAAAATTTGTCAGGTGCATTCCAGTCGCACACCATCCATACTAAAAAAAATTCTCCTACTTGATGTCTAATCCACCATATCTGAAATGACAAAACGAAAGTTGGCCTGAATGATTCCAAGACACTGGGAAGATCTGCGTGCCCCAATCTCCGGCATAGTGCTAACAGACCATAACGTATGCTGTTAATTCGAGCCATTAGCTTTATCTCTGTGCCGAGTCCAGCCCGTGAGAATGAGTTTAATGGTAGAATCGTCTAGTTGGGGCTGTGTTCTATAACCAAGCGAACACCTCTAAAATTCACACAGGATGTTGCCCTCGTGATTATCCACTCTCATACATCTCACAATGTGCATGCAACACAGTACATGCGTGTAGTGACACATAATAGTGCGCCACAGGTCCACGGATGCGAGACGTGCCTGTAGTTACACACTGTATTTGTATGCATAAAAAATAGAGAGGAAAGCGTTTAGCATTAGGGTCCTCATGCCTTCCTAGAATCAGGACCTGTGCGGCTGTGCCATACTTGCGTCTGCAAGGTCTCTGCCTGGCCCATTGACTTATAATACAGTCATCCGTTCCTGCATCTAGCTCGGTTTCTGAGCTTTTGAATGCTTTTGAATCATGTATTTTTGGTGGATGAGAGGCTGTTGGGAGCCCAGCAGTGTGTGGCCTGTGAGAAGTTTAGTACAACTGTGACTTATGTTGCTTACATAAAGATATTGTTCTCCTACCTATTTTTGTAAGTCTTCCTTGGAGCTAGCCAGTAGTTCTTAGATGACTGACCATGGTCACCTTCTGCAGAGCTGATAATATAATAAACAAGCATTTGCAATGCAATGAGTCTCGCATTTACGCGAGTTTAAGCTATTGGCATTGTAAATGATAATGCCTTTTATTTATGTTTTAAAAACGAAAACAAAAATAAAAGGCATTATTTGCAATGTCAATAGCTCAAACTCGCGTAAATGCGAGACCTATTGCATTCAAAATGCTTGTTTTAGTACTTGTGCCCCGCTGTTAATGAAACCTTTAATATCTCTTAAAATGTTTCCAAATCTACCCCCACCCTGCCCCTCCCCCCTCCCCCGCCCCACGTCAGCGCCCGGCAGCACTCCCACCACGGGCCACTACTGCATGGATCATACTTATCAGGTCATGCATGGGCCACAACATACATTGATTCGGGACCAGGATTCAGGAAGGAAAGTTGTTGAGGTATACTTCTCAGGTGACTAGTCTGACAAAACCAGAGACAGAACACCATGTTCTGAAACCTTTGCTTATCTGTGTCCCTTCATCTTCACGAGATGCTCTGAAGATGAGGGTAAGGCTGCAGGGGAGTGGTACTTACGAAAAGCAGCTGCCATGATTAAACCTCGAGCCAACGCCGAACAGCTGAGTCTGCACACACAGTTTTCAAGTCTGAGTGCCAAGATTGGCTTAGCGCAGCGCTTCAGGCGGCGGCAGCTGACCCAGAGACCAGGTGTCTCGCCAGCCCTGCAGGGAAGGCAGCGCATCACTCCCGTTCTTTCCTGTTGCCTATGGCAACAGAATTTAAATGAAGGTGCTATGTGCCGCTTGGGAAGCAGTACAGCAGCCTACCGCACGTTCATTGGCACGCACATGTGCGTCTGCGCGCACTCAGACACGCACCTGTGCACAGAGTGGTTACTATATCCGTGTCTTTCAGACGAGACAGAGGTAAACTCGAAAGGTGCAGAATGTGGTGTGCTCGGCACCGGACTGGAGTGTTATGGAATGGAATGGGGTGGGCGCATAACAGTGATGGCCGTGCAGAAAACAACTGACATTCTCCCACTGAGTAACAGTAAGCAAGTCGAGAAGATCTGGCACGGTGGGCTTTGGTCACAGCACACCGCAAATACCGATGCTACAGTACGGCACACCTGAAGTGCAGGTGGTTAAAGCACAGCACATAAAAGTGCACGCACGGTCTCCCTAAATGCACTGCAGTCCTTCCTGACAAGTGTTAGGGTGTCCATTGCAAAGAACAGGAGAAGCGCTCAATATGTTCCATTTAAAGAATAATGGCCCATTTTCTGAAGTGCCTGTTCAGCCACAGGCATGGAGCCTGTTTATACACCTGGCAGTGCATCACCCGTAGTGCCTGTTCAGTCGCTGGCATGGAGCCTGTTCATACAATTGGCAATGCATCACCCGCAGTGTACCTGTAAATTAGAGCATGGGCCTGCTGGCACCTGTAGAGGTGTTGTGTGTTCTATTCACCCCTACTAGGTGGCTCGTGGTCCCTCTCTCATCAGGACCTGGGTGGCAGAGGGTCCTCTCCCTCGGTTCCTCCTAGCTGCACCTGGAAATTATTTAATGTTATTAGTTCAACAGCCGAGACCTGCTCCTCTTCTGGGGGAAGCAGCAACATGATGAAAAAACACAGCTAGCATCTGATTAGACTCTCCCGGGTCCAGGTGCACCGAGGCTGTGGTAATCCATATCCGACTGTCAACAATACAGAGAAATAGGCAGCATTTAATCTTCACTCTCACTGCAGAAAGAGCAGCCATGTGCTCTCGTGTGATCCGAGCGCCGCTGGTGATTGACAGCTGGTCATTTCTAATTTATTCATGCAATAGTTATAGCTCGATCAAATCAACTCGAGGTGTTTCACGCCTCACGAAAACACATGCAAGCGCCAGAGCAGGCTTCACTCACGCATGCCAAGAGGAACAGCGCGGGCAAAAAGAGGGTACAGTTCAGTCAAACAGCACAGGTGTGACAAGTGGTGCAAACTTCCTTTAAACGTGGACACAGAGCGAAAAAGGCAGAGAATGTGCACAAGCTTCCCTCACAATGAGAACAAGCGCCAGCGCGAGCGCCATCTGTTTCTTATTAACGCGAGACGCGGGCGCGATAATTAGAAACAGATGGCGATGATGCCTGCTCCCGAGCTCCCTAGGCCACGGGAGAGAGAAGGCGGGACATGCACCCGCTTCTGGCCAATTGCGTGCTGTCTTTCATAGAAAGACGCACGCAAAGGCCAATAACGTGACTTTAAACTCGGACCACACGCACGAGCATGTGGTCCAAAGTTTAAAGCCCTTACTAAATGTCTCGCAGAGCATCGCATCCGCGCTGGCTCAGGCGAGACCTAAAAAGGGAGGGTGCATGCTTCTGGTCAGAGTCCACTCTGTGTTAAATGAGATAAATGTCAAAGTTTGGCTTAAAGGATTTTTCTTATGGCTGGATGGGTATGGTACAATTTGACTGGGCAATCTGAGTCCATTTGATGTCATGGTTTCAGAGACCTAAAATAGAATTGACTTGCAAGTAAGAACGTCCTGCTGTTCTACATTCGCTGGCACTAGACACAACGTGTCTCTGGTGGTTTCCTAAGAATCCTTATAGTTGCTGCTTTCACAGTCTCTCCTAAGAGTCTCTCATGCACACCTTGTTACTGCTGCTAAGTAGTAATGCACATGAATAGTTCATTTGAATGATGCTGTCTCTGCCTATTCTCTCTCTTTTTCATAGTCTCCAACTCTTCTTTGTTTTATCGTTTTAAGATGTTAGAGTTACAGTTTTCTTGAAGTTCTCAACATAAATACTCAGTTTGTTTTTGAGTAATGTTAGTCCAAAGTTGTACTATGTATTGAGCTAGTTACCCGAGTGTACATTTATCCGATGTAACAAGTGTACAAATATTGAACGTTTAGAATTGTACCCATGGCTAATTTTATAAACTAGTAGTTGTGGCACTTGTTGGCGTGCGCCACAGAAGTGTTCTGTAGACTACATTGTGGTTGGACCATAAATAATGCGTTATCTGTTGGTTCTAGTAGCATTGCTATAGTAATAGTCTTGGCTTCTGCAATGCCAGCTGTTACTGTCTTTGTGGGCATACCTACTGGTGTTTTAAAGATACACTGTTAGCAGGCTGCAGTCCCAAAATGGAAGAAGTGCTTGGAAAGTCTTGTGATGCATGCCAAAGGAATTTATTTCCTCCTCCCCAGGTAGCCTGGACCGGTGTAAATAGCTTGTTGGTCCACATTTCACAATGAATTTGTACTGGTTCACCCTTGAACTTTAACATTCAGAGGGTGTACTCTTCACTTGCCAGGGTCTGTATCCGTGTGATTTGTTTTTAGGTGGGAGACCTCCTCCCCACCATCACCCCATCCCCCAACATGATCCTCCTAAGCCGAGGAATACCAATCTGGACTGATGGTAGCTGTTAAAGCAAGATATAACTTATTTTAATTTGATTTTAGAATTTTTCAAACCGGTTTCAGAATTCCCTCTTTTATTCCCATCACCTCTGCCAATCTGTCATTTCTGGTTCTCCCTTGCAGCTTTACATTCGTGTGCATGTCTTCTTCTCACTTTGTTGCTTGTAGAAGGAAGTGCCTTTGTCACCCTTTCTGACTGCTCTGATGATAGTCTTATTGTCTGTTATTACATGAAGCAATGAACCTAAAAAAGATTTGACTTTTTCATTACTGTTTTTTGTGCTTTTAACTAGGCTTCTGAGTTAGGTTCGAATTTTAATGAAAATGTTCTCAAACCAACCCAGGAAAAGGTAAACTTGTTACCAAAGTAACTGTTATGCTAGAGCATCTGGTGACGGGGTGATTTTCCAGCTGAACGCTATTAACAAATCTCTAAAATAACCTGGTGGTGGGCATGATTACCAATCATAAAATAACCTGGTGGTGGGCATGATTACCAATCTGTTATGATTAAATAACCAAAAATAACACATGAATATGGAATGTTGTATTAAGACTGAGATCCTTTATCTGCAATCAGTAACACACGGTGATCCACATACACTGTTTTAAAATCACCAAACTAATAATGCACTCACAAAATAAATTGACTTGATTAACTATATACTAAAGTGCATGGCAATTGTGTTGAAGTGCCAGGTTTAACACCCAGAGAAACGTGTGCATTTTCATCCAGTGAGCATCTAACCTTGAATGCCCATTGGGCAATGGCATATGATGGATGTTGGTTGCTTTGTTTGCACTTTGTAGTATTGAGCTTTGTTGAACACACTATTGCATTGTGTGCAGCCATCTGTTGTTGACGACTTAGTGTAAATGGCCATCTTTTTTTGTGTACCAAAACTGTATTGGTTTTCAAAAAGTAAAACATACAACCAGTAACAGTCAAGTCGAATACAGGTGCTTGCATATAGTTTATATAAACGCAGAAGTAACCATTTCAGCTATTATGTCAACTAAGTATAATACTTGGAAATGGTACTACTGAGTGAGTACAAACAAGTCAAAATATATAGCCGAATTTGTATTTGCAAAGAGGTAAAATGAGATCTAACATGAAGGGAATTATCTGTACAACTGCACGGGGTGGTAGACATAACAATGACACGCAAGCATCATACACTAGAGGGAAATTAAACAAAAGAATCCACCAAACAGAAAGGGAAAAGGGAGATGAGATGATGGAGAGATCCTGTGGGGGGAGGAAAGCCATGTGTTCTTTGATGGAGTTAACAAGACATCAAACCACCAGCTCAAGAGATGGTGGCATCAGTAGAGCAAACTCTATAATGTGGTGGAAATGAAGTTGTCAAGTTTCACCAAATTTTCCTTCAGGTTATAGGAACCCCTGAAGATTTGGAGAGGTTTAGGTAACCCATTACCCCAATGTATGAAATGATACATTGTTAGTCTGTTTCCATTGTAGTAGGATGATGTTGAGGGCAATGGTTATTAAATGGTCCATGGATTTAGGTCCATATCTGAAAGAGTGGGTGGAGTAGAATATGGGCTCAGCATTATAGAGGCAGAAAATGATGTTTGTGTTGAAAATTGTGCTGTTGATTGGTTAACCTATCCCAGTATTGGTTCAGTCATTTGTATGTGAGAAGTTAAGTTGAGACCTAAATAACTTTGCAATAAATGAGAAGGGGGAAGCACAAATGATGTTCAATGAATAGTCGTGGGGGTTTTCACTCTGAGTCTTTGTCGGACCAGTGGCCACTTGAGCAAGTAAAAATGCAGTTTGATAATTGGACCAGTTTGGGAGGTTGCAACCTCCCTTCTCATAATCTAACTAAAGTTTTTTTAAGGGTGGTTTTGGGTTTGGTTTTTTTGAGGTTTTTTTTTTTTAACACCAAAGAAATTCCAAGTCGACTTTATCGATGGCAGAGAAGATCAACTGAGAAGTACGACTAGGTAACATGCTTGAAAGAAAATTTACAAGAGGAGTCACCTTCATTTTCAAGGTTTCCAACCTGGCCTGCCATGAGATGTGTTTATGGGACAATGCTGAGAGTAGGTCTTTGACTTTATGAATCACTTTTTGCTCATTATATGTAACCGGCTCCGATATGTCACCAGAAAACCATATGCTTTAACACTTGATAAACTTAGATTTCCATTGGAAGCCCGAATACACGATGGCTGACAATGAATATTCAAGGGTTATACCTTGGTTATATTCGTATTTAAGGAGTATCCTGAGAGGCTGCAGAGAGAATATGTAGTCTATACGGTGTCCGGTATGGCTGGATCTGGGTCCTTCGAAAAAATTAAAATGTCAGCATATGCTGCTGTTTTAAAAACAAGGGCCAGAGTGGACACTATTAGCATTGGGTGAGTTATTTATCATTATTAGTAGAAGGTCCATAGCCAAAAGGAATAATAGCGGGGAAAGTGGACAACACAGTTGGTTTCCCTGTAATGTGAAAAGAGCAGAGGTGACACCATTAATTCTCATTTTCGCTGTGGGAGTAGCATATGAAGCCATGATCATTTTTAAGTGCTCGCCAAGATTGTATCGACAAATCGCTGCCTCCTAATAAGGCCAGATGACTTTATCGAAGGCCTTCTCACCGTCCAGCGCTATGGGAACTGTAGTGGGCGACGAAGGCAGAGAGGCTTTTTCAGTGAGAAGGCTGAACAATTGAATGTTACCGCTAGCTAGTCTGCCCTTAACAAAGCCTGACTTCAAGATATGGATTTGTTTTATTATAAGTGGTTCAAGGCATTCAGCTAGTATAGTCATACATATTTTTGCCTCCATATTTATCAGCGAGATAGGTCTGACATTTTTGGGTTCTGAGTGGTCTTTCACTTCTTTTGTGATGAAAACAATAGCATGGTTGCGGTGCTGGATACCTTACCAGAGGTGGCAAAATGATTGATCAGTGGATCAACATGGTGTTAATATCGTGTGGGCAAATGTTGCATAAAAGTTAATGGGAAGACCATCGGGCCCAGGGGCTTTCCCTCCCGGGATGATTTTAATTGCATTCAGATTTCACTTCTCTCTATAGATTTGTTTACAGAAAGTTTGTCCTTGTCGGAGACAGATTTCATGGGGATGTTTTGCAAGAAGTCTAAGCATGTCTCCTTAGTGACGTTTATATTGAGTTTGTAGAGGGAAGCGTAAAATGTCTTAACCTCCAAGATGTCTACTGTTTTGGATTTAACAGTACCATGATGATCTATAATAGACGTTATTAGTCTATTAATATGTTTGCATTTTAGTTAAGCTGACAGTGACTTTCCTTTGTTCAGGTAGATAACTTTTTGCTCTTCTGAGCTTGGACACCTACATGCGCCCGTCTACTTATAATCGTATTGCATTCATATTTGAGACATTTGAGAGCATTAAGAAGAGCAGAGTCCTTAGAAATTCAGTATAGTACGTCTTTTGCCATGATATCTGTTTATACCTTGTTCAGGGAGGACTTTATATCTGTATTTCTTTTCGCCACACGACTGATACATTGTCCCCTAAAGACGCATTTCAAAGCATCCCAAAGAGTGACCGGTGAAGACACAGAATTCACATTATCTTGAGTAAACAGCACTATCTCCCTGTCTAACTGCTGGACTTCAGTTTCCAAAACTTCAGTAATCATGCAACATGAAAAAAAAAACTGGGTTAAAGGGGAGGGATTTTCAGGGTAATATTGTAGTCGGCATGGTCAGAAACTAGGATAGGTGCAATTGTTAAGGATGTCATGGAGAAGGGCACGTAATCTACCCTTGACAAACTGTTATGGGGCAGTTAAAAAAAAAAAAAAAAAGTAAAATAACTGCCAGTGGGAAGGGGGTCTCCAAATGTCAGCCAGGCATGTGCAGTCCAAAGATTGCACATGCTTTTATGGGCTTTGGGAGTTATTTAAACACACAGTGCCTGTTTAGGATAGAATCCATTGGTGTATTAGTCCCCTCCCAGAATAATGCGAGCAGTATGGTGTAAACTTGCCGATTTGTCAGTCAGATATGTCTAGAACTGTGGCTTGTCGCTGTTGGGAGCGTAGGTGTTTATGACATATAGTTCCATATTGCCATGTTGTAGTTGGGTAGTCCGTCATCTACCATCAATATCTTGCTCCGCAGCAATTGAGAAACCTTAATTTTTAGATTTTAGTGTAATCACTCAATTTGGTTTTTTTCCTCTAATATCACCACTGAGCAGGACAAGTCAGAGATCCAGCCACATTGCATGGATAAAGCTTTTTTTAATAATGATTTTTTGTTTCTTGAAGAAATCTTAGATCACCATCAACACTATTACAATATTCAGCAATCAATTTGCATTTCACCAGGTGGGTGAGTCCCTTGGTGTTAAGGGACACCACTTTTAAGGTAGACATGGGAAAATTCTAAGCAAGAAGCATGCTAAGTGTATTGGTGAGCATAAGAGGATCGGGAATCAAGCTGTATGGAAAAAAAGTGAACAGCAAATCAACTATGTATCATATGGTAGTGTAAGAAAGGGAGAAAAAAATGGTAGGAAGGGGGCAATAACAATACAAAACCATCAAATAAAATGCTCCCAATAAAGGAGAGGGCAATCCCATGAGACTATGTTGAGATACAGGAACTGTGCGGGTTTCAGCGCAATGTGGAACCCTCTGCATCTAGAAAACAGATAAACCATGAAAACACATATAAAGTAAGGATGGAATAGAGATCCATGTACCTAGATTAGATATAATTCTAAACCGCATTACAAAGGCAGCTATAATGCAACTAGTGAGAGAGGAGTCCTAGTTTATCCAGATAAAGCACTCAACTGAGTATGGTACAACTGTTGGTAGTAAATGCAATATAATATCATGAACTGTCAATGTGACCCAAGTACAAAGCTAAAAGATAATATGGAAGTGCAGTCATAAGTAGAACTCGGTGAATACCACTCTATACTTCATAGGAAGACAAATCCTACATTAACAAGAAAGCAGGGAGTTTAGTGAGAGCATTAAACTTCAAAATGCATGCCAAGCAATGCACAGTATAAGGCAACGTCTGAGCAGTCCCAAATGAAACCCAACGGGAGCCTCAAGTCCGTGGAAATTAAGTGCCTTCCGAAGAGGTATTATCTTCGTTAACGTTTCAGATGTGTTCCCTGGGAAAGTCTCAATACCCGAGGGTACAGTGAAGATCGGTGTTTTGCCTTTACGGATAATTTTTAATGTAGATGGGCCAATGAAATAGTGTTAGATTGACTATTTCTATAAGTTTCTTCCTGGCGGCCAGAAAGTTTTTTTCCTTCCTGTAACTGTCTGGCAAAATCCTGTGAGATAGAAATTATTGCTCCTTTAAATGATTTTGACTTAACCGTCCTGAGATGAACAAAGATGATTTTTAAGTGTTGGCGTCGTAAATCCTTAACGAATTTGATATTTAGTGTTGTGGCTATCAATTTTCAAGGAAGTCCATCATCAAAGGTGCCACATCCTCAAGCCTGTCTGGGTGGCCAAAGATTCTGAGATTGCTTCTCCTATTGTAGTCTTCAAAATCAGTGATGTCCCAATAAAGAAAGGCTATTAAGGATTCAGAGTTCAGCAGTTGTTTGGAATGGATTTTTTGGCATTCTTCGATAACACTTATCCTGCTCCCTGCGTTTCAGAGTGACGTTCAGGTCCTTGAGGTACGTTCTGATGCCAGCATCTTCAACTTGCAATGGATCCATATTCGTCTTGGTACTTTAAGCAATGTCATGTGCAGCATTTAGTGTTTTTAAAGATAGCCTCAAGTGTGTTCCGGGTTATCAGCTTTGTCCTTGGCTGGAGAGTAAAGGACCAGTGGTTCTTGCTTGGTTGTCTTTAGGTTCCCTTTACCTTCTTTTTCCTTGTGGTTCTTGGATTCCGCCATGTTATGGATGGAACTAAAGGGAACCCAGTTCAGACCACATCTAATTAGACCTGGCTGACAGGAGATATCAAATGGTGGAGGGTAACACTGCCCCAAAGTATAAGGAAGCTCAATAGAACAGCACGGCTGAGCTAGTCTGACCAGAGTTGGGGAAGGTAGAGTAAGTAAGACCAGATCAGCAGTGGTTGGAGTAGGACTCTGTAGGATATTAAATATGAAGTGTTGACATTAACGTTGTTCACTACACCTCCTTCCTTTGGGCGTTACCAGGTATTGATTAATGGGTTATGCCAGCTCTTCATGAATAATGAAGATGCTCAGGTAGCGCAGAGGTAGGCCAGCTAGAGACCAGTAGGTAGGAGGGCTGCTGGCTGCGAGGTCTGGAAAGAGTGCTTCTGTTGATACTGAGGGCAGGCAGGCAGAATCCAAAGTGATCAGAGCAGTGCACCATGACACTCACTAAAAGGTCGTAAAAGCGGCAGGCTGAGGGAAGGTACCTGACAATGGGGAGAAGTCCAGCACTCCATCGAGAATAAAAACCAAAAGCCTCAGCAGCTTGGTGAAGTGCAGCGGTTGCCGGAGAGGCGATGTGGCAGCCATATATCCAGCAGCTTCGTCGGCAGAGGACGCCAGTAAAACCCCTGGTATCAGGTTCTACAAATTTGCTGTAGAATAGACGTGCGGCGTCCAGCCGCTGCCAAACATTTCCTCATCGTGTGGTTACATTTAGGCTGCGGTAGTGGTTAGGCTCGATTGTGCGCAGTTGGGTTACTGGAGCTCAAGGGAGAGCTGCCATCTTGCATGGTGTCCAAGCACGCCTCCCTAAGTGTCCATTTCTGAATAATATGGCCACAGTATATCATTCAGTAATCCCGATAATAGTAAAAATGTGGGAGGTCACAATTGTAGAGGGTACTCCATTAACTATTGAGAGGGTTGCAGAATTAACATCTAAACTGGCAGATATATTCTACCCAGTTGTATGGCATTGGGCGAAAAGATGGCCAAAACGATCCTGGTTCAATACCAAATGCCGAAAAGCTAAACGGGCTCTGTTGGAAGCCATTAAAGCAAAGGATAAGCATCGAACCAAACTGAACCGGGTGCTGTATAAAGACAGCATCCAGCAAGCGAAAAAGAGCTGGGAATTGGGTAGATGGGAGGCCCTTAAATCTGCCTTATCTAATAAAGACATGAAGGCTTTCTGGGCCATAGTTAGCTCAGGTGATATTGAAGGGAAGCCAGCCATTGAGCCGAATATAGCATCTGAAGTATGGGAGACTCATTTCCAGGCCCTATATACCACCAAGGAAGCTGTGGCCCAAATTGATGAATCTTCCATAATCTTTACTGGGTATGCTCAGGAGGCGGCCCTAGCGATTACCATGTCTGAAGTGCTGAATGCAATCAACAAGCTTTCCCTCAATAAAGCGCCGGGTCTGGATAAACTACCGGGGGACCTCTTTCTGGGGGAACTAAAAATTTGGGACCTTATTTATGGGTCTTATTCAATGCCATTATGAATGGCATGGAACCCCCTGATACCTGGCTTGGGGCAGAAAATGTTCCAGTCCTTAAAAAGGGCTCCCCTCTTCTACCCAACTAATTATAGGCCGATCAGTCTGATCAATGTTACCCAGAAACTCTTTGCACGGATACTTCTTGACCGCCTTCAGGCGTGGATGGAAGAACAAGAGATCCTGACCCCCTATCAAGCTGGATTCAGAAAAAACACCTCAACCGTCGACCAGATATTTAGACTTCAACTTCTTCTCTGGAAAACTGTGATTATAGAGGGTGGCAGCCTCTACCTAATATTTGTGGATCTGAAGTCTGCTTTTGACCTCGTGCCGAGGGACAAACTATGGGGTGAACTTAGAGATCTGGGGATCCCCCTACCTCCTTAGCATTTTGATGAGGCTGCACATAGGTAATTTTGCTCAAGTGAGGTATGGAAAACATGGTAATTAACCCCCCGCTTTCCGGTTAACAAAGGGGTATGGCAGGGGTGTGTTCTCGCTCCTACCTTATTTTGCTTATTCATTAATGCTCTGGTTGACCAACTCAGAAAGGTCAAGGATAATGATGCCCCCAAGCTAGCTTCTGATAAGGTTCCAGCAATGATGTTTGCTGACGACACCCTCTTACTCTCAAAGTCGCCTATGGGAATCCAGAGGATTCTCGATAGCTTTGTTAGCTTCTGCAAAACCAGGGGGTTGGAGATTAATACCCGGAAGACCATATCCTGCCAACAAGTCTCGCTCCAACCCCTGTCTGAACGGCACCATGCTTGAAAGAGTGCCGGTCTTTGACTATTTAGGGGTCACCTTGACAGAAAACATGGAATGGGAGACGCAAATGGCCAAAGCAAGCCTCAAGCTTGCTCAGACCGAAGGAGGAATTGCAAAATTGTATAGAACTTCCATACACAAACCAGCCGGCCCAATAGCTGAAATCTACAAAGTACAAGCAAGGGGTGCCACATTATATGGGGCAGAACTATGGGGGCATTGCTCTGCTAGCAGCCTGATCAAGACAGAGAACAATTTCATGAGGCAGCTGCTAGGTCACCCCCTTAGTACCCCCCTACGCCTTGATCTGGGCATTAGGCCCATTAGGGAAGAGATCGTCCTTAGATCTGTCTGAGCTCAAAGAGCTGTTGAGTCTCCCAGGTATCAGCAAAATACCTTGGCTTGTATACATTAAGTATGTCTGTATCAGGCTGGGCAAAGTAGGCCTATGGAACACTCCTGAAGAATCGTGCCTTTTATTCTCGCGATCAGAATTGGTAAAATCCTTCAGGAGGCATAAATTTGCCGACATCCAGGAAAGCTCGTCTTCCGGCTACTTGACAGCTGAATTCTTAAACAAAGACGAGTACATTATGGAATCTTTCCTGGATGACATCCAACCAACTCTGGCAAGGAAATTGTATGTTCAGTTTAGATTCGGGACTCTACCGCTCCATGCCTTTTCGAATAAATGGTCCAAAACTCAATCTGGAGGATGCCCTGCCTGTAATTATAAGGTAGAGCCAGAGCTACACGTCTTTTTTTCTGCCCTCGTTACAAATTACCCAGACTGCGCTGGCTTATCCAACTATGCAGGAACATAGGCTTTGTACATTGTGTTGAGGCATTTAGAGTTTTAAAGTACGATACTCATGCCTCCATCGTTTTTGCCGTATCTCGTTTTTTAATCTCAATGTGGCGTGCACGTTGGACTTTTTTAAGCTAGTAATTACCGCCCTAGAAATTTAGATCGTTTTGTATTCTTTTTTATCTTCGTATCCACTCCTTTGGTTTTTTAACAGTTTTATTGACCATATCTTCCAATGAAATGTTTTTTAAACCTGTGACTGTACTACACTATATTATACTCCTGGGCTCATGCCCTGGAAGAACCTAAAATGCACTTTATTATCACTAAATGTTGCAAACTGTACAGCTCTTTTTATTGGGACACTTTTTTAGCATACTTTTCTTTTACATGTATCAATTGTATGGTTATGCTGGTTGTCCATTAACACACATGGATAGGGTTATGACTTCTGTGCACAATGGTTATGTCCACATAATTATTTCACAAGGATAAGCCCACCTGCCCATCCAAGCATGTTAGTTGTTTTTTTATTTTTTTAAATGGAATGAATTCCATCTCTCCATAGATGTTTTAGACCAGCTACACTGTGCTGCCTTGGCTGCTTCCCTTTCTGGTTCAGTTTCTTTCATCTCACCCAATATCAGAGCCACTACCTTTCTCCATACTCACTGGATGGCAAGTATTGGTCATTCTCATACCGCATTTTTACTCCACTTAAAGTTAAAGCCGCCTTCCATAATCCAGTTACTTGCCTCTGCCCTCCTTCCACCACCCCCTCCCCCGGTCATGACTGGGCAGTCTTTTGCCTACATCGCACACGTACCTTTCTATGGGCTCCTTGGAACCTTTATTTATATATGCTCATGTCTTTTGCCCCTCTGACCTTCTTTGCAGGTCTTCAACTGAACCATTGGTTTATACTGGATTATATTCCCTTTGCAGATTTATATTTTAGTTCCAGGTTTCCGTGGTATGTTGAGGAACCTGAAATAGTAGAAAGTGCCTGGGAAGAGCTATTTGAATTCTTCTATAAAGGTGTTGAAGTTTTCTGTTGGTCTGTTGTAGAAATTCTGGATGTAAATTTGTGATGTAGAACTGGAGGCATGGCAGGTGAGTAGATACATTATTGAAATGTTAAAGGGGTTTAGAATCATGCAAGCGTCTGAAGGCTTATGGATTAGAACAAGGACTACATGTGTGTCATAGATAAGTGCACATCTGGTGTAGGCAATGTGGTCTTCTGCCAGAGAGTTAAGTGGGCTTTGATTAGCATGAGTTCCAGAGTTTTGGTTGCTGGGATGTTGTGTAGTAAGTGGAATGTCAAGAATGTTGAAGTTAGATGACTTACGGGTTTTGGTTTACAACTACATTTGCTTGAGGATGTGAGAATAGTGGTTGTGCTTTGTCTGCTCATTACCTTGTTTTTCAATAATATAATATGTTCTTGTTAGCCACACAAGCTTTGTGGGCCCTAGTGTGACCAAGGAGGAGTTGCCCTATTTTTTTTATTTTGCTCAAAGATACTAAGTACTACACTGATTTTTATTCTTTGGAGTGTGGGAAAATGATCACTAAGCCCTGATTGAGGGATTTGCTGATGGTTTCGAGAACATAGTTACTGGATCCAGGATCATTTGTACCTCTATATGGGAGCCATTGTCATCTACCTATCTTCTATGCGCTTTTATCCAGAAGAACCCCCTCCACCAGTCAACCCCACACTGTATATTGTGGTATGCACAAAAAAAGAAGGGACTGGGGTGGATCTTACATGGTCACTTATTCTCCCAATCTTCAGATAATTACAATTTTTGTTGTTGACAAAACTGTGCTTAGATCCCTGGGCCTGTCTGCTACATTTCATCCCATAAACACAGAGGACTGCTGTACAATAGTCACTTGTAGTTTCTAAATATGCAGCGTCGACTCTCAGAAACCAAAGCACCACAGTGTATAGCAGCTGGGTAAGGTGATAAGAATATGGCATCTCATTTCTGTTTTGTATTTTTATAAGTAGTTGTTTGATTCTATGGATTTCCACAGATGTCTGATATCGGGCCTTTTCATTAAAGACAGTTTGTGGAAAGAGATACAGGATGCCTAGTGAAGTGGCAGGGAGTTCAGCTCTCAGCAGTTAGGCTGTTACAGTTGTGCCATTCTTTCTGCCTGGTCTACATTTCTTATCTAGGTTGTGTAAACTGGTAGACATTTACACACTGCTAACAATAATTTGTTAGATTTACGGAGGCTGACAATAGTTTGAGTAGGAAACACTCTATAATGCATGCCTTCCCATGCTCCTCCCCAAGTACAGTTTGACTTGTAACTTATTGTTTGAGACGGGTTTGAAATGTGTAGCAGGGAGTAAACAAAGAGTTAATAGCTTGATCAGCTGGTGGAGTAACTATATTCCCCTCTTTTGAACAAATTGTATGACATCCAAGATTCCATCTGTCCTAATCTGTCACCCACCTACTCAAGACAGTGTTGCTGATTCATTGAAAAAGCAAAGGAGAAATTGATCATTTGCCTTCAACAAAACAATTCCTGCTAATTATTTGAGTGAATCAACCATTTGGTGTGACTATCATCTAATCTCCTCAGTCCAGGATAAGTTTTAAACTTGTTCTCCAATTCTCTCACTTTGTTGAGACAAAGAGTTGTCTTTCATTTTCTTGTTTTACGGTCAAAGTCCTGTTTGTTATCCATTTTTTGTCTTCTTCCCCCACAGTGTCTAAATGTTTGTTTTTGATGTTTGTGTTTAAGTATTTGGGAATGTACCAAGTCATCTCCAGCTGCAGACTTCTACAGCATTAGGTAGACACTAATTTGAGCTATTTTACTTCCTCCAGGTGAAAGAGGGAAAGATTTTAGATGATGTTTCCACTGGGGTTTTTCAGTTGGCAACAAAGGTACGAAGAAGGCCTCCCTCTTTCGCAGAGGGGGGTCTGACCCTTAAGCCAGTCTCCATTTTCCAGAGCACACGGTGGTGTTTTATAAATTCACAGAATATTATGCCCATCGATTTCTGATGAGCTTCCTCTATTTGTTTATTCATAGTCTAAAAATTTTAGAGATCATAGTGCTAACATGTTAATAAATGTCACTTTTAGGGATAGTTTAATTGTGTAGTTTAATTGTAGTGAAATTATATAACACATGCTTTGGCAGAGGTACACTATCGGAAATTATGAATTATTGTTTTCCTGGAAGATTTTGCACATTGTAACATTGAAAAACCTTCAGTCTCTAACGACACCCTTGTTTTGACCCATCGATTACTATCGTAGAAAGGAATATCATATTTACCCTCAACTTACTCATATCTACTTCCGACCCCTTGTACACAGTCTCCTCAGTCAAAAGAAGCCTTAGTCAGAGAAAAATCGATCCCCTGTTTGAGAGCCACAAGCACAAGTTACTGCTCCTTTTGAATCATTGTAAATATATTTTAGAAGTTAATATTCATCTGTTTCATGTAGAGCAGAATGGACATTTTTCCTTTCTATGTACCTCTGAGATAGTCATCCTCATGTGTGATCTTTTTGGAAGCTCGTAGATTTCCCACTTGTAAAGGCCAAATGCTTAAATAACATCTATTTTCCTTATTCATAAGCAGGGCAAGTTTTACTCTCTAAAACCTCTGTTCTCTGCACAGACTTTAAGATTGGCAAAGGAGTCATTGCTGTAATACTGTAAAATCTCTACCGTGTGCTCTGCGTGATATGGAAACAGCCTAAGGGAATTTTTTGTATTTTCTTTCCTTGTTAATCTGTGCCTTTTTTCATTCTTTCTCTCCCCACTGCTGCCTATTTGGTATGTGGTAAGTGTGCACCCGGCCAATTTCCTCTTTTGCAATGTTATTGCTTCTGTTTAACAGCTATATAGACAGGAACCTGTCCTAAGTATAGGTTTCTTTAATGTTGGCTCGTCTCATTGCTGTTGAAGTCCCTAGCACAGTCTGTTTCTGGAATAATCATACATTGTTGCCCAAATATACTGAACTGCTAAGCTTTCTATTTTCATCTAATTTAAATGAAGACCTTCTTAAAAGTTAGTTACCACTCCAGAGTGCATAAATTCTTGACTGTGGCATTCTCTGTTTGACTTTCTTTGCATTTTTCTTAGTAAATGTGCAAGTTAATGTTCTAGTTTTGTTCCTGTATCTTTTAAAGCCCCTAGTACAGGAATGACTTCATTCAGGAAGAGACCTTTTTCTTTACATTGCTGAGCACTAGACCTAATTGTACTTTTTCATGTGAAGATATTTGATATTAATATTTGAGCTAAATGTCTTTGTCTGGATTTGAACTATTGACAAAAGGACTGATCATATTTCCCTCATCCGTAATGACAAGAGAAAATGAACCATAATATGCTGCTTCTTCCTTTTATTTAGGTTCAGGGTGTTGGAACCAAAGGATGGCGGGACGTAACTGCTTTCTTTGGAGGAAAAGCAGAGGATTCCCCCGAAAGGTATGTCCCAAACATTTTTATAGAACTGTTTCCATGTGCTAATAAAATAGGGCTCAGTACTATTTGCCACAGGAACCACTAGCTCCTAAGTAGGCCTAGGCAGAGCTCGCAAAGTTATCGAAAAGCTCCTCCTAATTCCGCTGAGTTAAGTGAGCGGGCGGAGTAGGCAACCTTCACTATGCCCCATGGCTGTAAGTATTTGTTTTCCTGCTTTTTTTTGTAGGTTTATAATGTCTTCATTGAATTTTTAAATTTTAATTATACAAAGAAAAAAAGACGCCAAAATCTTGCACCATTGGTGCGCACAAAAGGCACAGAGCCGCTATTGGATTAACAAACCAACATGTCCCCCCGCATCCCCCTTAGAAACTAAACCCCTCTCCCTCGCCCGCCCCCAACCCTCCCTCCCCCCACTCCCTGCCCCACCTCCCGATAATATTTGTCTATATACTCTATTTGGGTTCCGCCAGTGACTGTTCTGTAAGCTGCAAAATTCTAAAATACTTGGGACATGTGAGTTCTTTAAATTCGGATGAAAGCATCGTTATAAAT
Organism: Calotriton arnoldi; assembly: GCA_963921515.1. Lineage (NCBI taxonomy): Eukaryota > Metazoa > Chordata > Amphibia > Caudata > Salamandridae > Calotriton > Calotriton arnoldi. The sequence goes on from CAWUFW010002974.1 coordinate 397,436, forward strand.
GGTTTCCACAGATAAGGGAATGATGCCACTTGGTTTGCAAGGGAGAGAGAGATGCGTTCATTGCCTAAGATGTACCATATGCGGTGCAGCCAGCCAGTGTAAGTGGGAAGACGGTTTGTGCCCCACAGCGCCTGGATATTTTGAAGGGCTGCCGCAAGGGCCAGACCGATCTGACGGCCTTTGCGGGATTTGAGAGGGAACTTGAGAGCATTAGGCAGGCCCAAGAGGATATAGGCCGGAAAACGGGGAAGCTGTATGTCAAAGCAAATATCGATCTCGTCGAGGACTTGTTCCCAATAAGCAGCCAAATTCGGGCATTCCCATAGTATGTGCGCTAGTGTACCTTGAGCCCCGCATCCCCGCCAACAATGGGTGTCTCTTGTAGGGTTCCCCCTGTGAAGCCTGGGAGGCGTGAGATACCTATAAGTGGCTATCTTGGTGGCTGTCTCTATGCCTGCTACATTCCTAGTTGTGTGCCTGGCTCTGTAATAAAGATCTTCCCACTCGCGCATTGATAATTCCCGGCCTAACTCAAGTTCCCATCTCAGCTGGCTGGGGGATTTGGTGTTTGGAGGGGGAGGGGGGGGATTTCAGTTGATTATATAGTTCCGAGACAAGGCGTCTTTCTGATGATTTGGCTGAAAGCCATCTCTCGAATGGCGTCAAGTGGCGCTGTGCCAGTGGGCGGGTATTTGGGTGCATCACCCAGTGTCTGATTTGCTGGTATCTATATCGCTCACTTTCGGGGAGGCCCTGTTGCTGGAGAAGGTCCTAAAATGTCAGGGGCCCATTCTCGTAGAAAAAGTGTCTGATAGATCTACAACCCTCCCGGGTCCACAATGAAAAGTCTTCGTCTCCATACCAGGGGAGAAGTCTGGGTTTGCGACTATGGGTGTCATAGGAGATGGAAACGTCGCCAATGCCCTTCTTTCAGTTACTTTATCCCAGGCCGCAAGGGGAGCACGTGTAACCAGCGAGAGACAAAGATTTTGGGGGCGAGCTTGTTTAGGGAGAAAGGGAATCCTCCACAGGGGCCCCCGGCCAGAGCCCTGTCCATAAATAGCCAATTCTTTTCACATTTAGAGCGGGACTACTCGACAAATGATCTTATTTGAGCTGCACAATAATAATTCTGGAGGTTTGGAATCCCCACTCCTCCCTCCCGGGGGGCCTGTAGCTTAGTTCTCGGCGTAGTCGGGGTTTCTTATCAGCCCAGATAAAGCGCTCTACCTCTTGTTGCAGGGAGTGTATGGTACCTGGAGGAGGTTCCAGTGGTAATGTCTGAAAAAGGAACAGAAGTTTCGGTAGTATTGTCATTTTTACTGCCGCTATTCAGCCTAACCAGGATAATTTGTATGATTTCCATTGGCTGAGGTGTGACCCTATCTGCCGCAAAAGGGCAATGTAGTTCAGCGATAGTGTGCTGTAGAGAGGCGGCAAATTGTATTCCCAATTACAGGATCGCAACCGGTGCCCACTGGATGGAGTGTGTCTCACGTAGGTCCGCTTGCGTGGAATCTTTAAATGAGAGGCTTAGAGCCTGAGATTTCTGCATGTTTATTTTAAAGCCTGCGGCTTGGGAGAATTCCTCCTACTCAGCCAGAAATGCTGGGAGAGAGGTTTGAGGAGCCTCCAGAGATGCAATCACATCATCTGCATACAGGTTTATCCCCTCCGAAGCTCACCCCTGCATTTTGTGGATGATCGCGCATTCTTTTAGCCATTGGCTCCATGCATAGGGCAAAAAGCAGGGGAGAGAGCGGACACCCCTGTCGTGTTCCTCTTTGTATCGGAAAGGGAGAGGACGTATAGCCATTTACTCTCACTGAAGCTACAGGGTTGGTATAGCCACTAAAAACCCAATTAATAAATTTGTCAGGGAGTCCAAAGTGACCCAGGGTTTCTTTTAAAAAGCCCCAGTGTACGCTGTCGAACGCTTTCTCTGCGTCGACGGATAAAAGCATACGTTCGGTGTCGAACCTCTGCGCTTTGTCTACAATGTGGAGTAATCTTTTAGTATTATCTGCGCGTTGGCGGCCTGGGATGACTCCTGCCTGATCGGGGTCAATCAGACCAGGAAGAAGAGGGGACAGCCGTTTTGCCAGGATTCCAGTGAATAATTTAAGATCCACATTAAGTAAAGAGATCGGCCTGTAAGAGGCGCAGTGTCTCTTGTCTTTACCAGGCTTGGGAATTACAACCACTGAGGCCGCTAGCATAGATTGGGGGATCTGTGAGGAGGACCCAATTGTGTTATATACTCTGGTTAGTACTGGCGACAGGACATGACAAAGTTCTGTAAAAAAGGTCTGTGAACCCATCTGGTCCTGGTGATTTTAATAACTTCTGTTTAGAAATGGCTGCGATGACTTCTGTTGTCTGAATGGGAGATTCGAGGGTCTCTGCCTGGTCGGGCGTCAGCCTGGCCGTTGCCGCCCCTTGCATGTACCGGGATGGTGCGTCAGCGGGAAGTCCCTGCTCCTCATAAAGCCCTGCATAGTATTGGCGGAATGTCTCAGCAATCTGATGATCCGACTCCCAAAGCTCCCCCGTCGTTGAGTACACAGAAGCAATTCCACCTGCCTGCCTCTGCATTCTCAGTCTATTAGCCAACAGCCTCCCACTCCTATCACCTCCCGCATAGAAAGTGTGGCGCAGCGTGTTCCGCTCTATCTATGTCTAGCGCTGCTAATTGGGTGCGTGCAGCCTCCAGCTGCCTCCAGACCACCAGGGCCCCAGTTCGCTGATGAATGCGCTCTAGTTCTTGCACTTGCGCTGTCAGGAGGCTCCTCTTCTCCCTCCGCGTTTTATTGTCAAGGGCTGTGTAGTTCCCTAAACTTTTTGCTTTCCCCCTAGACCGTTTTCCTGACATAGAGTTGCCAATTTAGATGCTTTGGGTACTTTGCCACTGCTGATCAGTGTCAAAGTACAAGGGTTCCCTGTGTAATGGTAATTGGTTGGCCATGATTGGTATGTTTGCCTTACTAGTAAAGTCCCTAGTGATGTGCACTGTGTGTGCCAGGGCTAGTAATGCAAAGGTGCGCGGAGAAGGGAACGCAGGCCTGCAGTGTAGGGCCTGCGCGCCGTTTGCTAAGTTAGCATGTTGTCCTGACAAGTGCAACCACTTGTCGGGCCTTAATTTCCCTTTTGTGTACACAGTGGGCACCCCTGTGGTAGGTCCCGGGTAACCCCTGGGCAGGGTGCAGTGTCAGTAAAAGGCAGGACATATACTGAGGTGTGTTATGTCCTGACAGTGAAAAACCCTTCATTTCGTTTTTCACTGGTGAAAGGCCATCCTGCCCATAGGACAGAATGGGGGCGGCTGGGTATTGTTTGTTAGCCTAGTTTCCCATAAGTTTAAAATGGAGAGGTGAAGTTTAGTATGTATGAACTCAGTGTCATAACACATCTTTCTATGAAAGTGGTTTTGTCACTGTGTGTTCAGAAACCACTCTTTTAGAAAGTGGCTGAGTTTTGTGCTTTAAGCATTTCTGTGTGTCTCTGCTGAATGTGGATTGACTGTCTGGATCTGAGAGGGGAGAGGAGCTGGGGGAGGTCTTGACCCAGGGAGGGGTTGAGATTGCACCAGGCTGACCTGCATCTGGAGAGTAGGCGGAGAAGCCCCGGGAGGTGAAGAGGCCTGGGTTGCGGCTATAAAACAATTGACCCATCTCCTGCTGAGTGATTAAGGATCCAGACCCCCAGTATCCAAGGGAGAAAGGTGACACTGGGAGGGAGACACCCAGAACTGATTTAGGCAGGGGTCAGGGACCCCTGAGCACAACGAACTTCAAAGACATTTAGTGGTATAACTATGAGAGCTGAGACCCCTGAACGTTGGAATAGAAATGGATTGAGACTGAAAAGGCTTGGACCCATTTCGTGGTCAAGAGGAACCTCTGCTAAGGAAGGAACAACTGAAGAGACTGCTGGGAAGGACCGACCCTTGCTTCGTGATCTGGGGCTGGTCTGCAGTTTGCTGTTTTAACCAAGGAAGAGGCTGTTGGGACTGTGCTTTGTGCGCTGGGCCCACCTGCTTGAAGAAGACTGTGCTTTGTGCTGTCTTGTTACCCCAAGGGCCCGAGGTGAGCTGGCTCCCTGTTTGGAAACACAGGAACATAAAAGTTTCCGGAGAAGTTTCAAGCGACGCGGTGGGCGCGTGTTGTGGCAGCTTGAGACCCTCGGAAGGTGTGCCCTGTGATCTTGGACACACGGAGGAGAAGTGAGACTCAGATGCGCTGGGTGCGTGTCGTAGTGCACAGGAGGCGTTGATGAAGAGCGCCTGGTCAACGTGTGCACCGAAGGTGAAGTGAGTCTCGGACGCGCTGGGTGCGTGTCGTGGTGTACCGCACGCGTTGGTGAAGAGCGCCTGGTCAGCGTGTGCATCGGAGGCGACGTGAGACTCGGACGAGCAGGGTGCGTGTCGTGGTGCACCGCAGGCGCTGGTGAACAGCGCCTGGTCAGCGGGTGCATCGGTGGTGAAGGGAGTCTCGGACGCGCAGGGTGCGTGTCGTGGTGCACAGGAGGCGTTGGTGAGGAGCGCCTGGTCAACGTGTGCATCGGAAGTGGAGTGAGTCTCAGACGCGCAGGGTGCGTGTCGGGGTGCACCGGAGGCGCTGGTGAAGAGCGCCTGGTCATCGAGTGCACCGGAGGAGAAGTGAGGCTTGGACACGGTGAGCGTGTCGGGGTGCGGCCGAAGGCGTTGGTGAAGAGCGCCTGGATATCGGGGCACCGGAGTTGGAGTAAGTCTCAGTGAAGCAGTGTGCGTACTTTGGTGCAACCTGGGACTGTGGAGGTGATCGGCTGATCATCGTGTGCACCGGAAGAAAGTGAGTCTCTGCAGCGCGGTGTGCGTGTCTTGGTGCCAAGTGAGACGGCAGGAAGGAGTGCCTGGTGAACGTGCACTCGGAGTCGACATGAAGTCCCATCAGCGTTGTGTGTGTGGCTTCGTGCCAGAGGAGACCCGGAGGGTGCTGTGGTGAACGTGCACCCGGAGTAACGTAATCTCAGAGGTGTGGGGTACGTGTGCCCTGCGGCCGCCTGAGACCTTCCTAACAGTCGCGGCCCGGACCGGCAGCCCCGGAGGAGCTGAGCTGCCAGGCCGAGCCGCTGAGGCCCATTGAGAAAGTTCTGCACGGAAGGCCCAGTTCGCTGAAGGAGGAGAGGAGAGTGGGGTCGCACCCCCAGGTAAAGTGGATCACTGCCTGGGCGGGGTGCGGGCTCGGAGGGACACTCTCTCGACCTCTGTCCTTCTGGCGACGTGAGCCTTTGCTTCGGCTCAGATTGGGGCCCGTACTGACCAAAGGAGTGGCAGTACTGGGGCCAGAGTGAGAAGCTGTACTTTGTCATTGTTGATACGTGTGGGGGGGGCAACTGTTATCGAAGAGGCTGACTGTCGTAAAACACATTGCCAATATTGCTGCTAACGAACTGCCGGACTGTCTTATGAAAGCCTGACGTTATTTCTGCATAACGAAGTACACGATTGTAGCGCTACGCATTGCATTATTTCTCCATTGCAAAGTACAGGATTGTAGCGGTGCGCATTGCATTATTTCTTCATTGCAAAGTACGTGATTGGGGTGGGACGCATTGCATTATTCCTTCATTGCGCAGTACATGATTGTAGCGGTACGAATTGCATTATTTCTCCCATTGCAAGGTACCGGGGTGTATCGTTACGCATTGTATTTTTTCTCCTTTGCCCAGCACAGGGTTGTATCGTTAGGCAGCGCACTATTGTTTGTCCATTGCAACGTGTGTGATTCTAGCATTGCGACCAGCATAGCATTTTGAAAGTGGTGGTTGGGATTTGAACCTACCAGCCAGCCGGAACGAATATTACCCTTTATTATATGTTGGCTTTTGTATTGTGTGGTCTGATCGTATATCTTTTTATATAAAGTTTATACTCGTTTTTATCAAACTCGTGTGGAGTCCATTTGTGGTGTCACCAGTGGGTTGCTGTGGGCGTGGTTGCACATACTGTACACTTGTGCCTTGGAGATAGGCCTGGCTGCTCGTGCCAAGCTACTAAGGGGGTGAGCAGGGCTATCTCAAACGGTGTCCTTACTTGGCCTAACGTTGAGTGAGGAGTCCCGGGTCTCGCATTTGATTACAGTGGTGCGGGACTGGGACTCCGGCTTCCAACAGGCTGCAATTGCTATAAATTCCCCCCCTTACTACTGCCTTCAGGGCATCCCATAGGGTTGCTGTTGAGATCTCGGGTGCGTCATTAGTCTTCAGATAATCCTGTATAGTTTTAGAGATTCTTTCTACCTCCTCAGGACGATACAATAGTGTATCTCGCATGTGCGAGGCGCGGGGCTGTTGGTCGGCAGGGAGAGGTCGGCCATCACCTCTGCTTTTTCTTTAGTGTTACATTGCTCCGGTGTAATGTATGGTTGCTCTAGTTCATATTTTATTCTGTTTTGTTATTTAGTATTTTTATGCCATCCTAGTGCCTTGGTTTTTATCAAAGGTCTTCGAGGCGCTCAGGTGATGCAAGTCTGTGGCAGTATTGCCTCGCTCAGCTGCGTTAACGTCAGTAGCTGCGGGCACAGAATAGGCTCTTCTTGAAGAGATGCTTGTGCAGCATGCACCTCCTCGTCATATAGTGAAACCACTGCACTCACAGTGATGTGGTCACAACCAGCTGTAGGCTTCTGCCGAAGGCCCGGGTGGAAGCGAGTCTGAGTGCCCAGGTTCTGTGCCGCCTCTCAGCCCCACCACTGAGCCACAGGGACTTTTGGGGCTTTCTAGGGTCAGTTGCTGAAGCAAGAACTACGCTCTGTTCTTACAGCACCCTGAACAGCAAGGACCTCTTTCCTTCCAGAGAGATATGATGTTACCTGGAATCCTGGCAAGAAGGGTAACTTTTTTTTATTTTTTAAATGCACGAGGGAATTAAGTGTTTTGCATAATCACAGGATGTGGACCAATGCCGTGTCCCAAACCTGGTTCCTCAGCTCCAAAGTCCACAATTAAGGAAGAATGTGTGACTGTGGAGAGCAGAAACTGTCTGTGGCATAGAAATGGCAAAGCGATATGTGCTAGTGGAATTAAACGCTTTACTTATGGTACACATTCCCATGGAGTAGCAGCTCTTTTTTTCTGCTTGCATGCTAGAGAGGCTGCTTCGGTGTTGAGCTTGGCATCTGTGTCTGCTTGGTTCCTAACGCATCAGAACAGTGCTCCAGGCCAATATATTATTTCACAGCCATCTGGTTAATTTGTGTTTGTAATCACCCATGATGTTATACTCTTATTTGCACAGCAATTCCTTCTTACATAGGAGAGCTTACTTACATAGGAGAGCTTAATCTGTTAGCAGCAGAGCAGACGGCAGACCCATGTTACTGAGACGCGTACAGTTTCTTAAAAGTGCGGATCTGCCAACCAACTGCTCCTGTGCTTCTCTGATGTACATTGAAAAGATTATATATTTTAAGATGAGAACAGTAATGTTTTACTGTTCTTGTTTTGATGAATGGCATTGCAATGGTACAAGGAAGCTCATACTACACCGTGCACCTGGGGCAGCCGGTACATTTTAGCAAACACTGCATCGCATTATTATTGCTTTAGTAGTCTCCGGCAAAACGAACAGGGGCTACAAAGCTCTCTCCGCCAAGCACGTCACTTTCGACCCACCAGGATGTGCGGAAGTAATGTGACGACCTCAAATGCTAACTTCTAAAACTAATTTATTGTTCTTCTTGCCGTCATTTGAATACTATTCCCTTTTTGTACAGGAATATGTTCACTGCGCATTAGGCAATGCACTTGTTTTCCATTTGTTGTCATAAATTTTAATGAAAGAATCATTCATGATACCTTAGCCTACATGCCAGAACCATTCCACTTGACCAGAGGTTTCCGAACACGGATGGGACTCCCTTCAGAAACCTCACAGGACATCAATCGAGTGACTGTCTTTTACTTCGGGAGTACTGACTGGCAGTAAAAGTTAGTGGCGATCATGTGATGGACTTTGTGTCTTTTTACTTCCCAGAAAACCCAACAGACTACAAGCATAATTTACTCGCCACAAAAGGGACAAGACTTCTGTATGGGCACCATTGAGTTTGCTCCGGAAGAGATCGCTCTTTTCCAGGAACCCGTGGTCAAGCATCAAGAGAGCCGGTGTTCCAGGGGTGGTGGTTGTATGTGCTGAGTTCTCTAGACTACTGTTGGGAACGCCCGGTGCAGAAGGGTGGGTGTGTGGACACCCTAAACCGCAACTACCCAGCTTCCGGCATGTAGGAGAAAGCTCGGTGAGAACAGCACATCAGGGACCGACATTGACCTGTGGATACTGGTGGGCGGAAACTCCGCTACGTGGCAGAGGTTTTGCCAAACTCTGCGCTCAAAGTGGCACGCGGAGTGGGCAGAACTCCGCGAGCGGAGTTCACCGCCCACCCCTACTCCCAAGACAAATATTCGAATCTCTAAGCCATATTTTAAGGTGTCATTATTACACTTATAAAAGTAAAATCATTATAAATTTAGTAAATTATACATATGTGTGTGTATATACCTATATTATTTAAAGTGGGTAACAGTGCAAAATGGTTCAATATTGCTATTAACGTGTTCTGGTGAAATCATAAGTCAAAAGGATAAAGGAATTTTTGGCACAGAGTCTAAACCCCAAATACCAAAAAAAAAGACATTTGTGCCAAATGTTACTGCTCCCGATCTGCACCCACAAGGCCATATCTGCATTCTCAGCTTCTCGTCCTCTCAGCTTGCATCCTCTCACTCCTCCACTCATACTTTCTCTAATTTTTCATCCCATCATCCCTCACTGTTTTAAAACCCATTCAGGAGTTGCCATTTACAGCAGATTAAATGAATAGAAAACCTGTCCTTCCTTGACATTGTATAATACAATTGTTTCCATTTTTGGTTGCCTTTACGTTTGTTTCATAAAAATAGTGCTTTGTACTGACCCTTTGACTGTTTCAGAACACCACGAAAGGTGTTTGTTACACACTTTCCCATCCAAATATTTTTTTTTAATGTAAATACAAGATTTCAGAACCAGAGTGACCTGTAAAGAATTTTTAAGCCGATGCCCATGAGGTACCAATGAAGCTCGGCACAATTACGTGTTGGGCTCTGCGTGACAAGTCACTTATTGGCTGCAACCTACCTATCTTGAAAGCTGCTTCTGCAAGATTACTTTTTCTGTAATCTATTTCACTCAAGAACTGTCTTCCATGAGACAACCGGCTCAACCAATTCACACACTGCAGCAGTTTTTCTGCACATTCTGTGGAAGAGGTGGACACAGAAGCTAACATCAAAAGCAGCAGCCATTGTCCTCAACAGCTTCCACCGGTTCTGCAGTCGCCAAATGGCTTTAGTTAGTCTTTATTTTTCTTTGACCTTTAATCTCTTGTCAGGGAGTGGATCATTTCTTTTCTGGACCATTGGACGATCCTTACCAAATATCCATGAATGACGCAGTTGATTTTTGAGGAGTATGCTCTCCTCTTTTTGTCCACCTTTTTGGCACATCCTCCCTCAAATCAGACTTTTTTGTAAGACAGCACCTTTATCTTCGAGGCAGATGCTCCTCACTATTTCTGAAGGCTGTTGTGGGAAAGGTGAACTTGGTTCTTGTCCTCCTACGTTTTGGCCCTTCAATGGGATAGGGGCTTCGGGCAACCTTTTCTTCAGGCAAGACAAGTACCGTGGGCAATACTGGATGGCGTTACTGGATCTACAGAATTCTTACTTTTGCATCGGAGTCCAACCTTCTCACAAAGATTCTTTGCCTTGTGCTTATATCTGTACACAATAATATTCAAAGCTGCCTTTTGACCTCCCCATCGGACTGTAGGTTTTTCAACAACATGGGGTGGCTACTTTCTTCAGGTCGTCAGGCATATACTTATTAGACAGCCTGGTGATGGCTGCCTCACCCTAGCTAGTCTACACCACTTGCTTCGCACTCTAAAACTCAATTTTTTTTAATTGCTCTTTATTGAAAGCGTACATAAATGCATGCATTTCGGAACATGTTATGCAATCTCCTACCCTGCCCATAAAGGATAGGGGGGAAGTGATGCACATTATTACAAGACAGTTACACTGAAAATAAGACCGTAGTTGAGGTACTGACATTCTAAACTCAGGCGTGCGCTTTGGTGTGTGAGGGTGTCTGCTGTAAAAACAACAACAAAAAGTGACAGAAGGAATGCTGGAATTAATCTCAGTCATTGCCAATCGCTATGGACCGCATTCCAGATCAGCAGTTCGGGCTAGACTGTTCGCACTGTAGTAGGATTAAGACTACTTGCTTATTACTGGGTCGAAACTGATGTGGCATAGTGTATGTTAGAAATGGGATCTCTAGTTGGCAGTGGTATGCACCCTGACCAAATAGGCACCCTCACTCTAAGGGGATTACGCAACTAAGATAACCCCTGCTCACCACCTTGGTAGCTTGGCACGAGCAGTCCGGCTTATCTCAGAGGCAATGTGTAAAGCATTTGTACATACTCGTACAGTAAAACCGTGAAAACACTATAAAAGGACACCAAACCAGTTTAGATAAATAATCTTTATTTATCTGAATAAAAGGAGAAAACGACACAAATCCCACGTACACAAGTAAAACACTTTTCAAAGGTTAGACCAGTTCAGTCCATAGAAATCTATGGATGCGTCACTTTTAGCACAAAGTACCTTGGATGCGTCAAAACCAAAGACAAAAACAGGCACAGGGGGGGGTGAATTGAGGAGCCAGAAAAGGAAAGCGATGCGTCTGTTCCTTACTCCCAGGGGAGGTGATGCGTCAGTTCTTTGCTGCCAGGGGAGGTGATGCGTTGGTTCCTTACTGCAGCGCAGGGGGGGTGATGCGTTGGTTCCTTACTGTCAGGGGAGGTGATGCGTCGATCTCCTGAAACTTGGACTCTGTTCCTTAGTGATGAGCAAAATCGATGAGGAGACCTCGTCGAGGTAGGATGCGTCGAAAATCCAGACGCGCTGTCGATGCAGTGGCTTTGAAGCAGGCGCTGCGCCGATTTCACTTGCGCGCAGCATGTGATGCGTCGATTTTAGAGGCGCAAACAGAGACTGCGTTGGAGTCGGAGCAGGTGCCACTGACTTCGGTGACACGGGACTTGGGCTGCGGTGACTTTTTCAGCCGCACAGCAGTCACTGCGTCGATTCTTAGGCCGAACGGCGGTGTTGCATCGGAAAAACTTCTGCCGAGAGTCGATACATGGATTTTCTTCTTAGATCACCGGATTCTACTTACAAGGGATATCAAACAGGTACAGGTTTGCTAGGTTTCCCTAGGTGCCGGCTGAGCTAAGGCCCAAAATCCACAACTAGGCACTTGACAAAAAGAAGGGTCAGTTTTCTGTGGAAAAAACATGATGGGTCCACGTTGGGTATTGGGCCGTTTCCTGTCTCGGGCACTCGGCCTACCCACCCAAGTGGGGTACTATTTTTATCTGGAGACCTAGGGGAACACCGAATAATAGAACAAGTGTTATTACCAGTTGTCATTCTATGCATTTCTACCTTCCAAATGTGAGAGTGGGTAAAAAAAGAAGACATTTAAAAAAATGCCCTCTAATTCACATGCTAGTATGGCTACCCACAAATTCAGAGATGTGCAAATAACCATTGCTTCTAAACTCTATATCTTGTTCCCATTTCAGAAATTCATAGTTTTCCTTGGTGCCTATTTTTCACTCTTTATATTTTTACCAAATAAATTGCTGTATAACCGGTACACAATGAAAAACCATTGCAAGGTGTATGGCTCTGGGTACCGCTGGTTCTTGGTAAACCTACAAGCCCTATATATCCCTGCAACCAGAAGGGTCTCGCAGACGTAACGGTATATTGCTTTAAAAAAGGTGTAAATGTAGGCACAAATAACTGTTTTTTTTCAACTCAATTTCAATATTTTTTTATTTCAACTGTTAGTTTCTATAGAAAAACCTTGAAGGATCTACACAAATGACCCCTTGCTGAATTCAGAATTTTATCTACTTTTCAGAAATGTATAACTTTCCTGGCAGCAAAAGGGTTAAGCTTGCATCATTGGCTGTTAAAAGGACCCATTGGCCAATATGCAACTATACGCACATTTATTGCGAGACTGAAATCTGTTTTTATACTCTAGTCTGTTAACACTATTACAAGTACTATGACAAACTTACGGGTGATAATGCCTCTGAGGAAATTCTTATACCAGGTTTGTCGCATCTTACAGCAATGTGATACTTTTCAGTGGATAAAATTTGTTTAACTCCTTTTTTGCACTTTTGTACATTCTCTCTAGTAAATCTGGTATATCAATGTTACTGATCAAACTCTTTCTCCATCTCACTAGGCCCCCAATGACCGATGGATACCAAAACAGTGGTGAGGATGGGTACCAGAACAGCACGTCTGGCAAAACATTTTGGGAAACCTTTGGTAGCCCCGATGCAGCCAAGGCCCACCAGTCGCCAAGCAGTGATAGTTGGACTTACGCTGACAATTCAACTGAGAAGAAGAGCTCTGACAGCTGGGACATCTGGGGCCCTGAGCCGCCCTCCAATAATCAGAATAGCAATAGTGACAGTTGGGACAACTGGGAGAGTAACTGGGAGAGTGCAGGCACTGATGCCAAGAACAAAAAAAATTCTCCTGATAAGCCTGCAAAAGCACCAGTGGCTGATGATGGGTGGGAAAATTCAAACTGGTAGCACAACCACTGCTGAGGAGCAGATGGTCTGCACTGGCCTATCTGAGCTGGGTCAGACCATGTACTCTGCTCTTGAAGTGTTCTTCTGCCTGATCCCACCTCTTGTTCTGTTTTCCAAGCTGCTACCCTTGTGGGTTTGCTTTACATTTGTCATTGCTTGCCCATGGAGCTTCCCACTCCAAAGGAAATGTTTGATGTTGTGTCTCTGTTGTGGCACTGCCATAACTAGAGAAGACCAGCTGCTCTCCCTATGTTTCTTTTTTTGTATTCTTCTGTAGGTGATCTATATATATATTTTTGTTTTAGTCATTCTCTCCTCATGATTGAAAAAAATATTTTTAATGCAATTTAGGATGGAGGGTCTATTAAATTCTGGAGTTTGTTGGTTCCACGTGTTGAAAGAGGCCATTTCCCCATCCTGCCTATGCTGTAGGAGCCCAGAGTTATCTTATTCATTTAAAAAAGACTGTGTCTACGACACTGATAATGTAATTTGTATCCAACACCTTTGTGCCCCAATATGTCTTGGGTTACTAGTCGAAAGCCATAATTGATTGCCAGCGGACAACAATGTATGAATGAGGAGACCCTTGCCTCCGCTTTGTAAGTTTTCGCTATGCTAACTCTAATCTGTTATTCATTTACACTACTTGCTTTTAATATTTTAAAGGGAAATTCATCTCAAGTGTCCCTTTTCAGTATTTATCAAATGTATACCGGTATTTAAAAAAATCATGATGTTTATGTATCTCTACAGTGTTGAGAATATTCTTGTAAAACCCTAAAACTTAGGCTTGTCTCAGATTTCCCACAGGCATTGTAGATCTCGTGAATCATTGAGCCTACATTAATAATCTGTGCAGTATTTTTTCATGTTCTCTACCTTTTGTGCAGAGTGAATTGAAGTGACTTTACTGAATGAATCCCTTTCTCAAACTCTTATTGGAAGATGCTTTCCATCTACTAAAACAATCTATATATTTGAAGCAGTACAAGTGAGCCATAGCTTCATCTGTCCTTGATCCTTTCATACCTTTTCTAAATTATTTGTGCTCCTTGTACCAGGTTCAGATGGCAGTTTTTCTTTTTTTGTTTAATGCTCCTTTTTTCAAAGCACAATTCAATCATTTGCTTTCCAGAGTCTCCTCCATGCAAGCAAAATGTTAAATTGCGCATAATTGTTCACGGTAAAAGTGGTGAATCCTGTCTGGGTTACCTCTCCACCACTGGTAACTGTTTCTTTTGTCTGTTGTCTGAAAAGACCATGATTTGGAGTATTGTGTGCTCTGCCTGAAGGTCGATTGGGGATGCCTGGAGTAAAGACTAGAGAGAAAGGGTTACAGGATGTGTTGAGGAAGTATACAAAAAAGATAGAAGGAGCAAGTAAGCCATTCGGAACTGCAGTGGACACTGACTTCTCAACAGTCTAACTCCAAGCTATGGCAACTATGTACCACCGAAGTCTGGCTGCGTGTAGTGGGATTCAGGCTCACCTGCAGATCCATAGGCACTGGCTTTTTTGTCATCTATACAGAGGAAGGCGAGGAATGACCATGATGGGTCACTGCTCCATCCCCAAATATTTCCCTGTGTATTGGAGAGGGTTGTTTTGAGAAAATCCACCTTAGCTGTGGCATGTTCCCTCACTGAGTATAATGGTGTCCAGACCTGAAGGATTCGCACCATGATTGACATTGTCAAAGTCTTGAATATTTGTTGAGTAGGGTTCAGATTTGATTTCTGTGGAACAGAAATGTGTGCCCATGAATAAAGATTGTGATATCTGCAGATATCAGCAGCTAGCCTGCCTAGGGGTCCCGTCAGACTTCCACTAACTCATCCGTGTTTCTAGGAGATCTGGTGTTAGCGTACATATTGTGTACATAAAGTTGTCATTTGTCATTCCTCCGTGAGGGCAGGTGCATTTCTCAAAAACACAAGTGAAGGTCTCTTACAGTCAGTGGTAGTTGCTGGAAAAGGTAGACCATAAACAAGCTCTTAATTTTCACATTACCAAAATGGTTGTGAGCAGTGTATTCAAGTGTTTGTTACACGAGCAGGCCATGTTGACGTTTTTGCACAGAGTTCGTGTGCATGCGATTTGTCAATGGAGTTTACTCATTTTCTAGGAAAACATAACTACATGGAAAATGTAAAGAGGGAGTTTTATTGTCTGGGTTGCACTTTGATAAGAAGTGCTGATTGTATGCTTTGAGCTAGAAGGATGCTTATTTCTGCATTTTCACAAAATCTAGACACAGTAGGTTGCTCAATCCTTGCATTCCAATTTTGGTATTCTTCTTTTCCCAGTTTAGCTGCATAAGTGTTGATAAAGGGTAGTGCAGTAATAACGGTGCATCTTGGAGCAATGGGTGTACAACTTTTGTACGTCTAGATCAGTTGATCATAAAGGTTCAAGAATCCTGTTCATGTAGTTCGTTTTTGGAATTTGTCTACCTAGTGATGATGTCTCAGAGCAAATTTGAATGAACCTTAATAGAATCTCTTGTAGATTTTACTTTCCATATGAACTGCTTCCTCCATCGGCATCAAATTGAACATTATCACTCTGTAATAGCACTGCTTGCACGTACCATCTCGAATAAAGGAATGATGGCATTGTACGTCTTGTTGGTGCATTTTGCAACATTATTCAGCATTAGCTTAGTGATATCTCGGAGAATGGTGTTTCAGAAAGAGACTTCTCTAAACATACAACTATGGCTGTATCCTCTTTGTTGCAAAAAAATATTAGGCAAAAATCTGTCATCCATGGTTGGAAGATAAAACTTAGACCCATTGACTAAAGGGATGTTATGAACATGGGTGAAGGGAATCTCTGTTGTAACAAAACATGAAAGTAATTATCTGAGCAAGAAACTGCTACACTGTTTAGGGTGAAATGTGAAGCCTTTTTTTCCCCTGAGGATAATTTTAGCCTGATTAAGGAAATGTCTGTCTCGACTGTTCTACTCAAGGGTAGGACTTGGTCTTGGATTGGAGTGTAATCCAAGACCATGTTGGGTTTCTCTAAACCTTTCTCCTGTGCCAGTGCCATGGCAACACCACCTCAATACTCTGGTCGCCATATCTAAACCCAGCTCCCCAAATGTCTCAAAGTTGAGGTTTGGATGTCTTGTGTGTTCAATGTGATTTCTCATTTTTGCCAGTCCATCAGTTTCAGTCCCTGCCTTGTGAACTGCTAAAACATAAGTACCTATGTGATGATGTATTGTGATGTCGGCGACTGTCAAGCCTTCCATAAGGCAGACCAACTGCGCAAAGCTTTAAGTTCGTGTTGGTTCTCAGTAGCGTCTGCACATAGGCAGATTATATTTGTAACACTGTTGGAGGGTTTCTAAATGTTTACAGTAGTCTGGCTGGCGTCAGTTTCTAGTAGAAGGATACTACAAAAGCCATTGAGAGAATGTTCCACATTAAAATGGCCCAAGCTGAGAGGAAGATCAAATCTGGTCATGCAACCCCTGACAGACACTTATAGCTTTAAGAACAGTTGTTTTCCTATTTGTGGCCACACTTGCAAGGAATTCCCAGAAAGCCATAGTATGTAATGTCTTTCGCCTTGCATGGTGATCTTTGATATTAGTCTGTCATATTTGACTAAAATAGTTACTCATTTTAACTCCAGCCAGTCTGTGCCATTGGTTTCCCCCTCTGCATCCCCCCCAATAGATTACCATTTAGTCTGCAAGAAAGTGTCATCAGTTGAATGCATGAATAGTTTAATTTTTCACCTTGAGAGTAGAAAGCAACGGAGGAGCCAAGCAATCCGATTAATGTACAGTCAGTAGCAAAGTGCCCAATCAATAAGAATGTGTCCTAAATGCATTCTAAGCTTTGTTGTGCATTGCGTTGACGCTGCACAGTAGCAAGTAGTGAGTTGATTCAAGGCGTCACTTCTTACTGAAGTGCTGTAATTCCCTTTATTTTCAGAGTGCCTTTGATAGTTCTGAAGTGAAGCAGAACCTTTTTTTCTGAGTTAGGTTTGAAGTACCCTTCTTGAAACCTGGGCAGAATGTCACACTTTTGCTCTTGGAAGGAAAAGTGGCTTTGAATTTGAAAGACTTCGGATGTTTACTGTACAAAGCTCCGACCGTAAGGGAGGAGACTAAGAGTAATTGGCGAGTTATTATTCTGGCTGTACGCTCTGGTGATTTATAGCTCTTTTCCCAAGGTAAGTTTTATATAGTTCCTGCCTGTTTACCTTTCGCCTCTATAATTACAAGCATCATCCATCCACATGCATACTGCAGGCCTGTGCTTTCCACAACTATCCTCAATTTATGAGAAATACATTCACCATCTGCAGTTTGTCACCTTCCTCTGTTAATGGAGAACCCTCGTTGGTTGGTGATCATAGTTTCATACATGTGGAAGTATTTAAGGTATTTGTGGATATGCTCAGATAAAGATGAACGAAGAGGACTAGACAAATTAAGAGAGTGAAAGGAAATTTCTGGTTTTGTACCAAGTCTTGGAAATACTAAACTCCAGTGCTTGAACTGAAACTTGTAGTACTGTGGGATAAAATGTGTAACTCTCCTGCAAATCAGTTGTCCAAGGGTTGCTACCCATTAACTCTCATTACATGATACAGTTTTCTATTAGTCTTCACCTGTATGTAATGCCACATGTTACATCACAGATGTTCTCTGTACTTGATGTCTGTGATCAGCAACTGTCTAACAAGCATGGTGAGGTGGTAACCAAAATGTGGTGCAGATGACTTGGCCTTTTCAAAATTCAATTGAGCCTTTTCTGTTTCTTCTACATTGAGCCTCAGACTCCCCTGACAAAGAAAGAGGGAACCCAGAACTAACACTAACCGGAGAGACCCAGCTATGAAAGAAAAGAACTAACCTGGAGCAAAAAGAGGCTTTCTCCAGTATTACCCTCTTTGTTGGCACTTCTGGTTCAGGAACCTAGTTGTAATAACTAGGTGTTTTAGAATATAGGCTCGAAGTATCTCTGTGGTCAATTTAAAAAAAATAAAAATAAAAATTGTGCAGTGAAAACAGTTTTAAGGGCATCGATTGTTGTGGTTTATATTCCTCACCCAACACTTCCATTGTATTTTTACAATGGTGTGTGAACTAGTACTTTCAAGCTACCTTCCCCCTCTTGGTCCTACGCATGTTCGAAAACCATGCCTTCAGGGCTCATGTACCACAGAGTTTAAACTAACTTGTCAATTTTTTCTAGTATGAGCAGAGCAATGTGCAGGAAGGAAATCACTGTAACTTGGCAGGTGTATCGCTATTTCTATTCTGCTTGTAATGTATCCTTTAATTGGGACTGGACGCTTTCAATTGGTGGAATCAAACTGATTCAGGAATGCCTTGCTTTAAAATCGTCTGAGGGTAATCCTTTCATTTACAACACAACGTGTGACGTTCCCAACCAACTGTTGATCTCTGACAATTCGGCATACCCAAATTATCAGTGTATTGTGTTGACAGTAAGTTTGTTTGTACAGGTGAAAGGCATGTAGGGCTACTGATGTTTGTTTATCAGACAAGCAAACATCCCGGGACAGCGAGGAACACACTGTTAAAATGCTGCTCAATTTGTAGCTATGAAATTGCCATAAAGATTCTATTTATAATGTACAGAAGTGCCATTATTGGCTAATGCTTTAGTTGTGTCTTTACCTTTGAGCAAGTCCTTATCGGTCAAATGTAGCTGCTTTCCCCGGCATTTACTCTCTCTGTCACCCTATTTAATAGACAATTTAAAACAGTAACAGTTGTCCCTTCAACCCCCACTCTAGCTTTCTTCCAGCATTGTTCACACAGCCTCAGTGATGCTAAAAAGAGGAAACCCAAAAGAGGCGTTCTACCCTGTGCTGAGCAGTGTGGGTCATAGCCTCATGGGAGGAACCCAGGCATACTCTCAATTGCTGGGATAGAGATCCCTTGTTACTTCCAAATTCACTAGGGTCAGTCTGCAGCTCCAGAGATGAGACCAAGCCTATTAAAATGTCCTCCTCAACAAACTGGGGTAGTTCTATTTTGGAATCCCTGACCTCTGCTTTCAGTGAGATGGACTATTCGTGTGAGAGTGCATGCTGAAATGGCACTTAATGCATCATACCCAAAATTTCCGCCTCCTGAAACCAGGCGCCTGCTTTAACAACATGGTGACGTTCAGATTTTTTGCAAGTTTACATCACTTCCCCCGATTAAAGGGGCTTCTGGTGAAGCCTCATCCAGAGAAGGAAGGTCCTAGCTAAAATAAAATTTGTTTTGTGCTTCCCTTTAATTGGAAACACAATAGTGTTATTTGGGGGATCACTTGCGAATTATGTTCTAGAGAAAGCAAGATCTAATCAAGCAAGTTGTTGGCTGCTAGTAAAAAGCTGGTGTGACCCAAGCAAGGCAATTCTTGCACATTAATGCTTTCTCACGGCCATCTATAAAATCATTCATCTGGATTGGGGCCTGTTCTTAGAAAGATCAGTGGTCCGTGGTAACATTTTTAAGAAATTGGCAAAATGAGTATTGATAAAGGCTATAAGCATGCAAAACCGCTATGATGGCATTGTTCCTCAAATGCCCCACCCATAATAACTTTAGATTTTCTACATGATTCTCCTTTTTGTGTTGTGCCTTGGGTATATTCATAGGGAGAGGACACCAAGCAACATACTGTCAGAGCAGTTTGACAAACATCCTCTGCCATCACATACTAATATATTGTATATGAATGCAACCTTTCAAGTGTATCTTAGTACTCAGTATACTGATCCATCATCCACGGCAAGTAGAGTGAGAAATTGTCCATCAAAGCTGCAGATGCAAATAGTTGACCTAATGTATCGCTATAGGTCTTCAATCTATGTAAACAAGAGAAGTTCTGTTGTATTTTTGTGAATTTGCAGGACATTTTTGTAAAGCTGCTGTTTAAGTATTGTGACAGAAGCCCACTACTACCCCTTAATGCTTAATCTCTTTTGTTCAGTGTACGCAGCTCGGTATTATTAATGTTCTGACTTTTTAATATATTCAGTTTAGTTTGAGGCTTCCCTCCCCATGTTTACAGGCCTCATTTCTTTTTGGCCTTGTATCCCTTTTTTGGTTTTCAGTGTGAAATCGCATCTCTTGTTTGTGAATACACTTTACCTCTCTCCTACCTTCTGCTGTTTTATGCGCTGCCGTGCGCTCATTATCATTTCATAACAATCTTTGTGCCCTGTGGTGTTAACCTCTCTTTGTGAATGGAGCTAATAATGTCTGTGCTGTAACTTTTTCCTCCGGTGCAAGGGAAGTTTCAGCTGTTTGGTCACAGATATCTGGCATTGGTCCAAACTCCAATTCATTATTAGTTGCAGTTTCCGCCCCTGGTCAGAATCAACATCACATTTGGCTTTTTGGCTATACTGAATGAAAGGAATTATTTTAAAAATGCCAGTGTACTTATTCATGACCTCTTATCTTCTCCAATCTGTGCACAATGACCGCTGCAATGCTGGTGCTGTACTGTTGGTTGCAGCTTCATTAGATAAATACTTTCCTTCCTGCTCACTATATCATTCGGGAACATTCACTAATTGTCCTCCATTGGGCTGCAGCAGTCTCACGGACTGTTGTGGTGCCCTTTTTGATGCTCGTGGACATTAGATGTTTGACTGGCAAGTCACCTTTCAGAAGCAGGTGTAAATTGTTGGTTCTGTGTCAGCAGTGGGTTTTTTTTTCCAGTTCTCAATCCAGCTCCAGACACCACTATAGGGCATTCACTCTTGAATTTACCATGCAAAAGGCTCAAAAAGCCTTGAACCATTTTGTGAAGCTGCTTATATGTATTAAAAACTTGTGAATGTCCAGGGATTATTAAAGCTCCAGCAACGAAGCCAGTTATGTCTCCTTGAGAACTGAAATGCTTGCCTGTGTGTTGTAAATCTGGATTTTATCAATGTTACTGCATTTCAGTTTAATTACAAATTTGTTTTGGACAGTCAAACTTTGTAACATTCCTTAGATTCTATAATGTGTTTGCATTAATAATGTAATATTTTGTGCAATATATGGTGAGCAGTGCACAAATCCTATTTCCTGTTGTTCTCTCCAAGACTACACCATAAGGGGAGGCGAATCATAAATTAAATATGTGAATTGTCCTGTTAACTTTCATAGTGTCTTTTGTTCAGAGCAGTTCACCAATCAGTTTTATGTTTTCTAATGATCTGCAGGCAGCCCCTGCTATGACTCAAGACAACCCTTTCTGAGGACCTATTATATTTTGTGTTGTTGTCATAGAACGATGACTTGCAAGGAAAGGTTCATGAGGGTACTCTGTAGAGCTTTAGAAAGAAGCTGCTGTTTGGACCAAGTTGAATGTTCATACTTTGATCTTTTTAATAGTTTTCTTTTTTTTTAATTTTTTTTATTGTCAACAAATGGGATACAAATTAACAAAACATAACATATATGAAATAAAACAGAGCACAGTCAAATTGCCATAAAAAAGGGAAAAAAAGAGAAAAAAAAAAAGAAAAACAGAAACATATCACATAAGACAACCAATATATCTAAAATAGTAGTCCCCAAACTGCATCTAATTTTTGTAAAGAACGAGTACCCCTTGCCTGTGCCAAAGATTTTTCCATCTCGTATGTTTCTTTAACCAATAACCACCACTCATTTACAGATGGAGGTTTAGAAGCAATCCATACTCGAGCAATTGTCAATCTAGCACTAACCAATAATATTGCAACAAGGCGGGAGAGTCGATAGTCAACTGATTTAAGACCCGTCATAATTTCTATGGTCGTTAATGGTGTCACTATCCCCAATCTCTGAGAGAATATTTGATCGATCTTCTGCCAAAACATACGCAATTCTGGACAAGTTACAAACATATGCATGATATTAGCCGCATATAAGTTGCATCTAGGACATTTCGTTCGATCCCCAGCCCCACTAACCCTAGACCATTTTAGAAATGTTTTCAGGCATATAATATAATAGACAAATTGTACGTAATTGCTGCAGTCGCAAATCAACTGAATGTACTGACTCATCTATCATTTTTAGTGCTTGTTTAATAACACTAGATGTAACCTCTATACCCAGAATCACCCGCCAGCATGCCGCTAGTCTTTCCAAATCATTTTGCCTAGGATTTTGAATACATTTATACATATAACTAATCATGGATTTTGTCTTGCCGCTGTATAAACACTCCCATATTTCTGAATTAGATGGTATAGCCAGTTTCACATGCTTCACCAAATAATCCCTAATCTGTAAATATTTTAAAAACATAGTCAGGTAGCTCATATTGTCTCTGTAAGCTCTTAAACGAGGCAAAACCACTATGATCATAAAGATCTCCTAGGCAAACTATCCCGAACCCAGCCCATCGTTTACTGGTCACATCCTGAAATATTTCTGGGAATATCGGATTACCCCATAGAGGTAGTTTATCATGAAAAAATGACACGTTACATCTCGTAGATATTGCACGCCATACATTAACGGTATCCTTAATAGTCTTGAATTTTACTCTTTTAAAATAATTCGGATCATTGATTTTATATAAAAACATATGTTCGAGGCATATGAGCTGCAGATCACGCACTATGCATAGATCGCCATCTGGTGTTGGGCCCGGATGTTTGCACTTTGTTGTTGGATTGGAATAAGTCTTTGGAAGTCACGAGATCGGTGACTCCTTCTTTGGACCATAGTGCGCATGGGCATCGACTCCATCTTCAGATTGTTTTTTTCCGCCATCGGGCTCGGATGTGTTTGTTGCGCTCCGGTTCGGTGCCGCCACCGTTCTAACTTTCGACACGCAATCCTTCACCCTTTCGTCGATATTGTTTTCGACCGCGTTTCCCTTTTTCGACGCGCATCTCTACAACTCCAACCCTTCGATTCTGGTCGTCGACGCAGGCCTTCGGGCCTAACTGCGCCATCAGGCCTTCTTGGCTCATGGAAAGGACTCCCTTCAAAAAGTGTCCTCAATGTGGCTCCAAGTTTCCCCACGCCGATCTTCATGAGGTGTGTAACCTCTGCCTTTCGCCCGAGCACGAGGCCAAAGACTGTCCAGCTTGCGCCTCTTTCCGCTCCAAGAAAACCATACGGGATCGTCGAGCTCGAAGAAACATGGCTCGATCGTCGACATCCATACCAGACGATATCTTCCAGGAAGGCGTCAATGTACAGGAACACCTCGAAGAGGGCCTCGTCAGCGCCTCTGAAGCCGACGATTCCGACGTCGAAGACATCACTACTGGGCAACGGGTCGTAAGTACTGACGTCGACCCCTCCCCACCATCCATTCCGGCAAAGGCTTCGGTAACACCTTCACCTTCGGGCCTAGGTGCACACCGGGACAAAACTTCTCACGCCCCGCCTTCCGGCTCGGCCAAGAAGTCGACAAATAAGCCTTCAGGCCGCTCGGGCTCGAGCCAGCCTGCCCTCGGTGCCGAAACCCCATTCCCGGCATCGAGGCCAAAAGACAAGCCACTGTCTACGCCCCCGCGCCAAAGCCGGGTTCCACATCGGCGCATTCGGCACCGAAACCCACCGGCACTGCGCCTTCGAAAAAGCCATCGGAATTGAGCAAACAACCAGTTCCGAGAACCGCTGGAACGCAACCTTCGGAGCCGAAAAAGTCACCGGTACCGGCTCCAAAGACCCCAACGGAACTGACCAAAACTCCTGTTTCCAAACCTAAGGAGTACAAAACAACTCCAAAATCGGTGCCACACAAACCTTCGGACCCGAAAAAAATCGGCGCCGAAACACCATACTTCACAGGAGGAGCTTTTCCAACCGGATCCAACCCAGCAAATCCTGGAAATAGACCCAAATACAGGTCCCCTTGTGGTTAGTCCTTCCAGGAAGAGGAAATTGGACAAACCTGCACCAGCTCCACTCCCTCTCAGAAAAGAGACATTGCCACTTCTCCTCTCAGGATCCCTTCTCCACCCCCCTCCTCCACACCACATCTCTCCTGTTCCAACTGCAATACCCTCACAATCTCCTCCACCTCAAGATGATGAGGACCCTTCTGAGTACGAGGGTGATGATCAACCCTTAGGAGAACCTAGCCCTCCTAATATCCCAACTGACCCATGGGACAATTATGGCACACCAGATGTTCCTGACACACCCCAGGATGATGTCTACCCATCTAGACCATCCCCCCAGAGGACACTATAGGGTTCACTCAGCTCATACACAGAGCCGCAGAATACCACTGTGTAGATCTACATACAGACCCTATAGAGGAGGACTTTCTTCTGGACACTTTCGCACCATCTCAAAGGTCCACTTCTATTCTCCCAATGCTAAAAGGGGTAATCAAACACGCTCCTGGAGTCTTCAAAGATCCTGTCAGGGCTAGAGTCATTAACCCCAGGGTAGAAAAGAAATATGTCTGCCCCAGCTGACCCTGTTTACATTAAAGGGCAACTTCCCTTAGATTCCCTAGTGGTTTCTAACGCCAGGAAAAGGGCTAACTCCCAAACCTCAGGCGATGCTCCACCTGATAAGGAGTCAAAACTCTTGGACGCATCAGGTAAAAGAACAGCGTCCCAGGCAGCTAATATTTGGCGAATTGCCAATACACAGGCGTTGCTGGCTAGGTACGACAGGGCACATTATGATGAGCTAGAGACCCTACTACAACACCTTCCAGATCAATACAAAGCAAGAGCCAATGATCTCATACAGGAAGGCAAAACTATAACAAACACCTCCATTCGCTGTGCTCTGGATGCCGCAGACACAGCCTCACGAGCCATCAATACCAGTGTCCTTTTGCGTAGACATGCATGGCTCCGTATTTCAGGTTTCAAACCCGAGGTCCAAACTGCCATATTAAATCAGCCGTTTGACCAACAACATTTATCTGGCCCTACTGTGGATTCATCTTTAGAAAAGATGAAAAAAAGACGCCGACACAGCCAAATCAATGGGAGCATTACAATCCCAAACTCCCAGAAGTTCCTTTCGTCGCTCCTCTTATAGGGGCACCTCTAGAGGCTTTACCACGGACAACTCCTCCATGTCCTATAAAAGTCCCACCCAGACCTCCTCTACCAGAGGTTATTACGGAGGAGGCTACAGGGGTAATAACAACAAAGGTAGAGGCAAAACCGTCAATACCCGTACTGCCTCCACCTCCAAACAATGACTTCCCTCCGCTCCCCCCAGACCATTCCACTCCGGTCGGGGGAAGATTACTACAGTTCCTACCTGTCTGGAACACCATTACCACGGACAGGTGGGTGAGACAAATCATCCAATCCGGTTATTGCCTGGAACTCACTTCATCTCCTCCAAACATACCACCCAGACAGCGTCCAATGTCAGCAGACCATTTAACGCTTCTCAAACAAGAGGTACTTTCCCTCCTACAAAAACATGCAATAGAACCAGTTCCCCTGCATCAGCAAAACACAGGGGTCTACTCGCTGTATTTTCTCATTCCAAAGAAGGACGGAACCCTGAGGCCCATCCTCTACCTCAGACCATTAAACCTCTACATACAGTCGGACCATTTTCATATGGTCACTCTTCAACAACTCCTTCCTCTACTCCAACAAGGCGATTTCCTTGCCACCTTAGATCTCAAGGACGCCTACTTCCACATTCCCATTCACCCGGCTCACAAAAAATATCTTCGATTTGTAGTGGACGGTCAACATTATCAGTTCAAGGTGCTCCCATTCGGAGTCACCACAGCACCCAGGGTCTTCACAAAATGTCTGGCAGTCGTATCAGCCCACTTAAGAAGACAACAAATTCACGTCTTCCCATACTTGGACGACTGGCTCATAAAAGCCAAGTCGCATACCCAGTGTGTAAATCACACACACACCACAATCCAACTACTTCACGACTTAGGGTTCACAATAAACCTCACAAAGTCTCACCTTCAACCCTCCCACATCCAACAATATCTAGGTGCCACAATAGACACCTTAAGAGGCCTTGCATACCCCAATCCAGCCAGGATAGCAAGCATGCAAGCCCTTATAACAAAATTCCAGCCGCACCACTCCCTTCCAGCTCGGGTGTTTATGCAACTGATAGGGATGATGGCCTCTTGCATATTCATAGTCCCGCATGCAAGACTCCAGATGCGCCCCTTGCAAGAATGCTTAGCACGTCAGTGAAACCAAGCTCTAGGTCAGCTAGCAGATCTGGTGTTGGTGGACGGCTGCACACATCACTCTCTGCAGTGGTGGAACACCCAAAACCTTTCCAAAGGGCGACCGTTCCTAGAGCCAGTTCCACAGATTGTATTAACCGCAGAAGCATCGCTCACCGGATGGGGAGCTCATCTACTACATCACACCATACAGGGTGCATGGACACCTCAACAAAACCTACTCCACATCAATCATTTGGAGTTACTAGCAATCTTTCTGGCACTAAAATCATTCCAGAAACACATATCAGGCAAAGCTGTGTTAGTCCGGACGGACAATATCACAGCAATGTATTATTTACAAAAACAGGGGGGAACGCACTCTCTGCAGCTCTCTCAACTAGCTCAGACCATATGGAGGTGGGCTATTCCTCAAAACATATTCCTGTTAGCCCAACACCTTCCAGGAATTCAGAATCAGATGGCAGATCTGTTAAGTCGTCAAACACAACAGATTCACGAGTGGGAACTTCACCCACAGGTTCTTCAACCGTTTTTCCAAATGTGGGGGCATCCAGAGATAGATCTCTTCGCCACACATTACAACACAAAATGCCCAAGCTTCGCCGCCAGATATCCACACCCATTGTCCAAAGGCAATGCGATATGGATGAATTGGTCAGGCAGAATTGCATACGCTTTTCCGCCTCTCCCACTCATTCCATTAGTGGTGCTACAACAGCAGTCACTAACACTGATTCTAGTTGCTCCAACATGGGCCAGACAACCATGGTACACAACATTGCTGGAACTATCCGTAGTCCCGCACCAACAACTACGCCTCTCCCCACATCTCAACACAGAACCGTGGAGAGATCAGGCATCCAGATCCAGCACAGCTCAATCTAGCGATCTGGCTCCTGAAGTCCTAAAGTTTGGTTACCTCAATCTCCCACCTGATTGTATGAACGTTATCAAAGAGGCTAGGTGACCCACCACTAGAGCCTGCTATGCAGCCAAGTGGAAAAGATTTGTTATATACTGTACCAATAACACAATCAATCCTCTAGATGCGTCCAGTCAACACATCATATGTTGCCTGCTGCATCTTCAAAGATGTAATCTAGCATACACATCCATTAGATTGCATCTCGCTGCCATAGCAGCTTACCTACAAAATAGACAACATTTGTCATTGTTCAGGGTACCAGCCATTAAAGCATTTATGGAAGGCCTCAAAAGAATAATTCCTCCCAGGGTACCACCCTCTCCAGTGTGGAATCTAAACATCGTCCTCACTAGATTAATGGGCCCTCCAGTCGAACCTTTACATAAATGTGAGCTCCAATTTCTTACATGGAAAGTTGCTTTCCTTGTAGCCATCACATCTCTCAGAAGAGTCAGTGAGTTGCAGGCACTAACTATTCAAGAACCATTTTTACAACTCCATCATAACAAAGTGGTTCTCAGGACAAATCCCAAATTCCTTCCTAAAGTTATTTCTCCCTTCCATCTCAACCAATCTGTGGAGTTGCCAGGTAGCAGAAAGAGCTCTTCATACACTAGACGTGAAAAGAGCCCTCCTTTACTACATTGACAGAACAAAACCTTTTCGCAAAACAACTTTTTGTATCCTTCTCACCACCACATAAAGGCAATCCTATATCAAAGTCTGGGATTGCAAGGTGGATTGTCAAATGTATACAAATTTGCTACCACAAAGCAAAACGTACACTATCTATTCCCCCTAAAGCCCACTCTACCCGCAAAATAGGGGCTTCCATGGCATTTTTAGGGAACATTCCCTTAGATGACATCTGCAAAGCAGCTACATGGTCTACACCGCACACATTCACAAAACACTATTGTGTAGATGTGCAGGCAAAACAACAAGCTAGTGTGGGCCAAGCTGTACTCAAAACACTATTTCAAACTACTGCAACAGATACTCGTGGTCGCCGCTAAAGGGAAGTACTGCTATGCAATCTATGCATAGTGTGTGATCTGCAGCTCATATGCCTCGAACGGAAAATGCTACTTACCAGTATGCATCTGTTCTTGGCATGTAGAGCTGCAGATCCACACACGCCCACCCTCCTCCCCGGCTACCTTTATCTGTTCCAGTATTATCTTAATTAGATACAACATACATGGACATCTCTTTCTGTTTCTCACAAAACTCCATCATTTCCCTTCTTGGCGAAAAAACAATCTGAAGATGGAGTCGATGCCCATGTGCACTATTGTCCAAAGGAGGAGTCACCGATCTTGTGACTTCCAAAGACTTATTCCAATACAACAACAAAGTGCAAACATCCGGGCCCAACACCAGATGGCGATCTATGCATAGTGTGTGGATCTGCAGCTCTACATGCCAAGAACAGATGCATACTGGTAAGTAGCATTTTCCTACTATCCTCTCCCAATAAGAAATAATGAAAAAAAAATGTATACTCTGGATTCAAGAGACTTCGAAAACGTTCAGTAAAGGCAGCCCAAAAATATTTTTTAAAGTCTGGAAATTCTAAACCCCCCTGATCGAACGGAAGCTTTAGAAGATCAATAGCTCTCCGCGCTCTCCTATACCCCCAGATAAAACTACCCAAAACTCCTTCCAGTTTAAAAAAATATATATTTGGGACCCGTAATGGAATTGATCTAAACAAATACAAAAACTTTGCCAAAATCTTTATCTTTATAATGTTAGTACGCCCGATAATACCTATAGGAAGTTTATGCCATTGTTTAAGCAATTTAACTGTGTCCCGCAATAAGAATTCATAATTTAAATTAAAAAAAATCCTATCTATCTGCATAGATAGTCTAACTCCCAAATAAGCAGACACCATAGATTAAATCTTTCGGTTTAAAATTAAGTAATATTTGTGTCTTCTTAACATTTCATTTATATCCCCCGAAATGGAGCCAAACTTTGCCGCTTCATCTTCGATGATCTTGATAGCTTTAACAGGTTCTATTGTGAAGACCGCAATGTCGTCTGCAGAAAGCAACAGTCTTAAGCAAAATATTATTCGATTTTAATGGGGTAATTTGGAGGTCAAATTGTAAAGTACAAATAAATGGCTCAATATACAAAGCAAATAATAATGGGGAAAGGCGACACCCCTGCCTAGTACCACAAAGAATCGGAAAAGTTATTGACTGTAAGCCAGAATATGATAATCTAGCTTGGGGGTTTTTATAAAGAGCTTGTATCCATATCCTAAATTGACCTTTAACCCCAAAAGTATCTAAAACAGCCCATAAGCAGTCCCATCCCACTCGATCGAAAGCCTTTTCGGCATCTAAAAGAATCATCCCTAGAGAAGTTGCGGTCTTTTCAGCCATATCGAAAGCCCCAATGGCCGTATTCACATGAGCAGTTGTATCCCTCCCTTGGATGAAACCATGTTGATGAGGGGATACCAACCCAGGCATGACCGGTGATAATCGGTTTGCCAAAATCTTCGCAAAGATTTTGGCATCCGTATTAATAAGTGAAATTGGCCTATAAGAGCCGCAATCGTCCGATGGTTTGCCTTTTTTTAAGAAGAAAACGATCTGTGTCATGTTCCAGGATGCTGGTATCTTTCCCGTAGTACCTATATTTTGTATAACTAATCTAAGTAATGGAATCAATATATCCTTGAATATTTTATAAAATTCAATAGGTATGGCATCCTCTCCAGCTGCTTTTCCAGATGATAGAGAGGATATTGCTAGATCTATTTCTTCCCCTGTAATATCATCCCCTAACAGAGTTAATTCCCCTAAACTTACTTCTGGTAAAGTTTTACCTTGAAAATACTGTTGGATATCCTCTTTTTCAGGATCTATAGTTGGAGTATATAGCGTCTTATAAAACATAAGAAATTGATCGAGGATTTCCTGCGGACAAGAGTATGTGATACCATTTGCTCCCTTTATATTTCTTATTTGAGTTCTAGCTCTATCCTCCGCTACTTTGTAAGCCAAAACCTTACTTATTTGTTCTCCATACTCATAATGCATAAAGCGATATTTATGATATCTGGTCGCGATTCTTTCCCTGAACGTCTTCCTTAGTGCCACTCTAGCATCTATTAGGGATAAAAGTAGCTGTTCTTGATTACTAGAACGAACCGCCTCTGCGTGAAGTTCTTCCGCTTTAAGTACTATTTGAATAGTTTTTTTCCTTAATGTATCACGATTTTTATTTTGTTGCCAAACAAATTGCTGAGTATTACTTCTAACCACTGCCTTCATCGTATCCCAGACCGAATTTAAAGAAGCCGAATGGATATTCTCTTTAAGAAATAGCTCCAATTGTTTCCTAGTATTACCCAGGTATTCACTATCACTCAGCAGATATCTGGGAAAAGAAAAAGGTCTTAGTGTCCTACATTCATATTCTAAATTAAACGATAGCAATATAGGATTATGATCCGAAGTCACCCGTGGGCATACTTCGATATCTGCTGATATAATTTGATCCGATACCCACGCCATATCAATTCTGGAATATAACTTGTGCGGGGCTGAATAATACGTATAGCCTGGGACCTTTTTAATCGTTTTCAGTGCACTTTAAACTAGAACATTTTGTCAAACATGTCAAGCTCTGCTTGGTTTTTCTATAGTTAACCTTTTGAGCCATTGCACAGCTGTTGCTTGAGACTTCTAACCTTAAAGACCATCTTTTTCATCACCATAACATCAGATAGACGTGTGAGTGAACTTAAGGCTCTCTGTGTAAATTCACCTTACCCCACCTTCTTCCCTGGTAAGTTGGTTTGAAGGACCAGAGCGCCTTTTCTACTGAAAGGGTTTACTTCTTTTCATGTCAGCCAGGCCATCACCTTTCTGACATTCTTTTCCTCTAAGGAAGAGAGACTCAATTGTTTGCATCCTAAAAGATTGAGTTTCAATCATGCTGAGGAGCACAGACTGGACTATCATCTCTAAATTTGGTTTCCCGGAGCAGTGAAGGTAAAGCTGAGCAAAAGCTGACCATTTCCCTATGGATTGTTTTCTACATGAAGATCTGTTATACACTGACATAATCGCAGCCCCCAGAAGTCTTACAGGCTCATACCAAAGTTGCTACCACTGCGATGGCATGTAGAGTGCCTGTTTTAAATCTCTTTCAGTCAGCTATGTAGGCTTGGGTAAATCCATTCATGAAGTGCTACTGCCGCAACAGTCAGACCAATCAAGAGAAGTATTTTGCCCAGAGGACTTTTTTTTTTTTGCCTCAGCCAGATCACAAAACCAGTCCCTTGGGAGGTATTGCTTTGGTATCGATTCACAAGGTGAGGAATCTATTTTTAGAAGTACCCATCAGAAAAACAATTTTCTTATCTTCGTTGACTATATTTCTAGTGAATATTTTAACTGCAGGATCCTCTGCGACCTTCCCACCTTCCCGTTCTGTGAAGTAGACTCTTTTCCATCTAAATCGATCCTGAAGTTAGAGATCAAAACCCTAGTCTTATCAATTTGCTGATGGGCTGTGCATCTGAGGGCATGGACAGCCTAGAAAGCAATGCAACCTAGCATCATGCAGGAGAACTGCTTTGAAGGTTTCCGGATCCAGCCTGATGTCTATTCACAAGGTGAGGAATCTGTGGTAGACTTTCTAACAAAAAGATTTTTTTTTTTTTGGGGGTTGTAAAGTACAAAGTCATTTTATTCATCTTTTACCGTAAACAATACACAAGATATGTCGTTTGTCACAATGAGCTATCGGGCAGGATTCTGTCATGTTAGAACAGGGTTTGGTCTTGTAAGGCTTTGGTAAGAAGGCGAGGTCAGAGGAGCAAACACTACAGTTAGTCTGCTGAATACTGATACTAGGTACAGCGTTGTACTGCAAGTGAGGCAGATGTTTCTGCTAGGTTACCAAGGAAAAGAAAGCTAGAGAGGATTGGCGGTCTCAGCTTCAGTCATCTCCCGCACACAGGTTCAGCAAGGCCTTCTGGTAGTCACCTTTGGTGTCTTGGCTGATGAAGTAGTGCAGAGATTTGCCATACTTCTATTTAAACTCCTTCCTAATCTTCAGCATATCAATCTCGCTGCGTGCCACCATGACCTGGATCAACATCTTGTCTTTGGTTCCTTTACCCTTCATGGAGTCGTACAACCTATCAGCAAAGTATAAATGCTTGTTCTGAATGCACTGGACAAGATTCACCATGGCATTTTCCATGTCCCCATTGAACTCCTTCTTGACGCTCTCCACCATGTCATAGGGGCAGTAGCTCTTGTACCTGTCGAACACTTTCTGCAGGTGGGGTATGCTTCGCTCGGTCATGATGGAGATCCACTTGGCGGCATCCGTCCCTTTCCTCTGCACTCCTGCCTCGTACAGATCCCTGGCGTCATGGTCAATCTTCTCATAATCGACCACAGAGTTCTCCTCAGGCCTTTTACACTTTGCCAAAGCAATCATCAGTTTCCGGAAGTCCCCAGATGTGTCGGAGGTGATGTCCTTTTCTAAATCTGTCTTGAACATTTCCTTGTAGGCGGCCTGGATTGCATGAAGTTCTGGGTTTGTCCGCGAGCAGATGATTTCCATGAGGGTATCTTCGTCCGTCCCCAAGCCCTTCATGGAAGACTTCAGCTCGCTGGCATCGTACTGTGGGTGTGTCTGCAACAAACCCAACATCACCGTCTCCAGGTTACCGGACAGAGCAGACTTCAGTGCTGAGTTTAGGTCCTTTTTGGTTCGCCTCTGATAGCAGAATGCAATATCTTGCCTCTGTGCATTGCTGCGGTTGGTCAGGATGTTAAAGATGGTGACCTCGTCCACACCTTTGATCTTGATGGCAGCTTCAAGGGCAGCCGCATCCTTTTCTGCATCAAAGTTTGGTGACCCCTTGAGGGATCCATACGCCGTCTGACAAACCTCTTCATTTCCTAAAAGGGAGAGCTTGCTGAGAATTTCGTGGATGGTTGCCATTGTGAAACAAGCTGTGCAGACAGCAGGCAGGGGCGGCGGCAGCAGTCGGAGTCTTTCTAACAAAAAGATTGATACCGAAAGTATGTAATTTGTTCTTTAGGAGTCTACAGCAGTAAAAGTGTGAATAGCGAGACACCTGTATGGTTTGCCAGGGTTCTATAATGCTCCAAGCATTCGACTATTTTTAGGTGCATTCTTTCCCGATTTAGCTTGGTTAAAAAGAAGAGACCAGAGAAACAAAAGACCAAAAACAAGAAAGGAGCTAAAACAGCGAAGTGTGGAGATAGATGTATATATATATATATAATATATGTGTGTTTCTTTTCGGTATGACAGCAGACGTTTGAAAGAGATTTAAATGCATACAAGATTTATAAAATTCAGGCACTTTAACATCCCTTGGAACAAAATCACTTCTGAGTGACTTAATCTTAAACCATTGTTCATTACTACACTTTTCTTGTGGCATGGCAGAAGACGACTCAAATACGTTTTCGGTTCTTTTCTCGGAGCCGCTCTCCGAGCCATTCCCACAGATGGCCGTCTTCGCCCTCAATAACTTATTCCCTCAAGTCAGGTAAGTTGTAGAAGCACAAGAAAATAAATATGAGGCATTCTTTGACCTCGCACTCCAAATGAGATGCTTTTAGGCCCTGCTTCTGCACTCCCCCTGTGGAGCCTCGTTGGTGCTCACTCCAAGGAACCCCGATTTTCCTGGAGCAACACCTACCAAACTCAGAATTTTATGATGCCATGCACGCTATCATTGGACCACTCTGGAACACTTCCGGGCCCCATGGAGCCACAAGGTGCCCCAGCTGGGTTACCACTGGCGCGTCCACCCTCGACGCCACCTGGGCTCTCTGGACCCGATCTGACGCCAACACAGGTGCCTTCTTCCACCCCGGCTCCCTCCATGTCGGTGCTCAATTATAAAGAGCATATCCTTATTCCTGACTCCTAGCTGACACCACTGGACGTCATTGCAGGGGCTGTCCAAGCCCTACCAACCACTGGCCTTCCCGCCACTTGACAGCCCTGTCCTACCTGCAGTGGGAGATGAGGGAGGGAGGGTTTGGTCATATGGAGAAGGACCCTAATCCAGCTAAGAACTGGTATGAGGAGCTGATTAATGCTAGTGGGCTGGATACTTCCCCAGACTCTGACATAATTTCCACTTTGGGCCCGGTTTCGTAGGATGGTACATCTTTCGCCACCACGGTGCTCGGGGCAGGTGAGGTCCTTACCCTGCTGTTGCCAGAAGTCGAAGTTAAGACCAGCATCTTGACCAAGGTGCTTCATCCAGGAGCGTGCTTGGGTGAGCCCTTACTCCCTTTTAATGAAGCCCTTGCTGACTTTTTTTTTTTTTTATTGTGGGCATGGGCCAAACCTTGCACAGAGGCTCTTGTGAACAGCAAGATTACCCACCGCCATCGATCCCCCTCAGGGGACCCAGCCTTCCTTTCCCAGCACCCCTCCCCTGAGAGCTTGGTCATCAGGCCTCATCCTCTAAGGTCAAGCCAAATGTGTTCCCGATCACTCCACCAGACAGGGAATCAAAAAGGCTGGACCCCTGTTGAGAGGCACATATTTTCTTCACCAGCCTAGGCTTGTTTTCAGTGAACACCACATGCCTCATGGGTCCTTACTCCCACGCCTTGTGGGTTTTGTAGCACAGCTGCTTCCCAGACTTCCCGAGGGTGGCCGCGACATCCTCAACCAAGCCCTCATGAATGGTCTGGATGTTGCAAAGTTTGCCATTAGGTGCAGGCTGAACACAGTTGACTCCCAGGGCAGAACCATTGGCCTCCACAGTGGAGCTTCATCACCATGCCTGGTTATGGTCCACTGGTTTTTCGGGGATGTCCAGCCTTCACTCATTGATATGCCCTTCGATGACCCCTGCCTCTTTGGGGATACGGCTGACGTGGCGCATGAGTGCTTTCAAGTTAGCTGAGTGACTGCCAGATCTCTTGGGCTTTCCTTGTCTGCCCACTCTTGGCAGCAGCCTTTTTGCCCCTACTGTGGCAGGGCACCTACGGGCATCCGCCCTACTTGCTGTACCCAACGATGCAACAACCTGCCCAGTCCTTTTCGTGGACGGAGTAGTGAATCCCATACAGGACGCTGAAGCGAGGTGCAGCGAGCCGTCCAGCCTCCCCAACTCCTCCTGTAGCCTATAAGCCCCTTTAGTATATACTTCATCCCACACAGCCATCCTGTTGTTGGCTGAATGAGGGACCACGTATCCATTGGTCTGCTATTACTTCTGACAAGTGGGTGGTTCAAATTGTGTGGAATTCCCATTCATGGAAACCCACTGCCACCATCGAAAGATTGGCTGACTGAGGATCACCACTCCTTGCTCCATTAGGAAGGGCAGGCTCTTTTGGCCAAAAGAGCGATTGAGAGAGTGCCTGCGCCAGACGAAGGTTGTGGTTGCTCTTCCCTCCCTTTTCTGGTGCCAAAAAGGATGGAGGATCTCGTCCTATCCTAGACCTACTCTCTCAACACCTTTCTACAGAAAGAGAAATTCAAAATGCTCACCTTGGCTCAGTTCTTGAGTGCTCCTAAGCCCTGGAGACTGGATGGTAGTGTTGGACTTGCAGGATGCTTATTTCCATATTCCCGTTCTACAAGCCCATAGGCTTTACCTACGAGTCACGGTGGGCGAAAAGCATTTTCAGTTTGCTGTGCTGCGTTTCAGCCTTACCAGTATCACTCAGTGTTCTCTAAAGTGATGGCAGTGGTTGCAACTCATCTTTGGAGTTCGGGGCTTCCAGTCTTCCCCTCCGTCGTCGACTGGCTGCTAAAGTCAGGCTTGTCCCAGGCAGTCACCACCCACCTCCAGCCAACCTTTTGCACTCGCTGCAGTTCATGGTGGGTCAAGAGCATTTTCAGTTTGCTGTGCTCTCTTTCAGCCATACCCGTGCCACTTGGGTGTTCGCTAAATTGATGGCTAAAGTCATCTTCGGAGGTCAGGGGTTCCAGTCTTCTCCCTACCTCGACAACCGGCTGCTGAAGGTGGGCTCGTCCCAGAAAGTCGTCACCTACCTCCAGACTACGGCAAAACTTTTGCACTCACTGCGGTTTACTATCAACGAGCAGAAGTCTCACCAAACTCCTTCTGAGATGCTCCCTTTCATTGGAGCCATTCTGGATACAGTGCAGTTCTGCACCTACCCTCCGGGGGAGAGAATCCATGGTATTCAGACTATGATCCTGATGTGTCAACCTTAATCCTGGATTTCGGTAAGACAGACTCCGAGACTGCCGGGCCTCATGGCCTCCTTCATCCTGCTGGTACAGCATGCCAGATGACACATGTGGGCTCTGCAGTGGGATCTGAAATCGCAGTAGGTGCAGCACCAGGGGAGCCTTGCTGAGCTGGTCCAGATTTCGAAGGAGACTGCAAAAGACCTGCGATGGTGGCTGACGAACTGCAATTGGGCCTGTGGCAGACCACTCTCTCTTCTCTAACAAAAGCTGACTGTGGTGATCGATGCATCGCTTTTGGGTTAGGGCAACCATCTGGAAGAGGTAGAGATGAGAGCTCTGTTCTCCGGCGGAATCTCAACTGCATTTCAATCTTCTGGAGCTGAAAGCGAGCTGCTTGGCATTGAACGGCTTCCTTCCATCTATCAAAGTGAGGTTGGTTCAGGTGTTCACGGACAACACTACCACTATGTGGTGTTGCAACAAACAGGGCAGGGTGGACTCTGTGCCAGGAGGTCCTGCGCCACTGGACTTTGCTATAGCGCCAAGACATTTTCCTGATGTCACAGCACCGGGCAGGCCCATTGAATGTCGGGGCTGACAAACTCAGCCATCAATGCTTTGTGGATCACAAATGGCAACTATGCCTGGAGGTGCCCTGAGGTCTCTTCCAAGAATAGGGTGAACCTTGGCTTGATCTGTTCGCCACTGCAGAGAGCACGAAATGTCAGTTCTTCTGCGTGTCTCTCGCTCAGAGATGTGTTCTGGCTTTCCTGCTGTTGCAGGCCCAACCTTCCTTGTTCAGGGATCTACTTCGATCGACTATACAGCTGTCCTCATCAACTCTTGAAACTCAAAACGGTCTTTTTAGTGGCCGTTACATCATCCAGGAGGGTCAGCGAGCTTCAAGCTATGTCAGTTCACCCTCCTTACATCAGCTTTTTCGCTAACATCTGGTCCTTCTGACACATGCCTCCTTCCTGCAGAGTGTCACCCCTTCCATGTTGGCCAGAGTATCACTCTGCCTACCTTTTTCGACCCGCCTCATCCCTCCAAGGAAGAGGAGAGATTCCATCACCTGGACCCGAAGAGTTCTTTTGTTTCACATTGATCACACCAAAGACCATTGGGTGGATGATCAGCTCTTCATCTGGTACACTGGAGCGGAAAAAGGCAAGACTGTGCAGATGTGGAACATATTCAGATGGATTGTAGTCTGCATTAAAAGAATCAGCCTCCTGAGGGTTCGATGGTCCATTCCACCAGGGCCATGGCTGCTACTACAGCGTTGGCACATGGGATATCTGTCCTGCACTTCTGCCAAGCCGCTACTTGGGCAACACTCCACACTTTCACAAAGCACTATTGCTTGGACAGTCTGGTCTGCCTATATGGGCATTTTGCCAGTTCAGTCTGCCAGTTTTTCTGGTTTGAACCAGTTTGCAGACCCTCCTCTGAGGAGGTATTGCTTGGGTATCTCTCCTAAGACGAGGTATCTGTGGTTACAAGTCTCTAGCAGAACAAGTTACTTCCCTTCACTAACGCTTTTTCTCGTGGAGACTCTAATCGCACTTTCCTCACTGGCCCTCACCTCCTGGTCTCCTGGTTCTACGAACTGGGCTCTTCACCCTAAAGATCCCTTTAGAATCTGCTCATTTGTCAAAACATTGTTTTTTTTAGGTTTTTTTTTTACATGGCACAGAAAAAGTCACAAAAGAAACTAAGTCAGCGCACTGGTGTGACGCTGATATGGGCACCACAAAATCTGACATGGAGCTGATTGACACCGCCTAGTAGTATAGAGATCCACACCACCATATGTGGATCCGGAGCTACTCCTCCCCTCTTTACGAGATTATCTTCTCACAAATTTAATATGCAAGGGAAAATATCATCCCCTAAAACAAGAAGGTTTAAACCTTTTAGAGTTGGTTGCAAATGTCTGTGACACTTTCCCATTAAGTTTGCCCTTGGTGTTTGGGGTTGGACCACAACTCCATGCCCTGAAGTGACTGTTCCTTGATGCATCTGAAGGACATCTGGGACTAGGAAGCAATGCTCTACATTGCAAGAAGTGACCTGTTAATGTCAAAGAGAAGGTACCATTCCCGAATTCAACTTGCGTTAGATCGTCATTTCGGTTGAAGTCATCAGGTAAGTCAAAGAAAAATCATAAGAAGTCCAAATGAGAGACTGCCCCTTCCCACCACTCTCAAACTCCAGAGAAGGCGTGAGAGCATCAACATGCCTCACGGTCTTGCTCCTAAAACCCTTCCACTTCAGAGATGTTTCCCAACAAAATTCTGGGACTGTCCGTGACTTTGCTGCAAATCGAAGAATTCTATGATGCCATGCTGTGATCTTTGGAGCTCTACTGGCTCCCTCTGGCGTGCCAAGAAACCAAGAGCACATGCATTTGGCATCCCGCCGGCAGGTCTCCTCTTTGTCCCAGCTGGAACCACTACCAAGGCCACAGCCCTTCAGTAACTCATCCGACTCGGATACACTGCCTTACTTGACGGAAGGGCACACGTCCTTCATACTTTATTTGGAATAGACTCTGAAAATCATGTTTAAGACATGGGATGAGTTTGCACACTGCTATGCCAATGACAACTAGTAGGAAGATCTTTTGGATGCAAGTGTCCTGGACTTTTTGATAGACAGTGCTGGTTTCCTTCAACTGGCCCAGCCACGAAAGACAGTGCATCATTCGAAATGGTGATGCGAGTACAGCGGACTTTCTTGGCCTCCAGTTGCCCACCAATGAGGTGAAAACAAATGTTATCACTGAGGTACTTCAGCCAAGGCAAACTAGTTCTGAACCTCTGCTGCCATTTCACAAAGCCCTCACCGACCGTCTTCATGGGGCTTGGGCAAAGCCTTTTTCCGGACCACTGTTTAACAGGCAGATAGCACAATGCCATCGTGCAGCCCTGGCTGACCAGCCGTTCTAATGCAGTACCATTCGCTAGAAAGCTTGGTCGTGCAGGCATCCACAAGCCTAATAAACCTCCGTGCCTTCCCTACCACTCCACTGGATAGTGAATCTAAGCACATTGAAACGTTTGGAAAGCGCATGTTCTCTTCCGTCAGCTTGGCATTACGTTCGGTCAATGCTAGATGCCTGTTAGGGCTGTTATACCCACCCCCTTTAAGACACCATTGCTCAGGATCTACCTGTGGTACCATATGATCTGCGATCCACTCGCATGCAAACCATTCAAGATGGCCACAATGCAGCAAATTTTGGTATCCGTTGAGGGCTGGACATTACAGACTGCCTTGGTCGGGCAACAGGCAGCCGTGTGGCTTTTCGGGGAGACACCTGGATGAGATCCACAGGCTTCTCTGGTTATATTTACTCTGTCTTGATGAACATGCCCTTTGATAGCTCTCATCTATTTGGCGAAAAAGCAGATGCGGCCCTTGAGCGCTTTTTCAAGGCTGTGGTAACCATAAACACCTCCAGCAGGGACAAAGAGCAGCTCAATCCAATGCAACTGCATAACCTTTTTAGTGTAACCTTTGAAGCACATAGCCACCCTGTCGAAAGCAGGTTTTGATATTTTCTGTGAGGTTGGCAGGCAATCACTTCAGACAAATGAGTCCCGCAAATTGTTCAGCGAGGTTAATCCTTAACATTTCGTCTTAACCTGCTACAGTCATCAACCACCTCCAGACAGTGGTGAGCCTCTTAACATCGTTGAGGTTTCCTATCAACGTGCCGAAGTCACGCCTTACTCTTACGCCGACATTCCCCTGAACCATTGTGGAAATTTTGCAGTTTCGAGCCTTCCCCACAAAGCACAGTCGAGGACATTGAGGCTCTGATCCCAATGTTTTAGCCTCGGTCCTGGATCTCAGTGCGGATGACTCTGAGGCTGCTGGAACTGATGGCCTACTGCATCCTGCTGGTCAAGCACACCATGTGGCATATGTGGGCTCTGCAGTGGGAACTGACGTCCCAGTGGGAACAACATCAGGGGGACCTCTCCAATCACATTTCAGAGTATCTGCAGTGTGTGTGCTGTTGGGCCGCTATTTGGTCAGTGCAGACTCCACTCCATACTCGCCCGGTAGCGAGCGATGCATTGCTTCTGGGTAAGGAGGCCATCTGGGAGTGGTGGAGATCAGAGGCATATCATCCCGGTGGAGGCCCGGCCCCACGTATCTGCCATCGGTCAAAGGGAGGCTGGTGCAAGTACTTATGGACACCACCACCAAGTAATACTGCAAGAAGCAGGTTGGGGTTTTGGACCCTGTGTCAGGGATTTTTCTGGGTGCACACCACCTGGTGGGATCTTTAAAAGACAGGGCGGAAGAATGCTGCCAATGCCTAGCGGATCATGAATGGCATTTACACCCAATGGTAATGCAAGGTCTCTTCTGCGAATTAAGAGAACCTTGACTTGATCTCTTCGGCGATGCCGAGAATGTGCAATGTTAGCAATTTTGTGCATTGGAGTTCCCAAGACATCTCTTGGAGACTCATTTTATTCTGCCTAGAGTAGAGCTCGGGACTCCTGTATGCCTTTACACTGCTAATATTGTGCCAAGAGTACTGAAGAAGATCAAGAACGACCAGATCCAAGTCATCCCAGTGGCACCGCACTGGGCAAGTAGAGTGTGCTATCCTGAACTCCTGGGCTTGAGTATTTGTCCTCCAATCAGGCTGCCGCTTTGGGTGGATCATCTGTCGCAATAACCGTGCCGGATTCTGCACCCGAGCATGCACAGCCTCCACCTCCATGCTTAGGAGTTTGAGCGGCAGCTGTTGAGGGTTTTTGATCTTCCTACTCAGGTCTGTGGTGACATTCTGGCAGTTGACTGCATTCAACCTTACTCCTGAGATTGTCTGTAATATTGGCAGCCAGGCATCCCTCCACCGAATCGATAAACTCCTGCCTTTGTGGCAAGATAGTAGCTTGGTACGCTGTTCGGCAGATTGACCTACTTTAAGCCAAACTTTCTGAAGTATTACTTTTTGTGTTGTCCCTAGCCCTGCAAGGATTTGCTTTGGGAGCAGTTAAAGGATACTTGTCTGCTTTTTCAACTTTCCTGCGGTTGCTGGATCAACCCTTCAATTCACGAAGTTAACCTGAGCTTAACCTCCCTTGTAGCTTTGGCACAGAGCAGACCGGTTTAACGTATCTAGCACCACAGCAGTAATAAAGTCGAAATGCAACACAATAAATATCACAAACTGAATTAGAAAGAAAAGAGTAAAAATTTAACAAAATCACAAAAATCATGTAAGGGGGAACCGTAGATATTATTTAAAACAACATTTTGTAAGAAAAGCGCCAAGCAGCATAAAGTGCCAATGTAGTCTGGTTGTGGTAGTCTAGGGGCAATTTGACACTGAGTGCCATGGAGTGCAGGTCAGATACGCCGACCAGGTTCATCCTGACCAAAGATTCTCTCTTCTGTCTTTAGTCCTTTAACTCCCAATCCACTGCTGGAGTACACTTCTACAGCCCCCCCAGGATAGACACTTATACGGTGTCAGGCAGAGGCCAAACAGAAGGGTCCAGTCCAGGTCCAGTTGCCACTGGTCAGCTGGACAGTTGCAGTAAAAGGCCTTTTGTAGCTTGTGTCCCTGTAGCCACTTCTTTGCACTGGGTACAACGTGTAGCAGGTCCAGCCCTTGCAGGGCTCTTCTCGGATTGCAGACAGTAGTTTCAGTCCTCTTCTGCTCTTCCTCGTGTCCAAGAGTGTTCTGAAGTGGGTGCCTGGATGTGTTACATATATGCCTTGTATGAGCTAGTGGGTGGGAATGTTTCCTGGGCAGGCCCTAACCGATGGGGTAAAGATTCCTGAAGCCAACCCTATCCTCTTTGGGCATTTTCAAGAAAGGCTTCGCCCACACTAAACGTGGATTGGGGATGTGGTGTACTGTGGGACATCCAACACTAAAATCTGTTTTGAAGCAGTCACTGGAACCCCAATATACTGAGCGTC
Source organism: Calotriton arnoldi (assembly GCA_963921515.1). Taxonomy (NCBI): domain Eukaryota; kingdom Metazoa; phylum Chordata; class Amphibia; order Caudata; family Salamandridae; genus Calotriton; species Calotriton arnoldi. The sequence goes on from CAWUFW010002974.1 coordinate 439,402, forward strand.
AGAAGTCCGGTAGAACAAAGCTGGGTTTTCCTGCAACCAGACATTGAATACACAAGAATTGCTTTGGCATCCTGTTCTTGCTCCTTGAACTGCACACCCCATGTGTTGTTTGTAAAACCTCATCTGACCTGACAAGCATAATATAACACTCATGTCTAAAAGAGGCCCATTGTGATTGGAGCCTGCCTGGCTGGGGGAAGGGTTAAGCGGGGGGGTGCTAAAGGAGGGACTCATGCCAGGTGTCGGCTAACATTTTAATACACAAAAGTCCGGGGCACAGTGACAATATAGAACAATGATTTTTGTTCTGTATTGCCTACCATTGGGGATGAAACCAGATCCAGTTGTTATGGATAAAGAAGCCCCACCCTGGTAAGATGATACTACCAGGGTGGACTGGACCTCCTATTTTTTTTTTTTTTTTTTTTAGGAAGTTCCTAGATAAAGTATGATAGCTGAATAAAGAGGGGATCCAGATATTAAAAATAACTTAGGATAAACCTGTGGGAATGCCCTTTATTGATGTATACATAACATCTTGAAAAGAAAAAGGGGGATGATTTATGGGTTCAATGGCCAATACATCCAATTTATTGCCGACAGGTTCTCACCTAACTGATGGCCTATGAAAGGGCCACGGCATTCATTAGGACAATTAAGATATAGAATCCCTATAAAATTTGTGAGCACATCTACATGCAGGTGAAAGAAGAATTGCTTACCATCACCATGCAAAGTTTGTAGCCCATCTGTGGGCTGGTGCTTACAACATGGTCAGGACTGGGGCGAGCTCTTTGTGTAGTCACACATTCATCAAGGAAAGTGCCCAGCAGAGAACCTCAAATCCCCTCAGTCCACAGAAGAGACTCAATTTACTTTTAATTTGTAATTTTCATGAGTTTGAATAGTTTTTTCTCTCTCATTCTACTTTAGAACGCTCTGTTAAAATTCCAAGGAGATCAGTCCAGATTAGGCAATGGGTGTTAAGTAAACTAGTGTTAGAAGATGAAAAATTTGTCAATGAAATGAACAGCCTTGTGAATCAATTTGTTGACTAAGATGATGGTGCGCCTGATTTTACTGTCATTTGGGATGCTTTCAAATCAACAAAGGGAGTTATTTCGTATAATATCCTTAATCTAGAAATAGATAAGCAGACATGGACTAAAAAGGGAAGATCTATCCAGGCCCAAAAAATACTAATTACAAATAACTGCCCAATAAATAGGATTGGGAGAAAGAAGCCTTAAATTATTTTTATTACAAAGAAGTAGAACTAGATGAGTAAATCTTTCCACAGAAATGTTATGAAGAAAGTGCATATATGGGTAAACATTTAGCATGGTCAGCACAGGAGAGAGCCAACAGGAATAAAATCCATATAATATGTATTTTATCTAAATCTAGCAAAAGAGTGTTAATCTTTTTAGATTGCTACAAGAGTATCTATAAAAGGAAGTAAATATGGATCAGCTAGAGTGGTTTCTTAAATCACTTTCAATCCTTAGATTAACCATCACAGCATCATCTTAATTAACTGTCTGCTCAGAAGAGAAAATATAGGAAAGCATTACCAAACCGGTGGGTAAGTGGGAATGCTATATATCATGTAGAGTTTTACAAAACGTTTACCATAATATTGAGCAAATACTGAACCAGACTTCTGAATCATACCCACAAAGTACCTGAGTCTTTTAATATAGGAACAGTAGGGTTAAAAGGGGTAAAATGTAAAGCTCCGAATTTTTACTGTCTGATAATTCTACTAAAGGGAGACTATGAAATTATTGCTAAATATGGGCAGCCAGAACAGTTAAATTAGATTATAAATTGAGCCCTAAAGACCAAAATGGGTTTATTTGAGGAAGACAATTGACAGCTTATATAAATTACTTGATTGAGGCCATAGACAGTTTTTCTCAAACGAACATGTGACCATAGTTATGTTATTAGATACCGAAAAAGCTTTCGACCTTGTGTGCTGGAAGAGTCTATTTGCCATTTGAAGAGCTTTTGGTTTTCGCTCGCAGTTTACTAGGGCACTGTATAATTTATAGATGGATTTATATAAAGTTGCCCAGGCACAACTAGGTGACTACTCTGAAACAGTAGGATCCTTAGAAGTAAATAGAGGCACAAGATGGGTGTGTCCTTTTTCTCCAATTTTATTTGCTTTCTTTATAAAACCTCTAGTGATAGCTTTGCAAGAAGATTTAAATATAATTTCCCCATTATAAAATGTGTTGAAATTGAAGTTGTATGCAGATGATTTTATTTCATAAACTGGATCAGAAAAAACATTCAAAAAGCCTTAGATTTGTTGATACGTTTACTCAAATAATAGGAGCCAAAAAAAAAGATTCTTCAGGAAATACTGTGCACAGCATTTAACATCCCCAAACATTATTTAGGCATATATGTTTCATCAGATATGTCTGACCAATATGAGATGAATTATGTTACAGTACCTAAAAAGTTTAATACATTATTACAGCCCTGGAAACTTTTACCTTTAGCAATATTAGGATGCATTGCTTTGAGCAAAATGTCAATTTTACCATTATTCACCTTTCTTTTCTCAAACTCCCACTGTACTTTATACAACAATTTAGTCCTGAAAATTAAAGTACTGTTTTCACAATTTATTTTGAGAAATAAAGCACCTTTATTGGCACTGCACACTTTATGTGCACCTAATGCAGAACAGCATTGCCATCCCCAATTTAAAGTTGTAGTACTTTGCTTCTTTCACTACCTATTGCACTACATTTAAAAATATAGATTCTTCTTGGATGATGATTGCTGGGGCGTCTGTTGGGCTGCTACAGGTGGCACTTACCATCTCTCCACAACACCCTGGTGGGACTCCAGTCCCAGGGTGCAACTTTCACCTGCGTCCTGCACTATTGCCAACCTGCTGCACACCCTGGTGAGACCTCAAGTCCCAGGGTGCATCTCGCTCCTTCCCTGTTGCCGCTGATGAGGGGGAGGCGCCTACAACGCGCTCAGAGCGCTGCCTCTCCCCCCACGGCGCAGGGCACCGCTACTGCTGGGGCTTCTGTTGGGCTGCTACAGGTGGCACTTACCATCTCTCCACAACACCCTGGTGGGACTCCAGTCCCAGGGTGCAACCAACCTTCGCCTGCCTCCTGCACTACTGCCAGCTTGCTGCACACCCTGGTGGGACATCAAGTCCCAGTGTGCATCTCGCTCCTTCCCTGCTGCCGCTTCCTGGTGACTTCTGAGTTCGACTGTCGCGCAACGAGACACTGTAACATCTCTGTTTGGTTGGCTGTGCTAGGACTGAGTCCTGAGTTTATAATAACCCTGGGCGGCAAATTCCGTTCCGCTCGCGGAACTTGCGAAATTTCGGCATTTCCGCGTTCCGCGCGGAAATGTCGAAATTTCCGCGATCCGCGGCGGAACGGAATTCGGGTATAAATAAAGCAGGTGCCCGAGTTGAAGCTCAAATTCTGTAACGCATTAATCAACCCAAAAATTCGTGAGCGAGGTTGTGGCTAAGCAGATGTGCCTTCTCTCCATTTCTACCCTGAAAAGTTAGCTGTAATCCTTGATGGAGGTCTTTGCATCCTTGATTTTCTCGAGCGCAATCCTCGTGTAGAATTCGTGAGCGTGGTTAAGCAGATGTGCCTTCTTCCCATTTCCAGCCTGAAAAGTCAGCTCTAATCCTTGATGGAGGTCTTTGCATCCTTGATTTTCTCGAGCGCAATCCTCGTGTAGTTCCTGTGACCAGGAGGTTCCTTCTCCTCGTCTGCCGCTGAGATCCTGCTCTGACCCTTTATAAACAAGAGGCATGTGAACAGGCCTAGTAGCCCGCCCTTTTGGCCCCGCCCCACATACACTCGCGGTATGCAACGTCTTCCCGCCCTTTCCCCACTATGATGGACAGCTTAATTAAAGGACCCCGGCGCTTTCGGCGCGGTGGCAAAGTTGCAGACACACAGGTCACTGGAGACAATTCTTCTGGTCCTTTACGCAGCTGTAGTGTAGGACAGGCACTATACATTTAACCAACGAGGTAGCACTTACTGGAGAGCCAGTAGAAAGTACTCCAGTTGAGTAGAGGTTTTGCACAAAACGGACTCATCTTCTTGGATAAATATGCAGGGCAGGATTCATTCTGGGCTGGCACGATGCTCCTGTCACAAAAATTAAACCTCAACAGGAAGCACTTACAGATATAAAGGTGCGCAGAAAAATCTCCGCGAGCACGCGAAATTCCACGTGCTCGCGGAAATTTTTTGCCATTTCGCGGAACGCAATTCCGCCCATCCTTAGTTTATAATCCATCTAGCCCAACTCTACTGCGGCCACGTTTTGATTTGTCCTCCGGCATCGAATTTACTTGTTACCATGAGGTTTGGCGATCATACACCAGCTATATCAGCCTATTGCACTCCAAGCACTTTTCTTCAGGCACTGCACGCTAGCCAGTCGGGAGAGGCTTAACCTGGGTACTCTACATTGACGATCTGAGCCCACTGAAGGTTAAACTTGCCTGTCGTTTTTCCAGCTGTTCCATTGGGAGGGTCACGAGTCCCCAGTGGACCAAACCTTCCGGCTTGTCTACAGTGTTGATAATTGCTCCTGTTTTGAAATTGTTTCACAGCGTGCCCGTAAGGCCTTGTACTCTGGTTCCCGTTTTATCCCGAGGGTTGAGCCATAATAAAGGATGGGAAAAAGGAAAGCTGTGGAGGGCACGGGGGGGGGGGGGAGGGGGCAGCAGTGAAGGCGAAAAAAGCCAAGAAATCGAAGAAGCACTGGCAATAATTGTGTTTTAGATCAAATTGATTGGCTGATAGAAGAGTGTGAAGGCATCTTAGATGCCGAGCCAGCAACCACCCCATGCCCCCTTGCTAGACAAACTTCCCCCCAGTATCACCAGTTATCCCGGATATATTCAGAAGACCGAAAAACAAGGGCGTCACCTTAAGCGAACGGTGGGTTGCACTTCACACCACGGGTGTTCACTCACCCCCCCCATTCATACCCGTTCCCCGAGCCAGTTAGATCGAGCGCTCCAATGTAGCAATAGGTTCACTCCCCTTCTAGATCTGACAGAAGATCCGAAGGGTGATTCTATTCATCAACTTTTAGATGGGACACGCAATTCAATACCTGCACCTGATATCTACTGTCATAATCAAAGCACTCACCAGCTTATTAATGATTTAAGGGTAGAGGTGGGGGCTCTGAGATCCACGATCGACTGTCTCACATTGTTAATCAAGCAATTATTGCAGAACAGCCCACGACCTTTACCTCACACTGAGCCTGCCCTGAGAACAGCTACTCACCCCAGTTGTCCTCGACCATTTTTACACCTGCCTAGTTCCCCCAAAAGGAATCCCCTTTCCCATAGGTGCCCCAACCCTCTCCCATCGTCACTTCACGCACCCAAGTATTATCCGTACCTCCTGAGCCAAATATCTCGCAAACAAACTTTCCCCCTAATGCAATGGTAGAGAACAGAACTTCCAAACATCTCGGGGTAAGAAACAAAATGATGCAACAAGGGGCAGTATTGTTTGAGCAAGACAGGGTGTAGACACCATCATTAGTTCTACCCCGACTCGTGCCTGCTCGGAAAATTTACATGGTCAATGTCCCTAAACTTGGAGGGGGAGCAGGGTATGAGGGGGACATCTCACTGACTAACAAAGCGATTCATTGGATTCGCCACATGAGGGGATGCCGCTCCATGATTCATGATGACATCGTAAGGGCAAGAAGATGCACACTTTTCGACCAGCCCTTCCACTGAATCAAACTTACCCTTAAAGGGGAAGAACTGGCTGAAAATCTCCGAGCCCTAGAATTCCAGAGCTGCCGCCCCATCACTTCCCTTATCCAACTAAAACGCCATATCCCCCCAAGTGCTGACAAAATCTAATTCCCGCTCCCCCACCGATGGGACAACCAGAAGCTCACAATTGGAGACCAATGACTGACTCTTGAGGGAGGACCATCAACATGCTAGGTATCCCTCCATGTACTCTAAAAAAGTAACTGCTTGTGATAACCCAGCGGGCTTATGGCTACTAACCCAGAAGAGGGGGAACGGAAAGCTACAAGAAGCAGAGGGTGTAGTCCAGTGTATGAACATAGTGGGTCAGACCCTAGCTCGCATATCGATCCTAAAGGAAAGACTCAGGCTACTAGTAGCTACTGTCCACCTAGCCCAAGTGCCACACCGCGTTCCAACCCAGAACCAAATTGTTAGCTCAACATAGTATCCTGGAACGTGGCAGGGCTAAGCAGCAAAATACCTCTCCCTCATTGGAATAACCTTATAGAAGGCCACGACATTTGTATTTTCCAGGAGACCTGGAGCCTGACTCCCATATACAAGTCTGGGTATGCCTGCTATTGTTCACCAGCAATCACCAAAGGGAAAGGACGTCCGGCAGGGGTTTGGTCATTTGGGTCAGGATTGCGTTGGGTAGTCAGATCACTCTTCTCCCAAGTGCTAGCCCAGATACTATGGGGATTCGTATCGAGGGCCCTTTGGGGAACATCATCGATTTATTTAACATATATGTAAGGGGAACCAAGGGGGGGTAGGGTGGGGGGGGGGTAGATCTTCTGCCACACTTACGCAACTGGAGGAGTTACTCGCCAAGAGTCCTACTGTTAGAAGGTGGTTCTGACACTCTGGGCCGCCCGTATTTTTCGCTTTTTGAGCACCTATTTAGTGAGCTTTTACTGGGGGAGAGCCTCATAAGTTGGGACTCACCCCCAGTGAACTCATGGTGAAAGAGACTGCATGTGGATTTTACTGGTGTCCCCCCTAGCTTGACTAGGCCGCTGCGCAGCAGCTGGAGTAAGGGGCAGCGGGCTGGTTACATGCAGACACCTATGTTCATGCGTGTGCACACGTGTAGGGGCTGCGCAGGGGAGATTCCTGGCGTGCGCAGCCCAGGAGCAGATACAAAGTGAATGGTGTGGCAGGACTTAGGCAGAATTGGGTGGTGACCTGGAATAGGCTTTATACACTGGGAAGAAACATGCCAGGGAAAGTCAGTGTGTTTTACTGTGTTTTTCACTTCATTATTCCCCTCTGGGCAAGTGGAGCCCATGGGCTAGTGTCACTTTCCTAGGGCCTACAAATTCCAGACACGCACTAAAGTCCACTGTAACGGGTGTGAGAAGAAGTATTCTGCAGAGTCCAGAGTCATATTTGTACTGCTTTTGGGTCATCCATAAATGTTATAGTTCTCTGAGTCAGCTCATAACCCGGGCCTGGCTGGGGGCTGACCCCAGCAGCCTGGATTGATCACTTTCCGTCCGAGGAGAGAAGCTGGGTGGAGCTGCAGGCTAATCCATCAGCAGCTGTCACTGGGTGCCAGGTACCAAGCTGCACGAAGAGGAAGGCAGCTCTGGGGGGAAGGGGCTTTCAGAGACCATGTGGCAGGAGACCCTGGACGACGCCATTTTGAACAAACCCAGAGGCCTGGGCAGGAAGGAGGGAGCAGGGGCAGAGAAGTGATGTGTCGCTGTGTGATAGGGCAAACAGAGACTTCCTGCCAGCCCCCTCCCCAACTTCTTAAAAGACCTTGCACAGGAAGAGGAGCTCTCTCTGGGGTGTGGTCTGCTGAGGCAGAAGGTGCTGGAGCCTGGCGCAATGGGCAGTTGGAAGGATGAACCCCCTGACTGTCCCTGGATCCTGAACAGCGCCAGGAGAAGAGACCAGGACCAGTGCGCAGAAGCAGGGGCCTCTGCGCAGGGAGAAGAGAGGCCCAGGAGGAGAGCCAGGCGAAAGGCTGGCGCAGGGAGCCAGTGAAGACGGCTCCCTGCTGAATCCACCCTCTTGGAGACAAAGAGGGCGAAGGAGAGTGCTCCTAGTGGCTGGGGAGCGCCACTAGGAGCAAGAAGAGGCCAAAAGCAGGAAGATCGGACCCCTGGGGGCCGAGATATGGCCCCCAGAAGGTAGGCGACCTTTGACCTTTGGCTGACCGACGATGAAGCACGTGGGGCTCCGCCGCCGGTCCAGAAGATGCCCCCGGGGTGGGTCAGGTCCCGGGGGCTGCCCCCAACACGAAGTAAAGTCAAGGAGCACCGCCGTGCTCCCCGTGAAGTGTCCCCCAGAACGGGGGGCCAGGAGCCCACCCTGGCCTCCGGTGACAGCGGAGGGCAGGGGGCGCCGTCGCGCCCCCCCGCGAGGAGGTCTCTGGGGGCCCGGGACCCCATCCCCGGGCCCTGAAGCAAAGCCGGGGAGCGCCGTCGTGCTCCCCGTGAACAAATCCCACTGGGGGGGCCAGGAGCCCATCCTGGCCCTTGGCGAAGAAGCGTCCGTCGGGGAGCGCCAGTGCGCTCCCCGTGAAGAGGGGACAAGGGGCCCGGGACCCCATCCCCGGGCCCCGAAGAAGCGTCAGTCGGGGAGCGCCGGCGTGCTCCCCGTGAAGAGGAGGCAGGGGCCCGGGACCCCATCCCCGGGCCCCGAAGTGGTGAAAGGAGGAGGGGGGAGTGCCGCTGCACTCCCCCGAGGCCAGCGGAAGCAGCGCTGGCCTCCGTGTCTGCCCGCCGGAGCGGGCAGACCAGAACTGCTGTGCCGGCTCCCGCGGCAGCACACGAGGGTGCTGGCCGCGCGGGGAGCCGGCGGGGGCAGCCGGGGGTAGGCCCCCAACCAAGAAGGCAGGCGGGGGTCCGGGGTGGGACCGGGACCCCCGAACCAAGAGGCACGGCACCGCGGGGCCCGGGTGGGACCTGGCCCCCGAAAAGCGGCAGAGCGGCCGGGGGTGGGCTCCCCGAGCCGCTTACACTCACCTGGGGTCCGGGTGGGACCAGGCCCCCCATCAAGGGCAGGAGATGCGGCGATGCCGCCAGCAGCGCGATCGCGGCTCCGTCCGAAGCAGCGGGAGAGCCGCTACTATAATATGCACGGGGCTGGAAGAAGCGCCCCATAATGCTTTGCAGGCCGGTCGGCCTGCAGGAAACTGCCTGCTTGTTTTTCTGCCTGTGGTGGCCCCAGGACGACGGGGTCACCACCACGTGCGTGACAAGGTGCCGGGGGAGCTGCTGGAGAAGCGCAGTCTCCCCCCAGCACGAAGAGAAGTCCCTCCCTAAGTCTCATGGGGACTTGAAAAGGATAACCCCTCAAGGGCTCAGCCAGCATTTTAACACCTTCTGGGCTGGAACTTTTGTTCTACAGCTGAGGGTGTATGGAGAAGTGCATCAAGGAGTGAAGGGCTGAGTTGGGGATGTCTGGAGAAGGGCATCCCCTGGAGGTGAAGAGGTGTAATTGCACCCGTAGTGCATTTACTAATGTTATTTCTTTTAGAGGGATTGAAGGTCACATGTGTAATGAGAAGTACCTGTGTAAGGTGATGTCGTAAGTAAAGTGGGGTTATGTTGCCAGACATTCCTGCTAGGGTGTCTGGCTGTATATGCGTAATCCTGTGATTTCATCTGTGATGCCTGTAGGGGCTGTAATTGCAATGCATTCCAATGATCCACAAATGTGATGAGTACTGTCATTTTAGAGTGATGCTTAAACATGTATTCTTGCTGCTGCGCTTAAGTGAAGAACAACCCAGACTGTTAGCCCTGAAGATGTAATGGTGCATACTGTATGGACAATATGAGATGCTCAGTTAAGGGTATGTGTCACCAGGGCAGGTGTACCTATTTTTAATGCTCGTTGAGATAAGGGGGTGGGTTGCCACTGGGATGGTGCCAGTGCGCAGGGCCCTCGCTCCAGGTTATGTTCAACACACTGCATTAGGGGGCAAGAGGATGCGCAGGCTTAGGAGTGGTGGTACTAGACCCCACCCCCCTGCGGGAGGGGTGGAGATGTTATGCAATGTCACAAAGTAATTCCAACAGCTCATGTATATTTGTAAATTGGTGCATAGTATTGAGTAGTGTGTGTGTGTAATAAATGTACTCTTACTTTTATAAGTTGAGTGTTATTGCTGCGCACCTGTAATGGCGATTACTAGCCCACACCACCTCGCTTGAGTAAGCCTTAGACTGCTCTGCAACGCTACCCTCTGAGAGTCAAGCGCTACAATAGGGTGTTTGGTTCCCAGTGAAGGACAAATGTGTCAGGTTATTTGTGCAGGCCTCACAGATACTGCCTCGTTTTCCAACACCTACACATTCAAGATTAATAATCGCAGGCGACTTTAATACACCTTGGAGCCTCTCGAGAAAGAGGATATATCGGGCACATACAAAGATGATCGTAAGTGGGCTGTTCCCCCCCCCCCCTTGGACCTCTCCCCAGTTAAAAAATGGACGCAGCTGGTGCTCCAAGTGAATGCCCTAAATTTAGAATTTGGGTTCAGGGCTGTGAATGGGAGAACTTTTTCAGACAGACTGGGTGCAAACACCTTTAATAAGAATAGCGGCCCATCCCGCATCGACTATATCCTACTAGATCTGAGGCTCTTGAGAGGAGTAGTCGATATGAGCGTGGGTGTTACAACCGACAGTGATCACAACCCTTTCTGTCTAAGCATGAAAACTTTGTGGGGCGCCTTACCCAATTGCACAGGAACTTTACTCCCGAGCATCACCAAGGAGGTTCACCCATCCAATGACAGGCGAAGGCTAAAATGGCCGAAGGTAGCTCTGCACGAAGCTAAGATCAAGGGCATGCAGCAAGATCTGGCGGCAGGCACACTTGTATTACAGTCCCTGGCTACAAGTGCAGGAAGTGTGGCCAAAGCAGTCTCTACCCACTCCTGCCTCTGACCGTTTAAGCTCTTATTTTACTGTCTCAGGCGGGAACCCAAGGCTCGGCAACCCTAAAGGGGGAATAGCCTCCTGGTACATAAGGGACTGTAGATCTGAGCGTCTAATTCTAGTTTCAGCCATCAAAGCAAAAGACAGCGGCCTAATTAGAGCCTCCATAAAGCGATATAAAGCAACCTTCTTTCATGCAAAAAGGGCGGGAGAAGATCCTGATGGCAGCAGCTTAAGGAAGAGTTCACCGAGAAAGATTCCAAATCCTTTTGGTCCTTATTCACTTGGGGCAACTAACTAGGGGCTCAATCCCCCCCTAATTACATTACAGGTCAAGTGTGGTACGACCATTTTGGGAAGCTCAATTCAGATTCTGCAGACCCGCCTCCAACGGTGGAAGCTGTTTCCCCCATTCAGCCTTTGACAGATAAATTCTTCACTCTGAGTGAGATCGAGGGCTCTATTGGCCGAATAGTGCAGTCTAAAGCACCAGGGCCTGATGGCATTCCGGGGGACCTATTTCGATCAGACATTACAAGTTGGGCTCGCTACATCTTATTCTTGTCAAACGCCATAGCAAGTGGCACTCCAGTCCCAGGGTCGTGGAAGGGGGCAGAGGTGGTCCCTATCTATAAAAAAGGGGATAGAGATGAGCCCTATAACTACAGGCCTATCAGCCTGATAGATGCCCTACAAAAGCCCTCCTTAACAAGATCCAGTTATGGGCGGAAGACAATGCAATTTTATCACAGTACCAAGCCGGCTTTAGGGAAAAGACGGGGACAATCGACCAGGTATTCCGCCTCCAGCTTCTTTATTGAAAAGTTGTAGTAATTGGCCAGGGCAGTCTATACTTAGCTTTCATCGATTTGAAGACTGCCTTCGATTTAGTCCCCAGGCAGAAACTATGGCACATGCTTAATGACCTGGGCATTCCGCCACTTTTCCTCAATCTGGTAGTCCGATTGCATGAAGGCAACTATGCTCGGATAAGATGGGGTTCACAGGGGCAACTAACTGAGCGCATTCCAGTCAGTAGGGTAGTCCGGCAAGGTTGTGTCCTTGCCCCCACCCTCTTTTCACTGTACATGAACGGAGTGGTCAGCTTTCTGCTACACGTTCCAGCCGATGCTCCATCCTTAAGGGGGGGTAAAGGTACCAACCCTTTTATTTGCAGACGACACCCTGTTGGTGTCGAAATCCCCAGCGGGGCTACGGTTATTACTCAATAGATTCCAACTCTTCTGTGATACCAGGGGCTGGGTTATAAATACTACAAAAACCAAATTTATGGCTTTTAACCCTACAAGTCACATAAAGGCAAACCAACTTTAAGAGGGACCCCCATGGCAAGAGTCAGTACTTTTGATTACTTAGGAGTTTGCCTTTCAGAAAAAATTACTTGGATGCCCCATCTCACAAAGATGCTTCTGAGCCATAAGTGCGTCACAGGGGTACTTGGGAAAGAACACCGATCCTCTCATAGCAGACCCGTCGCAGCTGCTTTGGAGGTCTAAGACTCCAAAGTAGTTAGCTGTGCCCTGTACAGGGCAGAGCTATGGGGATTCAAGAAGCTAGCCGAGCTCAATAGATCAGAGCATAAATTCCTAAGGAACCTCGTGATGAAGCCTCAAAGCACCCCACTCACTCCCCTAATGTTAGACATGTGCCAACGCTCCATAGGTGACATGGCTAAGCTCCGCTCGCTGTACTAGGCGCGCATTCGGAGGACCCCGGAGCTACTGCCTGATGCGGAAGCCCTGTCAGAGGTCATCCGTCTTGACACGTGCAATAAGGTGGGGTGTATCAGAAATATTAAAAAGCTGGTTTTCAATGTTGGGCTTCGGAAAGCATGGGAAAAATCTGATTCACCCCTGCTTCAAAAAGACGTAGTAAAGCGACACTACTGGGAATGGGTTGTGCAACAGGAGTCTTTTAGGCCCAACCAGGGGAACTCACTACAGAGTTCCATCTGCACAAACAGGTCAGATCCCTGGAATCCTACCTTGATCTAATTCAGGTCCCCCAGTATAGGACGCTTTACATTCAATTCAGGTTTGGCACTGTGAGAAGTTGGCCTGGCATATGCTGTCCACTAGTTATAGTGGGCACCTTGCACCAGTCCAAACGACCTTTATTGATGATAGGTTTAAGACTATGTGAAAGCTATCCTAGTGGTAGCTATGGAGAGCAGCCTTCAGGCTAAGTCTTGAAGGAGTGTAAAGCTAGTTGTTTTACCAGTCTATAATCTCATGAATGACCAAATGAAAGGAGAACCACACCAGGTATATATATAAAATATATGTATTTATTACTAAACACTACCCACTAGTCTCTTTATGAGGCTAGAGGTCGAAATACACAAGTTACAAGTCAAATAACACAGTAAATTAGCACAATATACGATTAGCCCTAGGGGCGTACCAAACCATATATTAAGAAAGGGGTATAAGAACCACGACTTGAGGCCATAGAAATGGTGCACGTGTTGGCACGGGGGCAAGATGGCCGCTGACCGGCCGTAGCGAGTAGTCGCAGCTAGACCTCCCCCCCGAAGCAGTGTGAGCCCGATTGATGGCAGTGGTATGCTTTGCTACACGTACCTTCTGGATCTGCTACTTAATCTTGTGACGGGCCGTGGATCGCGCCGACTCTGGAAGCGGAGTCTGACAGCATTGCTGAAATCGGTGACATCTGAAAGTTGCCATGCAGTTTGTCTTCCACACAGACGGGCGCATCTCTGCAGCAGGATGGCGCCGAGAACGAACAAGCAACAGAAGGACTCCAAGGATCCGCAGAAGGATCCTGCTGCTGCTGCTGCTGTGCCTCTGACTGGGTCTGTTCGCGGTTCCGCTCTCCCTCGGAGAGCGGCATTGAAGAAGTTGGGAGAGAGCGGGGGGACCGGCAATGGCGGAAGTAGAAACGCTGCGAGTTCGAAGGTCGTCAGCGGAGGGGGCAGTAAGACTCGGCAGCCTACTCTGATGGAATCATTTTCGACTGCACCCTTGGCGGACCCAATTAAGGACGGATCGACGGCACAGACGGGAAGGATTGAAAGCACCCCTCGTGGGGATATAATGTTGCACCCTCCTGCTGGGCAGACTGACAGGCAAGAAGAGCGGAGTAAGGAGAACATGGATGGCCCGAATGGGCGGATTGAGCAGAGTCTGCAGGGGGAACAGATGACAGGCTGCACCGAATTCAATCCACCGTCAGTAAGTAATGCTGGGCCTAGTCTTGAACTGACGGGAGGGAGCAAAATTAAATGTATTGAGCAGGTGTCCGTCCCCCTTGCTCTCACCCTTCCAGATAAACCTTTGGCGGCAGAACTAGCTGAACAAGTACAAACACATGTACCCGCACTCTGTCAAGGGACTAATCACATCAAATCAATAGCTGCCTCACCAGAGGGGGACTGCTTTTTCTCTCTTAATGACGATTCAGATCTGTCACTTACTAGCGATGACAATCTCTCGGATGGCACAGCCTCTGCAGAATCCTCGTCAGTTCAAAGAGCACCAGCAGTCTCAAGGGGTGCCTCCCATAAGAGTAGGTCGAAATATAGAACGACAGTGAGCCCATCCGGAACGGACACTGCCACGGCCCGAAAGCTTACTTGGGACTATTCAGCTACCACCCAGCTCTATCAGGACGATGGTGTAGTAACGGAAACTGGGGGACACAGCAGCCCCGCTGCTGCAGCTCAGGCACCCGAAATGGAATTATTATATACTACACTTAAACAGATGCAGGGGGAAGCCAGGTTGGAGAGCCGAAGGGCGAGGCAAGCAACCAAGAGACTTCAGGGCTCATTAAAGAAAGTTAATAAGCTATATGAGGATATGGCAGAGCGGGTCACCCAGGTGGAGGAACGAACCGGGAGGCTAGAGGATGAGGTCAATAAGTGGCAGACTGCTCAGGCGACGCAGGAGAAGGTAACGGAGGATCTACAATGGAAGCTGGATGATTTTGAAAATCGCCAGAGAAGAAATAACATTAGACTCTTGGGCCTGGCAGAGAATATTGAGGATGGAGATATAATGGCGTTTGTTGTGACTTTGTTGAAGGGGGCTTTTCCTGATTTGGCCACATGGAACTGGGAGACAGAGGTGCAGAGGGCGCATCGGTTCCCATTGTTTCAAAAAAGAGGGCAGGCTACGGGCCAGCCTGATAGACCCAGGGCAATCCTGGTGTATATTGGTAACTTTCTTCTTAGGCAGGCAATTATAGATAAAGCTAAACCTACTGCTAAGCGTTCATTTGAGGGCAATACCTTTTTCGCCCGCCCCGACTTTTGCCATGCCACGGTTGAAAGGAGGTGGCAGCTCAGGCAGATGATTTCCCCTTTTCAGGGTTTGGGCTGCGAGGCATATTTACTGTACCCTGCCCGGCTTAAAATAATATTCAGGGGTCAAGTCCGGATGTTTTTTTCTGAAGTCAAGGCACAAACGTACATGATGGAATTGCAAGAAAAGAGGGGGTAAGGGGGAGGGTTTGATAGACGTCTTTGATGCGCTTATTGGCGCAATGTAATGATTTTTTCTTTTTTTACTCCTCCCCTGCATTTATCACTTTAGCCAGTATGGCGTTGCAAGGGTTGTATAATTGCTTACTGTTTGGATGCCTGGACGGCCAGTTTGTATGGGATGATGTTGGGGGAATAAGGGGGGGGAAGCGGCGACTCAGCTGTGAGCTTCAGCTGTCACGCATAGGTCATGCTTGACCTATTTGCCTGTGAGGGGGGAGGTTGGGGAGGGAGGACAGGGGGCCTAGGGGGGGACTGAGGGAATAGGGCACAACATAGTAAGGCATCTGAGGTATAAAGGGAGTCACATGAGGTGTAACAAAGATATTAAAAATAAAAAAGAGGAAGCATAAAAAGGAAAAGAAAGGAAACACAAAAGCTAGAAAGGAATCTGAAGGTTTACCGGGTCAGGCAGATCTTTGATGTTCACTAATGTATGTACGAGTCGCATCAATTAATGTTTGTGGATTAAATGACCAGTCCAAAAGACAGCGGGTTGCAGCTATTCTGAGAACAATGCGATTGGATCTCCTATGTTTACAAGAGACACACATAGAGGGAGCAAGAGGAAGTGTATTGGAGCAGCTTGGTTTTCACTTGATCGCGAATACTAGACAGGGGACGAAGACCAGAGGGGTAGCCATATTGGGGCAACGTGGTAACATAATTATCAAAAGGCAGCTGGAAGACCAGTGGGGTAGATGGGTACTGGTGGAGTGTATAATAAGGGGGGAGAAGCTTACAGTATGCTCAGTATATGGCTCAACAGCTGATGACCCGGATGTCTTTGAGTTTCTAGACTCTGAACTAGCCTCCTGGCCTACACCGATTATTATGTGTGGGGACTTTAACATAAATGTGATGGGGGGGGCTTGGGCAGAGTCTGGGGAGCGATATACAGGTCAGAAGAAAAGGACCTTCCAAGCAGTTTACAATTTAGCTCGGAATAACTCATTGGAGGATGTGTGGTCACGATTTAAGCCTAAGGACCCAGGCAGTACGTATTTCTCCGC
The DNA here is from genome assembly GCA_963921515.1 of Calotriton arnoldi. Lineage (NCBI taxonomy): Eukaryota > Metazoa > Chordata > Amphibia > Caudata > Salamandridae > Calotriton > Calotriton arnoldi. The sequence continues at coordinate 455,650 of CAWUFW010002974.1, forward strand.
TCCCCACCGGGTGGCTGTCAGATTAGATTATTTTTTCGTATCTAACTTATTACTTTCCAGGTGCCGGATTGTGAAGCACCCTCGTATTTTCTCAGATCATAGCCCCCTAGTACTATCAGTTGACATTGGAAGGGGGGGAAGACCTGAGCGGGTATGGTCCTTTGAGAGAGGGTTATTGAAAGACCCAGGATATGTACAGCATATGAAGACGTGGATTGAGGGATTTTGGGATATCAACAGGGGTAGTACTAGGGCAGCAGTCGTTTGGGACGCCTGGAAAGCTGGGGTACGAGGGGAGACGCTGAGCTACAGCCTGCACAGGTAGAAAAAAGAGGCACTTGCAGGGAAAAAGCTATTTCAGGTAGTAGCTGACATTGAAAAGGAATTGTATGATGCAATCTCATCTGGTGTAGCGGTGGATGAAATTCTGTTAAAGTTGACTCTGGCTAAAGCGGAAGCTCAGGAAGCTATAGTTACCAAAGCTGCTGCAACCTTTATAGCAAGAAAGGAGCAATGTTACGAGTTTAGTGAACGGGTTGGGCATACCCTAGCGGTGCGTCTGAGGCAGAGAACAGCATATGGGGAAATTAAGGAGATAGCAGACGGGAAAGGGAACATAGCTGCTGAACCTGAAAGAATACGGGAGATATTCAGACAATTCTATGCTAATCTATATGAGGAAGAACAGGCGAAAGACCCGTGGGAAATCCAAAGGTACATTAATGAGGTTCTAATACAGTCAATCACCGATGAAGATAGGGAGGCACTGGAAATACCTTTGACATTTGAAGAGATTTATGCCGCTCTACGAAGCCTCCCTTCTGGCAAGGCAGCCGGGCCGGATCAGATCCCCCTAGAATTTTATAAAGTTTTCCTGGGAATCATTGGGCCAGATCTAGTTGAGATAATACATCAAGCACAATCGGGCAGCTCTGTGCCAGATTCATGGGTAGGGGCGGATATCGCCATTTTTCTTAAAAAAGGGAAGCCACCCAAAGAGCCAGGATCGTATCGTCCAATAACCCTAATGAATACCAATGCTAAAAAAATATCTAAGTCTATGGCAACTCGACTTAGTAAAATTATAGATAAGATGGTTAGCCCGACGCAGCATGGTTTTATTCCAGGGAGAGGCACAACGCAGCATGTTCGTAGAGTTGTAACGCTTTTTGATGCTGCCGAAGTCTCAGGAGAACCAATGGCAGTCATGCTGATGGATGCCGAAAAAGCATTTGATAGGGTCTCCTGGGACTATCTGTGGGCAGCTATGAGACGGTTTGGCATTGGGGGAGGATATATTAAAGCAATCCAGGCACTTTATAAAGAACCGACAGCTCGTCTCAAGGTAAACTGTGGTTATACAGCTCCTTTATTAATCAAACGGGGTACCCGGCAGGGATGCCCATGTTCACCGCTGCTTTTTGCAATCTATATCGATCCCCTAATCCGGAAGCTGGAGGCTAATGGAGCCATCATTCCTATGAGATTTCACGGCTTAGAATATAAAACCCTTGCATATGCTGACGATATCGCCCTGGTTACTCCATACCCGGAAACTGCTCTAGGGGCTATTGAGGTGGAGGCCCTAGCCTTTGGCCTGGTTTCAGGGTATGCTTTAAACGGATCCAAAACCCAGATTGTCAAGAATGCAGGAGCAGTGTGTGGGGACAACCGGGTGACTGATTCAGCAGTGTACTTAGGGATTAGTATATCTGCAGATCTGGGAAAAGTCGTAGATAGAAACATTGAGCCAATTTTGACTAAAGCCAAACAGGACTTTGATAGAATGCACAACCTACACCTTTCACTCATTGGGCGATGTAATGTGGTTAAAATGGTCTTTTTTACCAAAGATCTTGTATCTTTTTAGGGCCATTCCACTTGCATTTGAGAAGAAATGGTTTTCAGCACTGGAGCATTTAGTCAACAGGTTTATCTGGGCAAATGGGAAAACCAGAAGGGCATTACGCTTTATGGCCTTACCCAGGGAAAGGGGTGGGCTGGCTGTCCCCGACTTTAGAATGTATTACTGGGCAGCAGCCTTTCAATATATGAGTGGGTTAATTGGTGGGGATGCATTCGATCCATGGGTCAAGTCGGGCTCAATAGATATTGGTGGGGATGCATTCGATCCATGGGTCAAGTCGGGCTCAATAGATATGTATTCAATCCTGGTTGGAAAAGAGGCGGAGAATTGCTTCCTGAAGTTTACTGAGCCTAGCTATTTCAAGCGAACCCGGTTTAAAACTCTGATGGCTGCTTATGGGATCTGGACAGCATTTCGCAAAAAGACCGGTCTTGGCCGGCTGAATGGCTATACTCAGCTACTCAGGAACCCCACGCTCCCTGCGGAAATCTTTGCAGATTCTATAATGGTTGAATGGGGAAGGTACGGGATCCAGAGTCTGGCTGACATAATGGGGCCACACGGAATTGTGCAGTTTATAGATCTACAGAATGTTTATGGCATTAATAAAAGAGACTTTTTCAAGTACCTCCAAATTCGCAGCTTTTTAGGTGGGAAAAAGGGGGGACCAAGTGGATTTGGTAGAAATAATATTATGGAGGTTGTCAGAGGAGGGGCAGACTGTACTATACGAAGGTTTTATTCCGAGCTCACTCTGTTACAAAAGGATGACTTAGGAAAATATGAGAAGAAATGGGCGGATAAACTAGGTGTAGCTCATGCTGATTTTAAGACCGCATTGGAATTAGGTCAAACAACATTATGCTCAGCAGGGCTGCAAGCTCAACAGTATAAGACATTATTTTCTTTGTATTATACTCCTGCTAGGATTGCCAAATGGGGGGGGACAGACGGGAACCACGTGCCCTCGATGTGACAGTGGGGACGCAGATTTAACGCATATGTTTGCGACCTGCCCTAATCTGCTAGTCCTCCAGAAAGCGATAGAACAGTTTATGGATAGTGCATTGGAAATTAAAGTGACCCTGACACCGTCTATAATTCTGTTAGGTCTAAATGGTGAGGCCTGGCAAGACCCGCAGCAACACTTTATCTTTATGGCAATGGCGGTACTGCGTATCTGTATTTCTACAGTATGGATAGATAAAATACCGCCCACGTTTCAACAATGGCTTGCAAGGCTTTTATCTAGCTTTAATCTTGAAAAGGGGATTTATGAGAGGAAAGGGAAAAGAGGGAGGCTGCTGGGTAAACGTATATGGGGACCCATTTACAGATGGAAGGAAGGACGGTCTTAGTCGGCCACGGGGGCTGAGGCTCCACTCCCCTATGTGTATGTGCCTTTTTCATGGTCTAGTGAGAAGGGGGATCGTCTGGGCAATGTTACTGTTTGGTCCCACAAATACCATTAGACGTTTACTGTTGATGCTCTCTGTATACTCTTGTGTGTTTTCCTATATGGCTGATACCTTCACCATGTTAATTTAATTTTTTTGTATAATCAAAATATGTATAGTACTCAGATGTCTGGTTTCGTTTCTGTATGGTTTTCAGCAAATGGCTGTGTCTGATAAAATATAAAATAAAAAAAATTAAAAAAAAGAACCACGACTTGACTAGACACAAGGCCTAGAGCCTGTACAATCGCTGGGACCCCAAGGAACCACCCAAGGTAGTGACACAGGGGACCCACGGGGGACGGGTGCAGTGTGTGAACACAGCCGCGAGCTCCGTTAGAGTCTATGGGGAAAGTCACGGTTAGAGTTTTAAAGTTTAGGGACACTTCGGAGTGGACTAGGAACAAACCCTTTTGGACTTAGAGGGTTCTAGGGCCAACACCCACGGGAGCACCGTAGTACTCGTGTTACCTCACCCAGGGAAGCCAGGTGCACAGGTGTCAAATGGTGTCGGGTCGTGCCGTCGTTTTCAATGGCCGCTGGCTGAAAAGCACTGCTGCCGGGAAGCTGCGAAGTGTCCGAAGAGATCCAAGCCTGGATCGAGGATGAGAAGAACCTGAAAGCAGAGGGGACAGAGTCTAGGTCACTAGCCAGTGACCAGGGGCACGATAGTTGAATGCCCACCGATGTCGGGTGCTTCAAGTTCGAAGAGGTGAAGATTGTCTCTGCAGCCACAAAGACCAGGAGACGTCGACGACAACCAGGAGCTGGAATCGAGCTGTCCCACGAAGGTAGAAGCTGACTGCGGTGTCGGTGCCCGGATTGGACCCAACAAGCCTTGGTAACAGCAACCCACGCAGAAAGAGAACAAAGGCTTCGGTGCCGACCAGCGAGGTCCGAGGGACTCCCCCAGCGAGGGAGAGTCAGGGCAGGCCTGGAGCAACCAGGGGGGCCCGTTGAAATCAAAGATGTCCTTCTGAGAGACCCACAAGTCGATGGACAAGGGATCGCGAAGGGACCTCAAGCGGAATCACAAAATGGCGGCCCATGGGTCACTCGGAGTGGCCAGGCCGGCAATCTTCGGTGGATTCACTGCTCGGGGTCAGGGCTATGAATAACCCAAAGCACAGCTTCTAGGATCGACCAGAAGCTTATGCACTTGCAAATGTGCACGGTGTCCAGGGGTTCCGGTTCCACGGTACCCACGAGGGCTACGGGTCTCAGCTTTGCTGGGGACTCGGGTCAGCCTCTGGGAAGTCTGGAAATCCACCCTCTGGGTTGCAGGGTCGTCGGCGTCCGGCGGGAGCTTTGGAGATGCAGACCGGACAGATGCGTCTTTGGTGCCTGCCAAGCAGGGGAGTAACTCCTTTACTCCAAGGGAGATTCTTCAGTCATCTGGCGTTTAACAAATCGTCGAAGTTCCAGGATTCAGTTTCAGAGTTTCGTCCAGGGATATCTAAAGTCCTGTTGCCAGGGGTTCCTTACTTATACCCAAGGAAGGGGTTGGATTAACTCAGGGGACCCACCTATGGGAGGGTTTGGAAAGAGGGGTGGCTACACCCATTTCCTTTGTCCAGTTTCGCGCCAGAGCAGGGGCTGGCAGCCCCTGCAACCGGTTTGAACTGGGGTATGCACAGGGACACCAAACGTGCCCCCAGTGCAGGACTTCAAAGCACTCAGAGAGTGCACCCACCCAGCCCCAATACACTAAAGCCTGTCTGGGAGGTGGTAACACCTCCCTGTGACAGGAAACCTATTGTCCAGGCCTCCCCTGCCGGAGTTTCGGTCGGCAGCAGGAGGCCAGACTCGTGTCTGCAGCATCCATTTTGTGATGCCAGGGCTCGGTTTAGCTGGTACCGGGTATACCGGTGCTGTCATGTCTCTCCCTCTAGAAGGGTGGGATCATACTCCCACACCAGTTACTGGTGTGGGGGTATGATTCCAAGGTGTTTGACACCAAACACGACATGTTTCCGTGCAGCCATCCCAAAGTTAGCATTTACCGTTTAAGATATAATGCACTTAAGAGTATATGGTCAGGCTGCACTCACAGACAACCCCGGAGGATAGATTCCGAAGGCTGCAGAGGGGCTCTGCTCATGCATGGGCACCCTCTCACATAAAAACAAGCACCCAGCCTTCAGGATTGATAAGGCCTGCCATAGGGGTGACTGATAGGTTTATATGTGCAGTGATAGGGTGAGATATAGTGAACCTATATCTCAGTAAGGGGTGCATGCACCACCTCACTCAGGCTGCTGTAGCAGTCCTGTGGTGTCATTTTGGAGAGCCTTCCAGGGGTGGCATAATACATGCTGCAGCCCCTGGTAGGCCTCTGGGGTACCTATGCCCTGTGTACATAGTATACCATATACTAGGGACTTATAAGGGCACCCCAGAATCCAATCTGAAGTGTACCTAAGGTACTAGGAACCCATTTTAGAGAGGAAGCAGCTAGGCTGGGGTCCTGGATAGCAGGGCCCCAGCCAGACTAAAGTCGAAAAACAGTGAAACATCAGCAACAAGCATTTGCACTGCAATAGGTCTCGCATTTGCGAGAGTTAGAGCTTTTGGCATTGTAATTGATAATGTCTTTTACGTATGTGTTTCTGTTTGGAGTGATGTGGATGTTTGTGGTGTGTAGTGGAATTATTAGTTGTGGAATTGTGTGGGCTGGTATTGTGTGGTGTGTAGTGTATTTGTGTAATAGAATTATGTGGTATGGTGAATAGATAGGGGTGAGAGATGCAAGGAATAGATAGAAAGGAAGATAGAGAGGGATCTGTAGTTTGTGCATGAAGTGGTGAATGAACTCTAGAGAGAGGAGCAGTAATAGTGTGTGAGAAAGAGAGAAAGCAGGGGTTAGCAGACTATAGGTGTATACAGAGCGAGCGTTTGTGTATGCAGAAGACACCCAAAGAAGAGGAAGAGAGCGTGGGTTTGAGGGACGGAAACCTAGAAAATGCACTGGAAAGATATTGTGCTCGAAGAGCTAAAGATAACCAGATGAGAGAGGCAGGATTAGTGCGTGAAAGAGCGATAGAGAGGGGTGAGGGATAGTATGAGAGAGAGAGTGGGGGACAAGTGAGAGGGGCACATAGGGGAGAAGGGGAGGCAAGAGGTGTAGCCGTGCACAGCGCAAGGAGGTACCGGAAGGTAGCATGTGTGAGCATGAATTATAGAGAGGGATAGAGAGTGTAAGGGAGAGATTACAGGGTGCAGTGAAATTGTGAGATGAGAGGGGGTAGTGGGAGTGTGAGGGAGATGGAGAGATGAGAGGGGTAATGGGTGTGTTGGGGAGAGATGATAGTGTTGGTGGAAGTATGAGGGAGAGATGTGTTGTATTGGAATTGTTTGTTGTGGAATTGTGTGGGCGTCTCTCACATTACGGGGAAAGTGCAAAAAAGGAGGCTATGGACTAAATGAACAAAACATGGGCAGAGTAGGATTAGGACAGCAAATCCCAACAAGCTATCCAAAAGCAAAAGCAGCCACTAATTAATGCAAATATATCTACTCGTCCAAAGTGTGCACTCAGCGAATATGACTTGAGGTCAACAGGCAAACGCATATTTGAAAAGTACTGAAACAATTTGCGTACACGCTTCATTTAAAATATAAATAAAGTCTTTTACAATGAAATACATATATGAAATGAACAAACAATAAGGGTGACTAGAAATATATGCACTGGATGTAGAACTAGATAAGTGACAGCAAGAGACAAAATTTAATTTTACTATAACGCCACCCACCCACCCATCCTGCTCTACCTATATTATGTTTAGTCCACATAAAAAGTAGTAATGAGTGGTCGCTTACCCCGTTCTCAGATGTAAGTACTGTGGCGAGAAGTGTAATATGGCGGAGTATCACCTAAAATACTTATTGGCACTTTAATGCGCTCCGTTCCCATGTTAAATAAATCATTGCACCTTCAAATAAATAACTAACATTAAAAAACATGCTGCCTTTCAAATATAATTAAGCACTATTTAACACTAAATATATAATTAAGAAGGATAACTGGCTTTTGTTTGTAGTAAAGCATATAAGTAAAATAAAGTAAGTATTAAAAAATATATTACTCAAATGTGTAAACGCAAATTCAAAACAATTTCTTTTCAAAGAGTTACTTTCTATCTGAAACGGTGCGGGTACTTTATATGTGAAACAGTTCTTCTTTTTGTAGTTATTTTACGTGCCCTTTAATGCAGCGGCACTTTCTTTTAAGAAGAGATATTGTTAGGTACAAACAAAGAGAGGAGAAGAAACATGGAAGAGGAAAAGGGCTCTTGCTGCTTTTGATATAGCAGCACTGTCCAATACAAAAATTGAAGGGTGTTTCCTTTTTTTTTTAGCAGTTTTTTTATGCAAAGCAAACTCAACCCGAAGGTATTGGAGTGCTTTACATGAGCACCAGTTACATTACACAAAGTCACATTAGTCTTTGGTAGGGTAGGGAGATTTTGTAATTTGTCCAGAATCACAAGATGTTGAGTTGACCCCGAGATACGAAGTCGGCAGCTTTGGCCATTACGCCACATCCCCTCCTTTATTTTCCACAACAGTAAATTGTACACATATTTTTAAAATAAAAAATATATTTATTAAATGCATCAACGCAAGCTCGAAAAAACTACATAAAGCAACACCATTTTGTCCATAGATTTAAATTATCACAAAGGGTAACATTGTCTTCAAGCTACCTTTATACTGTAAGCTAATTGTAATGTATTCATACTTTATAATGAGAAAAAGAAGGGCGGATGCGATAAACAGTCTGGACTAGTGTGATAGGCTTGACTAGTTTCTCGAGTGTTGGGAAAGGAGACAGCAACGGGATAATAAAGTGCAAATTAGGCTCGTAGTAAAGATGGTTATCTTTACTGCTGTGGCATGTGCGGAGAACACACAGTGAATCAGTTGCCATAAACAACAGGATCTCAAACTACACTACAAACTTCCCACAAAGACTATAACTTGCTTCGTAAGCTGCCAAGCCGTGCAGAGAGCACAGTGCACGAAATAGAGCCAAGGGAAAAAATAAAAGTGCAGTTTGTCTGTTCAAGCCCACAAGAGTATGGGATGAAGAAGGCCAGTGAAAGAGCAGCTGGGGAATCCATTTACCAGCCGAGGCACAGGGTGAGTGATGCACATCTCGAGCTGCTTCCACCTCCATAACGTGCTGTGATTTTACAAATAGCACAAATGAGACACACACAGAGAACTTTAAAAAAACGATAGACGCAGTAGAAGCATGTTGTGCAGGCTGCACTAAGGAAAACAAGCATTGGCCGCAAGGCCGTGAAAGTAACGCGGCCGCGCGGCCGTGCGGCCTTGAAAGCAAAAGTGATGGCAGGGACAAGCTCTGTGGTGGGGGAGGGGCAGAGCGAGGTGCTTGGGAGAGCAAGGCTTAATGAGCCATGAAAGCCACATGGCGGCTGCGCGCGTGCACGTGCTCGTGAACGCAAGCTTGAGGCCAGGAAAAGATTGTGGTAGCACTTTGAAAAGCCACTAACTAAATGTCTCGCAGAGCAGCGCATGCGCTGGCTCAGCGACACCTAAAAAGTGGGGGTAACCATAAGAAGCAGATCCTACTCTCTTACACAACCCCCCCCCCCAAAACGCAGGGACATTAAACTAACCTTAACCAGTTGAGTCTTCATGTTCTAAGTGGAAATATCTGGAGAGTCCATCTGCATTGGCATGGCTACTCCCAGGTCTATGTTCCACTGTATAGTCCATCCCCTGTAGGGAAATGGACCACCTCAAAAGTTTGGGGTTTTCACCCTTCATCTGTTTTAGCCATAAGAGGGGCTTATGGTCTGTCTGAACTAGGAAGTGAGTGCCAAACAAGTATGGCCTCAGCTTCTTCAGAGCCCAAACCACAGCAAAGGCCTCCCTCTCAATGGCTGACCAACGTTTCTCTCTGGGGGTCAGCCTTCTGCTAATAAAAGCTACTGGCTGATCCTGACCTTCATCATTCAACTGTGACAGTACAGCCCCTACCCCCAACTCAGATGCATCTGTTTGGACAATGAACTTTTTGGAGTAATCAGGACTTTGTAGAATGGGAGCAGTGTACATGGCCTGCTTCAGGTCATCAAATGCCTTTTGACAGCTGACTGTCCACTGAACCTTTTTTTGGCAATCTTTAAGAGGTTAAGTCATTCAGGGGTGTCACTATAGATCCATACCCCTTGACAAATCTTCTGTAATACCCAGTCAGGCCTAAGAAGGCTCTCACCTGAGTCTGGGTAGTTGGAGCAACCCAGTCCATGATGGACTGGATTTTGCTCTGCAATGGTTGAACCTGGCCTCCACCCACAAGGTGGCCCAGGTACACAACCTGACTCTGCCCTATCTGGCACTTAGTAGCCTTGATAGTTAGATCATCTAGATATGCTGCACTATAGGCTTCCAGACCTGTAAGGACTGTATTCACCAACCTCTGAAAAGTGGCAGGTGCATTCTTCAAACCAAAGGGCATCACCACAAATTGATAATGCCCACTAGGGGTAGAAAATGCTGTTTTTGGCTTTGCATCATCAGCTAGTCTGATCTGCCAGTAGCCAGGTGTCAAGTCAAATGTGCTCAGAAACTTGGCTGAGGCCAAAGTATCTATAAGCTCATCTGCCCTTGGGATGGGATGGGCATCAGTCCTGGTGACTGCATTGAGACCCCTGTAGTCTACACAAAACCTCATCTCTCTCTTACCACCCTGGGTGTGAGGTTTGGGTTCCAAGACTACTGGACTAGCCCAAGGGCTATCTGAGGGTTCAATGACTCCCAAATCCAATATCTTTTGGACCTCTGTCCTGATACAATCCCTGACATGATCAGGCTGCCTGTAGAATTTATTCTTGACAGGCAGACTGTCCCCAGTGTCCACTTCATGAGTGCACCAGGTAGTCTGGCTAGGTGTCAGGGAGAACATATGCCTGAACTGGCTGAGGACTTTTCTGCAGTCAGTTTGTTGCTGGATAGTGAGGCTGCCTGCCAAGGCTACACCATCTACTGATCCATCATCAGGGTTCTGAGAGAGCAGGTCAGGGAGTGGATCACTCTCTTCCTCCTGTCCCTCATCAGTAGCCATGAGCAAGCCCATGTCTGCCCTTTCGACATATGGTTTCAATCTGTTGACATGAAGTACCCTGTGGGGACTCCTGGGAGTTCCAAGGTAACCTCTCCCTTCTGTTCAACAATTGTATGGGGGCCACTCCACTTATCTTGGAGAGCTGCTGGGGCCACTGGCTCCAACACCCACACCTTCTGTCCTGGCTGGTACACAGTCAGCACAGCCTTTTGGTCATGCCAGGTCTTTTGTAATTCCTGGCTAGCCTCAAGGTTTTTAGTTGCCTTTTTCATGTACTCTGCCATCCTGGAGCGGAGACCAAGTACATAGTCCACTATGTCCTGTTTAGGGGGTTTGAGAGGTAACTCCCATCCCTCCTTCACCAGACACAATGGAACCCTGACAGGATGGCCAAACAAAAGTTCAAAAGGGCTGTAACCAACCCCCTTTTGAGGCACCTCCCTGTAGGCAAATAAAAGGCAGGGCAAAAGGACGTCCCATCTCCGCCTAAGCTTCTCTGGGAGTCCCTTGATCATGCCCTTCAAGGTTTTGTTGAATCTCTCAACTAAACCATTGCATTGTGGGTGATAGGGTGTGGTGAATTTGTAATTCACTCCACACTCCTTCCACATTGCGGTCAAGTAACCAGACATGAAGTTTGCAGCCCTGTCCGATACTACCTCCTTAGGAAAACCCACCCTTGAGAATACTCCCAAGAGGGCCCTTGCCACCACAGGAGCTGTGGTGGTCCTAAGTGGAATAGCTTCTGGGTACCTAGTGGCATGGTCCACCACCACCAGGATAAATCTGTCCCCAGAGGCTGTCTGATGATCCATAGGACCAACTATGTCAATCCCCACTCTTTCAAAGGGAACCCCCACCACAGGTAATGGTATCAGGGGGGCCTTTGTGGTTCCACCTGCCTTCCCACTGGATTGACAGGTGACACAGGAGCGACAAAACTCCTTGGTGTCTTCAGACATGTGGGGCCAATGAAAGTGAGGGACAATTCTGTCCCAGGTCTTGTTTTGGCCCAGGTGACCTAGCCTGATGGGCTAGTGTTAATAGGAAGCCCCTAAACTTCAGAGGTATTACCAACCTTCTGATGGCACCAGGCTTGGGTCTCTACTCTCTGAGTATAGGAGTCCATCATCCCAATAGACCCTATGGGATCCACTAGCATTCCCAGCAGCCTCAGCAGCAGCCTACTGTCTGAGGGGTTCAAGAGAGGGGCAGCTCAGCTGCTCCTGGCTCAGATCTGCCCTGGAAGGGCCCCCTGTCCCCAAGAATTCAACCTGATCAGTTTCAAGCTCCTCTGGGACAGTTCCTTCTTCAGGACTAAGATCATCTCCCTCAGGAGGCTGATCTGTATTCTGAGTCCGGGGGAAGGCTCTGCCTTAACCCTACTGCTCCTCCTCTTGGAAGGCACCTGGTCCATTCTTCCAGAATCCAGGGCCTGTTCAGTGTTTGACATTTTGGCCTGTGACCTGGTCACAGCAAAAACATGTGCAGGGATGCCCAGCATTTCTGCATGGGTCCTGAGCTCCACTTCTGCCCAAGCTGAAGTTTCTAGATCATTGCCAAGCAAGCATTCAACAGGGATGTCTGCACTTACCACATCTTTCTTGAGGCCAGTTACCCCTCCCCAGGAGAAATTAACAACTGCCAAGGAATGGTCTGTCCTGACATTGCTAGCATTGGTCACTTGGTACATTTCACCAAGTATAATCTGCTCAGGAGCCACAAGATCTTTTGTCACCATTGTGACACTTGCTCCTGTGTCCCTGAATGCCAAAGCCTCTCTTCCATTGATTAAAGGCTGCTGTCTGTATTTGCCCAGATTACTGGGACTCACAAATAAGGAGGCCATATCCATGCCTCCATCACAGATCAGCATAGCCTGAGTTGGCACTCTGACTAGGCCAGAGTCCACCTCAGATCCCAGGGTTAACCCTACTACACCCTTACTTGGGACACCACCATTTGTAGCTGCACTAGGGGGAACAGTTACCTTAGGGGCAATGGTGGCTGGAGTTGAGTCTTTGGACTTGGTACAGTCACTTGTCCAATGGGTTTTCTGCTTACAGATTTTACACCATGGTTTCTTTTGGCCTTTACCTTTTTTAGATTGGGACTCCCCCCCAGATGAAGATGTTTGGGGACCTTGAGAAGACTTCTGGTCTTTACCCTTTTCCCCACCCTTGTCAGAGTTCTTAGAATCTTGCTTCTTGGGGTCACCACCTTGGTTCTGAACGTTCTGCTTCACCCTGGTTCTGACCCACTTGTTTACCTTCTTTCCCAATTCTTGGGGAGAGGTCAGATCAGAGTCCACCAGGTACTGATGCAACAGCTGATTTTGACAATTATTAAGGATCTGCTCCCTTATAACTAAGTTGTACAATCCTTTAAAATCACACACCTTGCTGCCAAGCAACCAGCCCTCCAGAGCCTTAGTAGCACAATCTACAAAGTCCACCCAGTCCTGTGTCTGTGCCTTTTGGTTATCTCTGAATTTTAACCTGTATTGCTCAGTGGTTAGGCCAAACCCATCTATCAGTGCACTCTTCAGGACATGGTAATCATCAGCATCCTCTTCTCTTACAGTGAAGAGCTTGTCTCTACCTTTGTCTGCAAAGGAGAGCCACAAGATTGCTGCCCACTGCTCCTGGGGGACCCTCTGAACTTTACAGGCCCTTTCCAGTGCAGTAATCCATTTGTGGATGTCATCCCCACTCTGGTAGGGAGGGACAATCTTGCTTAGGTTTCTATGGTCATGAGACCTTTCCCTATCACTAGGGAAGTTGCTGCCACCATGGGACTCTAGTCCCAACTTTCTTCTTGTTCTCTGAAGCTCTAGGGACTCCCTATCTAAAGCTACATGCTCTCTTCTGATCCTAAGCTGAGGTTCTTCATACTTGAGCAGTCTCTCTTTCCTTTCATGAGAGGGTTCCCTCCTATGAGAGGAAACTGAGGTCCCTATTGAGGTGTCAGAATGGTTAGACTCCTGAGAAGGAGACCTTGACCTTCTAGGCACACTCTCAACTCTTCCTGGTGGGACAAAGAGGGGGCCATTCTGGTCCTCCTCCTCATCTGCAGGAGGAGCTGGATTTTCCAGGGCAAGATCATTGTCATCTTCCTGGCCAGCTTCAGAGGTCAGGTCATGGGATTCTTCACCCCTTGGCCCTTCCTCATTTACTGCCCCACCCACTCTGCCTACCCCTTCAGACCCTGAGGTCTTCTTGAGATCATCCAACAGCAGTACCTCTATGAGGCGTTGGGTGTTTGCAGTTTTTCCTGTCTTCAATTTCCTAGCATTACACAAGGCTCTCAATTCCAAGAATTGGAGGTTGTCATACTGGGATGGTGGAAGCCCTTGGACTTCTGGCAGGGACCCACTGGCTCCTGGCTTTGAAGACATCACTAGTGAGGTGTGGTGTATGCACTACCTACTCTAGTGTGGCCTACTAAACTCTCTTGAGTTGTAGAAAGGGTGTGCTAAGCCCTTGACACACAACTCTAAGTTCAGTAGAACTTACTGTAACCTTAAGCTTGAATTATATGTACCTCAGGTACCTTTAGTGGTTTTCAGTTAGTCACTCACTTGAGATTATCTGGTAAAACAAAGGCAAGCTTGAATCCAACCGCTGCACACCAATGTGAGAAGTTGGCCTGGCATATGCTGTCCACTAGTTATAGTGGGCACCTTGCACCAGTCCAAACGACCTTTATTGATGATAGCTTTAAGACAACCTTATGTGAAAGCTATCCTAGTGGTAGCTATGGAGAGCAGCCTTCAGGCTAAGTCTCGAAGGAGTGTAAAGCTAGTTGTTTTACCAGTCTATAATCTCATGAATGACCAAATGAAAGGAGAACCACACCAGGTATATATATAAAATATATGTATTTATTACTAAACACTACCCACTAGTCTCTTTATGAGGCTAGAGGTCGAAATACACACGTTACAAGTCAAATAACACAGTAAATTAGCACAATATACGATTAGGCCTAGGGGCGTACCAAACCATATATTATGAAAGTGGTATAAGAACCACGACTTGACTAGACACAAGGCCTAGAGCCTGTAGAATCGCTGGGACCCCAAGGAACCACCCAAGGTAGTGACACAGGGGACCCACGGGGGACGGGTGCAGTGTGTGAACACAGCCGCGAGCTCCGTTAGCGTCTATGGGGAAAGTCGCGGTTGGAGTTTTAAAGTTTAGGGACACTTTGGAGTGGACTAGGAACAAACCCTTTTGGACTTAGAGGATTCTAGGGCCAACACCCACGGGAGCACCGTAGTACTCGTGTTACCTCACCCAGGGAAGCCGGGTGCACAGGTGTCAAATGGTTCGGGTCGTGCCGTCGTTTTCAATGGCCGCTGGCTGAAAAGCGCTGCTGCCGGGAAGCTGCGAAGTGTCCGAAGAGATCCAAGCCTGGATCGAGGATGAGAAGAACCTGAAAGCAGAGGGGACAGAGTCTAGGTCACTAGCCAGTGACCAGGGGCACGATAGTCGAATGCCCACCGATGTCGGGTGCTTCAAGTTCGAAGAGGTGAAGATTGTCTCTGCAGCCACGAGGACCAGGAGCCATCGACGACAACCAGGAGCTGGAATCGAGCTGTCCCACGAAGGTAGAAGCTGACTGCGATGTCGGTGCCCGGATTGGACCCAACAAGCCTTGGTAACAGCAACCCACGCAGAAAGAGAACAAAGGCTTCGGTGCGGACCAGCAAGGTCCGAGGGACTCCCACAGCGAGGGAGAGTCAGGGCAGGCCTGGAGCAAGCAGGGGGGCCCATTGAAATCAAAGATGTTCTTCTGAGAGACCCACAAGTCAACGGACAAGGGATCGCAAAGGGACCTCGAGCAGAATCACAAAATGGCGGCCCACGGGTCACTCGAAGTGGCCAGGCCGGCAATTTTCAGTGGATTCACTGCTCGGGGTCAGGACTATGAATAACCCAAAGCACAGCTTCTAGGATTGACCAGAAGCTTATGCACTTGCAAATGTGCACGGTGTCCAGGGGTTCCGGTTCCACGGTACCCACGAGGGCTACGGGTGTCGGCTTTGCTGGGGACTCGGGTCAGCCTCTGGGAAGTCTGGAAATCCACCCTCTGGGTTGCAGGGTCGTCGGCGTCCGGCGGGAGCTTCGGAGATGCAGACCGGACAGATGCGTCTTTGGTGCCTGCCAAGCAGGGGAGTAACTCCTTTACTCCAAGGGAGATTCTTCAGTCATCTGGCGTTTAACAGATCGTCGAAGTTCCAGGATTCAGTTTCAGAGTTTCGTCCAGGGATATCTAAAGTCCTGTTGCCAGGGGTTCCTTACTTATACCCATGGAAGGGGTTGGACTAACTCAGGGGACCCACCTATGGGAGGGTTTGGAAAGAGGGGTGGCTACACCCATTTCCTTTGTCCAGTTTCATGCCAGAACAGGGGCTGGTAGCCCCTGCAACCGGTTTGAACTGGGGTATGCACAGGGACACCAAACGTGCCCCCAGTGCAGGACTTCAAAGCACTCAGAGAGTGCACCCACCCAGCCCCAATACACTAAAGCCTGTCTGGGAGGTGGTAACACCTCCCTGTGACAGGAAACCTATTGTCCAGGCCTCCCCTGCCGGAGTTTCGGTCAGCAGCAGGAGGCCAGACTCGTGTCTGTGGCTGCAGCATCCATTTTGTGATGCCAGGGCTCGGTTTAGCTGGTTCCGGGTATACCGGTGCTGTCATGTCTCTCCCTCTAGAAGGGTGGGATCATACTCCCACACTAGTTACTGGTGTGGGGGTATGATTCCAAGGTGTTTGACACCAAACACGACATGTTTCCGTGCAGCCATCCCAAAGTTAGCATTTACCGTTTAAGATATAATGCACTTAAGAGTATATGGTCAGGCTGCACTCACAGACAACCCCGGAGGATAGATTCCGAAGGCTGCAGAGGGGCTCTGCTCATGCATGGGCACCCTCTCACATAAAACCAAGCACCCTGCCTTCAGGATTGATAAGGCCTGCCATAGGGGTGACTGATAGGTTTATATGTGCAGTGATAGGGTGAGATATAGTGAACCTATATCTAAGTAAGGGGTGCATGCACCATCTCACTCAGGCTGCTGTAGCAGTCCTGTGGTGTCATTTTGGAGGGCCTTCCAGGGGTGGCATAATACATGCTGCAGCCCCTGGTAGGCCTCTGGGGTACCTATGCCCTGGGTACATAGTATACCATATGCTAGGGACTTATAAGGGCACCCCAGAATCCAATCTGAAGTGTACCTAAGGTACTAGGAACCCACTTTAGAGAGGAAGCAGCTAGGCTGGGGTCCTGGATAGCAGGGCCCCAGCCAGACTAAAGTAAAAAAACAGTGAAACATCAGCAAAAAGTGGGGGTAACCATAAGAAGCAGATCCTACTCTCTTACAGGCACCCTTCCCGCTGGCGAGGTAACAGCAAAATGGCACACCATTGACACGAGCTTAAGCAACTGCCCGGGATGCAGGGCACCGGTGGAGACCATTGCCCACTTGCTGTTCGCATGTCCAGCTTATGCACATCCAAGATCGAAATGGCTAAAACCGATTTGTCAGCAAATGGGCACAAGGAACCACCGGGATGCCCTGCATATCTTTAAATCGGACACCAGACCCCTTCTAGCCTATGCAGTTGCTAAATTTCTTGGCCAAATGTGGGGAATCAGGAAATAGGCCACAGAGAGAGGATTGCAGTAAAGTACAGGCCGACCCCCAAGAGGTAGCTGGCCCAGGGTATTAAGCATTTTTATTTATGAACATTTGTATTCTCTTAGATGTGACGCACAAGCGCTTTACCGCATAACAATTGATAGCTGGCCACTATATTAGCCTCGAAATCAGAGGGTATAAAGGGAAAAATCTAAGGCTGTCGAGCTCACAAACTGTTTTAGCATATTTCTTATGACTGCTACATACAGATATCTCTTTTTATTCTCTCTAATGAATTTTCCCTTTTATCGTTGTAACTGTTAATTTATGAATTTTAATTCTTATTGTAAGAGCGAGCTTGGAAGATGTATTGTTCTTTTAATTGGATCATGTTAGACGGACACGGTAGTCTCCTAAGGCACATAACTGGCCTGCATTCACCCTTCGCTGACGCCATTGCAAACGCCTAGTGTTCTATGTGGTCACTGAACAAAGAACTTGGTTATGGTTATGACAATCATTCCACAGTTTGCACGTTGTAATATTCACGACCTGGTGTAAGGTTGATCCTGCTCATACACTGTGGGGCATATTTACAAGCCCCTTGCGCCACTTTTGCGCCGCCGTTGCGTCACGCATGTGACGCAGCGGCGACGCAAACCATGCGCCGCGTTGCGCTATATTTACAACGTGACGCATCTAGGGAGATGCGTCACGTAGTAAACCCCTGCGCCACATGAAACCTGCGTCAGGTTTCATGTGGGCGTACTCGGCACAGGGGGCGTTCCGGCGCAGGAACGCCTCGGAAGAGTGACGTAGTGAAATCTACAAGATTTCACGCAGTCACTTTTCCGGCGCTGGTGCGTCAAATCCTTACGCCTGCTTCAAGCAGGCGTAAGGATTGACGCACCATGTTAGGGATAGGGAAGGTTGGAACAGTGCTGGAGTTGCGTCGCGCTTGCGACACAGCTTCAGCACTGCGCCAACCTTCCGCCAGCAGATGCGTCACGCATCTGCTTATCCTTGCGCCACGATGCGCCGCATTGTAAATGCGGCGCATCGGACGTGGCGCAAGGGTAAACTTGCGTGACGCATTTTCCCTGGCGCATCCCTGCTGATATGCAGGGATGCGCCAGGGAACGTAAATATGCCCCTGTGTTCTGTGCGAAACCATCATTTGCTTTTTTAGGTTTTTTTAACTGTACTTGCTGTTTGTTTTCTAGCTTTTATGACACGAGCTGTCGAAATAAAGCTTTATGATGTTGTTGATATTTTTATTTACAGTCATTTTCTTGGATTCAGTCTTTAGTGTTTAATGTAGATCCTATCTCAATTAAGTAACATGACGAAATGGTGTACAAAATGTTTGAAAATATACAAATTAGGGGTATTTGAAGCTGCACAAATCTCTTGGTGAAGCTAAAACACTGATCATTTTAAAATGATTGCACAAAAATGAGAAAAAAGACTAATATTCATTTGACAGACATCTCATGGAACAAAATAATGAATTTCACTTCTTTTAGGGGTGCTTATTTCAGAAGAATGTACTTTTTGTTTGCAAAATGGTTAGTTTATTACTCCCCTGTGTTTTAGTACAAAATGAATGCAAAAATTTCATCTAGTTTTAGATGCTTAACAGAGGGCCGTGGTAGTTTTTCTCCTCAAAGCTAACTCACTTTGAAAAGATGTTTTTACATTCTATGATAATAGACTTTTTTTAAATGTCCTATTTGATTCAAAGAGTGCATTGTTGAGACACGTTTTTGTTAAAAATGTACCGAATAGATCAAATTGATTTATATATCCACAGTAATAGCAAGAGCTACAATATTATATCATTGGAATAAACATCTTGTGCCAAGTTTTACAGAATGCCTAAGTAAAATGTCTAAGGGATAGGAAAAGAGAATGTTTATTTGCTGTTAGAGTAGGAGCTAATTTGAAATGCTTTGAGTGGAACTTATGTGGAGCATTGAAGTTCCTACTAATTGTGTTGATAACTATTCTATGAAACAAGTTGTTACTGTCTATGTAAATTATTGAATTTATTTATTGTAATTTAGGGTAAATATAATATAAAACTCCATGGCAACAAAATTTGAGTTGCAACTATTTCTATAACTTGATGATTGGAGACCTTGATGTGGTTGAGAGTCTCCCACTTGTTTGAGGAGGGGTGTCTGCTTATGCTCTTAGCTCTGGCGTCGATCCTCACAGTGTCTCCCACTTGTTTGAGGAGGGGTGCCTGCTTAAGCTCTTTGCTCTGGCGTTGATCCTCACAGTGTAGGAGAGTAGTAGGATCATAGCTTGATTCAATGCCCACTCCAACAAAACACTTGCCAGCCAGCATAACTGTGGGGAATGGGTGTAAACCTTTTTTTTTTTTTAATGTAAAAGAGGTTTCCGGTGCTCATGTGGATCCTCCGCCGCGATCGGAAAGCTTCCAACACAAAGAGATTTATCATCTCTTTCAACACATAAATGTGCCAGGGTGTATTTGATTTGTCCCACAAAGCACTGATTCTGTGTCCCTCCCCGTGTACTTCCTATCAGTCAGTGGTGACCATGTCTCATAGATGGGGCAGGCAAAGAGGGCTTCCCTTGAAAGTCGGAACATTAGACCGCTATTACAAGGTCAGGACCAATTGATGGATCTGAATGAAATTCAAGTAATAGTCTCTTAGCTAGTCCAAACTTTTCACTAGATACAGTTGATGTGAATACATGTGGATTTTGTCATAGAGTTCCCCTTCTGTGGATGGTATGTTCTGTCCCACAAGCCTCTAAAACTGCCAGCCTTTTAACTGAGTCACTGGTCAAAAAGTGATCCACTGCTTTACTGATTGGCCTGGCCCCATCTGGAGGATGGAAAGTCTACCAGAAAGGAGTCAAGAATTGCCCCTGTTAACTGAATTTCTCTTGGATGGAAGCATTGAGGTTTTGGATAGATATTTATTTTATATAATTATTTCTAGAGCACAAACTAAGCAAGAGACCAGCAGATCCTTGGGGTGAATAGGACCATGAGTGTCTGGGTAGACCCAACTGTTTAGCCTCTTTGATGTCGCTCTGATGCCACAAGGGCCAGAATCTTGGTGGCAACTAAATGATAAGGCCCAGAACTGGGGGTGCTAACTTCACAATGGAAAATGGAGGTTCTCCTTGTGCTCCTTCAGAAAAGGTATTTAAAAGAAAGACCTACTGAAATTTCACTGAGCGCTTCCATTCGTTGTTCTGTACTGTTGCCAATAGATGGCACAAGCGTGCATCTTAAATGTCTGTAGGTAGAGGACCTGATTTATGTGATAAAGTTCTAGGAAGGCGCTGAACCTGCCTTTCTTTTTCCTTACAAGGAAGGAGTAGTAGTAGTTTCTCTGCCTCTGTTCATCTGCTGAAATTGGCTTGATTTCTGCTAAAAGAACCAATGAACCTCTCTACCTCTTGCAGACGTTTTTATGATGCAGTGTGGACAGATGTGGCCTGGATAAAGTAGTCTTGGCAGCTCTAGATTATACCTTTTCTTGGGAAAACTAAGTACTAATGCATCTTTGGTAATCTAAGTCCATTATTGTTACTGGGAAATCCTTTCCCCTACACTGGAGTTGAATGGGTCTCCCCTGCGATGGTGCAAAGGTTGACAGCTGGTACGTTGAGCAGTCACCCAGACTTCTGGTCCTTGTCTGAGGTCAAGAGAGTGGGTTTAATCTTTCACCTGAAGCGTCTTTTCTTTGCATTTGAATACCTACTTCTGGAGAGCGGGGAGGGTCTTGCCTGGATCTTGTCATAAAAAGATTCCTTAACCTTGAAAGATTGGAACAGCTTTGCTGGCTTGGAAGAGAGTTGGAGGTCTCTGTTGTACCATTAGTGACACTCCGCAATCTAACCATGCCCATGCCAATCTATCTGAAGGGCCTCATCTGTCAAGGGACCAAGTGGCCATTCGACCGTTTCCTTCTAAATGAGTCAGTCGGTCAAACTAGGCCATATCCTCTGAGCATTTTTTAAGAGTTGAGTGGCTGTGCAAGGTTGACTCGAGGTGAGGCATGTTTCCATAATACACTGTTGGCAGTGGTGGATGCACACCTTACCACCAGGGGGTGTACTTTCACCATTATTATTTAGATGACTGGTGATTGAGTGTTCCCTCCCGCTGAATTCTTGGACTCTTTTACTAAGGTCTGTCTCTTCTCTTCCAGATTCGCCTGTCACCAACTGTCCCAGAAACTCTGGTTCAGAAGAGTGATAATGGACACTCATTGGTGATGGTTTTTCCTCCTCCAGAGAGGGTTCTGATTATTACGCATATCTGTGATTTTCATGAAACATCATCTTTCACTGCAGTGTCAGAGAGTTCTGGGTTTACTGGCTAAATTATTCCAGATTAATATTTTCACCCTCCACAGATTGGGTAAAAGGGATACTTCTATTCACAGACTCCTCATCCTCTTGAATCTCCCCAGGTATCAGACTCGATCCAGAAACCTCTACAACAGCTCCATGGTACCAGGAGGTGTTTGCATCAGCCTCGGTCTTGACTTATTCCACCTACGGGTGTGAAGACACAGAGCCGCTTATTCACACCACCTCTGCATACTGACACCAGTTACTCTTTTTCTACACTCTCCAAAACAGACCTGAAGATCTGTTGGTGTCACTGAATTCTCTAAAAATTTGCCAGTTATACTGAATTCTTCTGCAATTAACCCTGACTGTGTGCAGGGATAACAACAGGGTTTAAAGCGTGTCACAGGAAATAGATGTCTCTCACGAACCTGCATGACATCTGTAGTTGGCAGGGGCGCAACTAGACCCGAACTTCGGGGAGGCTAACACTCCCAGCCAGGGCCGGCCCTAGCACTGGTCGCACACAGTGCAACACGGTTTTTTTTTGGCGCCCCTCCCCCATTTCCTCCTTTTCCATGAATTCCCTCAGTACCACTCACCAACAAAGGCCCTCATCTCTCTATAGCACCTTTGTGACAAACATTTCATTTTTTTATAGCATCTACTCACAGTACACTCACACTCATTTCTGTGATCTGTATGGTACACGTTCTTTGTAGCAGGCACATTAATCCTTTGCACTGTGTGGGTGGCAGGAATGCCCATGTGAGTGCACAGTGAGCGATGTGACAGTGTGAGAGTAGGGTAAGAGGAGTGACCGCAGGGTGAGTGAGGTGACCATATGGTGCGGATGTAAGTGCAGAGTGGAATGAATGAATGCATGGTTAGTGATGGGCTTGTTTGAGTGAGATTGCAGATTGAGCAATGAGGGGGACAGGTGGGTGAAGTGTCACATGAGTGCGGGTGAGTAGTGTGTTCGTGTGACTACAGGGTGAGGTACAGGGCGAACAGTGCAAGTGCATTGTGAATGCAGAGTGATCGCTGTGAGTGCAGGGTGAGCGTGAAAGTGAAGGGCGAGAATGAGGAGTGAGTTGTCTGAATGCAGGGTGCATTCCCAGACACTTGAAGTAACTCAGCATGCTATTGACGGCGGCATAGAGTTTCAGATAGAAGTTAAACTATTGCTATTATGCGGGGCTTTAAGTGGGATGAAAAAACTGGGGAGTGTAGGAAGCTGGGTTTCTGTTGCAGTAACCCCCCCACTTTTTGCTAGATTTCTAATGCACTTTGATTTGATGTGCCCTGGGTCCCTGCCAATCAGGTTCACAGGGCCTGTTTTCTTTCCCAAAACTGTACCTTTGTACCCCCAATCGGCACCTCTCTGGCCACATGTAAGTCCCTTGTAAAAGGTACCATGGGTACCAAGGGCACTGTGACTAAGGAAGGCCTCTAAGGGCTGCAGCACACATTTTGTCACCCTTAGTGGTCCTGTACCTTAACACACACACACTGCCATTGCAGGCTGTGTGTTTTGGTGCAAAGAAAAGTGAAGAGTCCACATGGTACACATTCCTGTGTGCCATGCCTGTAACCCACTGCCTATGGTATAGGTAAGACACCCCTCTAGCTGGGTGCACAATACCACTGGTGTGGGTCCAGTTGCATGAGCACTGTACCCCTACAGTGTCTAAGTCCATTTTTATACATTGTAAGTGCAGTAAAGCCATAAAGAGTATATGGTCTGGGAGTTTGTCATTACGAACTCACAGCACCATAATGACATTACTGCATTCTGGGAAGTTTGGTAGCAAACTTCTCAGCATAATAAACCCACACTGATGCCAATGTGGCGTTTATTATACAATGCACTCAGAGGACATCTTAGAGATGCCCCCTGAAAAACGACAAGCCTCTGGTGGGTTCCCTGACTGGTGCACACCAGCCTGCCACCACAAGACATGTTTCTGGACCCCTGGGGTGAGAGCCTTCGCTCCCTGAGACCAGAAACAATGCATTTCCTGGGCAGAGGTGGTCACATCTCCCCCAGGCCAGGAAGAGCCATCTGTGGCAGGGGAGCTTCAAAGGCCTTGCTGCCTTCGTAACCCGACCCCCAGCCTCTCCTGCTATTAGGGGCAGGCCCCCTTCCTGTCTCCCTTCCTTTTCGGTGGGAAGACAGGCGGGAAAAATTAGCACAGCCCAGAAGGTGTGCCCACCTCTGCCAATCCCACCCCTCAGGTGGGGGGGGGGGCAAGGTAAAGCCCACTCTTCAGTGCTCGTCATCTTGCAGATGGCAGGCACTCTCCAATCAGGATTAGGGATTGTGCCTGCTCCCCCAACTGGGGTGTACACACCAAGGGTGTAGTCACCCTTAGGTCAGTAGCCTATTTGCTACTGACCTCGAGACCCCTAAAATGTCCCCTAAATTCAGTAGTTAGGGGGCAGCCCTGAACCAAGAAGACAGATTCCTGCAACCTAAGAATAAGAAGGACGAAAGAAGACGCCTAGCAGAGGAGACTGCAGAGAAGAACTGACTTGGCCCCAGCCCTACCGGCCCGTCTGCAGTTTCCAGAGATCCTGTGCCAAAAGTCTCCTTATCCTGCAGCCAGTGACCCAAAGAACCCTTGGGAGGACTGACTGCCTTCAACAAAGACCGGATCTCCTCTGAACAGCAGCTCTGTTCAAAAGAAACTCCCAAGACAGACTCTGAGCCTGCTAAGGACAAAGAAACCCGACCCTGGAACCACCACTGCACACGACGCCTACCGCCCGAATCTGGGTGGCCCACCAGTGCCAGCGAGGTCCCCCAGCGCTCCAGAGTCTGAGTGCACTGTGGGTTGACCCCGCCAGCACTCCCTGACGTCGCCTGCAACCTCTGCACGGAAACCCCCCCAACCGTGAGTGGCCTGGTAAGGTGAAATCTGACCTCAAAAGACACCCTTGCATCCAGCTGCCCTGTGCCATGGAGAAGAGAACCCTAGGTGCACCTACGTTCCTGAGCCCTCCAACCTAACTGCCCAGCTGTTGGTTCCTCCCGGAAGTCTTCCTGGACCGAGCCTGCAGCCAAAAAACAAAACCGACAATCCCCATTGAAAACAACAGGGCACCCGACGCCAAAACAGCACCTTGCACCCGGCCGCTCCTGTGTCGCTGTGGGTGCACCTTGTATGCTAACTCGGATCCCCCTTTGCCCTGAGCCTAACGCCAGGAGCTTTGCTCTCACAACCTTGTGGCCTGCTTGTGAGCAGCCACCAACCGGAGGCCCCTATCCCCCTTTGGATGACATTGGGCCTCAGCACTCTGCACCCGTCCGCCCACGTGCCGCTGAGGGTGTTCTGAGAGTGTATCCTCAACCGCGGGGGAACCCTGATTCTAACCTGAGAATACCAACTCCCACAAACCAGTACTTACCTGCAAACCGATAACTTCATTTCCTCCCATAGGATTGCATTGACTGCTTTTTCTTGTAAATTCTAAGTGCGGAGTTGGTTTGTATGAAACATTGAAAAACTGCATATGTGTAAAAACTGAATTACTTACCTTTTGTCTAGGAAATGTCTGTGTGTGATGTCTAGGCACATCATACTGATTAGCAAAGGTAACTTAAAAAGTAATCTAAAAAGTAATGTGTACAGTAATCTGTAAAGTAACTGAAAATTAATTTCGAACTGTTTACTTACCTGTAAATCAACCAACTGCATTTGAACTTGCATTCAAATGTAAATCACTGCATAAGATTTTGCAAAGTATTATTTCACTTACCTGCACCAGGTCTGGTTTGGTTTTAGAAATAAAATAACTAAATAATATTTTTATACAAACAAATTGGTCTGAGTTCAGTCTTTGAGTGTGTGACATCATTTCTTGCCTGAGTGTGTACAATAAATGCTTAGCACTACCCTCTGATAAAGCCTTACTGCTTGCCCACACTACCACAAATAGAGAGTAAGGTGCTATCTACTTTTACCTCTGCCTACCTTTGGGGTTCCACTGGACTCGGTGCACACTATATCTCATTTTGGTATAGTATATACATAGCCAGCTTCCTACAGGGGGTCTCTCAAAGGGGTGATATAATTAAGGGCATGGTTTAAAACATTTATGCTAAAAATCTGTGCTCAGCATAATGTGCCGCACGGCTGGTATTTCGCTGCTTCTGTTATTGCCTCCACATAAGTAACATTACACCTACAACAAGCCAGGACTATTGGCTTTGTCAAAGGTTGGTAGTTGCATAAGATAAATATACTACATGCATACATACAACTATAGCTTCGTTGTATATAATATTGAAAATGCTTTAGTTCTTGTGCAAGAGTTTGTGGCGTAATGTCTAGGGCTGCCAACTTTGGAGCTGAGGAAATAGGTATGAGTCTCAGGGTCCGCTCAACATCCTGTGTTTCAGGGCAAATCACGTAACCGTCCGTGCCTACCAAAAAATAAATGAAGATGTTCTTGTTGGTACTCATGTAAAGCACTTCAAGTTTAGCAATACAGAACTGTAAAAAAATAAAAGGTACATCAAAACAGTGAACTGCTGCAGAGTTAAGATTTTTTTTTTCCAGTGTGAGGGGGAAAATGTAGAGCCCGATAGGGACCCGTCTCTGCACCTGCTTTTACGAACTGCTGAGCACCGGCAGGACCCGGCCCACTTAAAGCCCTGCTATTATGGTATTAATCATGGATCGAGGGTGAGGAACTAAATAATGTGCTGATCCTGCAACAAACTTCCAGTCTTATGATTAGGGTTGCCAGTGTATTATTTTGATGTCCCAGACGGTACAAAAATAAGCAGTCACCTGAAGCTGTATTTTCAGCACTTATCTGTGCATACTTCGAACAGCAAATATAAATAGAAAACACTTTTAATTGTGTTCTAGGGCTGCCTAAATAATCCATGACTGATAATTAAAGGGAACAAAGACAGAGAAGTCACATTACAAATGAATACATATGATTTTATTTATAACCCTATTTAGTGTCAAGACGAGGCCTTTGTAGGCTCTTTAACCCACACATGGCTGGCATTTTTCTTTTGGCAACCCTACTTTATATTCCTTTTCATGAAATGCATTCTAACACTACCTCAGTAAATGTAAAATACAATCTAAGGAATAGGCAGAGTGGGGCCCCAGGGGGTACTGGAACCAGAAAAAAAACCTAAGCCTTGGTAACCAGTTTACAAAGGTATGTAAATATGCAAATGGTCTTTAAAGACCTGTGAAAAACTCGAGCGTGCCGGAGATAAGACTACAGACACTGCCCAGCCGAGCCCACAGCTGCAGCAGCCCGGGCTGAGACACATGACGGGGGGGTGGATGGGGGGGGGCTGAAGCCCATTCAGCCCAATGGGCGTTGAGCACCTGGTGGTTGGTACCTCAGCACCAAGCACATCTCCAAGTCCTGCAACGTATGTTCCTTGCAACCTGCCACCGCCATCAGCGAGTGGGAAGCCAAGCTCTAGGTTGCCAAACATAGAAATTGAGGTCCTTCCCGGTCCAGTCACCATCCTTGGGGTGAAGCCGAAAGACAAGCCCAAAACTAAACATAAGATGTAATTTCGAGGTTGTGTCTCCCTGATGCTTCCTGTTCTCAGGAGAAGTTGCATAGTCTGCCTTCCAAGAGCCCATTGGGGTCAATATCCGATTCTGAACTGATCCCTGCTCTGGAGCTGATGTGCCTTGAGTGAGTTTCCTGGGCCACCATCGACTCCGTAGCATATTGACGCCTTCAAGGAGACCATCCTACAACTGTTTAAAATGGTTCCAAGCTCCTCTGGTGTGCCTCCAAGCCCCATGGATCTGTCTGGACCTCCAATCAAGTATCTGCCGGCAGAGTCTCCCTTGGCGTCAACTAACCTGTTTGGCCTCAGACCGGTCCACCTCAGGTACCACGTGTCATGCTATAAAGTCACTAAGGTGCAGCCTCAGATTGGGGATGACTCCTCTCTTGCTCCTTTGCCCTGATATCAGTGTCACAGGAGTCTGGAGGTCATTTCTGGTTCTGACTCCGATGCCATCCAAGGGTTTGAACAGGTTCCCCATATTGAAGATGATGATGAGGAGGCCGGCAATCTACTTTTCCCCATTAAACACATACCGTCCTATATTGCAACCTTCAGAAAGCCAGTGGCTTGTATACTCCATCTGAGACCGGATTGAATTGACTTATGGGGCCCTTTTCCGAGGAAACGGCCTCATTTATGATGGTGGTGAGCAGGGCCATAGAGGTCTTGGACTTGCAATTGTCCACAGTGGAGAGTTAAACCAACCTACTGGCTAAAATTTTGCAGCCTGGGGGCCATGGATGTCTGAGTCCTTGCTGTTGTTTAACAACGCCCTGACTGAGGTCCTCATTGCAGCATGGTCCAAACCTTGTTCTGCTCCATTTGCAAGCTGTCTGATTCCTCAATGCCACGAGCCTTAAACATGGGACCCATCTTCTTTAATGTATTATCCAAATATAGAGAATCTTGTTGTGCAAGCCTTGATGAACAAGGCGAATCCTAATGCCTTCCTTCCTTCTCTTCAGTAGGGCTGGACATATCTCACATACTTTCATAGAGTGTAACTACTGGGGGTAGGTGGAACTCGTGGAGTTTTACTCTGCGGATTTCCACAGAGTTGCATAAAAACTCAGTGGAATTCCATGGAGTTCCGCTCATCGACGACAGCCCTAAACACAAAGGGTGTAGGGAGAGACCCTCCATGCTGACAGTGCACATGGGGTGTAGGAGACATAGTTCATGCATCCAGCTACACAACTGGTGTTTAATTCTGCATTTTAGAGGGCTCCAGACCTTCTAGATCTGCGACTCCTGAAGGTGGAGTTTTAAAAGTACTGTTTAATTAGCTCTCCAATGTTAAGATGCTGGCGCACATGTCACTAACCGCTCATGCATACAGCACCACTAGTGACCAAGCCCCTGTGTGCACTCTAGGTGTGCTGCGAGCCATGCACCACCCCATAAATGGAGCAATGCACTCAGCAAAACCCCTGGCAAAAATGAGGTGCTATACTCAGACTTACCTGCATATGGTGCCTGCAGAGAGTACCGCGCTGCCAGCAGCAGTTATAGCAGCGAAGGGAGGCTCATCGCACTTAACGTCAATGATGTCTGTTCAGGGAGTGCGTCATTCCTGCACTCCTCAAGGAGTTGGAGGTCTCCTCAGACCTCTCTTCCCGGTGAGCGGGTCAGTCTTCAGAGCACCTGCAGACAGTGTCAGCCCGCAGCACTAAGACACGAGCACGTGCTGCCTTGGACACAGAGCAACAGGTGTGCAGCCGTCGGCTCCTCCTCCTGGCCCCCATTATAAAGTGAGCCGCAGGTTCAGCCCCCTGATCATGTCATCAGAGGATGAGGAGACAGACTGCAGCTCTGCCGCTGAAGAAGGAGGGGGTCAGGGAAGCTCTTCTTGCCCATCTTCCCCCAATGAATGCCCGCAGTTCATTATGAAGAGAAACGGTAACTAATGTAATGTGCTGAGAAGCACATAAGACTACAAACCCCATGATGCCGTTTGCCCAACGCAGCCCTCTTCCACACACAGGCTGACATTGTTGAGCTCAGTCAGTCACTAGCATGACAACTGCTATTGGCTGAAATACACAAATGGCTGAAGGTGCCACATGTGGCATGGGGAAACTTTGCAGCTATTAAGACTTTAGGAATGTAAAGCTAGCAAGAGCTGAAAGGCAACAGAAGCCAGTCAAAACACGTATGCGTCGCTAAATAAGGTTTCCCGCCGAGGATGTCTCATGTTACATCAAAAACAAAACACCGCCGTAATCTCTCAATTGCCAGTACAAAGAAATATGTACTATCCAATTGCAACAATGGAAATAAAGCATTTTTAAAAACTGGTATTTTTCATCAGCTCTCTTGAATTTGCTGCATTCTGATACAACTGAAAACCACTGCATTAATAAACTTCCCTTTCAGTACTCGTGGTATGGCGACATCATCATCGTCAGTTTCAGACGTCTCTCTTAGCTTTTGATTTACACTCTGTGTTGTAGATGGCAGGAAATGAAAGACAGTAAGTCACTTTTACGCACTTTGGCACAGAGTCACTAATTAGTTCACAACTAGGGGTGGACTGGGCGCTGCTAAATCCCACTACGCGGCGGTGTGCAGGGTTTTTGACGAACTCCACGCTCCAAGTGGAGCACGGAGTGGCACAACCCTGCAAACTCCGCAGGCGGAGTGGAGTTTACCGCCCACCCCAAGTAACCACATGAAACACATGAAATTAGCGCAAAATTACGAGAAATTACACATAATTTTGCAAAATGCATCTTGGACTCAAAGCAATTAGCTGAATGTGCCGTTCGGGTGACAATTGAACTCAAAATTGTAATTTCAAGTTTGTTTCTAGTTGCTCGCAGTTCAAAACACTGTTGCTGTTATTTGAAATTGTAGTTTTGTGCAAAAAAATACTCAAATGTTCAGTTCGGGTAAATAAATCTATATGAAATGTTTGTTGACCGCCCACATTAAAGGAACTGCCATTCACATTCAAAATACTGCTGTTTGCATTTGGATTTGTAGTTTCATGCTCAAAAATTACCCGAACGGTCCACTCGTGTAGAAACATCCTTGTGAAATGCTGCGTGCATAAAATTTTTTTGCTGAACGGTACATCTCTCATTAAATTTTCTTCCTGAAATTAAGCAATGTGGCAAAATGGCATAATCTACGTAATTTCATGCAAATTTTGTTACTTGAAATTGCCAAAATCACTCAAGCGTACTTAAAACACCCAGGGTAGGAAGTCCAAAAAGATTGTTGTCTTGGGGAAGAGAGTTTTTTTCGTCTGCTAGTCTGGCTCACAAGTACTTGAATGCTGTGTGCCACTTGGGTCACGGCATACACACCCTCTGGGACATGACAAGTGAGATCTTACTTGCTGTGTCTGTGGATTTCAAGAACTACTTGGACAGACTGTTCATGACATGCCAGGACACATCTAAATACATCTTCCTATTCACAAAGGTAAATACACATGCATATTTACAATCCACAGATCTGCAACCCAATTGAGGAGTTCAATGGACTGGTGGCGGTAAGGAGAACAGTGGGAGGGGGAGAATCGACACGCCGATCCCCGGAACGCGGCCTACTACAAGACTGTGCCCCCGACACTGTCAGCATGGCTGGGCGCTGATTATCGGAGGCTGCTTCAAATGCTAGTGGGAGACCTTCCCGTGCCTCCCAGTGATGAGGAGTTGCTCAGGGGGGTGGGGCCCTCCCTCACCCCTTCCTTACTCACTCCTACCTCCGAGACTTGAGGTTGCCAGCTGGTGAAGGAAACGCTAAGGCCCAAGCCTGGGGTTCTTGCATGGAGTGATTGCTGAAACTGGGTCACCACTGAGTGCTGCAAATACACTGACAAAGGAACTACCCTCCTGAGGACCCCATCAGAGCTATTTGTTTCCTGAGACCCACAGCGGATCCTGCGAGGGGTCAAACGGCATTCACAGTTATGGAATCATGGGGCGACACGCTTGACCTGCACTTATTGACTGCTGGGACACCGACAACTCTCTTGTTACCATACAGTGGTGTTACCTTGTGGCTGGACCAGGCTGGATGCCTGGTCTCCTTCTGGGACACTTCGCAACTGCTCAGTTGGTCGACTTGAGCATCGCTATCGACAACCATGAGGAAATCTAATGGAAAGCAAGCAAAACTGCAAGTTGAGGCTAAAAAAGCGAACAGGGCGCACTCCTCCGAGATAACATCCTTGTTGCAAGGGCACCCGACACATTAAGAAGATGTCGACTTGAAAACGCTACTGCCCCACATACAAAAAGCCTAACCCAGATCGACGTCAAAATAGACACACTGACCACGCAAGTAGACAAGCTAACTGCTGCACTCAACAAGTATCTAAAGCGTATCACCACTGCCAAAGGCCAAATTTCCCAACTGAGAGATGACATGGTGGGACATAATTAAAAGATGCTGGACATGAGTAAAGTGTTTATCGTCATGGGGGCAAAGAATGAAGACCTAGAGGCTAGGTTTCGACACAACAATCTACGCTCTGATACAGGTAACATGGTGGAGTATGTAAAATCCCTGAAAGCTGACTACGTCTCTCTGCTCTTTGCGGTGGAGAGAGCACACATTCCTTGGGGCCGAGGCCTCCACCAGGGGTGACACCCCACTCAATCATTGCCAGGCTGTTCAACTTCTGGGATAGATACACTGCCTTATGCTTGGCCCATGAGAAGCAAGCGCTAAAATACGTGGGATCTGAAGTCTCTATATTCCCGAACTTTACAGCAGTACAGGAAGCTCACCGGGAGTACTTGCTTAGCAAGCGGAAGCTGCAACAGCCCTGCATGCAGTATGCCATGCTCCACCGAGCACATCTCAAGATAGTACACAGACCTAAAGCCAACATTTTTGTCCTGCCACATAAAGTCAAGTCATTTGTCAAAAAAACTCATCAACGATCTGCCGGCAACCTCGAGATGCACATTCATCGGAAGAGGGAATTAGCGACATGGAATGAAACCTTTTTCACTTGCCTTTGGGATCACATGGAAGACTTACTCCCCCGCTAGTGGCACTCGACCGGACGGATGGGGAAATACATCAAATGACTGTGGAGTTATCAGATGGCTAACAAGTGATGCCTGGATGAACCTCACATAATCTCCAAAGGTGCTACCCACTACAGGGACCAAAGTACCTTGGTGCGTCATCGTCAGAGGATGAGATGCGAGAAGTAAAGAGGCGATGCGTCATCATTGAACCGCAGGATGACAGTAATGTGTCAGCTCCGAGCTGCGCAAAGTCGAGGATGAGTCGGAAATGGAGGCGATGCGCCACGAAGTTGGCGATGCGATGTACTCTATCCTCGCAGCAGCGCCGATGCGTCGTCTTTGATGGAGATGCGCCGGTTCCGGGCGGCACAATGGCGTTGATGCTTGGATTCTGGCTGTAGCAGCATTTATACCCACTTCCAAGGGTCTAGTACTGGGTTGGCACCACTTGGCAGGGCAAGACTCACAGATGGTAGAGTCCAGGCGCTGTAGCAGGTTAAGTTGGAAGTCTTTGATGTCCCTTAGACTTCAAAACAGTAGGCAAGCCAGCAATCCCTTGGAGTCACTCTGTTTCTGGGTTCAAGAGATATGGGTCCAGTCCATCTCACCCAGGCAAGGAAGGCAGCAGGCAACAGGTCAGCACAGCAGAAAATCAGTTCTTTCAGAACAGCAGTCCAGCAGACTGGCAGTCCTTTAGCAGTACATCAGTCCTTCTTCCTGGCAGGGTATCCACAGGTCCAGAAGTGTACCGAAGTGGTAGGGCCAGAGGTCCAGTTCTTATACACAGTGGTGCCTTTGAAGTGGGGTAGATTTCAAAGAAGGGCTTTGAAGTGCACAGAGGTCCTCCCTTCCTGCCCTGGTTCTGGAATCGCTACAGGGGTTTAAGCAGTCCTTTGTGTGGGGACAGGACACAGCCTATTCAGGTTTAAGTGTGAGTTTGTGCCCAGCTACTCCCTTCCATCCTGCCCAGGATGGCCCATCAGGATGTGGATGGCCCATCTAGTCACACCTAAGCCCCCTTTGTGTGTGGGTGTCTAGAGGGAATGCACAAGGTCCAGCTGTCACCCATCCCAGATGTGTATTGGAGACAGGATGCAGGCACACAGGGCTAAGAGCAGAAAAATACCATGTTTTCAAAAGTGCCATTTTGAAAATTGTAATGATAAATTTGACTTTACCATTAAAGAGGATTTATCATTGCAATTCCAGTGATCCTAAACATTAGAGATCTACCTCTTGCCTATTGGGAATTACAGCTCATTAGATGTAACAAGGAATCCCCCAATGTTAACCTATGGGAGGGGTAAGCCTCACAGTAGTGAAAAAAGAATTTACGAGTTTTTCACTACCAGGACATGAAAAACTTAAAAGTACATGTCTTACCTTTTAGTTACATCACACCCTGCCCTATGGGCTACCTATGGCCTACCTAAGGGGTGACTTATATGTAATAAAAGGGGAGTATAAGACTTGGCAAGGGGTTTTAAATGCCAAGTCGACATGGCAGCGTAAAAAGCACACACAGGCTCTGCAGTGGAAGGCCTGAGACTTGTTTAAAGGGCTACTTTAGTTGGTGGCACAATCAGTGCTGCAGGCCCACTAGTAGCATAAAATATTTGGGCCCTGGGCAAATGTAGTGCACTTTACTGGGGACTTATCAGTAAATTAAATATAACAATTAGGTATATGCCAAACAAACCATGTTTTTGGGAGAGAGCGCAAGAATTCTCTCCCCGCAACCTGATTGTCTCTCTGTGTGAAGATGGCATAACCCTATATCTATCCAACCCATTGCAGAACCTGAGCCGGTTATATGGGAGTTTACCTTATTTCATGGGTCTTAGGCGTCGTTATCAACTGGAATAAATCCACAATTTTCCCTCTTATACAGGCCACAAAAATCTCATACAATGGATTTCCTGCTGTCCTGGGCCATGCATTCTATCAAATATCTGGAGTCTGAATCCATCACTATAAAGAAATAGTGATAAGGGACAACTACTGAACTGCCATGAACCTTATCGAAGCGGAAATCCATCGCTGGATATTGCTGCCATTGTCATTGATGGGATGAATAGCGCTAATAAAAATGTTATTCTACCCAACCTACTTTATCTATTCTACAACATTCCCCTACTTCTGACCCAGCACTTCTTTAAGACCCTAAAATCACACCTGATTATGTTGGCTAGGGCAGATAAATGGCCTTGGGTACCGTTGGAAACTCTGACATTATCCTATGAACAAGGAGGTCTTGCTGCCCCCCAATTTTTAACTCTACTACTCGTGTGCACGGATGCATTTTGGTCACTTTTGGCATTGGCGCACTTGGCGATCGAGCATGAAAATGTATATTACAAGCCTGTTGTGCCGCCGGTGCGTCACCTTTAATATGGGAAAAAGTGACGCACCGGTGGCGTAAGGGGCTTGTAATTAAGCCCCCTGGTGCACCAGATGTGGCGCACCGGGGGCAGAGTTCCTTCATCATGCATGGCAGTGCCCTGTGATACCTAAAAACTGGTGCAGGGTGGGCTAGGTGTTCTCAGATATGATCGTAGAGAGACTAGAGCTGACACCAAAGATAACCCTACTAGGATATACCAGAGAGGTACCACACACAATGCGGAAGTTTGCATTTTTGGCATTGTTACTGGCAAAAATACACGTGTCCTTTCTGTTGGGCGGAGATGGCAGACCTAGGGTGCGGGACTGGCTACAGGATATGTCATTCTGTAGCAACCAGATGGAATTATATTAATCTATGATACCTGCGACTCAATGGCCCGGGAACATTTGGGACCCGCTGCAAATGTATCTATTAAGCCATGATATTGGGGAAATGGTAGCAGACCAGTCAGGTGGAAGCTGAGGGTACAGAACTCTGCTTGTAGATAGTTGCATTGTATTGGAATTGGAGGTGTGGCATAGGGCAGCAACATTTTAAGGATTTGGGGGGCTCTGGGCCAAAGGCTTTTTTGGGGACTCTGTTAGGAACAGCTTTGAATTTATGATCCAGATTCAGCTCTTTCAAGCCAACTTTGGCTAGTGCACAGACACACAGGTCCAAATTTTTTTATCTGTTTGCATCTAATATTCAGACATAGTGACATGCTTTTTTCAATATTATAATGCAGCAGCAGCTCACTAATATTATTTCAAATAATCATTGTGCCCCCCCCCCCCTCCTATTTCTCATATGTAAGGTCCTGTTTTGATCTAAAACAAGCTTTTTATATAGGTATGGCATGGTCATATCACTCACATTAAAAATAAATTAAAGGAAAACAGTATTTTAAACAATCTTTTTAAGAATTGTTCAAGCTCATCAGGGTAAGACTCTCTACAGAACGGAACTGCCTTACTCAGGAGCCCCCCCTTAAAGGCTGGAGCCCTGGGCCATGGCCCACTTTGTCCATGCGAACGTCTCTGGGCATGGGGTTGGTGGAACAACCGATGTTACAGAATGAGGTGCCGACCTGCCCCGTAGGGCATGGACCTAAGTTATACTGCGATGGATTCTCTAATGTGCACATTATGCGACCACTAAAGAAAATATTATGTTTAGATTTTCTAGCACTCTCTACAACACCGTGCTGTGAGCTGTGCTTGTTTTCTTTTTGGGTTGTGTAACTGATGGAAACCAATAAAAATAATAATAAAAAAGTAAGTGGTGTTGATATTATTCTTTTATTTATGATGTCGCCTCAGTAGATTGAGAAAAACCCATTTCATTATTTTTCAGCAGATTGAGTAGGGGATGTTTAGGATGCCACCAACTGGGACATTTAGCATTCAGAAATCTCAGTGAGTGGTCGCCTTTCTTGATATATTTTACTTGAGATCACTTTGCCACACACAATGGCTCCTGTCAGCTTTTTGATCATTTATTTCACAGAGGATGAGCTTTAACTTTGCTTTTGTCCTGAGGAAGACCCCAGTGGATGTTTTCAGTAGCACACACTGATTAAGGATCGAAACGTTGACGCTTTAGAGAATTCAGCTTGTACTACTTGCACCCGGTTGGAAGAAAGTGACTTTACAAGGGTGTCATCAAGTGGAACATTGACAAGTTTTTGAAAAACTCTGTAAAATTTTACTGAATGACTCTTTTTAACCATAGCACTGTTTTCCACTGCACAAGTTCTTCATTTGTCACCTTTGCACATCCTTTTTCAAATTTGCTATACTATTACCGTTTTTGTAAACATTTCACGGAATTAATTAGATAATATATTTTGTAGATAATATGGAAAGAAATATTGAGACTAGTGGAGAATATTAATGCAAAGTAATATGTGTAATTGAGGATCATAGTGTGAATTCTTCTAAACGGCATAGATGTTGAATGAATTCCGACAGAGCCATGTGTGACTCTACTCCTTAATTAATTAATTCAGAAGCCACTGCCAGGCTTCAGTCTGAGCAGGGTAGGGGGGCTCTGTAGGACCGTGGTTGGGAAAACCATTGACAACGTCATTCTTCGGAGTGCAACTAAAGGGTGACCCTCAGGCATCAATTTGAAGTTTACAGGATACATATGTATTTGGTACCCTTCAAATTGTGGCGAAGAATTGAAAGAAAGATAGGCCTTTATGGAAGGAAAGTAAAAAATGCCTCGAGGTCAACTGCACAAAATGTAAGGGGATTTTACATCGGATGTCATTCGAGCTCAAAGGGATTGTGATGTCACTTCCTTTGCCAGTGGCTTTTTGCTGAATCAGCACCCATGCTTTGATTAGGCAGTATGAATTATTTCCTTCAGAACTGCAGTGCTTGGAATGTTATTTTTGATCTGGGCCTCCATGCATAAGTAATAAGGACACAGACACTGTTAGCTGGTTGGTAAAACTGCCTAGGGCACGTGTGCCTGGCCCCTTTTATTGTCAGGGTCACATGTCCTGTGACGCCAGTGCTGGATGGGTGTGGGGTGGGGTGTAAGCCAGCTCTCGGGGAGTGGCTGCTGACAGAACAACTGGAACAGCGACCAGCAGGTCACTACATCCCTCCAAAACTTTATTAAAAAATGGAACAACAAAGTCCAACCTGTGGGAGAGAATAAAACAATAAATATGAACTTCCACTGAGTCTGTTCAGCTGCTTGCAGAAACAAAATGATGGTACAACTGCAGCTAGGATCACCAGTTCTGCTTGGCACAGTTCAATGTTGCCCTGCGGGTCTGGTCCTCCTTGGACTCAAGATGTGGAAGTAGACACCAAAGTCTCTCTCTCTGTACAGTTTTCTGTGACGGTGCAGGTGAATAACTCATCAGTCCTGGTTGTTGTGGCATCCACACAAGTGCCGCATTGATTCTCTCTACAGAATGGCGGAGTAGTTGCAAATATTCCTCTCACAAGGATGCCCCTCTCGCAGGTGTTCCCCTTGCACTGGATGTCCCGGATGCCCTCTTCACCAGGATTCCACTGGACTGGGTGTACTTGGCCGTGTCACTCCAACGCCACCCTCTAGGTACGTAGAGGAAGCGCTACGAGTCCCACCTTCAAGTCCCTAGCTCCACCTGAAGGGTAGTTGTTTCTTCATAGGATTACTCCTGCCACCTAGCACGAGATCTTCATCTTCCTGGGACCTGCGGAGGAGCGGCTGTAGACTCATCACTCGTGGTGGGACCCGCTCTCACTAGCGTCCCTGAGGCCTTTGCCCCTGGGTCGCCACAGTCTGGTGTGGAGTGGTCGGATCCTCTTCTTCAGGACAACCAAGCAGTCTCATCGTCAAGTCTCCCATGCGACCCCAAAGGTGGATGTCACAAATGGTCCAGCCTGCTCGCCTCTGCAGTCACCAGGTTTGATTGGCGTTCCAAAGACTCATGGATAGCTAGGTTCTCCAAGTGCCACCGATGTTCTCCAAGTACTGTGCTCCATGCCAGATGCTCTTGCACTCGGTCACCTTTACCTTCTGGTGTGCGAGTTGTCAAATCACACACTACTCTCTTCTCGAAATTTCTTCGCTGTGGTGTCATATCACACAATTTCCTCCTTCTTGTTCTTTCGCTGCGCGCCACGGTCTAGTCCCATCAGGTCTTGCACTTCTTCTCTGACCAGGCCTCTCCGTGTGACGCGCACTTCACACGGGTCTCCCTTGTCCTGTCCTACCTCAAGGACAATGCATACTCTTCTTTCGGTGACCAGACGTGTCATCGCGACCTTCTTACTTTCACTCTTTCTCGTACTTTCCTATCTTGACTTCTGGTCAATTTTGTCAGACCTCTCAGTCATCTTCTCTGTGACCTTCTGGCAGGTCATCTTCTCCATGACCTTCTGGCAGGTCATCTTCTCCGTGACCTTCTGGCAGGTCGTCTTCTCAGACCTCTGGCATGTCATCTTCTCAGACCTCTTGCAGGTCATCCTCGCCGACCTCTTGCAGGTCATCCTCGCCGACTTGTCGCTCTCGCGCTCCAGCCCATACCATCAGTGTCTAGGTACGATCTTCGGCGCACTTCTCTCCTTGCGCTCTCCATCCTTCATCTGATGGTACTCGTGCGTCGAGCAGCTTGCGCACATACTTCTTCCCCTTGCGGTGGCATCCTTTCGCCACTGGGTGCGCAAGCAGCGCACCTTCTTCCATTCTCCAGGGACTTGCTGCTTTGGGCTGTTGTCCTGTACCACACTTGCTCTCCTGGTGGCACTCCTTCCTGTGTCCTTGCTGCTGCAGTGACCACCTGTGGCCACTAGGTGTCACTGTGCTCTCCTTCACAGGCCCAGGCAGTCTTTCCGCTTAAGGCTCTTTGAGTGCTCACTTGCTGACTGAGACAGTAGTCCTTTCTTCACCCCTCACACGACAGTCTCGGGGGGAGGGGGGGTCTGCCACCTCTCCTCATGCAGGTGCATTTTTCCCTTCAACCAGGTTGAGCTGCAGCAGCTGTTTCTGTGCCGCTGTGCATTTCTCATGCACTGTTGTGTTTTCTTTTTTTTTCCCACTTCTTAAAAAAAAACATGCAGTATCGGTGTGCCCCGGCAGTCTTTACTGTGTCCTCGTCAAGTGCTGCTTTTTCCTTTCTTTTGCGGGTGCGGTACCGCTAACTGGCCACTAGATGGCAGTGCCTCCTTATTTCCAGTGTGGGCCCAGGCTCGTTTCCTAACTCCGAGGCCTCGCACTGTCTTCTCTCTTCTCTTGGAGCATGGGTATTCGCAAACATTTGCCCAGGGGCCACAAAGTACGGTCTGTGGTGTGTCCGAGGGCCGCACTTATGACAGCAGGGTGGCAGTAGAGGGTCTGGGTGGGTCAGGGATTGTTTAAGGAGGTCTAAAAAAATGATAAATAAACAGGCAAGCATTTATTTGCAAGTTAATAAAAGCTTGCCTGTTTATTTAACAGTTTTTTCTGAATATAAGAGTTCAGCAACTAAACAGTAGCTCGTGCTGATGGTCACCAGGGGGGCCGCATGTAAAGGTCAATAGGGCAGCAAGCGGCCCCCGGGCCGTACTTTGAGTATCACGGTCTTGGAGGAATGCTGGTGCTGGGATTCTCTCGTGACCTCGGCGGCTCCCTTGATGCCCTGGGTCACTTCACACACATGGGCGCAGCCCCTCACACCAAGGTAGGTGCATTACTGTCTTTTTTTTTGTTCTTTTCAATGCGGGCGGGACGGGGAGGGGTGAGACTCGCAGGCTTCCTCAGCGTCTCGGGTAGTGTACCGGCTCCACCTCCCGGTGTCTTTCATGCCCCATTCTCTGGGTCTCCGGTGCTAACTTCACCCGCTGAGAGGGGAGATACACCATTCCTCAAGTCTGCACCCGGTCACCTTATCTGGCCGCACAGATCTGCAGGCCCTTCAGGCAGGAAACATCAGCGAGCACCACGACCACCTGCGACCGGGTGCCTCCAGCAGAACAGCAGCTTCTCCTCCTGCTGCTCAGTCGTCACGGCTGACTGGCACCATTCTGCCACGCTTCTCCCCTGCCACACTCTTTTGGTTTTTCTCTGGTGCCGGGCGGGGGTCCGCCTCCTCACTGGCTTCTGGGGTATTCTCCTTTCCCCCATGCTAGCTCTTCCCTCCGCCCGACTACTTCCATGCACCCGCTCGGGCTCACTTCATGCCCCGCGTGCCGTCACTTCGATGCGGGGTGGGCTCCTGCTCAGCTCTCTTTTCTGTTGAGGCCTCCGCAGGCTGGGGGCATGGCACTGGCTCCTTTACTCGCCATGTGGTCTCTCCTTGTTCGTGTGCTGCCACACACATGCGGGCACACCAGGTGCGGGGTGGGCTCCCGATCACCTCCTTCACCCCCGGGGCTCTTCACATGCCTTACGGGCCATCAGGCGTGTCCTGCGCCTGCTCGCAGGGGGTGCCCTTGACACGGGCAGCACTCTCCCCCTTCAACCACCAAACAAACAAGGCGGCTGCACACGCGGGCTCAGCCCGCTCGTCGCCAATGTAATGGTGCGGGGCCCTAGCCCCCCCATGCATAAGTAATAAAGACACAGACACTGTTAGCTGGTTGGTAGAACTGACCTAGGGCACGTGCGCCCGGCCCCTTTTTTGTCAGGGTCACATGTCCTGTGAGGTCAGTGCTGGATGGGTACCCCCTTTCCGCACCCTAGTGCTAATAAGAAATGGGTTGAGAAATAAGAGTTTCAGGATGACTGGCTCTAGGAGGTAGGCATTGTCGGCAAGAGTAAATAAACATGGGTGATGTACCTCCAGGTGAGTGTGTGTAGGGATCCCCACTATGGCACTGGTTGTTTGTGGGATGAGCGGGCCGTCTGTGATGGTAACAGACTGGCATGTGGACATGGCTGGGTGCCTGAAACAGAGCTGAGAGAACAGTTGGCAGTACGTTTTACGATGAACAACATTTTATGGAGGAGCAATGTAAACCTTGTACCTTCAGTAAACACTCTCAGTCACTATTGTAAAAGGCAATGGTGACTGCACGCAAATAAGCAATAACTACGCTCTGGTACCCAATGTACTTGGTTGTGCCCTGGAGTGCACTTTTATAAAGCTAGTGTAGGCCTGTTGGCACTGGAATAGGGCACGTGGTGAATATAGAAGGCATCCTGGCAGGTGAAAAATGTTTGTAGGTAATGAGGTTCCAGCAATAGCAATATTTACAAAGCACAATGTGGAGCATTGTGCTAGGGAGGGCAAGGCTACCTGGTGGTATGTGTAAGGGGTAGTGGGGCAAGGATTGAAAGGATGGGCCAGCTGGCAAACACAAGATGGATAAGGAAGAGCTGCAGTGGGGATTTCAAGAGTGTAGCAGGAGGTAATCGAACAGTGGAAAGAATTGTGGCACAACAGTTCGAAATGAAGCAGGCCTCAATTATTGCTCTGGTGCAACAGTAACTAGTGCAAAAACAACAAGGTGATGGAAGGAATGCTTGAATCAATCTCAGCCACCGGCAATTCCACTGGGCCACATTTCAGACCATATTTTTTGTTCACTGTGCCATTCAAGACAGAGGGCTGTCTTAAGCAAATCAGTCTTGGTCCTGCTCCGCTAGGAACAGTCCAGCCCGAACTGCCAGACCAGGTCCCCTCCTGATGGGAATGCAAGCAACCCAGGACTGTTTTTGCCCTAAATAGGTTTCTTAAGTGAGGTATAGCTTGAGTCCTATGACAAAGTGAGCAACCAATCCGCATATGGGCATACTCGTCGCACTTAGGGCATCAACTGCAACAGCAACAAGGTGATAGAAGGAATAGCTGAATTAGACTCAGCTGCTGGCAATCTGAAGTGGCATGGTGGACAAAAAAAAACCGATGGACTGGGATGTGGCCCGTATACTCAAAAGTGATTGAGATTAATTTAAACATTCCATTTATTACTTTTTAGTAATTTTTTTGTGATGCTCTAAGTTGGGTATGCCCAGATGTGGGTCTCATGCTCACTGTGCCATTGAAACCAAGCTACACCCTACTGAAATGGCCCAATTAGGCTGAAAATGTTCTTGGGGTGCTTGTGTACCTGTTTGGAGAGGATGTTTTCTTGGCAGAGCGGGCTGGATTGTTTCTATTGGAGCAGGACTGAGACTCATTTGCATATGGCTGGGTCTAATCTGAGATGTAATGGTGGACATAAAATGAAGGAATGGGATTCAGCCTTGAGTAAGTACCAGTGGCTGAGATTAATTCAAGCATTGCATCCATCTCTTTTTTTTACTTTTCATTCTGATGCACAGGCAGCAGTACTTGGAGTGTCATCTTTATGGGGATGCTCAAATTTTAAATGACCTTTCATTCTTTGGATGAAAATGGTACAGGACTCTGTCTGGGTCCTATCTGGCCAACAAAAATTAATTGGAAGGCTCTTACAGTCGAAAATCTAGCCTTGGATGGAGTACAGTTCATGTGGCAGCATACATAGCAGCGCATGCTTCAGGATGTTTCATCTCTCTGGGGCTTATTTACAAGCCCCTTGCGCTACCAGTGTGTCACTTTTTACATGAGGAAAAGTGATGCAGCGGTGGTGCAATGGGCTTGTAAATAAGCCTCCCCACAGAGTTGACAACCTTTATCTCCGGCCATCTAGAGAACATATCCAGACAGACTAAAACATAGCGATCCTGAGACTTCAATTTGATAGGACCTAAATGTCCACAGCAATGTCAACCCACAAGCCACTTGCCTGCTCTCTTATCACCATTGCTTTAAATGGAAAAAAATAAGTGCAGGTACTCACCAAATTGAGATGTGGACTAGGGGGCGGGGCTTGGGGGGGCGGGGCTATGGGGGCGGAGCTATTTGCAGTGCTAAGGGACCCAGCCAGGGGCACACATTTAATGTGATTGAGATTGAATTGGTGTGCAGATGTGCCTAATGATACTAAAGCATTTCTGGTATATTTTGAGTATACAATTTCCCTTATACGTACAAAAGGGTACATTCGATGTCAGTGAATATAATGCCACGTGGTGTAAGGTGTCCTATTATTATATTGTCGCGGAGTAGAAGCTAGAGCTGTGAGCAGCTCAGCCATCCCCCCAAGCCTACCGGGAGCAGCGCGCTGGCACTGCAGCTTTCAGTCAGCATTGTGCATTATAGCAGCGTTCCAGTTTGACAGCTGAGGAGGCGCTATAGTTCGTGACTTTGCATTTCAGTGCGGTGATGAGGATCACCGCACTGAAATGCGATAGTCTAATGCCTGATGTGTGGTACTTGGCAGGACTGCGTGCGCTTTAGAAACGCTTACATTTGCATCTGCCCACATTACTAAACCTTGATTCCCACCGGCTCTGCACAGCATCACTATCACTACCTTCCTCCTCAGTCTGACATCAAACAAGTGCTGCCCTACTCTGCTATACCAGAAGGAAGCCTTCTCCGAAATCCCTAGAGTCAGGAGATATGCCCGTTAGCAGGCCCTGATCACACACCTAGAGTGCAGAGACGTTTTAAGGCATGGGCAAAGTGGGCTATAGCCCAGGGCCCCAGTCTTTCAGGGGGCCCCCAGACAGAGCCAGCTCTGTTCTGCAGAGTCTTGCCCTTATGACGTGTACTAATTCTTAAACAATTTATTTTAAATACCATGTTTCCTTTAATTTATTTTTATTGTGGGCGATATGTGAGAGACTATTAAGATATTTTGCATAGAAATGTTGTGTTTGTTTCATGCAACATCCATACAAAAAACTTTCTTTTAGTTCAAAACAGGACCTCACATATGAGAAATGGGAGGGTGTCACAGAGATTATTTGTAGCATAATTAGTGAGCTGCTACTGCTGTGTTACAATGTTGAAAACACACAGCACTATCCCTGAATATTTGATGTAAAGACATTTAGAATTTGGACGAATGTGCCTGTTAGTGATCTGGCCAAAGACTGCATGAACGAGCTGAAAATGATTCAGGAATTCAAAACTGTTCCCAACAGGGGCCCCAATAATACGTTTGGGCCAGGGCCTCCAAAATCCTTAAAATGTCCCTGCTAGAGTGCTAGTGACTCCACAGAACCGGAGTGGACACTGTGTCAGTAATCACAGTGTGAGTCGGGACACTCCCAAACTTCCTGCCAGGGTTGTTATTGATATATCATGTGTTATTTTTACCAGAACCAAGCGTATTTGAAGAGAATAGCAGTCCCTATTAGTTCATAATTTATTGTATAATGTGGACGTTTGGGTGCTTATATTTGTGCCTGTCGACATTAAGACCATGTACTCTCAAAGCTGCATCGTTAGATAGTTTGCAGATTGGTGAGTGTTTGTGTCTCTGCTGGGTTGTTTTTTTCTGTTACAGTGCTCTAACCCATGGCAGCCAGGCCCGACCTTCTTGCACTGTACAAACATCGCTGAATACAA
This sequence comes from Calotriton arnoldi, assembly GCA_963921515.1. NCBI lineage: Eukaryota > Metazoa > Chordata > Amphibia > Caudata > Salamandridae > Calotriton > Calotriton arnoldi. Next base: position 499,880 of record CAWUFW010002974.1, read on the forward strand.
TTGCAATCCAAAGGCGAATTAAAAGAGGCGTCTTTGACCTATTTTACTCAAACAGGATGATGGACAGGACTTGTTAATGTGGCGTGTGTTTTGCCTGTGGAGCAAAGCCGAAACTGCAACTCCGCAGCTGAAAAAAAAACCTGTTTATCATCAGCAATTGAAAAAAAAATGTATGGGGGCTGGGGGGGTTGGAAAATCTACTCGTAGAACAGGGACCTGCCATTTGATAAGCAGGTTAGTAACCGCAGTGTGTTAAAGCCGCCCGCCATCTGCATCAGCGCGGGAGCACTTACCCACAATTATGTATTGAAATTCATGAATATATTTGTAATTGTTTATAATTATTTTTACAACCCTCTTTTTCCGTCCCTCTTTTGGTCATCTACTTTTTGTTCTGATTCTAAAGCATAGATTTGAATAGAATCGCCCAAAAGAACCAAAGTTTTGTTGTTAGGCATAATAGCGGGCAGTCGGGTTCTCACAAAAATGCATGAATTCCTACGTACAAAGAGCATGCAGGATGCATCCAATGCCTCTACGTACACTACAGTGATTTAATTTACATTTATTTAGTGGAATTAGGCACTTTTACGACATAAGGAACCTGGCTGTTTCTTCATTATTTATTGCTGAGGGTTCATCACGTGACTCAACGGTAGGTCATGGGACCGCCATTATGCACCCATAGACTATCCCAGTCATATTGAAAAGGGCGACACCAGTGTGGCGCCCAGTTGGGCACCACACATGGGCCTGTGCAGGCAAGTTAGAGGAGGGTTGCGCTCTGAATGAATGCCTGCAGGCTGCCGCTCAATTAGCACATTGTGGGGGGTAGATTAGCACTCGATCAGAGGGCTTCAGGGAAAACGGACCGACTCATTGTCAGCTGGGTTGCGCTTCTTTTTGTGCATGCCAATTGCCCTGAGCTTGGCTTGCTGCCCCATGAGTACTGGTACTCTCTTTAGACAAAGAGAAGTTCTGGTACTCAAGAGCAGAAAATTTAGAAGTGCCGGTACTCAGTACCGGTGAGTACCGGCCCATTTAAAGCACTGCTTATCACCATGGGTTGTGTCCTGCACTTTAAAATGTTGTCACTGCGTGCACATTGAGAACAATCTCGAACAACTCTCTCTATTTGAACATCCATAGTCGGCCACCAGTACGCCTCGCTGATCCTCTCTTTAGTCTTGGCCTCGCCCATGTGACTTGCGTGAGCAAAAGACTCCAGTTTGTTTCTCAAACATTCAGGAACCACCAACTTACTGCCATGCATTAGTAAACCACCTATCACAGCCAACTCGTCTTTGACATGCCAAAATCCTTTAAGATTCTCCTCACAATCCCGTTTCTCTCCTCAGCCTCATTGTACCTTAGCCGTAACCTGTTGCAAATTAAGATCATTATTCAGGCTTTCCTTCCACATTTTTTCTGAAAGTAAACCATTACTAATCACGCAGACGTTTACCTCCTCATCAAACTCCTCTCCCACAAAAAAATCACAATCCTCAGATGAACTAGAATTCTCAGTAATCCCACACAGCCTTGAAAGACAATCAGCCAAAATGTTCTTGGCACCAGGTAAATATGAATCCTTAAACTCAAACTCTTGCAAGGCAATCACCCACTTCCTTATTCTATGATACACAAAATCAACTCCCTTCTTTCCAAAAACTTCTCTCAGACGCTTGTGGGCAGAAATTACCTCAAAGCACCTGCCCCACAAGAATTTTTTAAGTTTGCGTACTGCCCAGTAAACAGCCATAGCCTCTTTTTCCCCCACCGAGTAATAACATTCAACACTCCTCAAAGGACTGGATATGAACACAATAGTTTTCTCTGATCCATTCACCTTTTGCAATAGTACAGCACCTAATCCTTTAGAACTTGCATCTGTCATTACATATGAGACTTTAGAAGGATCAAAACTAGCCAAATTGGGAGCTTCATTCAAATGTTTCTTAATTACATTAAACTAATCGGTACATGGTTGTCCCCACACAAATTCACATCCCTTTTTCAGTAAACCAGGCATGCATTCCGTTTTCTGTGCAAAGTTGGAAACAAACTTATTATAAAATTCTGCCATTCCCAAAAATTTCACCAATTCATCGTTATTCTTGGGATAATTCAGATTGGAAGTGGCATCAACCAATGAAGGCTTAGGCTTGATTCCCGACCCAGAGACCAAGTGCCCTAAATATTCAATCTCACCAACATCAAATCTGCATTTGTCTACCCGCAGGGTAAGGCCAGAAACTTGTAGTTTTTTCAAGACAGCAGACAATCTCTCATCATGCTCTCTTAGATCAACCCCATAAACCAGGACATCATCTTGATAAACCTTAATCCCATCAATGCCTTTCAGAACCTTCTCCATCACCCACTGAAAAGCTGAAGCAGCTGAAATGGGATCAAAAGGCATCCTGAGAAATTTGAAAGTCCCAAAGGACTTGATGAAAGTTGTGAGATCTTGAGACGCCGGATGGAGTTTGATCTGATGGTGGGCTGACGAAAGATCCATTGTTGAAAAATGTCTTGCTCCACCCAAAGAAGACAACATTTCGATAATATTAGGTAGTGGATAATGGTCAACCACCACCTCCTTGTTAAATTCCCTCAAATCAATGCATAGTCTAGCCTCACCATTAGCCTTTCGAGCCATGACCACAGAAGAAATCCATTCAGTGGCTTCCACTTCCTGAATTATTGCATTCTTTAAAAGTTTATCCAAATTGTTCCTCATGCTAAACTTTACCAACAACGGGACACTCCTGACCTTTGCTACTTTGGGGATAGTGTCAACCCTAAGTTTTATTTGATGGACATAGTTCTTAAGACAACCCAACTTCCTCTCAAATACCTCTGGGAACCTTTTGACCCAAGTCTCACTTCCTCCAATCACTAACTCAACCATTGGTAACTCTTTCAGGCACACTGAGGGAGATTCATTGGGATGCAAATATACATACAAATCACGTTGATGAAACCAACTAATTAAAGAGTCTCCTTTCATCGAGACATACATTTTCCTTGGAATTATTCTTCCTTTGAATTCAATTGTGCCCCAAAAATAACCCCAGAGGTCAATGATTTCTCCCCCAAAACCCCTAGGTTTGAAATCAGGTTTGACTAAATCTACCTTACCTAACAGTTGCCTGTCATAGAATTCTCTGGGGATGAGTGTAATTTTAGCTCCTGAGTCAGAAAGCATGTTTACTGACTGGTCATTTATGAACACACATTCAAACGGACCTTCGTTGCCCCATTCCTTGACTTGACAAACGATAATACCTTCCTCAGTCTGATCATAAACATCTACTTCCCTGACTTTCTTTTGCTCTTTGTTTGATTTGCAACATCTGGAATAATGACCCTTTTTCCCACAGCAAGAACACGTGACCTTCCACCCTGCACACTCTTTAAAGTTCGGCATATGACCAGAATTCCCACATCTAAAACATTTAACTTGAAATGTTTTGAAATTGGGAACTTTAGTTGACCCAGTACCTTTGTCAGGCTTGTTTTTGAAAGCTTTATCAGCGTTTTAGTCACTCACCTCTCTGACTACCTCGTTATCACCCTTCCCCACACTGCTTTCTTTACGTATTGTGTCAACACAGGCCTTTGAATGCTCATGCATTTTCAAAATGGTGATCACATCTTGGAGTGAAGGATTGTCCTTTTGCCACAAACTGTCCTTAGCTTTGTCAATGATGCATCCTAGCATAAGTTGATCCTTCAGTCTTTCCTCTAAGGTTGGTCCGAAAGAACAAGTGGATGCCAGTTTGCGCAACATGGTGACGTATTGCTCAACAGATTCTTCTAGTCTTTGCATCCTCTTCCCAAAGTGACAGCGTTCTAAAACCATGCTCACCTTGGGAAGATAATGCAAATCCATCTTTCTGATGCAAATCTCATACTCATTCAAAGTTGCATCTTGTCTGTCTGGAAGCTCAGGGAGCAGTTCAAACACTTCTTGTCCCTCCGAACCTAAGCAATGCATAAATAAAGATGACTTTCTTACAGCGCTCAACAAAGTACCACATACTCTAGCATAATTAGCAAACACTTTCTTCTACTTTAACCAAGGAATCGTAGGTTCACCTGGAGGGGATAAGAAAAATGGAGGAGCAGTAACATTTTGCAAGTCTAGCAGTACCTCTCTCTTATGAAGTAAATGCCAAATAAAGACACTAACACACTTCTTAAAATAGCACAAAAAGTACAATATTCCCTCGGAATATAATGAATTTTTTTTTTTTTAAAAGGACAAGTTCTTGAATAGAAAGTGCTATAAATGTCAGTATTGAAGGATAAAGCACAGTTCGTTTACACCAGAATAGCTATCAACGTGACAATGTTACCTCCACCACAGAAGAAAATTGACAAAAATACAAGCTGTGCACATCAGCGGGTGTGCCGTGCGCAAGTAAATGCTTCCACAAACTCCAAGCAAGGGGAACATTCCATACGCCACTAAGCTGTGCGCATCAGCGCTGCTGAAGATAATGAAAACATTTGACATGCAAACACACTGTGCATGTCAGCGCAATGAAAGTAATCTGAAACTGCCGCCGATGCTAAGTAATGAACCTTACCTAAGATGGCCGCCACGCACGTAAAGCTGAGCGTGGCTTGCGTCGTTACAGAAAGTAGAGTGCCAGGCAAGGAACTGCTGCCGAAATTCGGTAATAAACCTTATCTAATATGGCCACCACGCAAATGATGCAAAGTGTGGCATGCATTGTTACAGGATGTAGGGGAGTCAGGCAAAAGCAGGCAGGTTGCACGCAAGGGAAGATGACACGCGGGAGGCACGCACACGCCCCCCCTCCTTCACCAAACCTACTTGTTGTGGCTAAATCCAAAAGCCGAAACTGCAGTGGAATCCCCCGCAGCTCCGCCCAGCTCCAAGACAGGCACTCGGCACGCCTCAACTGGGCACTTAGCCCACCCCAACTGGACACAGCTCCGCTGGGCCTCTAAACCAAGGACACTCCCACCTCGGAGTGATGACGAACAGGCTCCTCGTTCAGTATTAGACCAGAGATGAGTTCCCGAGGTGGCAGCAGACGGTAAGATGAAGACTGCTGCTGGGGTGAGTGATTAAAATCTAGTTCCTGAAAATACTCGCCGTGTTGAGGTCTCTCATTCTATACGTAGAATGTTCGCTCGTCGCCAAAATGAGGTGATGCCTTCACCTTAAGTAGGAAAGACCGGAACTCTTCAAGTTAAGATTTGTAGCAGGTTTATTGTACAGCGTACAGATAAGAGACCTGACCCACAGAGTAACCACCACCAACTGCCAAACTTTGAGTGTCAACATTCTCCCTACAGAAACCCACATTCTAGATTCCCACATCATCCCCTGGCAACAAGAACTTCCAGGGAATACCAACTTCAGAATACCACAGAGGGAAAAACAGAACACGGATTGGAAGAACAAAGAAGAAAATAGTACCTGAATCATAGCAAGCAGTAGATGGGCAGCAGAAGTACACTAATCAAAGTAAATCAATCAGTACTTGGTCCATGCTCGATACGAAATAACAGGAAGTGACATCGGCAAGCACTGGCCAATTAGGAACCAGCAAATAAGAGTGACAAAGAATCCAACAAATGGCAAACAATGGGCGAGCTCCAAGCCCCTTATAGTAAACAATACGTCTCTCAGAGACAGCCCATGCGGTGTCGGCAGGCAAGATGTAAAAAGCAGTTAAAACATGCACTGGCACAACTGATCGGTCTCACTTTGCCAAATTTGAGGGGGTTATGCGATTGGCTTTGCCAGTGTCCAACCAACCATTTTAAAAATATGGAATCTTTTTATATTTTTAAGATGGCTGCTGCTTTGCTGGAGCTATTTGTAGTGAGACCACAAACAGCTCCACTATATCTGGTTCATGAAGTAATAAACACGACAAACACATTTTACACCAAGCTTCGTCCAAAATTTCACATTTCAAAACCGGAGTTAAGTGTATTTGTGCCGTTTTCTTGTTATGGAGAGCTGCTAAGTTTCCCAGGTCCATGAGTTATGTGCTGCTCCAGTTCAGGTTTTTTTCCTTTTAAATTCTGGGTTTTGTAGTTATGTTTTATAGTGGAATAAACAAGACTACAAGTCCAAGAATTCAAAGAAAAACCTGTACATCATGCATGGATCTGGGAAACTTGACAGGGCTGGTTATGTAAATACAACAGCAAAGAACAAATGCATTAAGGTTCTTTTATTTTTGGGTCGAGTCTGCGAGAGCATGCGCTAACACATGTGTCTAGTTTGAGATACACTATTGTATTGAAAAAAGGCTTGGAGCTCGCCCATTGCTTACCATTTATTGCCTTCATGGCACCCTTCTTTACAGCTTCCTTATTTGGCCAGTTCAGGTAAAACTTAATTTCTAGTCATTTTTGTGGAGCAGGGACCAAGCACTGATTGATTGAAGTCAATAAGGGCCTGGCCTCTGCTCCAGATGTAATTGAGGTACTATTTCTTCCCCCTCCCAGCCGTTCCTTCCATAGAGCTTGCGCTTTTTGTTTTGTTTAAAGAGGCAGCCAGAAACTGCTAGTTGAACTTTTGTCTCACGCTATAACTGGGTGTGTGCACGAGTCCAAACTTGCCTATGCGTTTTTATAGCTTCAGTGATTTTTTCTAATAAACTGTCAGTGTTTCAGTCATTGGGCTGTGAGGCAGTGCTAACCAGTTTCTGAACAGTAGAGATGGCATTTTGTGACATTGCCAAATACTCCTGCTTTATTTCCTGGCAATTTAAGAGAACTCATTGTTGGCTTTGCGGCCATAGTGGAACTGTGCCTAGCAAGCGTAGACTGCATTTTAAACAAATTGGAGTATATTTACGAAGAAATGGTGCAACACAATGCTGAAAGCAATTTAGCTGTGCCACGAAGCGTCAATTCAAATATGCAGGGATGCACTGTATTTACAAGAATATGGCGCACCCATGTTCCCTTGCGCTGGCATTAAAAAAAGCTTCCTAGTGCCAACACAGCACCATTGCGCCATGGTGCAAGGATGCCTGCATTGCAGGAAGATTCCCTGCAACGCAGGTGCAAGGGTGTCTGTGTTGCAGGGATGAATGTTTATGTGAGGGAAGGGACGCCTGCCTGCACATAAACTATCTTTAAAGGCGTTTTGCTCCTTCTAAGTGTGCTGCAGAATGCAGCACACATAGAAAGAGCAAAAAACGAGGAGAAATAAAAGTATTTCTCCTCATTGCGCCAATCTAGCGCTTGCTATTCAGTGGCGTTAGTTTTTGGTGCTGCCTCCGATTTACAGATCCTTGTAAATCTGGAGCAGCTTCAAAAAGCAATGGGTGTTGTTGTGGAACGCCCACTGCAACACCCATTGCACGCCCTTTCACGCAGATACCTGTGTGAAAGGGTACGATATTTACAAAGCGGCGTTAAGCCACGCAAAGTGGCTTAACACCGCTTTGTAAATATGGAGCAGGGCATTGCACCACAGGAGCGTCCTAAAAAGTGATGCTCAGGTGGCTCAATGCCCTTGTAAATATGCCCCATTTTGTGTAACGCTGATGCATCTCACTGCAAGACATCTAGGGGCTTATTTACAAGCCCCTTGCGCTGCCAGTGTGTCACTTTTTATGTGATAAAAAAGTGATGCAAGGGGCTTGTAAATAGCCCCCCCCCCGGATAAATACCAGCAATCCCACGTAATCTGTCTTCATGCAGAGAGCAGCAATAGGCATTTCAGGTGATGGTAAAAACTGCAGAGAAAAGGATTCTTTTCAAACACAGCCCCAATATTGTCGCCGAGCCAGGGACGGGACAAGTAATGAGCGAAGAGATATTTCACCACAAAGCTCCAAACTAAGCGCTAGAACAGTTGCTCAGTTTGTTTAAAGATAACTGCTTAAAGGAGCTTGGCCTGTTTCCAGAAGCTGCATGTTGCCAGATAAGTGTGTTGAGAGCAACATAAAGTGATTGGCCAGGATTAGTGCTTAATTTGAACCGGTGGTTGCTGGTGGGGGGCACCGGCACTTATTTTTGGGGGCCGGCACTTATTTTTCTGCATCAGACATTTACTGCGAGCAAAAGACACATAAGGGAAAGATGGAGGAAGACAAAGATGGAAAAGCGTCACAGAGAGAGGAAGCAGAAAGCTTTAAGAGTGAGCTGAAGGGGCAGGGTGTGGCTGTAAATGGATTAAAGAGGCTTTAGATGGTTTTAGGATTGCACTGCCTATGTATTCTGTGCATGCACATTTAATTGCAGCAGCCACGTTTTTCAGAGGAGAGCTTTAGACTGACACGTTTTTATTTACAAATTAAGCACTGGCCAGGATTACACGTTTTTTAACAAGTAGGGAAGTTGGTGTTGTGTGATGTTTGGTATCCCAGGGATAGCATGCAAAAATTTCTCTTTTTGGCTATTGTCTGAACATTCACTATTAGAGAGAAACACTGTAGCCCTGCTCACTCAAGGAGAATGAACCTCAGCCCTGCCTTCTTACCCTTCACTGAGATTAAAATGTCCTAGTTTTCTGATGAACAATTAAAACACATCAGGTTAGTGCCCCTGACCATGTGATGATCTTATTTACCGGGACCGCATTCCCAAAGTGTGTTGGGAGGTGCTTATACCACATATGCAGGGCCTATGGTTAGGCCTGGGCATGAAATTCTGCTCTGCTTGGGGGAGTTTGCTGAGTTTTTCCCACTCCGCGCTTCGCGTACGGCACCAAGTTCCAAAAAACTCAGCGGAGCAGAGTTTTTTTCCTCGCTCGCCAACGTTAAATTGGCAAACGCGAGCAAGGAAAATCTTAATCCAGACCACCTCCCGGTGAGATTTCTCAACGTGGGCGGCCGCGGATGGTCGCTACTGCTTGCGTTGAGAAACTTTCAGTTTGTGTTGAGGAAGCTGCCTCTCGAGTAAAATATCTACTCGAGCAGCAGAAAGAAGCAGTACCCTCTTGCGCTGCTCATGGTACCGTTCATGCTGATTTAACAGCACGGGACAAACAGCCGGGGCTAAAAATCAGTGTGAAAGGCACAACGTAATCCACTCCGCTGCTTGCGGAACTCCGCTTAGTGCGGCAGAGTTTTTGGTCACTATGCAGAATTCCACCCTGGCCTACCTATAGTTGCGCGTTTATGAAAGTCTGCCAGTGATGATATTGTAAAGCAACACTTCACATAGTCTACAGAAAATTCAAGTTTTCACATATATTTTATATTCATCTGTAATTCATCCAATATTAGACACATATGTCAGCCATGATATATATTTTATTAGATAAAAGGCGTGCTTCTTTTATTATGTGCAACTAACGCAAGTTGCTGCCTCTCCCCACAAGTGATTTGTTATTTTAGAGTTTATACAGTGATAATGTTATTCTTGCCGCCTTCTGCTGCAAGGTAAGTTTTATAGAAATATGAACTGGTGCAGCACCAGAGAAAGCTTGCTATGACTGGCTCTTCCTTTCTCCCATTTATGTTTATCAGTATCATTAAATTTGGTGATAACAACACTCTTTATTAAATAGACAATTGAGAGCAAGCATGCACTAAGGAGGTGGCTGCTTGCAATATTTAGAATGGAGAACATCAACAATGTTCATATCTAGCTTTCGTCCCAAGATATTTTTTGGAAAAGTTTGATAGCAGCTTGCCTACGTTTTGCATGTTCAATTTAAACCATGTCTACTTCCATATTGGCTGCTGCCTTGTAGAGGAAGCTGGTGTCAAAGGTCAAGTTGAGTAGTAAGTGGTAAAGCCGATTTGTATTTCCTCCTTAGAGCCTGTGCACATTTTGGCAAAAGCAGGTTGGCAATTGGCTAGTTTAATGCCACTATTACCTGCAGGGCTGTCTTTTTAAGCACTCCCTCCCTCTAAACTGGAATTATCCTCTTAGCTCCATTCATAGCTATAGTTTCTGCTGAGTGATCAGCTCAAAGGTGACATTCACATCACTTGCCTTGATCCAGCTCACACCTTGAGAACTGAAGCTTTTCTACTTCCTGACAACAGGCTGGAGAAAGTTAATTATTCCTAAATCCAGTGCCAAGTAGGATTTGCTGCCTTAAACACAAAGCATCCATTTAAAGGGAAAGCCGTGATAAACAGTCACATGTGTTATCAAGCTAGAGTCTCTTGAAGGGGTACTGTTGTAATGATTTGTGATGGTTCTATTGGATGTACAAGCAAACTGGTTTTCTACAACCGATGCAGGTCCATGAGGTTTAGAAAGAAGAGACCAGGCCTTATTTATGGGGTTTGGTGTAGGGCAGCACAGCATGTCACCTTGCTGCGCTGCCCTACGTCAAAGTGAAAGGGCAGGAATGCACTATATTTATCCTATACGGTGCATTCCTGTCTTTTCCCCCCGCACTGGTGCCATTTCGGCAACCTAGCGCCAATGCATGCACCCTTGCACCATGGTGCAGGAGTGCCAGTGTTGTCGGCAGGATTGTTATTGTGCAGGAAGGGGCAACGTTTTCCTTTATCTGTGTGTGCTGCGGAATGTAGCACATATGGAAAAAGGAAAAAAACGAGGAGAAATAAAGTTATTTCTCCTTGTTGTGCCTCCCCTGGAGAGGTGTAAGGTTTTGGCGCATCCCCAGATTTACATGGTTTTGTAAATCTGGGGACGTGTCAAAATCCATGTGTGTTGCATGGGAACACTCACAGCAACACTCATGGAACGCCTCCCTAGTGCAGAGTAAGACAACACAGTGGTTTGCGCTGCCTTGCCCTACTCCCTATTTATAAGGCCATTCAAGCCACTAATGCTGCGGAAACCGCAATTTATTTGTAGGTGTGCATTATAATCACACATGTAGAGTGCACCCGTATATAATCCTTTGTCATATTAACGTGAAGTGTTAGAATTTCGAAATGTAATAACATTAAATGTGATGTGTTTAGGCCATTTAAAAGTAACAAGGAGATTTAATGTAGAAAGTGAATGTAACTAGCAGAAAGTATTCACTTGAAGAGCTCGTGTTGCAGTATTGACACCTAATCAAGTACTAAAATTGTTATTAATTGTGTCCTTTTACATGTAGGTAAATGTATTAATTGAATGTGCCTTATTTCCTATGCAATTTCATAAAACTCATATGCTATTTTCTTATGGTAGCCAAATCTTGTAGGCCTGAAATGCATTTTTCCTCGAAGCTCTCGCTTTAGACTTAATAGTTGAATTTCATGGGTGCTGTGGAATTTGTTCTTTCTCATGTTTTGTGTTGCAGGTGAAAGAAGCGCTCTTGTTAGCTAAAATAATGTCTTTGTTATACTAGTCGGGTAAGGAGAGAAAAAGTTACATCGTACAGTCTGAATCAATAAGGGAAGACTGTTGTCCTTTGCACAGGAGAAGGGTTGGGAACTAAGGACGAAAGTGGTGAGAAGAAGAACATCACGGCCCCATGGAAAATTACCTTTAGAATAATACCCAGAGTGGATGGAGTGACCTGCAAATACTCTTGGGAAAGAAACCTGTAACAATGCGATGTCGAAAGTAGGGAAGGTGCTCACTTCTCCTTCTGCCTCCGGAGAGAGAGAGAATCTTAGAAAGAGCTCTGTTTTAATAGCTTTTTGCTATTTGACCCATCGATGGTGGCGAGACTTCTTAGGAAGACTCCACATGCTGACACCTTTTATCTCTTGTCTATGAAGACGCTTAAGTAGGGATGTCATTTTTGCATTAGTGTAGGGATAGATTAGTGCTTTATATTCATCAACCCTCGATGCAGGAAAACTTGAACTCGTAAGTGAGTAAGTAATTTTACTGTTTAGTTAGTTAAAACCGTAACAATTTTACATAGATCAAATGTCCTTCACTCAGCAATTTAAAATCATTTCAGTGTTTTACGAAATAAAAATTAGCAAGCAGTGTTTAAAAAGCAACAGGTGTAGATTAATTAGATTTTAAAATCAATCTATAGCACGTGTCTGGCTTATGTAAAACGTTGCTCTTACTTCCTCGTTTTACTGGCTAAGCATGTTAAAATACAAGTAAAGTGCATTTGTGATAAAACTGTGCATTTCCAATAACAGACTGATTATTTACTTTCTACCCTGCCCTAATTTACATGTGTAAGTCTCTAAATCCCTTTACTAACAAATTGTCCTGACAATACCGCTAAAGAGAGTCCAGTGCTTTGGTTCAGGCAGTAAGTGATAGTCGACTGTGCAGTCTCCTTCTCCTTGCAGTGGTGATTTAGCAAATAGAGGTGGGAGTGACATTTCTCCCCTACTGAGATAGTAGGAACTTTATCAGTTTACAGTTCATTTGGGGGTCGGATGGATCCAGTCTTCTGATGACGGCAGTTCTACAAGATCTTATTCCTCTGTCCAAGAAGGCTCTCCTTAAGAAAGTGACACGTGCTGGTTGTAATTTCTTACAGTGACATATCAGATGAATGAGATCCTCTTTTTGACTGCCGCAGAGACGACACACCTTTAAATCAATATGCATACAGTGCGGTGCGTCTGCCAGTGTTTGGTACTTTCCAAACCGCAGTACCATTATTTGTCTTTTTATGTGGATAGAAAATGTAGAATCTAGGTAGGCTTTCGGTTTAAGGACTTTATAGTTGTTAATCACCGTCCATAAATGAGATCTTTGGGAAAAAATGCTTTTATCCAATATCAACGAATGAAATTTTGCAGCTTTATTTATTGCTAGCTTGAATGTTGGATAAGGCATATTTTTATTCCAGAGATCATCGATACAGGTTGTTTTAAGTGCGTTGTACAGAAATTGATTGACCGGCGATTTTTATCATTATCTAGTTCTGACCATAGTGCCCCGTTAAGGCTATTTTCCTCCGCGTGCGCTGGCGAGGCGGTCGTGGGAAGTTGGAAAACTTTTTTGTAGATGCTTGTTATTAGGTTATTAAGAAGCACAGAATCTTTCCCGTACATAGCAACACTACCGTAAGTTAAGGTTGGCAGAGTTTTGGCGGCTATTACCGAGACCAACGGCCTTAGTGATGGTCCCCCCAGTTTCTTTGCCAACGACCTGTAGGCAAATGTTAAAGCGCCTGCTCTCCGAGTCATGTAGTTTTTCAAATCCTGATGGGATACCTTGTTATCTATATAATATCCCAGGTACTTATAGCTGGATACGTTCTCCAATAGTTTGACTTCTAGCCAGATGTTATAGTGTGGAGCTAACTGGTTGCTAATAAGCATTGTTTTTGTTTTTGATATTTTGATTTCCAACTTATTTGTGGACAAAAACCCAGAAAGTTCGATTAATAGTCTGGTCAGACCAACCTTAGTTAGACTAAAGAGGACGATGTCATCTGCATAGGCAAGGTGAGAAAGGTGTAGCTGACCTAAGTGCGGTGAGTGTGAGTTAATTTTATTGAGCTTTCCCGACAGGTCTGATATGAATAAATTAAACAAGTGCGGGGCTAACACACACCCCTGTTTCAGGCCCATGGTCATATACACTTTTCTTGAAATTCTAGCACCGTCTCCAAGTTTTACTCTGACCCAAGTATCTGTATAAAATAGCAGTAAACCCCTTAAAATTCTCTCGGGTATGTTCCAGGCTTTTAATTTAGTCCCCAAAAGTTTCTGGTCCACACTGTCGAAGGCAGCTTTTAGGTCAATAAAACAGAGATGCAGATACTGTTTCTTTTTCTTGCATTTTTCTGCTATCAAAGAGATTGATAGAATGTTTGAAATGGTTCAGATCCCCTTTTTGAAGCCTGTTTGGTTTTTTGGGATCAAGTTGAATTCTCCTGACCAGTTGACCAGATCTTCGAGGATTAACGAGGCAAAGTATTTGGCTTCTACATCCAGTAGTGTAATTAGCCTGTACTTTGAAGGATTGGTTCTATCTCCTCCTTTATATATAGGTGTAATAATTGATCCTTTTCAACTTTCAGGAATTTGATTTTTGATCTCAACTTCGGCATACAGCTTCCCTAAGTAAATGCCCCAGTATTCAGAGTCGTGTTTATAGGTGGCTTGCGGAATGCCATTGGGGCCAGGAGCCCCATCACCTTTATTTATTATATTTGTTATGTCCTCTGTTGTGTTAAGGGACTTGTTTTTTATTAGGTCCCCCTGTTGCGCTGGTGACTGGATCGTGCCCTTTTAAAGTAATTGACAGTCGCCTGTTTCCAATAAGTGTGGCTTATTTAGAATGTCTGCTGTAGACTGTATCTGCGGATGGCTAGATGGCCTTGGTTTGAATTTCTGCGTGAGAAAGTTGGCCCGATCCTGCTCCTGCACATTTGATGTTAAAACGTTTCTCTGCCTGGTCAAGTGATTTATCACCTCCCAGAATTTATTCGAGTTGGGATGCCTTACACTATATATTAACTTGGACCAAAAGCTCTCCGTTTTCATTTTTTTGAATTCCCATAACTTCTTTTTATAAAGTTTTCTGTGTTGTCGAAATACTTCCCATGTGATGCCTTTGTTGTGTTTTGATTGCAGCTTCCTATGTGTTCTTTTTAAGTCCCTTTTTAATTTTTGCACATCAATTGGTAATCCTTTAACTGGATTATGTCCTGTAACCTTAAATCAAGGTGCTGTCATTATTGTTGTTAATTTCCTCAGAAAGGTGGACCAAGCTTGGATCCTGTTCATATGTCCATTTGCCAATTCAGCCAGGAGATCTTTTATTATTGAAAATCATTCTGTTTTAGTTTCGTTTGTCCATTTAAGGCGTTTTACATTTATTGAGTTTATTTGACCCTCTAGTATCTTAGTAGTTTGAAATCTTGCCACATTTAGATTAAATACAATATGTTGAAACGAGTGATCGCTCAGGGTGGTATACTCTATGTAAAAGCGGGCCAGAGACTGCATTAAAGGGAGCGTTATAATTGTAAAGTCAAGTATCGTTTGTGCCCTTGGGCCATAGTGTGTTTTTTTGGCAGGTTGTCTTCTTCAGTTCTTCCATTAATCACTTGCATGCCTTAATATTCCAGGTCTGTTGCTAATTGCTGACCAATTCGGTCTGCGGAGTCGTCCTGGTTTGAAATTGCTGCAGTACACACCAGAACGTGTTATCTGCTGTCAGGATTTCAACTTCGTCAGGCGTGAAAATCAGGTTTGAATTGAAATCTCCTGTCACTATTATGTTCCAAGCAGGCTCGGCACAACGTAGATCTGAAATAGTTTTGCTTAAAAAAGTTTGGGCCGTCGGTTGCGTATAATAATTGATCAGTATTATTGTGCTTTTTTTATCTAAGCATTGGTCAGTGAATTTAACTAGTTGTATACTGGGATCCGGAGATTTCAACTGTTCTGTTATAATTTTTAGAGCTATAGATACGTAAACTGTCAACCCGCCTATTGCACGACCGTATTGGTTACATTTTTCTGCTGCTACTGTATAATGAATGAATCCTACTATTGGAAGGTCTTTCTTCGACCACGTCTCCTGCAGAGCTATTATATCACAATTAGCCCACTCCTGGAGAGGAAGACCCTCCTCAAGTAGTGGCTTTGCTCCAGCTATGTTCCATGATAGCATGTGTATGGCACCTCTTTCAGGGATACTAGCCTTTTCTTTCGTTTGTCAATCGCTCCTCCTATTGTTAAGAATGCTGGGAAGCCAGTTCCATTGGTTTGAACTTGGGTTGATTTCATCTTGCGGATCTTTACCTAGTCTATCTGAGGTCTGGTCTATGCCGCTTCTTCCTTTAGCATTTTGTAAAATAGAATAGACCTGTTTTGTTATCGCAGTTTGATTTGGTTTTTGTTTGACCTGAATAATTTGAATTTCCTTCAGAGGAAATGGATAACAGGGTGTAATAGGTGCTGATATTTGTATACCCCAGGCTGCAAATCGATCGGAGCTATTTAATATTAGGTGTGCTATCTCTACCATCTGCCATGTGGTTAGTGTTTGTTTTTTGGTAACTTTATGTCCCCTGTAAGAAATTAAACTGCTAGAAGTTCTGCCGCTTGTATATGCTTTAGTTCCGGTATTTCAGCAAAGAGTTTCAAGATGTTTCTTCTGTTCAAAATATCGTGACTGCCTTGTGTTTAGTATTCAGGCGTCCATATTATCTGTTGTGTGGCCTGATTGTATCGTGTTATTGCCCTTGTTGTGTCCTTTTCATTGCAGATCTTCGAAACGGGTTTTTTCTGATTTGGAATATGAAAACTTAATTGCACTTGTGGTGAGCGACAATGCTCTATTGTATTATAATGTTGTATTTGAGTTTGAAATACTTCTGGATGGCATTGGTCTTTAACGTCTACACTGTCAGTGTGTTTATTTACTTTTGTAGCTGTATTTGTGAAGTTAATCGTTTCCCAACTTGCTGCTGGTTCCAGTGTCTGATTTTGGGCGTTGGGCAAAGTTTGCGGCTTCAATGGAGCTTGTGATGTTAAAGATGTTAAATTTTTCCCTATGTTGATCTCCCTTTGCCTAATTCCTTCTTGACTTCTTGTGTCTGTGGTCTTATTAGGGTGGCTGTCTTGTGGATTTCGGCCTTCTCGTGGTGGACCACGTCGTCAAAGACTGTAGAGACCCTGGTATTTTTTTCCTGACCTCCTGTATCGACCGAAGGCTTACCCAGGAGCTCCATGTTTAAGGTATTTTTATACAATGTGGGGTCGACTACTGTGTTGGAAAGGGTGCGGTCATCTGGGTTCATCCCCTCATGGGCTTGCATTGAAGATGGAACAGCTTTTTCCGTTGTAATTGTGCCCTCGGTATGTTTTTTGGGAGCCCGAGATTTTTCTATGTTCGCACCACCTGTCCCCGCATATAAAGTGGTAGTACTAAGCAAGGGGTTGTCTGTTGTAATTGCAGAGAGATGTTCTTCTAAAGAAGATCCTGCCTGGGGTTTAGAAAAGATTGATATACTCTGATACCTCGATGAGGCTCGTGCTCCGTCATTTTGTTTGTCCCTTTCCTTTCCCTCTTGTTTTGTCTTCTAGTTTGTGTCGGCTTTTTTAGTTGCCCTGATGTAACATTCTGTATTGCCGTCTGCTCTGTGCTTGTGCAGTCTACTGTTTCTACAGAAAGAAACTGAGTTTCGTTTTTAGATTCCAAGATGGTATTTACAGCTACCTGCGATTGAATCTGACTTACGATTGCATCTGATTGTTTTAGGTATACATTCTCTAAGTGAGTCGCAGGGATGACCAGGCGTTTATTAAGGCTAAGGATCTGTTCTAACAGTGTTGGTAAGAAACTCAGCTTGTCTAGTACTGGCCTACATTTGCAGGCAGATGCCTATGGGGAATAATCTGATTGCGCTCTTGTAATTAGGTTGGTTAGGCTGTTAGGTTTCACATTTACTCCTGCTATATATAAATGTAAGTCCGTTTTTATATAGCGCAGCTACTCACCCTTATGGGTCTCAAGGCGCTGGGGGCCGTCGTGGAAATTAAGTGAGCTATTGCCCAGAGTCACATGGTGCTGAGCTGAGCTGCCGCCGGAGCCGGGGATCGAACCGTGAACCCTGTGCTCCGAAGTCAGCTGCCCTGGCCTATGCACCACACCTCTCCACTTGCACCACACCTCTCCATATATGATGCAATGACGTTCATTAGATCTATTTGTATATCTAATTTATCTGACTGCATTATCAGAGTGGCTGTTGATGTTTGCAATGCTTGCAGTAGCGGGGTAATGAGTTCCGTGTGAACGTTAATGTTGCTATGTTTGCTGGTTGCCCCTTTATCGGATGTGCAACTGGATCTCTCATTTTGTTTGGAATTAGGTAGTGAATTTGGTTCAAGATCTGTTTTATTGTCTTGCCTGCTGTTGTAGTTTGCGTTGGATAGCTGATTCTCCGCTTCTCCTTGGGCCTCTGTCCGTTCCTCTTGTGTGTCTACTGCAGGTTTACTAACGGATAGGCATGAATTTAGCCATGAGAGCATGAGGTCTTCGCTGTTTGATTGAGAATTCTGTGAGCTGAGTGCTTGACCTTGCCCCGAGGCCTGAGAGGGCATGCGCGTTAGGATGTCGGGGTCTTGGATCTTTTGTTTTGTATCTAAACTGTCTGGTGTACTTTCTCTATCAGTTTTGCTAAGAGCAGGTTGCAGCTCTTGGTGTCCTTTTTATTGTTATCTTCCCGTGCAGCATGTACTAACGCTGTTGTCGTGATGGCATTTTGTAGTGAGGTCCCACTGGCTGGGTTATTCCTGCCTTGACCTTCCGGTTGTTCACTCAATGTGCACGGGCTTTGGTCCTTAGAAGGGTGAAATGAAATTTGTACTTGTAAAGCGCACTTATACCCCCAAAGGGGTGTCCCGGCGCTGTACGCATACCGCTGTGGAACCCTTCCTGGCTTTTCCCTGTGAAATGTCCACTCCTGGGCACCTCCAAGGTGAAGCCAGGCATCCCAGCGCTGTTGGGGCCGTTGTGGAGATTAAGCAAGCTATTGCCCAGAGTTGCAGAGTGGGACCCATGATTAGAATAGGCACCGAGGCGAGAATTATCAGGTCTGAGGAAATTGAGCCCAAGACCCGCCGAGGCGGGAATTGAACCCTGGTCCCGGGCCAGATCTCTGCATCAGGGTCTGCCGCTCTAACCATTGAGCCACAGGTTAATATCCCTGAAGTAGTTATAGGGGCTTGATCTTCCACCCTGATGCTTGTCCGTTGTGGGATTTTTAGGGGGGACAAAGGGGTCATCAAACCCGATGTTTCCCCTGAAGTAGCCCAAAAAGATGACCCAGGATCCTTTAGAAATTGGAATCTTGAGTTTTGAGTTAATTTTGTGTTTGCCATTGACTTTTCAAACATGGAAGCTATTGGTGAAATTAATGGGCTCCTTAATGTAAAACTTGCGCCGATTGTGTTTGCTGTTTTCCCGGTTTTTTGCTGTTTGGGAAGTCTTTTCTGGGCAGTGTCTTCCTAACCCTGCCCGATCGCATGATTACTTTTTTTATTTTTTTTATTTTCAAAACCTTTATTGACAGATTCAGCATAAACAAAATACACGTCTGCAGCAGATCGAAGCATCGTACATAGCAAGCTATTTACGGAATATTGTAGACATAGTGAAATCACATTCAAATAGAATCATTATTCTGTACAACCCAGCAATGGCACCATGAGCAACACTTAGCTAAAGGAGGTGGGGACAGCACTGTAGGGAGAGATGCAGGCACGGCCGGAGAGGAAAAATAGGGACAGGGAGGAAGGCAGCTACTGGCCAACGCCGGCGACCGCCGCGGGCGGAGTGCCGGCGGGGAGCGCGGGAGAGGCAGCACGGCTCAGATTGGGTCGGGAATGGAGATATGTCACTAGGGGACCCCATATGTCAGATGGGCGGGATCGCGCTGGCATAAGGTCCCAGAATTCAGATAATAAGGTCTGGCATCTCGAAGCATCTTCCATTGATCGCATGATTACTTAATTTGATATGTTGTCACCTTTACAAACTCACATGGCCGCTGGTATGCCGCAAGACTGTCACCTCCTCAGTCTAGTTAAAGTAGTCACAACAGACGTTGCTGGTCATTTGACTAAAACCAAGTGATGGCTTTGTTGATCTTTTTCCCTTTAACAGGTGGCACTTTATCCTTGGCCAACAAGGCTCTTTGAAGGCTCTTGAGTCGTACGGTGCTATGGTCCTCGTCAGGGTGCTGGGGCGCTGGGGGGAGAGGGGGGAGGGAACGCAAGCAGTCCTGCTGAGCAGGCTGCGCCTGCCGCCTGCCGCCCTGCCGTGCAAGCCGCGCCGGCCTAGCCTGCTACCCCCACTCCCCAACTCACCAAGATCTTGTCCTCTGCCTCCAGTTCGCCAAGTCACCACCTACCGCCCTAGGCTTGTTGCTTGGAGCTCACTCGCTACACGTTCCTTGTTGGTGCAGCTGGTGAGGCTAATAAGGCAGTAGTAAGGTGATGGGGGGAGGGCGTAGCAAGGAAGGAGTCGCAGCCGCCCTGCTCCGCAGCCGCAGCGGGCCGGTTCAGCCCCCTTTGCTCAATCCGGGGTCCAACTCAGCAGCTCAGTGACTCAGTGTTCTGCCCCCCTGGATTCTGGGGCACCTGCTGTTTGCAGCAAAGGGGCCCGGCGAGGGAAGTAGAGTCAGGGGAAGTAGAGCTTAAGCACCAGCGCAGGCAGGCTTATCGAATCAGGACCTCCACACTGCTCAACTCCACTACCAGCCCCCCCGCCACTCTGACGCCACACTCGGCGGGCTAGAGCGGGCTAGGACGTTGGCAGCATGTGGTAGCTGGTCAGGCCTGGACCTGGGTCTTCCAGCCGTGGGAACTCACGCTGGCTCTCCGCTGGCTCTCCGCTGGCCGCTCACGGCTCTCAGCTCCTTGCTCCCAGCCTTTCCCGTCTTTTCAAAATAATCACCCCCGCCGCCGCTGCTCTACTGCTTCCTTGCTCTGCTACAGGCACTCGAGAGACGGGTCTACCAGACTCGCTCAGTCGATTGTCCAAACTTGGACTCCTGCTTTCTGATCCTATGCATTCTGCTTCTTGAACTAATTGTTTTGTTTATGCTGCACCGCTTAACCTTGATACGTTGGTTTGGCTATATGCTGATCCCAATGTATTTCTACTCTCTCGTTATGAGGTGTCTTTAGGTCCATTTATTCTTGGCTTTGTAATAAATTAACTAACCTTAAGTAGTTGTCTGTGAATTGATTGGCATTAATAACAACTTTCTCCCCTCTTCGCTTACATGCTGCTAAAAATAACATCAGATTGTGATTCTAGAATAGATCCAGAACTTATGGGCCCGTCCCTTTCACCACGCAAATTGGTTGTGTGTGACCTCCTAAATATGATTTTGCCGTTTACGCCGCCGGATCATCACAAAAAGTGCTGCTCCAGCAGCGCCAGGGGCTCATAAATATGCCCCACACATTCTTCTGATAGAGGACTGTGTTGTGTCTCAAGTGCAGACATGAACATTATGCAAAAATAGCAAAGCAATTGCAATGAAACAGAAGCCTGTGGGAAACTTCCGATCAGTCCTCTTCTGCACACAATGCTCTAAACATGCACCTTGTAGGTAAAGACCTATAACAGTAAAACTGTACACAGGTCCCAGCATGGCACCTTAAACATACAGCACAGCATGAAAGTCATCCTTGTAACATGAGACCAGTTAAGAGCTATGTGGTGTCTGTCCTCTGCTGGTATTTTAGTGTAAAGGGATCTATCATGCTCGGCATGCCTGTGTGTGTTGGCCCTCACTGCAGCGCCAACCTGAGACAAACTGAATGAACGCCAGGCAGGCGCCTCAGTGTCGCCCTCTAAGGGCAAGCGATGCTTTGGCATGATTGTTAGCTCCTTGGTACCTGGTAGCGTGCTACACCTGTTTGGATGATGATGTTAGGCCAACCAGGAGGAAGTGAAGAGTTTCTACCATTCTACCATTTTATGTGGCCTACCAGCAAAAAGGGAGCACAATCCATATGTGAACAAAGACGTGTAAGGTAGTCCTGACTGCTAGCAGTCCCATGTAACGTGTGACACATTTGGCCAGTCCTGACATTGACATCCACCTTAAAAAAACACTTTCGACCTACTCCGATTTAATTTTCTTTATCAATCAATCTCGGATCAGGGAATTGAAAAAATCTGCGTCATTTCGTAGTCGTGCACGTGCTTCACAGCATTGCCAAATGGTTTTGGCAAAGCCAATAGTCCTCAAAGGCGAGACCTATTGGCTTTGCCAGTGCTTATTTTGCTTCAGTGACCCTATTCCCAAGTATTCCACACTGCACCAGTGCGGTCTAGTCCCAGTTTTTCCATCTTTCCCTTCCTCCTTCTTTCCCTTCCTCCTTCTTTCCCTCTTTTTTTTTCCCTGCTCTTCGTCTGGATCAAACTCAAAGACTTTTAATGAAAAATAAGTGCCGGTCCCCAAAAATTAGTGCCGATGGGCCCCAATTGCAAACACCGGCTCAAATTAAACTCAGCACCTGGTTATACTCATGTATTGGTCTTGGCACTGAAAGAGTCACGAGTATCTCTATAGTCAGAAGAGAAGTGAGGTCGAATGTTCTCTCCACCTTTGTTTACAGCCACTGGAGGGAGCCATATAACAAGATGTAAACTGAAGTGGCAGGGGACTATACAGAAATTTGACTGTCCATATTCCAGAAAGACTTCACCACTGTAGCGTTTACTGAGCAAGGATACACCTCAAAAACAAGGAAAAAGCTCGCTAAGAGAAGGCATGCCCATTTCTTATCTTCGAACATTTTAAGCAAAAGCTCCAAATAATGCCATGATTTCAAATCAATTTTGTTTTTAAATGTGACCCGAGGGCCAACTTTCCAGAGCACTTTGTACATGACATCAGAAGACATTTATTTGACGTGGAGGGACTATGATTCACGGAGACCTTTTTGTGGTATCATTCCGTAGTTCCCCCTCCTAAATCAGCTTTCCAGGGCACTTTGCGCATGAAACCGGTCCCAGGATGCTTGTTTCGGGTCCAGGAAGGACCTGGCCTGGCAGTTCGGGCTGGACTGTTCCCATGAGGAGCCGGGTCTTATTCGCATACTGCTGGGTCTGAACTGGCGTGGCATGGTGAGCAAAAGAACAATGGAT
This sequence comes from Calotriton arnoldi, assembly GCA_963921515.1. NCBI lineage: Eukaryota > Metazoa > Chordata > Amphibia > Caudata > Salamandridae > Calotriton > Calotriton arnoldi. The sequence goes on from CAWUFW010002974.1 coordinate 522,365, forward strand.
TGAACCCAGATCTCTTGACTGGGGGGTGAGTGGGTAAATAGTTTCAGCGCTTCGTACATCATCTCCTTGTGTTTGCTATGTTCACCTTAAGTGGCCACGGGTATGCCCAGACGTGGGTCCCTTGCTTGCTGTGCCACTGGTTTCAAGCTAGCCTGGCTGATGAGGGTTGGTACTCTGAAACAGGTCCCAGGATGCTTGTTTCCGGTCCAGGGAAGACCTGGCTTGGCAGTTCGGGCTGGACTGTTCCCATGAGGCACAGGGTCAAGCCTGATTTGCACATAGTTGTGTCTGAACTGAATTGCTTGGGTGCCGCACTGCGCCATTTCATTGTAAATATACCCCTGAGTTCTCCTGACGCTCGCTATCACTGCCCTTAGTGGGCCCAGTGTGTACAGAGAGTAACTTGATTATTGATTATTGAATTGGTGCCTAGGACACCAATGGTAACCAACAGTGTCCATCAAGGACAGTGTAAGAAAGAAGAGAGCGCCCCCCTCAGGAAACCAAGGGTACGGGGTCAATTAGACTGAAATGACAAAAACAATAACTGACTTAAGTGCAAACTGTGCAAAAACTCACCTCTACAGCAAATATACAAAACTATATTATTTATTACAATATAGTCACATAAGACATAAATTATATATATATATATATATATATATATATATATAGTATCGTATTTAATCCATATAACATTTTTTGATTTCTTAGCTGAATCTAACAAGAAATGAGCCTGTTATGCTTGATGCGCTTCGGTGGATTAACCACCTTCTTCAGACAATTAAAATATATTTTGATTCTTGATTAAAATTCATACACAGTTGTAGATACAGATTTAAATGGCCTATATATTTTCCCAAAAACAAACAAAACACATTACACAACATAAATTATACAAACATAATATATACAACGTACATGTGTTACACTTTTTTGCACAGAAACCACCATCTTCAATCCTAGAACTGTAACACCATGAATAGCCTTAAATTACATAGTGAGGATATATGACCGAATATGTCATAAAACAGAAGAAGAAAAGAAGAGGCAAGAGATACAGAGAGACAGAGAGAGAGAGAGAGAGAGAGAGAGAGAGAGAGAAAGAGAGAGAGAGAGATCCACTACAGATTTATTTATTTTCTTTCTTTCCTACTTTTCCCCCCACTATTCTCTGTGCCTCATCGTACACACCCTGAGAGCTAAAACTTGAAATCAAGCCAGATTATCAAAGTCTTCGTCAATGAAAATATCTATTGTGGTCCATAAATGTGAAGCAGCTTTAGCTGCTTAAACAAGAGCTCCAGTGGCCACAATCCTCCAGTGGCAAACTCACAAAAGTCCTTTAAGGGACAATATAGTGGGTAAAAAATCCTATAAAAATGATGCAGATCCAATTAATGGGACTTACGCTTAGTGGTGAGACATACCTACTTCTTATGTATGTATCTCACCTTGAAACAATCGATCCTGCGTGAGCATGGACACACTTAATGACATTTTCTGCCAATAGATTTTCTCCTAATTAAAAACTGCAATTTCTGGAAAAAAATATGAAACAAAATTAATTCTATATATTTGATTTGAACTAAAACTCCCCAAAATACTCGATCGCAACCCATAGTAAAGGGAAAGGAAATACATTAAATACCTTGTATATAATGCTTACTCAAAAACATGCAAAGCCAAACTGGTTTCTGTACCTACAAATATTAATGTAAATCAATATGGATGGTGGAATGCACACCTTTGTACTCAATACATTCCTCTGTGTTTAAATGCTCAATTTCTTCGACGCTGAAACGGCGTGCAAGCTTGATAGCGCCTCGCCCAGTGCGCTTGAAAGTACGATCAATCAAAGAGGAACCGGGTTAGGTCCCCATGCAAGCTGCACAGCCTATTTTTAATGAATCAAATGAATCAAAATCTCAATTTTAATCTTCTGTTTAAGTTTATTTACTCCATTTCATATCCACTGTTTCCTCAATTTCTTCAATTCATTTTATACATTCAACTAGTAGCTGCTATGACCGATGGTGCTGTTAGTTAAGGTTGAAGGAAATGAAGGCGGAAATAGGAGTTTGTAATATGTCAGTCAGTGCTGCAAAAAGTCGAACTAAGCTTTAAGAGAGCAGAAGGCAGCATGAATGAATCAGTCACGATATCCCTGACGAAGGGAACAATTCCCGAAATGCATTGGAAATTTTAATATCGTGACCTGTGGAAACGTCACTCTTGTGTGCCATGAAAAATCCCCTACAAATATTAAGCCACATAAAGGACAGTGGCCAGTAGCCATCTCCTGCCCCAGGACCCGGACAAAAGGCGCCACATCTCCTTCTGCCTGCAACGACTAGTAATTTCAGAAACTGACTCAATTAAAGAAGTGTGTTTTAAAAACACATTGATAGTAACCACAAAACAGTGGACGATATTTTGGGTTGGGCAGACAGCACCACTCCATCACTAGCTGTGGCCCTGTGCATAGCTTACATCAAAAGAAACATGAGATTTGAGATGTCTTCCGTATTCAACAGTTTACTAAAATATGTTGGTAATAAACATTGCTTTAAAAATTAGGCCAGTGTTCCCCACAGAGTAGCATTTCTTGGAGAGGGCAGTCCATGTGCCTTGTCATCAGAGGCACCCCATCCCACTGATGGGGGTGTGAGGATGTTGGAATATGTGGAACGAGATGGCGTTTTTAATCCAATCTTCCCAGGCAACCAAATTATATGCTCTTGGGTAATTACTTTTTCAATATATTACTTTGCTCCTGTGTTTCACAAAAATGGAAGTACTTATAATTTGGCTAAATGCGGCCAGTTAGTGATAAGAAAACTGAACTGGAACCCAATAGGCGTTGAATATTACCCCGAAGGACACAGCGCCCTGACTCGTGATTCACTCATGAAAATGTGGCAGAGTGGGAAAGTTGTGCGCCGTAAGTGAGCACTCCTGCATTCTAATCTTGGTTTTCCAACTTGACCAAAATGTTTGATCTTGGACAAATCGTGTTTTCCCTTCGCCTCCTTATCTTCCACTGTGCGAGACCTTTAAAACAAACTCGATGTGGGAAAAGTGCTCCAAGGTACAGTAACAGGACCTATTCCTAGGACAGGCCCCCACTATGGCTCTCTTTCATCCATGACTGTAATTTAATCATGTTTCCGTAGATAAATAGGATGACAGTGGACATGAAATAACCACACGCCTCGCCAATCCCCCGGTTGAAGAAACACCATTGCACATTGTTTATTCTCGAGGGCTGATTTTGGTGTTACGCTGGGTTACAATAATGATGTGCCAATCATTAAACTCCCAGCAGATCCCAGAGTGGTGGAAAATAGATTCCAAATAATCATGTTGAATTCCCCTCTATTTAGATCGTAAAATAGATTTAACACATTAACTTCTTTAGTGAAGGATGTGGGGAGGATTAGAGTTAATCAGTACATTTAGTCTTCAGGGGCTGACTATCCATTAACTCAATCTGGCTAATGTAATGGCTTCAGGTGAGCCACTTGCTGGTTCAGGACCTTTCCACTTTAGGTGCTCACACTGTGCTGGGTAAGCACATCTGAAGGTAATTTGTTGCTAAGGCATTGGTGTGCAGGACGCGTGTGCTGAAGCTCCTCCCTTGTGCCATGTCAACGTATGCTGGCCCTCACACTGGGGCATCCTCCTGGGCTGCTTGAGGATACCAAGAGAGACATTTTGTCTCACATCCCTGGATGATGAGCCCCTCTAAGGAGATTAATCCGCCTTCTCTGGGCTTTACAAGTCTCATAGTCAACAAGCATTGGCATAGCCAATAGGTCTCGCCTTTGGGGCCTTATAAGTGTTTAGCCATAGCTATTGACTTTGCCAATGTCTTCAAGCTGTGCTGTAGAGAAGTGTGGCTGCTGTGCAGCATGCTAAAAAGTTATAATAAAAAAGTGTCAGAAGCATTTTTGTTACTTTATATATGACCAAGAAGGCATTATGTAAAACTGAACGACCATATTAAAAAAGTATTTACAATAAAAAATTTCCTCAGTTTTCTTTTGTTCTTGCAATGCTGGCAACTTGTTTCTGCCTATTGCAATGGTTGTTTGTTAAAGCTTTTTTTTTGAGGGGGCATAAACAATCGGAGGGTGAAGGTTGGGAACTAGTACCTGTATTATAACACTAGCAGCGGCGAGACACTAGGGGAGAATCAACAGATGCCAGATTCCGAGAGCAGGCTGAGGTGGTGCTGAGTGATGCTGAGGTGGTAGTGGTGGTGGTGGTGACTGTTGCGGAGACGATGCTGAGGTGATGCTGAATGATACTCAGGTCTTGCTGAGTGATACTGCTGTGGTGCTGAGTGATGCTGTGGTGGTGCTGAGTGATATTGTCTTGGCGCTGAGTGATGCTGTGGTGGTGCTGAGTGATATTGTCTTGGCGCTGAGTGATATTGTGGTGGTGCTGAGTGATGCTGTGGTGGCCCTGAGTGATGCTGTGGTGGCCCTGAGTGATGCTGTGGTGGCCCTGAGTGATGCTGTGGTGGCCCTGAGTGATGCTGTGGTGGCGCTGAGCGATGCTGTGGTGCCGCTGAGCGATGCTGTGGTGGCGCTGAGCGATGCTGTGGTGGCGCTGAGCGATGCTGTGGTGGCGCTGAGCGATGCTGTGGTGGTGCTGAGCGATGCTGTGGTGGTGCTGAGTAATGCTGTGGTTGCACTGAGTGATGCTGTGGTTGCACTGAGTGATGCTGTGATGGCGTTGAGTGATGCTGTGATGGCGTTGAGTGATGCTGTGTTGGCGTTGAGTGATGCTGTGATGGCGTTGAGTGATGCTGTGATGGCGTTGAGTGATGCTGTGATGGCGTTGAGTGATGCTGTGATGGCGTTGAGAGATGTGTTGGTGCTGAGTGATGCTGTGCTGGCTCTGATTGATGCTGTGCTGGCTCTGATTGATGCTGTGGTTGCGCTGAGTGATGCTGTGGTGTTGCTGAGTGATGCTGTGGTGTTGCCGAGTGAGAGATAGAGTGAAGATATAATGCCCAATTAGAGAGGGTGGTGAGAGAGAAGAGAGAGAAAGGGTGTACATAGAATAAAGAGTGGAGCGGGATAGAGAGAGAGAGAAAGAAGGGAGAGAGAGAGTGAATGAAGGAGTTTGAAAGAGAAACAGATAAAGGGGTGAGAGAGAATGAAAGGCTAAAAAAGATAGAGAGGGAGAGTTAATTAAGTAGAGAGAGAATTAGAGAGGGGAGAGAGAGAGAAGGAGAGAGACAATAAGAGTGGGGGTGTGGAGTTTAAATAGAGTGAAGAAGTGACGCGGAAAAAGTAACCTTAAATATAGCTTTGTGCTTTGCGCGAATAAATATTTTTAAAAAACAGAGTGAGACAAAAATACTGGTAATTAGGCTGTGACTCCCAATATAAAACAAATAGCGATATAAGGTGAAATCAACCCACCGAAGCAATATTTCTAACTAGACAAAAAAAGCTTGCATTTCAATGCTAATCGCTGTTGTTTTTCATGTGACTGTAGTCCAGGGCCATCAGTTGGTAATGTGAGCTGCTGCTGCGATTGAAACATCAGAGTCCAGAGAGTTAATGAGCCATGACGAGGAAATGAGGAAGAGATAGGAAACCCAGATGGCAGCTGCGCGCGTGCACGCCCATCGTGAACGCAAGCTGGTCGCCAGCCGAAAGCCAGTGTTTGCACTTCCAAAACCCACTTACTAAAACTCTCGGCCAGACCAGCGCAAGCGCTGGTGCAGGCCGAGACCTAAAAATGACCAGCATGACATTTGGGGCCAAATTTATCAAGATTCTGTGCCACCCTTGCATCACGCAAGGGGGCGCAAGGGCGACGCAAAAGCTATGTGAGATTTATCAAGCCACACAAGGCCACCTTGGTGGCCTTGAGTGGCTTGATACATCTAGAGTAACGCAAAGCAGCGCAAATCACTGCCTTGCATTACTCTGCCCCAAGGAGACGTTTCATGGGTGGCGCCTGGGTGTTCCCATGCATCCACCCATAGATTTTGGCGCAGTCCCAGATTTACCATCACCGGTAGACCTGGGAATGTGTCAAAATGCTACGCCTCCCCAGGTGAGGTGTAACGAGGAGAAATATCTTTATTTCTTCTGTGTTTTTTCCTCTTTCTACGTGTGCTGGTTCCATGCAGATGGCTTGCAATAAGATAGGACAACCAGCTCCACATGATCGTTTTGTATTATAGATAATTTCCCTTGGCTGGCCCTGATGATGTCTGTCCATCCTTGTTAACTGCTCTTCACCCTCTGGGACTTGGTTGGTGAGCCAGCACTTACCTGTCACTGTATCGTCACATGGTAAGAATCATACTCTTCTTGACAATGTATATAAAACCTGTTTTTCTACAGTATTCATTTGCAAATAGAAGGGTCATTTTATTCAATATTGACATGAATTCCCTGTAAAAGATTCAAAATCGATATTTGCTCTTTTTTTTAACCTAATTTCCAACACTACTGGCCTTTTTATTGAATGTTACCAAGTTCCCCAGCAAGATCTTCAAAATCGATGTTTGCAGTTATTTTTGTCTAATTTTCAACTCCATCTGAAACAAAAGCAAACATTATCCAAATACATTTTCTCGAGTTTTATAAATATTTGGTGACTGCTGTCACCTGTCAGCGAAGTAGAAGCCTGAAGTTGTTTGTGTTTTAATTAGAAAACAATATAATACTGGCACAGGCATGAAGTCACCACAACTCCATGGTTAGACTAGGTAACATTGCTCATTCTTTGACATCCAATGGCACACTACAGGATCTATCTACCCTGTTAAAAATAAAACACAACACTTTGGGATCGCTAAAAAAGAGTCACTTGCACCATAATGTAAATAAATAAAACAATAGGACATTTTATATAGCATTTTTCTCTATTCAAGTCTACATAACCTATTCACATGCCAGAAACCTGTTACCAGCAAATATTATAAAATGAGTAGGTGGCTGGATCTTCTCCCAGAGGAAATGTAAGACGACCTAGAGGGACACATATCGCTCACTCCCCGACGAGCCCACAGACCTGATGGAACACCTTCACTTCAAGATACTGGCAAGCCCTACCTCTACCCTCCGAGGAACCCTCATCTACCGACCCCCTGGACCCCGCGGACTTTTCGCCAACTCCATCACGGACATCATCTCCCCGCATGCCATCGCGTCCACCAACTACACCCTACTGGGAGACCTCAACTTCCACCTCGACAACCAACTGGACCCCAGCACGACATCCCTCCTGGACAACGTCCACAACATTGGACTCCGCCAGATCGTGACCGAACCCACGCACTCAGCAGGACACACCCTCGACCCCCTCTTCACAACAGGAAACTCCATCACCTTCAGCCACACCACCGAACTCCCATGGACTGACCATCGATGCGTCCACTTCACCTTCAGAACACCCACCATCCACAGACACCAGCACCTGCTCCCACGAAGAAACTGGACCAGAATCACCGATGACCAGCTAACCTCATCACTCAGGAACTCCACCCCAACCATCGCGGAAAACGACGACGCCAACACCGCAGCCTGAACCATGCACAGATGGATCTCCGACAGCGCCAACACCATAGCCCCCCTCAAGAAAAACAACAACACCCGTCGCCAAGAAAGCTAGATGGTTCACCACCGAACTTCGAGAGTCCAGACGCACTTGCCGCTGCCTCGAAAAGGCCTGGAGGAACACCAAATCCACAGAAGCCCACAACAACTTCAGAGCCGCCACCAACGCCCACCACCAACTCATCAGAAAAACGAGGAAAAAAGCGATTGAAGACAGAATCTCCACTCATGCACACAACAGCAAAGAACTCTTCAACATCATCATGGAGTTCGCCCAACCCACCAGCGAGTCCACCGACATCCCTCCCTCACAAGACCTCTGCGACAAACTCAGCACCTTTTTCCACCACAAAATCAAGAGCATCTACGACAACTTCGACGAAGACAACCAACACACTGAACCCTCACCAACCACCCCCGACACCCTGAAGCCAGCGATCGACAACTGGACAGCCCTCACCACCGAAGACACACTGAAGACGATGAAGTCAATCCACTCTGGGGCCCCCACGGACCCCTGCCCCCACCACATTTTCAACAGAGCCGCCGACACCATCGCACCCATGCTCTGCCACACCATCAACCGCTCCCTGGCAACCGCCTCGTTCCCTGACGACTGGAAACACGCTGAGATCAACCCCCTCCTGAAGAAACCCTCGGCGGACCCCACCGACCTCAAAAACTACAGACCCATCTCCCTGCTCCCGTTCCCAGCGAAAGTCATCGAGAAAGCCAACAACAGCCAACTCGCCACATTCATCGAAGAGCACAACATCCTCGACTCCTCCCAATACGGCTGCAGAAAAAACCACAGTACGGAAACCGCCCTCCTCGCCGCAACAGACGACATCCGTACCTTACTGGACAAAGGAGAAACAGCAGCCCTCATCCTCCTCGACCTCTCAGCGGCGTTCGACACAGTCTCTCACCGCACCCTAATACGCAGACTCCACGACGCAGGGATCCAAGACAAGGCCCTCAACTGGATCTGCTCCTTCCTCTCCGGCAGAACGCAGCGGGTCAGACTCCCCCCTTTCCTCTCGGACCCTACACCTACCACCTGCGGAGTCCCCCAGGGGTCCTCCCTCAGCCCTACGCTCTTCAACGTCTACATGGCTCCGCTCGCCCCCATCGTCAGAACCTACGGACTCAACATTGTGTCATACGCAGACAACACCCAACTCATCCTCTCCCTATCCAACGAACCCAACACCGCCAGACACAACTTTCGAGAAGGCATGGAAGCCGTTGCCAAATGGATGAAAAACTGCTGCCTGCAACTAAACACCAACAAAACGGAAGTACTCATCATGGGCCCAAACCCAGATGCCTGGAACGACACCTGGTGGCCCCCCGCCCTCGGAAGCCCGCCCACCCCCACGGACCACGCACGCAACCTGGGAATCATCCTGGACTCAGAGCTCAAAATGGACCGCCAGATCAACTCCGTCTCGTCCTCCTGCTTCCACACCCTCCGCCTCCTACGTAAGACCTTCAAATGGATCCCCCGCGAACACAGAAAGACCGTCACTCACGCCCTGGTCACCAGCAGGCTCGACTACGGCAACGCACTCTATGCCGGAATAAACAAAAACCTCACCCGCAAGCTACAGAACATCCAAAACGCTGCAGCAAGACTGGTCCTCAACCTGCCAAGACACTGCCACATCTCCCAGCACCTGCACACACTCCACTGGCTCCCCATCGAAGCTAGAGTCACCTTCAAGATGCTAACCCACGCTCACAAGGCCCTCCACGACACCGGACCAGCATACCTGAATAGCCGACTCAAATTCCACGCACCCCAAAGGACCCTACAATCAGCCCAGCTCTCCTACGCCGTGGTCCCCTGCACCAGAAAGACCAGATCGGGAGGCCGCTCCTTCTCCTTCTGCACGGCCAGAGCCTGGAACGACCTTCCGCTCCACCTCAGACAGATAACATTGCACCCCATCTTCGCAAGAAACCTCAAAACCTGGCTCTTCGACAGACCTCCTCCTTGATGGACTGGAACCTGCGAACCCCCCCCACACCCTCCAGCGCCTTGAGACCCTTACGGGTGAGTAGTCACGCTTAACAAACACCTGATTTGATTCAAGAATACAGTTGCAGGTCCAAAAGTGAGATTATGCATCACAGAAATGTGCAAATGTACAATCTACAATAACATGGCTTCTGAGCCTACTAGAGTCATTACATTTAGTAAGCATATTTGAACCTAAAGGATACTTAAAACCAATAAGAAACTAGATCCATATTTGTTTGTAATATGTATATATATGTATGTCTATACATATATATACACACACACATATATATATATTCACTGGAAAAAAAAGGTTACAGGGACACAAAACCATAGAAATTCAGTAGTTATAGTTATACTTATCTCAAGAAACTATAGCTCGTCCCCTAAGGTAACTATAAATTGAGCCCCCGCCATGCACAGTTTTCTCATCAATAATTTTATTGGAAGTGATACAGTGATATTATCAATGATGTCATAGAAGATGTCATGACTGATGTGGGATAAGCAGTGCATCCTGAGGGCGTGAGTTATAGTTACCTTAGAGAATGATTTATAATTTCTTGAGTTAAGTATAACTGCTGACTTTCTATGGTTTTGTGTGTTTAAAATCTGAAACTAACTATAACGTCCCTGTAACCTTTGGTTTCTTTTTGTGAATTTCAAAGGTTTTTTAAATTCTATTTTCTAACTATAATGCCCCTGTAACCTTTGTTTTTTGCCAGTGAATTTCTACCTTTTTTTAACGAAATGTGGATCATTGTGTATGTAAAAAAAAGGTTTTGGGTAATTTATTGCCCATCGGGGGTCCCTCACTGACCCCTCTATCACACCCAAGGTGATTTCTTTAGACAAGGCTACAGCAAAAACTGCGTAATGGAATTACACCAAATTTGGCAGGAAGCTAGATCTTGGTCCACTGGTTGTGCTTTTTGTGATTTGGTGTAAATCTGTTCAGTAGTTTTTGAGAAATTAAGGTTGAAAAATAATTGCATATCTAGACGGTTGGGTCCGCAAGAGTCTTGAGAGACTCTCGCGGGAGCACCAATTTAAAAATAGAGCATTCTGACTGTTCCCTTGGGCATTTCACTTACAAGGGTGTCAGACTCCAGCGAGTGCTCTGGTTTGGTGACAGCAACATGAGAAAAATGTTGCTGGCAGCCATTATAGGACTCAGGGACTTAGCCCCCTGTCCTGAAGACAAAAAAATCTAATAATATAAGGAAGGGGTGTAGAAATACCCTGACCCTCTAGGCCCCATGGGGGACCCAGAGGAACCCCCCCAGGCCAAAAAAGAAAATAAATGCAAAAAATGCCAAGATCCCACAAGACTCTTGCGGGATCGAAAACAATTAAATGGCGGCCGGGCCGCATTTATTTACTATTAGCTCTGGGGAGAGAATCCCTCGGGCTGTATTCCTAACGGAGAGGGGAGCTGTGTGTCCTCCCTTGCCGAGCCTCCAAATTGCCGGGACCAAAAGCAATGTTTATGTGTAGGGGGGATGCACAGCCCCTCTCCCCAAGCCATCAGAGGACCGGGGAGCCCACCCTTGGGACCAAAAATATTGTGTATGATAAGAGAAGATGTGCAGCCCCCTCCCTGAACCATTAGAGGTCCAAGGAGCCCACCCCAGGGGACGAACAAAATATATATGGGGAGGAGGGACACACAGCTCCCCTCCTCAGGCCTCGAGAGATCCCGGGGAGCCCACCCCTGGGGCTGAAATCTTGCAAAATGGGAATGGGGGCTGCACAGACCCACTCCCCTCCCTCGAAAGGCCCCAGGGAACCCACCCCCAAGGGTCGATTACTTTAAGGGAGCGGGCCCACGCACCCCTCCCTTCCTGAGCCATTAATGACCCCGGGAACCAGCTCAGATGCTAAGTCCCTCCTGGTATGCTATGCTCACCCCCTGGGGCATAGCATAGCAGTTTCCCTGCCCGCAGTGGCACGGGCAGGGAAACCTGTGTTTGCTCTCACTTGGCAGGAGAATTTTCGAAACTCACGCCAAGCGGGAGCAAACACCAAGTCCACTCCCAGTGGGCAGGAGCTTCAAATATGCTCCCGCCCGCTGAGAGCAGACTTTTGATCTGTTTCCCTGCTCCCAGTGATACAGATAAAAATATTAATTCCACCCACAGTGAGCAACTTTAGAAGCTGCTCCCTGCGAGCCAGAGCAATACCGGCTCCTGGTATATGTGGGGAGCCGGCTGGGGATGGGGGTCCTTGGGACTCTCCCCACAGACCCTAACAAAACTATAATGGGTGCCCTAGGTGGGCACCAGGGCACCAACATTTACGTTTAAGGGCCCTGGGGGATGGAGTCCCCGGGGCCAAAATCAGCCCAGGAGAGTGGGACCATGTGCCCCCCTCCCCCTGCAAATTGTCACCAGGCCCAGTGGGAAGGGGCCCCCGGGGCTGAAATAGGCCCAGGGAGGAGGGCTCCGAGCGCCCCACTCCCCTTTATTGAAACGACTGGCCCTGAGGGATGGGGTCCTCAGGGTCTTACAAGGCTCAGGGAGGGGGGCCACGTAACACTTTATATTAGAGACTAACCCTTGGGGATGGGGTCCCCAGGGCCTAACAAGGCTCGGGGAGCAGGGTCACGTGATGCTCCCTCCTCTTTATTTAAATAGGTGGCCTAGGGGGATGGGGTCCCCGGAGCCAGTAATGGCTCGGGGAGGGAGCCGTGCGGCCCCTCTCCCCATAAAAAACACACGGCACTGGTGGATGGGGTCCCCAGGGGCTAAAGAGGCTCTGAGAGGGGAGCTGCATGGCTACCCTCCCTTTTATTATTAGGAATGGCCCTTGTGGATGAGGTCTCGAGGGCCTAACAAGGCTTGGGGAGGAGGGCCTTGTGCCCCTCCCTTTAATTAATAAATAAAGGGTCCTGGGGATTGGGTCCCCAGGGCCAGGCCCTATGGCCAACCACCCACTGTGCACGGTCAAAGGCCATGAGCAGCTTGGGATTGATTGTATGTAGGGGGGTTGGCTACAGGCCCTACCGCCAGCCCCACTGCCACGCACGGCCGAAGACCGTGCATGGTGGGGGGTTGCATTTAAGTATGGTAATTAGGTATAACTTTACATTTAAAAAAACCCAGACATTTCCTGAAAAAAACAACGGATAAAGTAACGTTATAGTTAGGTGGATTTGTCAACCACAACATTAACATTTTGAACTAAAAAAAAACGACAGAAATTCACCACAGATACCAATACTAACTATAACTTGCGCCCACGCCACGCAAGCTTATGACTTCACATATGACATCACTCATGACACGTTCCATGACATTTATGACACCACTGATGACATCTCAAATGACATATTGATGACATCACTCATGACATAACTGATGACATCATCCAATGAGTGTGCTAGTTTGTTTTATAGTTTACATAGTGGAGAGGAAATACTACATTACTTGTCTACCTAATTTTGTACAGCTTAGGTCCAGCTAATGGGTGTAAGTATTTAAAAAACACATGTGCTCCTAATGCACCATAGGTGTGTAGAGGTATTGAACATGTTATAAATCTTTCCATTCAAGAGTAACTCTGTGTGCAGGTGACAGTTGACTTGTGTTCATTATGTTACGCACAAGTTTTTTGGTTCTGCAGAAAAAGTTTTCAACAGGAGTAAGATTCTACGTAGTAAATACTAACTTTTGTAATCAGCCTTGAGTTATTAGGCAGATTCAGATCAGCATGACAGTTTCTACATAACATAGAAGACTGTATGCACCAGGTACTAACCTCTGTACATGTGCTTGTTTTGCTTGAGAAGATGTAAAGTTTTCATCACAGTATGAAGGGTGCAGGTAGTATGATGTTTAGCAACTTCAGATCTTGGTTATTTTAAGCAAATAGTGACTTTTCTGACAACTGTTGCACAGAGTGTTCACTCTTCATAATAGTTACTTTTTAATACTCTGTGGTGTATTTCTCATAAATGTTTCAATGTTTGCAAATAGTGTGGTATAGAGTAAACTCTCTCCATAGAGTATAGCACTGTTACAGTACCCAGTTCTCTACTGATATCAACTTAATTTCTCAATGTAGGTTCGGTGAGTTTCAGGGGTTTGATACAGATAAAAGATGTCCACAGTAGGCCATTTGTTTCACTACTTCTAGAAACTTGGCTTTCTGTGAACAGTTGTGTACAGATTGAACACCATACTCAATGAGGTTTTCCTATATTCTATGGTTGATTGTTAATGTGAACTCTGCAAGCTGTAAAGTGTATGGTATAGGGTCAATGTTGCACATAATGCATAATTTCTACACCTAAGGGAGATATATCTGTGATGGCAGTAATGATGGCTGATATTCACCTGAGCTATTGTGTACTTACGGTCAGGCCTCTAATGCATTAGTAATTTATAGAGCAATATGCGGGAAAACAAAGCTTGGATCAGTGATGCCAATGGTGATGTCATCAGTGATGTCAGTTGAGATGTCATCAGTGATGTCATAGAACATGTCATGATTGATGTCATATATGAGCTCATAATCAGTGCATGGCGGGGCGCAAGTTATAGTCAGTGTTGCTAACTATATCTAATGAATTTTTGTGATTTTATACGTTTAAAACGTTAATCTTATCATTGACAAATTCACCTAACTATAATGTTACTTTAACCTTTGTTTTTTTCAGTGAATATATATATATATATATATATATATATATATATATATATATATCCACACAAAAAGTTGCCCTGAAGCAAGGACGCCTCCAAACTGCTGCATGCTTTAAAAAAGCGAAACTGTCATTTTCTTACGCATTTCAGAGCGCGAGGGCTCCTTCCTCAGAGAATGAAACGTGTAAGAAAATGACTTTTACACTTGGAGCTGGATTGCCGGTTTTTATATTAAAGGCTTTTTTAAAGCATGCAGCAGTTTGGAGGCGTCCTTGCTTCAGGGCAACTTTTTGTGTGGATAAATATGCGTGGCAGCCTGGCCGTGAAGGACGCCACACCCTCCGAGCTAAAGGGGGCCCAAGAGGTTTTGAACTTTGCAGAACTTTAGGAACAGCTGTGTTTCAAGTATAAAACCGGGGATTCTATTCCGCAGCCCACTGGGGCTGGATGAAAGTCAAGACACAGATTTGAACTGAACCCACTTGGGATTACTTATCAAACTACAAGCACCAGCATGCTTTGACCGGAAAGGCACCTGTCAGGTGCACTGGGAAAGAATAAATTGCCTGCATGGGGTGAGAGGTGCTGTTGAATATTGCAGTTGTATCCAGTGTCATTCTCTGAGGAAGGAGCCCTCGCGCTCTGAAACGCGTAAGAAAATGACTTTTACACTTGGAGCTGAATTGCCGGTTTTTATATTAAAGGCTTTTTTAAAGCATGCAGCAGTTTGGAGGCGTCCTTGCTTCAGGGCAACTTTTTGTGTGGATATATATATATAGATATATATATATATATCTATATATATATCCACCAGAACCGCTCCTTGTTATTGATATTGTGCTTAATGGACAACGATGTATCCCTTGAAACCTCCAATAAATGGTAAAGAAATCACAACGTGTGAGGCGTCTCAATTTGGGAGCGGTTCTGGTAGATTTGTTAGCGGTCAGCTCTGATCGCGAGGCGCCCTGCCGCGTATAAGGTGGATCTGCAGCGCTGGTGAAAGGGAGCACTGATGGAACGACGTGACCTGTTGGAGGTTAATCAAAAGCAAGGGCTCCAGTCGAGTACATTGAAGCCACCCACTGTGGTTTGTTAAACAGCAAAATTGAGGGAGCTTGGTGGCATATACTAAGGAAAGTGAGTAGAACTATGTCTACCATAATGCACTGGTGCACACGCCATTGAGGCGGGGATATAAACTGCGCAGATGCGCTAACATGCTTGCTGCCATTTTTCCAAATACAAGTGCCAGTGAAAAAGGGCGATGGGACGCCCGAAACGCGTTTGGCTTTGAGAAGGGAAATGCTGATATTGTGCTTAATGGACAACGCTGTATCCCTTGAAACCTCCAATAAAGGGTAAAGAAATCACGACGTTTGAGGCGCCTCAATTTGGGAGCGGTTCTGGTGGATTTGTTAACGGTCAGCTCTGATCGCGAGGCGCCCTGCCGCGTATGAGGTGGATCTGCAGCGCTGGTGAAAGGGAGCGCTGATGGAACGACGTGACCTGTTGGAGGTTAATCAAAAGCAAGGGCTCCAGTCGAGTACATTGAAGCCACCCACTGTGGTTTGTTAAACAGCGAAATTGTGGGAGCTTGGTGGCATATACTAAGGAAAGTGAGTAGAACTATGTCTACCATAATGCACTGGTGCACACGCCATTGAGGCGGGGATATAAACTGCACAGATGCGCTAACATGCTTGCTGCCATTTTTCCAAATACAAGTGCCAGTGAAAAAGGGCGATGGGACGCCCGAAATGCGTTCCGCTTTGAGAAGGGAAATGCTGATATTGTGCTTAATGGACAACGCTGTATCCCTTGAAACCTCCAATAAAGGGTAAAGAAATCACGACGTGTGAGGCGCTTCAATTTGGGAGCGGTTCTGGTGGATATATATATATATATATATATATATATATATATATATATATATATATATATATATATATATATATATATATATATATATCTGAATCGAAGAACTCTCCAAGCTTCCCTGCGGCGAAAGGAGAGTAACGGACACCAAAGGTAGGATGGCAAGATTTATTCCTCACACACCTTAGTTTGACGCGTTTCGAGCAACACAGTGCCCTTGATCACACATATATATGTAAAGCTGCAACACATAAGAATATATAAGAATACATGATTATTCTCTCACTATCTCTTCCTCCCTTCTTAGCCCCAAAAGATCTCCACATGTGCTGCGGAGTGACTGGGGACACAACAAGAATGGGAAACTACAAAACGTAAATAGGGCTTTGACACCTTTCCTTACTTCCTACCTCCGATACTCCTGGGACCAGGGGTACCAAACGGAAAGCCAGTGTTTTGAGTATTTCTCCAGCCATAGTCCAGCACTGTGAGGGCCAAGGAAAGGGCATCACTCCTTAGGCCTCACTTCAAGGTCTATGGTAAGGGGCTTTTGCCAGATGTGTACCTATCAGGACTGCAGTAGAACCAGTGACCGAAGCCAGGCATGTTAGGGACTCAGCAAACTCAAATTATTGCTGTGTTTCACTGTCCAGCCAGTGGACAGTGGTTACTTTCCTGTGCTTGCACCAGGGCCCATTACAGAATTGATGTACCACTGACCCCCTCACTGCAAGGTCCAGTACTGTGATGACATGGGGAAATGGCCCCTCACATGGGCCTCGCACCCATGGTCCAGTACTGCAAGGTTCAAAGAAGGGCACTTCAGTCTTAAAATACCTTAAGAAGGGGGATCTATGGATGTCTGATTACATTAGATCAGGAGTCTACAACCTTTTCTGTAATAAGATCTACTTTTGTTCAGTGAAAATCATCCCAAGCTACTAATAGTAGTGATAAAATGGTATCCACCCCTTCTAAGATTATCAGCAGTGATAACATCAGTACATTAAGCAGGGTTGCCATCAGTAAAGTAAAAAAATATTATCGATTTGAAATGCCTCTATATGGGTAATGCATAAAAGCCATTGCTGCAATCCCCCTGGCACCAAGGTAATAATATGAGTAATAAATCTCTCCAACTCAAGTAGCAGCTTTACATACATTTTGAAAATTCGACCATTTTTCACCAAACATCAGCTTATGAGTTATGAAATTACACACATTTTTGTCTCGAATACATGCTTTTGTACTTTTTGTTTACATATAATCATTCAACCAAGCAAACGCTTCTATAATAATAGGCTGGGCTGCACCAAGGAGAGCTACTCACAGGCACTTGGAGAGCTACTGGTAGCTCACGAGCTATTCGTTGGAGACACCTGCATTAGGTGTTCAAAGTATGATTTCTTTCAGTTACTTTTCTGTCTGCAAACTACTGTTGATGTCCCTTATCTCATGCCGTCTGTGCACCAAATCCCTCCAACATGACTTTTCATATTGCACGTGGCCAAGTCCATTCAACAAGCATCTCCTTTGTTTATGTGAAGAACCAACTAAAGATTTGTGTTGTGCTAACTTTTGTCCACTTTTACAAGAAATCATTGATGAAAACTGAGAACTATACTGAGCATATTACCTGGACTGAAGTGATGATGTGTATTGAGCACCAGGACTGTCTAGTCTTCAGTTTCCCACTTTCCTGATATTCTTAACCTACATGGTCTTACATTTTAGCCTTGCTTTCTCGCTTACATTTCATCAAGGTTGGTTTGAAATTTTATCTAGGAAGATAAAACAGATGAAATATATAACCTACAAAGGTCTTTTGAGTTTTTTGGTGTACTGAGATGGGAGGAATGTGTGAAGAAATCTCAGACATAGATCAATACAGAATTCAGTCCATGTTTCTTGTTTACTGTGTTCCTATTGTCAGAGACCAAATTTATGAAAAATCAGTCTTGGTACTTCTCAGTTAGGAACAGTTGAACCATGTCATGGCATCTCCCTTCTGAATGGAAACACAAGCTAGACCTGCTAGGTTACAGCCCTTTTAGGTCTTGGCAAGGTGCAGATTGCAAACTATAGTCTATTGACCATACCTGGGCACACCCATCCCATGTAGGGAGTTTCACTGAGAAGAAGGCTTGCATTAATGTCCTGGTAATTATTGTAGCAAGCATTTTAGTCCATCTATGTTTTGCTTAGTCTACTACAGACAGACAAGGACCAACCATATGCAAATCCTCCTTGATCATCATGTAGGAAAAATAGAAAAATACCAGCTTTTGTTCCATTCTGCTATATGTGTGATGGATTAGACTTGAAAATGCTGCCCATGCCAGTAATCTACTGGCAAGGTGTTCTCTCTCCCATTGCCCTTGTAGCCGTCATCCGGTCCGGTCCAGTCGTCGAGTACAATTAGTGAGCCAGGCTTGTAGCATCATTTACTTGCATCTGGGAGGGTCCTGTTCAGGTCTGTTTCAAAACTGGAAATAAAGCATTGTCTGAAAGTAGGTGAAAGGAGATCTCTCTTAGAACTGTTGACTGAATCTTCGTCATGCTAACTTACAAAAGGAAATGCACTCTAGAACCACCTAAATACACACTAGTGATCAATATTAGAACTTTTAAAGGCTGCAGAATTTAGTGAGAGGGCCCTTGAATGCACGGCTCAATGGACATCCAACGGAACCCTTTTAGCCTACAAAACATTGCATTCTAGTAGTTTCTTGGCGAACAATATGAATTTTGACTGAAAAACCCTGCATGCCAAACATAAAGAATAATGCTTTGTTTATGCACCATTCTGCAGCCTTTTCCCTAGGCCTGTCCTGTGCTTTATAATATTTTCAAAAAACAGATAAATGTAACAGAAATATCTTACAATAGCACATTGCTTTACTTTACAGGGACTTGAGTGATTCCTTTAATAGATGTCAAGCTATTGGCAACTGTTTTATTTGCTTCAATATATTTCTTGCTTGAAAATATTCTGCACCACATACCATACCTTGTACTGGGTATTTGGGAATCTTGGAATTTTAATCCACACAGGCCCCCCTTAAGGGTATCCGACATGCTGCAGCACACGTAGGTAAGGGCCTGAAGAAATATGACTATATCACCTCCACCTTAATGAAACTCCATTGGTTCCCCTTGCCAACCTGCACCATCTTCAAACCCACCTGCACCATCTACAAAGCCATCAAGACCTACTTGGATCACAATCTCCGGTGGCCCGCAGCATAACAAGGTGGGGGACGGGGCTGCTCTGCCCATCTAAGCACCTAGTATCTGGACAGTGTCCTTAATATCCACCAGGACAGCCCCAACCCTGCTCCAATTTAAGGAGCAGAAGACTAAACTCTATAAAGAACACTACATCTTGATGCATAAATGGATTTACAAACCAGCTGCCTAAGCTATCACTTGTGGACTATGACTTTGACTTGCTTTGACCTTGTACAGTGATCTGCTGCGTTTTTGGTCAGGTTCAAGCTACATAAATACAACATATATCTATACATAATAATTTGCTAATCTGGGAACTTATATTTACCATTTGGGTAAATATGTAGGTTTGGAGAGACCTGGGTCTGTCATTTTCCACCCAGTGTGACAACATAATGTATGTCCACGTAATAGAGCTTTGAAATATATGTGCTTATTTTATTAGGGTTATGATTTATATTTTTATGAATTTCTACATAATTGCACCAAGAACATTGCTTCTTGCAAAAGTCTCTTTAATGATGCTGGAAAATTGATCATTAATTGGCGCCACTTTCTGTGGCCATTTCCTATGATGTCATGTTGTATGAAAATTCGAGGGGCATCGCACGTTCCCTTTCTGCTCTAAAAATCCCAGAACTGGCTCTCTCCACTGCCACATGGTACTGATTCAGTTTTTGCAACAATTCTGAGTTTGCCTCCAGGTAATGGGGAATGAACAAAGGACATTGCCAATCTTACTAGTTTTACAGTGCTGACAATGTTTGACAGTGACTCAGACTTCTGAGTTTTTCTTGGCTTAATAGCACTTTCATGTCAAGTGTGCAGTCTGTTACCATGGTTTATAGAGGCAATGATGACTACAAAGGTAGCCCCCATCAATGATGACATCCGGAGAAGGTACATCACCAAGTCTTTAAAACGAAGGAGCAAGCTACCTACCTAATCAGGGTGCTTGAGGAGCTGCTACTGCCATCACCACAGAAGACAATGACAGACTGTAATGCAACACTGAGGACAAAACAATCTACTGGGTAGGTGAATCTGCTGCATCTCTATAGACTTGGTGTGTTAGACCTGGCTTTTCCAGCGGGTTTATCTCCAGAATGTTTGCTTTTGGGCCTCCTGTTTTTGACCCTGGTTTGTAGGTTTTAGGACTGTGGGCACTTTACCACTGCTGTTCAGTGCTAAAGTGCATATGCTCTCTGTGTAAATTGCTATTATGGATTGGTGTTTCCATAATTGGCTTATTTGATTTACTACTAAGTCCCTAGTACAGTGCACTGTGTGTGTCCAGGGCCTGTAAGTCAAATGCTGCTAGTGGCCCTGCAGCACTGATTGTGCCACCCACACAAGAGCCTTTTAAAGGGTTCTCAGATCTGCCACCGCAGTTTCTCCGCGCAGTTTTTACTGCCATGTCGAACTGGCAAGTGCACCCACTTGCCAGGCCCTAACCTTCTTTTTTAGTACATGTGAGTCACCCCTAAGGTAGGCCCAAGGTACCCCTGTGGGCAGGGTGCAGTGTCTGTGAAAGGTAGGACCTGTCCTGGTGTGTGTGACATGTCCTGAGAGTGAACTACAGTGTAATTTGTTTTTCACTATGGAAAGGCTATCTGTCCAATAGGATACAATGGGAGTTTGTTTATAACATCTTATAAGTATAACTTCTCATTGGGACAAGGTAGGAAGATGGAGTTTAGTATGCCTGAACTCAGAATATAAAAATGCATCTTTTAGTAAAGATGATTTTTATATTGTGTGTTTGAAAATACCACGTTTATAAAGTGGATCTTTTTCTTGCTTATCCATCCTTTGTGCCTCTGCTGGTTTTTGGATTGACTGTCTGGCTTTGGAGTGACAGGGGCTGGGGATGTGCATTCTCTTCAGACAGCCACTGGGGGTGGTTGAGGTGTGTCCTGCTTTTACTGGATGAGTCAGGACTGGGCTGAATAGACCCGAGCTGCATTTAGAGTAGGGGGAGAAGATTTCCTTGCACGTGAATAGGCTTGGTCTGCCTTACACAATGCTGTCTCCACCTCCTGCCAGGAAGCTGGACCAGAGAGCACAGAACTGGTTTGGACTGAACACAGAGCCTTTCTGCCACAGGAGAACAAAGAGGAATGAGTATAAATATTGGGGTCCAGACCCCAGAACTTTAGAATACTTCTGGACTCAAGAGAAACCTCTGTCAAGGAGAAGAGCTGGGAAAGCTGAAGAAGAAGTACTGCCTCTTTGCTGTGTGCTGTATGGGGTTGGCCTGTAGTGGCTGTGTCTGCCAAGGAGAGGACAAAGACTTTGCAGTGTATCCTGCTTTAAAAAGATCTCCAAGGGCTTGAAGTAGAGCCTGCCTCCTGTTCTGAAGTCTCAGGGACACAAAGACTTCACCAACAGCTCCCTTGAACTTCCTTGCTGGGAGTTCTGACCTGCCAGGAGGTGCCTGTTCCTGTGTTGGGCCTCTGGAGGTTGTTCCTGCTGCTGGGAGCTGGGAAAAGAGAAGCAACTAGAGAAGCATGATGCATCAGCACCCATTTCCGATGCAACACCGCCATGCGGCAAGAATTCCCACACATTGCCATTGTGCCGCTGAAGAAACCAACGCAACTCCTACCTGCGGCTGGAGAAATCACTGCACGTCTCATGCGTGCACCGATCTCCGTATTCTGAGATCACAGCACCCACTCCGACGCAGGCCCTGCTGTGCGACTGCAAGAACCGACGCATCGTGGGACCACGGCTTTAGAGATCAACGCAGCACCGTTGCCGCCGCCACATCAAGAACTGACGCACCCAGAATCCCCATGCATCGCACCGGGGCACCAAGTCTACAACAATGCCAGGGCCGCAGTAAGAAACCGACGCATCACCTCCCTGCACAGTAAGAAACCGACGCATCACCTCCTCTCCAGTAAGGAACTGACGCATCACCTCCCCTGCGTGGCAATAAGGAATGGACGCATCACCTCCCTCAGAGCAAGGAACTGACGCATCACCTTCCCTGTGCGTAAAGAACTGACGCATCACCTTCCCGGCTGCTGTTTTTGTTTAAGATTTTGACACATCCAAGGTACTTTGTGTTGAAAGTATTGCATCTATAGTTTGCTAAGACAGAACTGTTTTTACCTTTTAAAAGTCATACCTTGATAACTGTATTTTGGATTTTTGTTGTTTTGGTCTTGTTTGGTTTAGATAAAGATTACTTATTTTTTCAAACCGGTGGGGTGTTCATTTGTTGTGTTTTCACTGTATTACTGTATGTGTGCCAAATGCTTTAAACACTGCTGCTGAGATAAGCATGTCTGCTCGTGCCAAGCTACAAACGGGGTGAGCAGGGGTTATTTTTAAGTGTATCCCCCCTTACCCTGACTAGGAAGAAGGGTCCCTACTTGGACAAAGGTGCAAACCATTGCCAATTTGAGACCTCCATTTCCAACTCTTGGGTTAATGGTACTTTGTGGCAGTGTGTGAGTCTGTGTTTGTTCATGTGTGAGGGAGATTGAGGGTTCATGGTGTTGTATCCCTCTACGGCTGTCAACTGATCCTTGAGATCTTAGGCCATCTGATGCCCTCCTCCCCATAAAGTACAGGGTCCATCATTCGCAGGATGGTGCTGGAACTTGCCAAAATGGCGGTGATTCTCGCAATATTGTGTATATCCTTGGCATGATGGGGCCAATCCCTCACAAATATTTATTCATCATACAATGGTAATTACTGTTGGCTTTTTTGGGCAACTATAGTTTGATGATGCTTACCCTGGCATAATACTGCTCATCTTATTGTGGGCTTCCTTAGTATTATTGCTTTTCTTCCAGCATAATGCTCATCCTGGCATGATGGTTATCATCCCTGGCATATAGTGGGCATGATGGTGCTCAACATTGAAATAATACTAGCCATTATTGTAGTATTGCTTCACTGGCTATACACAATACATAGGTTCGTAAATACTGATGAACATTTTGCATATAGCTTCCAACCCTGGAATCATATGCGGATTTGCTTCGATGGAAGACAGGAGTAAGTTCTTATCCATGGTGGCAAACACCACTATATTTACATATGGTGCAGGAGGAGGTATTTTTTACAGGGAAAAAAAGTTTTCCCTCTGGCAAAAGAAACGTTACTTGCGTAATTGCACATTTTGGCACCACTTAATTATTTGGAATTTTCCAGCTGGTGGAATTTCTGCCACATATTTGGCAAATTGGATTTCATTTGTACATATACAACTGTCAGAGATGTCTTGGAATACTCTGTGATTTCTTTTGAATCTCCAAAAATTGTAAATCTATTCTGAAGGTAGGGGTAACTCTACAGAAGAAACTCCCCAACTCCTCTCTTGTAATAAGACTTCCTTAAAGAAAAAAAGGATTTGTGGCTATATATTACTTGACTAGGCCCTTTACAGCCAGTCACAGTGACAGCATGACCAACAGCAAGGTGCAAGGTAGACCATTGTAGAAAAGAAGCTCCAACCCTCAGTCGAAGGGATGTAAGCATTCAGTTGTTTCCCATATAGCACAATGTGCTGCCCCTATGCAATATCTACCCCACGGAAGGCTACGCTTCTAAACTTGCTCCTTGATATGCTGGGAAGTCAACGCGGAACAAGCACAGCTTTTCTTATCTCAGTGTTATGGCTACACACTGGTGTTTTGACTTGCAGCTCTACTCACAAGTTCAACAACAACCCCACCCACACAACTTGTTACACACAGTCTGCATGGGTTCCATCTGTGGCTGGTGCCAAGGGTTAGGCTGAATGCTAGGAGCCTACATTCTTGCTTACTTCTGAATGTAAGGAGATTTCATCGCAGCAGGTTTAACAAGCATTGGTAAATGGATTACGTTTCGCCTATGTGATTAACAATACGTTTTTTTGGGTTGTAAATTTTAGCTTGGTGAGCAATTGTGCAATATAAGTTACTAAAACTTCATAAAAATGTTATGACTTGTTTATTGAGAAAGGCAATATGTGCAGTAAGCGCATTATTCACACAATTATGACTCTGCCGCATTTGCCATATAATCCATCATCAGATGCGTAATCAGTAGATTAAAAAAACAAATTCTAACCCAAACGGCTAAAAAGTTACTGAAAACGCAGTGACGTGCAGTGGAATGCCCTTCGCAAAGGTTGACTGGTCACCTTTCTTTTGCTTATTGCTATAGTTGAGTGTTGAACTGATACTAATGAGCTGCGACCTATGCCCAGTCAGTGCTAACAAGTGCTGGAGGACAGCGCAAGTTTAGAGATGGACATCTCCCCCAGCAGGCACATGCATCCTTGCTACGCCTCTGCATGATGTGCTTAAAACGCCCTCGTCAGATAGTTGAAGAAAGCAAGGCTCAGAGTAACAGTGTAATGGCTCGGACGTGGTGTAATGGCCAGAGCTGCCAACTTTGGAGCTGGGGAACCAGGTTCGAGCCTCGGCGTCGGCTCAACATCCTGTGATTCTGGGCAAATTACTTAATCTCCACTTGCCTGCCAACAAAAATGTATGTGCCATCGTGTAATGTAACCGTGCTTAAATAAAGCGCTCCAATACCTTCAAGTCCATCATTGCCCATAGGTACGTGCGCAACCTTTCGAAAATGTAAGCGCTAGCTTTTAATGTATATGTGATCTTGCTCCTTATCAATAATAACATTACAATGCAAGCTTGAAATGCATGCTTACAAAAAGCAAATAAATCAAGCGTGTGGTTTCCTAACAAATTTATGCAGGTGGCCAGCATGCTTTAAACAACTCTATTTTATTTGAAAGGAGTCCGAGCCTGTTAGAAATGGGATCTCTAGTTGGCAAGGGCTTGCACCTTTGTCCAAGTAGGGACCCTTCTTCCTAGTCAGGGTAAGGGTGTTACACTCGTGAAGTAACCCCTGCTCACCCTCGTGGTAGCTTGGCACGAGCAGTCAGGCTTAATTCAGAGGCAGTGTGTAAAGCATTTGCACATAACCAACAGTAATACAGTGTAAGCACTACAAACGGACACCACACCAGTTTAGAAAAATAACCAATATTTTATATACTCAAGACAAGACCAATTACGACAAAAATCCACAATACTATACTTTACGAAGGAATACTTGATACGGTAACTTCTTCTTTGCAGGAATAGCACAAAAGCAAAGTTCGTACGAGTCGGTAGCTCCGTCCGAGCCTACCGCGATGCTGAAAACCACAGAGTCTAACAGTTCCAGCCAACCGCGTCGATACGGGCCAGCAGAGTCATGAACAGACTCGGTTACAGTACCTTTCTCGTTGTGGCTGGTACGGAGTGTACGAGCCGGTCGGCGTTCGTCGCGGTTGCGGTGCAAGACGGAGCGATGCAAGGTGCGGTGTCCCCCGATGCGGTGCAGGCAGCGGCTCGATGAGCGTCGTGCAGACGGCGTCTGTGAGTCCAAGGCGTGCGATGCAGGGTGAGACGATGCTCGATGCGGTGCTGACAGGTTGCGATGCAGGCGACCAAGCCGGAGTGCGGGAGCTGGCGTCGGACAGCGGTGCGAGTCGGAGCGGTGCGTCGCAGACGTGCGAGCGGTGCCCCAAATGCGGTGCGGTCACGACTCTTGAGCCAGTTGCAGCGACCGCGTCGGTCGGGTCCGGCTGGTTCAGTGAAGCGATGCGATGCGAACTGCGGTGCCCACAGGTCACGGTGCAAGCAGCGGCTCGATGTTGGCGGCGTCGGACGTCGCCCACGATGAGACCAGGGTTGCGATCGCGAAACGGGGCGATGCGGTCTGCGGTGCAAACAGGTCACCGGCCAGGGATGGATTCGGTTGACGGAGTCGGTTGCGGTTCCCTTCCTCTGTGGCAACTGAAACAGCGTTCCAGAAGCAGTACCCAGAGGCTTGTGAAGTCTTTGCAGTCCCTGAGACTTCTTAACAGGAGGCCAGCTCGGTTTCAGGCCCTTGGAGATACTCAGCACAAGTTTGTAGAAAGTTCAGTCCAGTCCTTTCACTGCCCAAGGCAGAAGCAGCAGCTGCAGGCCAACCCAACAAAGCAACAACACAGCAAAGGGGCAGTACTCCTCCTGGCAGCTCTTCCAGCTCTTCGTCTTGGCAGGTTCCTTGATTCCAGCGAGATCTAAATTCATGGGGTCAGGGCCCCAATATTTATATCCCAAATTCCTTTGTTCTCTGAAGGCAGAGAGGCCTTTGCCTAGTCCAAACCAGTTCTGGAGCACTTTGTTGACAAGTCTCCGTCCCTTCTTTCAGTGAGTAGGCCAGGGACATCAGACGCACCACAGGAGGTGGAGCCAGCATTGTGGAGGGAAGGCACTGTCCTATTCAGGGCCCAGGTGCGACCCCTCCCACCCATCTACATGTAGATCTTGCTATTCAGCCCTGTGCTGACTCACCCTGTCTCCTGGCATCCCCCAGCCCCTGTCACTCACATTTCCAGACAAGGAATACACAACCTCGCAGAGGCAGACTTGGATGGTTAGACAAGAAAATACCCACTTTCTAAAAGTGGTATTTTCAAACACAGAATGTTAAAACCAACTTCACTAAAAGCTGCATTTTATCATTCTGAGTCCAGGCATACTAAACTCGAATTTCTACCATGTTCCCGGGGTCAGTTAGGATTATAAGTTGTAATAATCAAAACTGCCCGTTCTGGCCTAGGGGAACAGGTAGCCTTGCAATAGTGAAAAACGAACTAGGCTGTAATTCACTATCAGGACATGCCGCACCCACCCGGGCATGTCCTACCTTTCGCATACACCGCACCCTGCCCACAGGGGTACCTTGGGCCTACCTTAGGGGTGACTAACATGTAGCAAAGGGAAGGTTTAGGGACTTTCAAGTGTGTGCACTTGCCAAGTCGACATGGCAGCCCCAGGCTGCGCACAGGCTCTGCGTTGGCAGGCCCGAGTTACACTTTACGGGCTGTTTGCGTGGGTGGCACAATCCAGTACTGCAGCCCACCAACAGCATTTGGTCTATAGGCCCTGGCACTCGCAGTGCACTTTACAAGGGACTGACACATAAACCAAATAGGCCAATCATGGAAACACCAATCCATAACGCATTTTATACAGGAGCACTTGCACTTTCCCACTGGATCGCAGTGAGGAAAGTGCGCAGAATCATTACACCAGCAAAAACAGAGTCAAAACCGGGAGGTCAGAAAGCAAAAGTCAGGGGAAACACGCCAAAAGATGCCAAGTCTAACACATGTCCCCTCCAGCTGAAAGTAGGGAGAACTACCCAACCCCATTGGAGTTCTCCTCACTAAGGCGGAAGAACCTGGACAGACCATCTGCGTTGGCGTGTTCTGTACCAGGACGGTGTTCCACCGTAAAGTCCATTCCCTGTAGGGAGATGGACCACCTCAGCAGTTTTGGATTCTCACCCCTCATTTGCATCAACCATCTGAGGGGCCTGTGGTCTGTCTGAACCCGGAAGTGAGTCCCAAACAGGTATGGTCTCAACTTCTTCAGTGCCCAGACCACAGCAAAAGCTTCCCTTTCTATGGCACTCCACCTCTGTTCCCTGGGAAGTAGTCTCCTGCTAAGGAAGACGACAGGTTGGGGGCGTGGCCAAGCCAGCGACGAACATGGCCGCCTGGCTCTGAAGCTCCGTTGAGCTTTCCGGCCCACTGGCATATTCCTGCACTAAACACCATCAATGAGCCCAGAACTTTACTGCACGCTGCGGCGGAGAACATGCTGAGTCCCCGGGGCTGACCCCGACCCCGCTGGGTGCCCGCGTTCGGGAGTGGCGGCGTGGGGCGACGGCTGGACCGGCCCCCTCCGGACGGGCGGGACCCAAAAACCACCTGAGGCCGGGGATGCTGTTGGGGCCTACGACTCACGTCGGCCGCAAATGAGGTGAGCGGCGCTGCACCCCTCCCGGGACCTGTGCTCAGCCCTGATTGACGACAGCCTCCCTCTGCGGCGCGCCATCGGACGTGGAATGGCTCGTACCTGGAGGGCCGGCCGCGACGCGCTGTAACGCGTGTCGGAGGTCCGAGCCGAGGCGCGCTGGGCCTCGCGGCACTCTTCCTGCTGTGGCGGGACTCCCGCGGCCCTCCTTCTGGATCGCATCGGCCTGGGGGCGCTGCCAGAGGGGCCTGGAAACTCCAATATCCTCATGTATGGAGGCAATGCTCTATGACAGTGTTGGGGGTCTGCCGCCTCCGCGAGGGCGGTCCCCTCTACATTACAGCACAATCCTTGATCTGCACTGATGGCGGTTGGCTTCATGCGTGGGGCCCCACGCCGTCTCCACAGAATTATTGCCATCGCAGCTATTGCCCGCAATGCCTGATGACCCCCCATACAGCTAGTCTACTACCTGCGCCACATCCCGCTCAGCGACACTGGGGTCCCTCTTTAACCTACATCTTCTTCTTGAGTGCCTCATCATATAGCACCAAGGGAGAGGGTGACCGATACGTGCTACACCCTCTAGGGCCGTAAAGACCCAAAGCAAAGGACTTTGCCATTCGAGAAACTGGGTGCAACCGCTCCGCAACAAGACCCTACTATGGCTGAATCTGTACCAACAGCGGGGCAAGACGATACCTTATCGGACACGGCGGCTTCCCTGCTCCGAGAGATGCGCGCGGGCTTTAAGGCATTAGACACTCGCTTTGATTCCTTGGACAAAACCATTTCGAATCTGGGTGCCAAGATCCAAGTACACGACAGACGGCTTGATGTGGCTGAGGCACGCATCTCAGACATTGAGGATGGGACTGCGCAATCCGCCAAGCGTCTAGAAAGAGTCGAGCGGATTTTGAAGGAAGTGGCCATCAAAAATGAGGATCTCGAAGCCCGCAGCCGCCGCAACAATCTACGCATTCTTGGCGTTCCGGAGACGACCCCCGCTGGCCGGATGGACCTCTTCGTGGAAACCTTGTTAATCGAGCTATTTGGCAAAGACTCCTTCACCGCTGGTTTCGTCATAGAAAGAGCGCACAGGTCTTTGGGCCCTCGCCCCAACCCAGGCCTTCCTCCCAGGCCTATTGTGGCAAGAGTCATGAACTTTCGGGACCGGGACACGGCGCTCCGCCTGGCTAGAGACAAAGGGGACATCTCCTGGCAGGGCGCAAAGCTGTCCTTCTACCCAGATTTCACGGCCATGGTACAAGACGCACGGCGTAAATTTAATGGAGTCAAGGCTGCTTTACGTAACTTGGGACTAAGGTATGGCATGTTGTACCCTGTAAGATTAAAGGTCGACGTGGATGGCAGAGCTCGGATCTTCGAAAACCCGACGGAGGCACAGGAATTTTGCCGTGTTTATAAACAGAACAATCGTCCCTCTGGCGGGGCGAGATCGGGCCCTTCCCCCCCACACAGCGGATCTGAAGCGAGCGCCGAACTGTTTTCGAGTGCAGGCACAGGTTGACTCTGCATCCACTTTCATGGGACTAATTTCACTGTGACTCTAGGAATATGTTCTTAGATCTCCTTACATTGGCATTGCATTTAGCTGGTTGCTCACCGGGGCGTTGCCGCCCTCATGGTGTATCCTTTGAGAATGGTTTGGTTAACTCTGGGGTACTGTTGTTTGAATTTTGCATTTTGCTGTGCAATGATGTGGTACCTCACGTTATTCTTTTTGTTGGGATTGGCACGCGTCTCGGACGGGGTGCAGCTGGGAGGGGGGCTTAACTTCAAGCATTTTGTCTCCAGGGACATGGTTGGTCGTTCACAGTTAAAGTTACTAGTTAACAGTCACCACATCGCTCAGTTGGCATTGATCTCCTGGATAGATGGCAAGAGTTGGTAACATAGAGGGTCCCTTGGACCTTTCCCTAATCTCATGGAATGTACGGGGCCTTAATGATAATAGAAAGCGTAGACAAGTGCTTCATTATTTGCTACGACACAAAGTAGATGTCGCTTATTTACAAGAGACTCACCTTCCCAAAACAGACAAGGCACACTTCGGCTCCAGCTGGGGAACACATAGATACTTTGCTAATTACAGTAACTACGCAAGGGGAACTGCCATTTTAATACACAAAAGAGTCCCCTTCCGATTTGGCTCCATGCTTAGTGATGAAGAGGGACGATACCTAGCGGTCACCGGGACTATACTGGGCCGGAACGTTACATTGCTTTGTGTCTATGCCCCCAACACAGATGCCCCTGACTTTTTCATTCCCTCCACACACGCCTCATTCAGCTGCAGCCACAGACGTTGATTGTAGGTGGAGATTTTAACCTATTACTTAACCCTGACATGGATTGTACCTCCAGGGCAGCTGACACCAAGCCGCGCGCCCGCAGAGCACTCAAGGAGCTGTGCGAACGATTCGCGTTGTTGGATGTTTGGCGCAAGCGTAACCCGAGCACCACAGAATATACCCATTATTCAGGCCAGCACAACACTCGGACGAGGATAGACTACTGGCTACTTTCCCCCGACATTTATGGTTGGTGCACATCAGTAGGGACCCTCCCTAGGACTTATTCAGACCACTCCCCAGTGACGCTACATCTTAGGCTACCACGCCCAGAGGGCTTTGAACGTCAGTGGCGTTTCCCTAGTCGTGCCTTACATGATGAGGTGTTCAAAGAGGAAATACGAGACGCCATAGAGGAATATTTTGCTGTCAATACTGGTTCGGTGGACACTGGGGCGGTATTGTGGGAGGGCTTTAAGGCAGTCATCAGGGGCACATGCATAGCTAAACACGCAGGTGTCCTTAGGGATCTGCGCAACACACTTTCACACCTAGAACGTGACCTTAAGACTTTGGACGAAGCCTCCGCAGAGCACACCCAATCCACCTATGAGGGGAGGAGACTGGTGCTCCTGGAGGACTACAGGGAAACAGCGGACCGGGAAATTCTATACCTAGGGAAATACCAGACGGCCCGACGTTATGGTGAGGGTGAACGACTGGGCAGGGTTCTGGCCCAGCTACTCCGGCCCCCATATCACAAAACCTACATCACTGAAATACATTCTCCGGACGCGCACACATACACCTCCACTATGGACATTCGAAACACCTTTTTGGAATATTTCTCTAATCTATACTCCACCACTATAGGGAGCGACTGTACAGCCCAAGAAGGATATCTAGACGAGATTGCCTTAGTGTACCTTGAGAAGCACATGCAAGATTTCTTGGCGGAGCCCATCTCGGTTGCAGATGTTTTGTTGGCCATTGAGACCATTCGTGGCTCATCGGCACCTGGGCTCGACGGATTTTCCGGCGATTTCTATAAGGAATACAAAGAACTATTAGCTCCGCGACTCATAGAGGTATATGCAGAGGCATTGGAGTCACAAATTCTACCCCCCACCTTCAGGGAGGCAGTCATAATTCTCCTGCCCAAACCCGGTAAGGATCCCACATACTGCGGATCATACCGACCGCTGTCCCTCCTCAACTTAGACTACAAAATCCTAGCTAAAATTCTCTCAAATCGATTGTCCCAACTGATGGAATTCGTCATCTCACCGGCTCAATCCGGTTTTGTACTACATCGTTCCACCTCGCTGAACCTCAGAACACTTTTTTCGGTCATTCATCGGATAAGCCCAAACACCCCAGCAGCCGCCATTCTTCTCGACACGGAGAAGGCCTTCGATTCCTTAGAGTGGCCTTTCTTTTTGTCTGTGATGCGGCGCATGGGTATGCCTTTGGGTTTCATTGCTGCGACCACACTATTATATAATAAACCGACCGCTCGACTGCGCCTCAACGGTACACTCTCGGATCCTTTCTCTTTATCCCGAGGAACCAGGCAGGGTTGCCCACTGTCTCCATTATTATTCATTCTGGCTATGGACCCCTTGATTCGTCACTTTCAGGAGCGTCACCTACACAGGGGCCTACAATTCAACACTGGCCCCCTCCTGGTCTCCTTGTATGCTGACGACACGATCCTTTATGTTAGACACCCTCACACTAACTTGCATGCACTAATCAGAGAAATCCTCCGCTTTGGTCGTTTCTCGGGACTGGGCATAAATTGGCACAAATCCATCATATTTCCGCTGACAGCCTCAACTCAACAATGGGATTGTGAATTTCCCTTAGAATGGTGCGCAGACTCAGTTAAATATTTAGGAATACATATTCACTTAGATACCGCCCAAATCCTAAGTCTGAATTATGGACAAGCAGTCCACGCGCTTACGATTCAGATTGAGAGATGGCTGAGACTCCCTTTGTCACTTGCGGGTCGAGTGTCAATTCTAAAAATGGTAGTACTCCCCAGATTTTTGTACCTTTTTAATAATATACCCATTCCTCTTACCAATGGCTTTTTTCAAACAGTGCGTACTCTATTGTCTAGATTGATCTGGGGTGGGAAGCCCGCACGAGTCCGCTGGGATGTCCTCACGCTACCTTATGAAAGAGGGGGATACGGTGTTCCAGATTTAAAATTGTACTACTTAGTTGCCCAATGTAGCTATGCTCATTCATGGTACCACCCTGATGCTCGAATCCCATATCTGCGGCCGGAGTCTGATCTCGTCTTGCCTGGCCAGCTTTCGGCCATTCTACCGGTAGGGTTCCCTAGAGACCCAAGGGATATCCAAACTGTCTCCTCCACAAGCTGGGCGTGGAAGAAGCTTTGCCGGGCCATGGGCACTGACGTACTTTATTCGTCGGCCCTGCCCATCGTGAACCCTCGCTTGATTCCAATCACAGAGGAACGATTGGTCCAGCGCACACTTGCCAAATTTGAAATTTCACGGATAGGGGACCTCTACCCAGATGGCCACATATTTTCCTTAATGGAAGACGCACGTTTCCACACAAGCACCATAATGGATAGGTTCATCATGGGCCGCATCCGCTCCGCCCTACGCTCTACCTTCTCCACTTTTCCAATTGAACCCACCTCCTTTCACCCCCTTACTATGGTGATAGAAAACGCAGACAGCATACATCTCACTTCCAAACTATACAAAGCATGTGCAACACTGAGGCCGGTTGATGACAGCAGGGTCCGTAAGGCATGGGAAATGGATCTGGGCACGACAATAACAGATGAGCAATGGGCCGACTGTTGTTCGGTTACACGTGACATCTCACTCAATAGCAGACACAAACTCATACACTTTAAATTCTTACGCCGTACGTATTTCACCCCGACATTAGCACATAGGATAGACCCCTCCAAATCACACAACTGTCGCAAATGCTCAGCCCCTCATGCCGATTTTGCACATCTCACTTGGACGTGTCCGAAACTGCAACAATATTGGGAAGGCATACACCACATGCTAGGGGAAATGACTGATCTCTCTCTGATCCCTACCCCCGAGGTAGCCTTGCTGGGTTATACAGTAAACTTCCCTAAAAGGATTCGGCGATTTGCATCACTGTGCCTTCTGTTGGCAAAGCGAGAGGTGGCCATCCATTGGGGGCGCAAGTCAGCCCCAACTGTCCAGACCTGGCTACACAGTCTGGCGTACTGTAACGTCAATAGTGAAGTATACATAAGTGTTATGCCTAGCACTTCCCGCCCCAAAGATATATGGGGCCCGTATCGATTCTACATTGAGAAACAGCGCCAAGACGCGAATTCACAAGTGGAGGAGGGCTTTGTCCCAGAGGGAGTGGGATGAGATGCTCCGCAACTGGCTCTGTTACAGGGCCTTATTGCTGCTGTGTGTCATTACTATGTACAGATGTCTAGCAGGTGCAGACCACGAGTACGGCTGTTCCGGATTGGGAGTGGGTTTTTCCATTGGGATCCGACTATTGTTCTCTTTCTCTTTGCATGTCAAACTGTAAATGTTGTGGTTTAATATTGCCTGGTAATTATCTCACGGATTGCCAATTAGGATATTCATTGACAGAAATGTGGTTGACAATGTATTCTGAAATGTTGATGAACGACTTCATATGTATAATATTTTCGTATTTTGTAAAATGGAAAATAAAGTGTAAAAAAAAAAAAAGGAAGACGACAGGCTGATCCAGGCCCTCTTCGTTCAGTTGTGAGAGCACCGCTCCCACACCATGCTCTGAAGCGTCAGTCTGCACGACAAATTCTTTGGAGAAGTCAGGTGCCTTGAGCACGGGCGCCGTGCACATGGCTGCCTTCAGGGCATCAAAAGCTTTCTGGCAGGACTCAGTCCAGATCACTTTCCTGGGCTGCCTCTTAGAGGTCAGCTCTGTTAAGGGGGCAACGATGGTGCCATAGCCCTTAACAAATCTCCTATAATAGCCGGTGAGACCTAAGAAGGCTCTCACCTCTGTCTGGGTTTTGGGGGTTCCCAAGCCAGAATGGTGTCAATCTTGGGTTGTAGGGGCGCCACCTGGCCGCTTCCTACCTGGTGTCCCAAGTACACCACAGAACCCTGCCCGATCTGGCACTTACTGGCCTTGATCGTGAGGCCTGCACCTTGCAGAGCCCTCAACACTTTCTCAAGGTGCTGTAAATGTTCTTCCCAGCTGGAACTGAACACAGCAATGTCATCCAGGTAGGCGGCACTGAAATCCTCCAGCCCAGCCAACACCTGATTGACCAACCTCTGAAAGGTGGCAGGGGCATTCTTCAACCCAAAGGGCATCACCCGGAATTGGTAATGACCTTCTGGGGTTGAGAAGGCTGATCTCTCCTTGGCCCCATCGGTTAAGGCAATCTGCCAGTACCCAGACGTCAAATCAAACGTGCTGAGGAACCGGGCAGCTCCCAACCGATCAATGAGCTCATCAGCTCTGGGGATGGGGTGCGCGTCAGTCCTGGTGACGGCATTGAGCCCACGGTAGTCCACACAAAACCGGAGTTCTGGAGTGGCACCGGGCGCCGCAGCCTTTGGGACCAAGACCACTGGGCTGGCCCAAGGACTGTGGGAGGGCTCAATCACCCCTAACGCCAACATCTTAGAGACCTCCTCCTTGATGCTGGCACTGACCCGGTCAGTCAACCTGTAAATCTTGTGCTTCACAGGATGGCTGTCACCGGTGTCCACGTCATGGGTACACCAGTGAGTAACACCTGGGGTCAGAGAGAACAGTGGGGCGAACTGTCCCAACAACTGGCGACAGTCCCCCTGCTGCTCCTGAGTCAGAGTAGGGGAGAGGATCACACCCTCTACTGACCCATCATGCTCCTTGGTAGACAGGAGGTCAGGGAGAGGCTCACTCTCCTCTTCCACCCCATCATCTGTCGCCAAGAGCATACTCACTTCGGACCTCTCGAAGTGGGGCTTGAGGCGGTTCACGTGAAGAACCCTCAAAGGGTTCCTCGGAGCCTGCAAATCCACCAGGTAGGTGACGTCACTTTTGCGCTCCTTTACCTCGTATGGCCCAGTCCACTTGTCCTGCAAGGCACAAGGTGCCACTGGGGCCATGACCCACACTTTCTGCCCAGGTTGAAATTCGACCAGAGTGGCATTCTGGTCATACCATCTCTTCATTTCTTCCTGGCTTGCTTCTAGGTTCGCCTGAGCGAGTTTCCTGAAGCGGGCAGTTTGGTTTCTAAAGGCCAGCATGTAGCTAAATACATCCTGGGGAGTTTTCCTGGGAGCCGCCTCCCAGCCTTCCTTTACCAAACTCAGAGGTCCTCTGACAGGGTGGCCATACAGGAGCTCAAAGGGGCTGTACCCAAGAGACTTCTGAGGCACCTCCCTGTACGCAAAGAGTAGGCATGGCAAGAGGACGTCCCACTTACGCCTCATGGGTTCTGTTAGACCCTTGATCATGCCTTTCAAGGTCTGGTTGAATCTCTCCACCAGACCGTTTCCTTGTGGGTGGTAAGGAGTGGTGAACTTGTAGGTTACCCCACACTCCTTCCACAGGGATGTCATATACTTCGATATGAAATTGGTCCCCCTATCAGAAACCACCTCTCTGGGGAATCCCACACGGGAAAAGATCCCCATTAACGCCCGGCCCACCACTGGCGCCGTCGTTGTCCTGAGAGGGATTGCCTCCGGGTACCGGGTGGCATGGTCCACCAAGACCAGGATGTACCTGTTGCCCATGGCTGTCTTGGGGTCCAGTGGCCCCACAATATCCATCCCTACCCTTTCAAAGGGTGTTCCAACAACAGGAAAAGGTTGGAGAGGAGCTTTGACCTTCCTCCCACTCTTACCACTTGCCTGGCAAGTTTGGCAAGACCTACAGTGTGCATCTGACTGCCTTCGCATTTGGGGCCAAAAGAAGTGGGTGACAAGCCTGTCAAAGGTCTTGTCCTGCCCCAAATGTCCTGCCAAAGGCACGTCATGAGCCAGACCCAGTAGGAAGGTCCTGAAGCGCTGGGGTACCACCAGCACACGGGCTGACCCAGGCTCAGCAACCTTAGGCTCACTGTATAGGAGACCACTCTCCCAGTAGATCAGATGTGACCCGGACTGGTTACCAGCTGCCTGGTCTGCAGCCTGCCGCCGCAGACCCTCCAGAGTAGGGCACTCGTTCTGCTCCCTGCAGAACTCCTCCCTGGTGGGACCCCCTTCTTGCTGCCAATGGGTCAGCTCAGAGATGTCTCCCAGTTCGGCTACTTGCTCCCCTGTAGGCACCGGGGCGTCCCCCTCGAGGTCCGCCTCCTCCCGGCCCGTGGGAACTTCGGGGGCCGGTTTCCCGCGCCCCCTGCCTTTTCTCTTGGCAGGGACTTGGGCCACTGTTTCAGGCTCCAAGTCCTCTTGATCACCCTTTCTGGCCGCCATTGACCGAGTAGACACGCATGCCCACTCTGGCAACCCAAGCATCTCCAAGTGAGACCTGAGCTCAACCTCCTTCCATGAGGACTGCTCCAGGTCGTTTCCTAGCAGACAATCTACAGGCATGGTAGGGCTCACAACCACCCTCAAGGGACCTGAGACCCCCCCATTCAAAGGGAACCTGCGCCACCATACATTGGCGCTCTGAGTTGTCGACAGCAACTACTTGGTGGAATGCTCCTGGGACTACTTGCTTCTCAGACACCAGGTGACACCGGACTGAGGTCACACTGGCTCCAGTATCTCTGAGAGCCTCTACCCTGTTCCCATTAATGGTCACCCAGGTGCTATATTTCTTTGTGTTAGGGGGCACCTGGTTTCCTGGGACCATCTCACTGTCCCCGAGTGAGACAAGGGTCATTTCTGCGGGATCCCCACCCTCCTGTGGGCACCCCTCCTCCCCAAGCGCTACACTAGCCAACACTTTGGACTGTCCACCGGTGGTGGGTGGCTGTGTCCCTTTCGGGCACTTGGGGTCCCCCTTAAAGTGACCTACCTGGTCACATGCATAACACTTGCGGGGGCCGGTCTCAACAGGCTTCCCTGTAGAGACCCCTTTCTTCTTATCACCGGGGGGCTGGGAACCTTTACCCTGGGTACTAGTTTGGGGCCCTTTAGAGAACTCCTGTGCTTTACCCTTGTCCCCCCCACCTTTCTGCTGGGGACCCTGCCCACCTTTGGCTGAGTCTCCCCCAAACGCTTTCTTGTGGACCCTGGTACTCACCCAGCGGTCCGCTTCCATAGCAAGCTTCCTGGGGTCAGTTAGCTTACTATCAACTAGGTGCTGGCGCAGATCTGCAAAACATAGACTAGACAAGTGCTCCCATGCAATCAAGTTGTAGAGCCCCTGAAAATCTGTTACGCTACTGCCCTTCACCCAGCCATCCAGAGACCTGCAGAACACATCCACACATTCCAACCAAGTGTTGGCATCAGACTTCTTACTGGACCTGAACTGATCCCTGTACTTTTCAGGAGTAAGACCATACTTCGTGAGAAGGGCATCCTTCATGTCAGCATAGGTGAGGTGATACCCCTTACCCAAAGCTATCAGAGCATCCCTTGCTTCTTCAGGGAAAAGTGGCCACAATCCTGCTCCCCAATTCTCCTCAGGGACCCCATTCATGTGTATGGCTGCCTCATAACCCTGAAACCACCTTTGTATGTCATCCCCCTTCTTGAACTCCTTGCCTACGTTCTTGGGAATGTGCATAATCCTGTCTGCCTTTCTGGACGAATTGCTGCCACCATCTGAGCCTGACTTACTCCTAAGTTCTAGCTCCTTCAGTTCTCTCTCATGCTCTAAGAGCATCTTCCTCTCCTCTATGGCCAATCTCTTCTCCTCCCGCTCACTCTCCAGCCTGAGCTTCTGCAGCTCAAACTGCCTTGCCTCCCGCCTGTCCTCCAGCTCCTCTGGGGACAGACTGCTGCTGCCTGACCTGGCGGGTTCCCCCTACCCAAAAGCACATCCACCCTGGAAATAGGCTCCTCCACCTCCTCACTGAGATTACCAGGCTGCCCATTGGCCTGTCTGGCTGCTACCCAGGCCCTCAGCGCCTTCTGTAGCTCCTCCTTCCTTGTGAGGCCTTTAATTTGGACTTTCAGGTTTTTACAAATCGCTCGTAACTCCTTTACGGCGTAGGATTCCAACCTATCCTCCTCAAAGATAACTTCCAGAGATGCAACGGATGATGCAATTGATTCAGGCATGACAAAAGTAGTGAGTTGAAACTAGCAAGATCAAAAATAGGCCAAAAGAAAAAGAACCAGTATGTGGTACGTAATGGTCTGCGATATGGTAGTAGTGCACACCAATCACTGTAAGTCAAGTGCAAACACAAGTCCTATCCTCACCGCTGACAACCAATGTTAGAAATGGGATCTCTAGTTGGCAAGGGCTTGCACCTTTGTCCAAGTAGGGACCCTTCTTCCTAGTCAGGGTAAGGGTGTTACACTCGTGAAGTAACCCCTGCTCACCCTCGTGGTAGCTTGGCACGAGCAGTCAGGCTTAATTCAGAGGCAGTGTGTAAAGCATTTGCACATAACCAACAGTAATACAGTGTAAGCACTACAAACGGACACCACACCAGTTTAGAAAAATAACCAATATTTTATATACTCAAGACAAGACCAATTACGACAAAAATCCACAATACTATACTTTACGAATGAATACTTGATACGGTAACTTCTTCTTTGCAGGAATAGCACAAAAGCAAAGTTCGTACGAGTCGGTAGCTCCGTCCGAGCCTACCGCGATGCTGAAAACCACAGAGTCTAACAGTTCCAGCCAACCGCGTCGATACGGGCCAGCAGAGTCATGAACAGACTCGGTTACAGTACCTTTCTCGTTGTGGCTGGTACGGAGTGTACGAGCCGGTCGGCGTTCGTCGCGGTTGCGGTGCAAGACGGAGCGATGCAAGGTGCGTTGTCCCCCGATGCGGTGCAGGCAGCGGCTCGATGAGCGTCGTGCAGACGGCGTCTGTGAGTCCAAGGCGTGCGATGCAGGGTGAGACGATGCTCGATGCGGTGCTGACAGGTTGCGATACAGGCGACCAAGCCGGAGTGCGGGAGCTGGCGTCGGACAGCGGTGCGAGTCGGAGCGGTGCGTCGCAGACGTGCGAGCGGTGCCCCAAATGCGGTGCGGTCACGACTCTTGAGCCAGTTGCAGCGACCGCGTCGGTCGGGTCCGGCTGGTTCAGTGAAGCGATGCGATGCGAACTGCGGTGCCCACAGGTCACGGTGCAAGCAGCGGCTCGATGTTGGCGGCGTCGGACGTCGCCCACGATGAGACCAGGGTTGCGATGCGAAGCGGGGCGATGCGGTCTGCGGTGCAAACAGGTCACCGGCCAGGGATGGATTCGGTTGACGGAGTCGGTTGCGGTTCCCTTCCTCTGTGGCAACTGAAACAGCGTTCCAGAAGCAGTACCCAGAGGCTTGTGAAGTCTTTGCAGTCCCTGAGACTTCTTAACAGGAGGCCAGCTCGGTTTCAGGCCCTTGGAGATACTCAGCACAAGTTTGTAGAAAGTTCAGTCCAGTCCTTTCACTGCCCAAGGCAGAAGCAGCAGCTGCAGGCCAACCCAACAAAGCAACAACACAGCAAAGGGGCAGTACTCCTCCTGGCAGCTCTTCCAGCTCTTCGTCTTGGCAGGTTCCTTGATTCCAGCGAGATCTAAATTCATGGGGTCAGGGCCCCAATATTTATATCCCAAATTCCTTTGTTCTCTGAAGGCAGAGAGGCCTTTGCCTAGTCCAAACCAGTTCTGGAGCACTTTGTTGACAAGTCTCCGTCCCTTCTTTCAGTGAGTAGGCCAGGGACATCAGACGCACCACAGGAGGTGGAGCCAGCATTGTGGAGGGAAGGCACTGTCCTATTCAGGGCCCAGGTGCGACCCCTCCCACCAATCTACATGTAGATCTTGCTATTCAGCCCTGTGCTGACTCACCCTGTCTCCTGGCATCCCCCAGCCCCTGTCACTCACATTTCCAGACAAGGAATACACAACCTCGCAGAGGCAGGCTTGGATGGTTAGACAAGAAAATACCCACTTTCTAAAAGTGGTATTTTCAAACACAGAATGTTAAAACCAACTTCACTAAAAGCTGCATTTTATCATTCTGAGTCCAGGCATACTAAACTCGAATTTCTACCATGTTCCCGGGGTCAGTTAGGATTATAAGCTGTAATAATCAAAACTGCCCGTTCTGGCCTAGGGGGAACAGGTAGCCTTGCAATAGTGAAAAACGAACTAGGCTGTAATTCACTATCAGGACATGCCGCACCCACCCGGGCATGTCCTACCTTTCGCATACACCGCACCCTGCCCACAGGGGTACCTTGGGCCTACCTTAGGGGTGACTAACATGTAGCAAAGGGAAGGTTTAGGGACTTTCAAGTGTGTGCACTTGCCAAGTCGACATGGCAGCCCCAGGCTGCGCACAGGCTCTGCGTTGGCAGGCCCGAGTTACACTTTACGGGCTGTTTGCGTGGGTGGCACAATCCAGTGCTGCAGCCCACCAACAGCATTTGGTCTATAGGCCCTGGCACTCGCAGTGCACTTTACAAGGGACTGACACATAAACCAAATAGGCCAATCATGGAAACACCAATCCATAACGCATTTTATACAGGAGCACTTGCACTTTCCCACTGGATCGCAGAGAGGAAAGTGCGCAGAATCATTACACCAGCAAAAACAGAGTCAAAACCGGGAGGTCAGAAAGCAAAAAGTCAGGGGAAACACGCCAAAAGATGCCAAGTCTCACAGAGCCCCAAAAGCCTATAAAAGCACAGACATTAGAAGCACAGTTCCCAAAAAGGTGCACCAATAAAGGCCACATGCAGCATGTTTTTGGTTTTGGTGAATTTAAATTTTTTATATAGCGTGAACTCCACCTGATGGCATAGGAGCGCTTTTACATGAGCCCCAGTTACGTTACACAAACACACATTTTAAATTGTTGGCACGGTGAGATTAAGCAATTTGACCAAAAGACATGATGTTGAGCCTGCACTGAGACTTTAACCTGGTTTCCGAGTTTTAAAGTCGTCAGCTTTGGACGTGCAGCCATGCAACCCATATGTAATCTAGGTGGTAGCTTTTAGTATATGTGTGATCCTGCTCTTTCATTTGTAAAAACTTTTGCATTTCCTCTTGTTTAAAATGTTTACTGATGCCTGTAGGTTCACCTTTAAAACAGGTATGTATGCACAGAGAAAAAAAATAAATTAAGCATAAATTTGTCAACTCCATGTGGAAAAGGCATGTAAAAATGAATTTTAAAGACTACGTTGCCAAAGGCACGCAAAGATTAATTTTAAAGACTACGATGCCAACATGCGAACAAATGTGTGTTGGCAGAGTAAGTGAATGAAAGGCCTAAATAAATGTGTGCTCACCTGTAAAGCTAATATGTACATAATTGCTGTAGAAATAAAAAAGCATGCTTTAAATGCGTGCAGTCTGGGAAAGTTAACTAAATGATGGACTAAGTAGAAAAAGTGTAAGATAAATAAAAAGGGTAACTAGTGAAATTTAAGTATTGATGTGTGACACGGTTGGGCTCTGATGCGCAAAACAGCATATTTTACTTAATTGCTATTTCTGTGTGGGAATTTAAAATTTCAAGTATTTACTGTGTCGCTGTTTCTAACGCACTCCTGCCTATTAAAAGCACTGGTAATAACAACTAATCATTTGAGCGCTTTTACATAAGCCCTAGTTCTGTTACACAAAGACACATTTTTGGTTTTGGGTAGGTACGGGTAGATTAAGTGAATTACCAAAATTTACAGGATGTAAAGCTGGCACTGAAAACCAGTTTCCCTAGTTCCCAAGTCGGTAGATGGAGACGGCAGTAATGTGCAACACAGTTTGACTCGAAAATGAGCAAGCTGATGAGCCAAAGTACTTAAGCAAATGCGTGCATGCCGTGAAAGTTAAAAGTTCAAATAAGTAATAAACGTATCATAAAATGAAATAAATGGAGAGGGAAGTGATGTGATGTGCAACATGGTTTCAAAGCAAATAAGCATGTGGTGAAAGGTAAAAGCCGAAATAAGTATGAAACATAAAGGAGAATTAAACAAATGGAGATGGCAGAGATGTGCAACACGGTTTCACTCGAAAATGAGCATGCCATGAAAGTTATAAACCGAAAGAAGTTAAATGCCTAAAAACAAATTAAACAAATTGGAGAATCAAAGAAATGGAGACAGCAGTGCTGCCAGGGAAAGTAAACAAAATGTGCAACACAATTTAACCCCTTCGCTGCTAGGCCTTTTCCCCCCCTGTGCTAAGCCTTTTTTGGGCTATTTGGGGCAGTTCGCCCTTAGGCCCCTGTAACTTTTTGACCACATAAGGTATCCACGCCAAATTTGCGTCCTTTTTTTCCAACATCATGGGGATTCTAAAGGTACCCAGGGTTTGTGGATTCCCCAAGAAATTAGCCAAAATACAGGTAATTTGTTTTTTTTTTTTTGAAAAATTGGAAAAAAGGGCTACAGATGAAAGCGTCTGGTTTTTACCCTGCAAATGGTATCAAAAAAGGGATTGTGGTGCTGAAATCACCATCTTCCCAGCTTTCAGGGACAAGCAGACTTTTGTCAGAAAACCAAAGTTTTTTACACAGTTTTGGCATTTTTCTGGGACATAGCCTATTTTTGCTATTTTTTGTGCTTTCAACCTCTTTCCAGTTAATGGTAGAAATGGGTATGAAAGCAATAATGGATCCTGGAAAGCTATACATTTTAGAAAAGTAGACAAAATTCTGAATTCAGCAAGGGGTCATTTGTGTAGATCCTTCAAGGTTTCTTTATAGAAACTAACTGTTGAATATAGGAAAAATTGAAAATTAGTTGAAAAAAACAGCCATTTGTGTCAACGTTTTCACCTGTAACTTCTTCTAATTATGACAACTGTTTGAAAGCAATATACCGTTACATCTGCTGGACCTTTCTGGTTGTGGGGATATATAGGACTTGTAGGTTCACCAAGAACCCGACGAACCCAGAGCCAATAACTGAGCAGTGTCTTGCAATGGTTTTTTATTATGTACCGGGTATATAGCAATTCATTTGGGAAAATATATACATGGAAAAATCGGTATGAGAGACACCTATGTATTTCTGAAATTGGATTAAAATATAGAGTTTAGAAACAGTAGATATTTGCACATTTCTGAAATTGTGAGTACCCATACTAGCATGAGAATTATAGGTCATTTTTCAAAATGACTTCTTTTTTACACATTGTCTTTCACTTGGAAGGCAGAAATGCATCGAAAGTCAATAGGTAATAACAGTTGCTCTACAATTCTGTATTACGCTAAGTCTCCCGATAAAAATGGTACCTCACTTGTGTGGGTAGGCCTAGTGCCCGCGACAGGAAACGGCTCAAAACAC
The DNA here is from genome assembly GCA_963921515.1 of Calotriton arnoldi. Taxonomy (NCBI): domain Eukaryota; kingdom Metazoa; phylum Chordata; class Amphibia; order Caudata; family Salamandridae; genus Calotriton; species Calotriton arnoldi. The sequence goes on from CAWUFW010002974.1 coordinate 566,297, forward strand.
AACGTGGACACACCACATTTTTACAGTGAAAACTGACCCTTTTTTTGCAAAGTGCCTAGCTGTAGATTTTGAACCCTAGCTCTGCTGGCACCTAGGGAAACCTAGCAAACCTATACATTTTTGAAAACTAGACACCCAGGGGAATGCAGGATGGGGTGACTTGACTGGCTCTCACCAGGTTCTATTACCCAGAATCCCTTGCAAACCTACAAATGTGTCAAAAAAACCACATTTTCCTCACATTTCTGTCGTGGAAAGTTCTGGAATCTGCGTGGATCCACAAAATTCTACCCGACCCGCGTTCCCTAAAGTCTTCTGAGAAAACTGGTACCTCACTTGTGTGGGTAGCCTAGGGCCCGCGACAGGAAACGGCCCAAAACGCAACGTGGACACACCACATTTTCATAGGGAAAACTGACCCTTTTTTTGCAAAGTGCCTAGCTCTAGATTTTGAACCCTAGCTCTGCCGGCACCTAGGGAAACCTAGCAAACCTATACATTTTTGAAAACTAGACACCCAGGGGAATCCAGGATGGGGTGACTTGACTGGCTCTCACCAGGTTCTGTTACCCAGAATCCCTTGCAAACCTAAAGATTTGTCCCAAAAAACACATTTTCCTCACATTTCTGTGGTGGGAAGACCTGGAATCTGCGTGGATCCACAAAATTCCACCAACCCCGCATTCCCCAAAGTCTTCCAAGAAAAATGGTACCTCACTTGTGTGGGTAGGCCTAGTGCCGGCGACAGGAAACGGCCCAAAACGCAACGTGGACACAACACATTTTCACAGTGAAAACTGACCCTTTTTTTGCAAAGGGCCTAGCTGTAGATTTTGAACCCTAGCTCTGCCGGCACCTAGGGAAACCTAGCAAACCTATACATTTTTGAAAACTAGACACCCGGGGGATTCCAGGGAGGTATGGCTTGTGTGGATCCCCCAAAGTTTTCTTACCCAGAATCCCCTGCAAACCTCAAATTTAGCTGAACAAAATCACTTTTTCCACACAGTTTTGTGTGGGAAAGTTGTGTCATCACCAGGCTGAAACAAATTTCCTACCTCACAGCGTTCCCCCAGGTCTCCCGATAAAAATGGTGCCTCACTCGTGTGGGAGGCCCAAGTACCCCTGACAGGCAAGGGCCCAAAACGTATTGAGGCGACATCAAAATTGCCTATCACAAAACGACCTGGTTTTGCAAGGGGGGGTCACCTGGGTTTTTGGCCCTGTACTCGGCGGCCAGCTATGGAAACCTACAAAACCCACACATTTCTGAAAACTAGACACCTGGGGGATTCCAGGGAGGTATGACTTACGTGGATCCCCCAACGTTTTCTTACCCAGAATCCCCTGCAAACCTCAAATTTACCTGAAAAAATTACTTTTCCACACATTTTTGTGTGGGAAAGTTGTGGCATCACCGGGCTGAAACAAATTTCCTACCACCCAGTGTTCCCCCAGGTCTTCCGATAAAAATGGTGCCTCACTCGTGCGGGAGGCCTAAGTACCCGCGACAGGCAAGGGTCCAAAACGTATTGAGGCGACATCAAAATTGCCTATCACAAAACGACCTGGTTTTGCAAGGGGGGTCACCTGGGTTTTTGGACCTGTGCTTGGCGGCCAGCTAGGGAAACCTACCAAACCCACACATTTATGAAAACTAGACACCCGGGGAATTCCAGGGAGGTATGGCTTGCGTGGATCTCCCAATGTTTTCTTTCCCAGAATCCCCTGCAAACCTCAAATTTAGCTGAAAAAAATCACTTTTTCACACATTTTTGTGTGGGAAAGTTGTGCCATCAAAGGGCTGACACAAATTTCCTACCACCCAGCGTTCCCCAGGTCTCCCGATAAAAATGGTGCCTCACTCGTGTGGGAGGCCCAAGTACCAGCGACAGGCAAGGGCCCAAAACATTTTGTGATAGGCAATTTTGATGTCGCCTCAATACGTTTTGGGCCTTTGCCTGTCGCGGGTACTTGGGCCTCCCACACGAGTGAGGCACCATTTTTATCGGGAGACCTGGGGGAACACTGGGTGGTAGGGAATTTGTGTCTGCCCGGTGATGCCACAACTTTCCCACACAAAAATGTGTGGAAAAGGTGATTTTTTCAGCTTAATCTGAGGTTTGCAGGGGATTCTGGGTAAGAAAACGTTGGGGGATCCACGCAAGCCATACCTCCCTGGAATCCCCCGGGTGTCTAGTTTTCAGAAATGTGTGGGTTCGGTAGGTTTCCTGTAGTAAACTACTACTCTGCTATTCCCCACTGTACTGCTCTATTGGAATGTATCATGACATCATAGAATGTCTGAGTGCCTCTCTGTGATTAGAGTGTCAGTTGGTCATCTCAGGCTGAGCAGCTAGGAGCTTGCTCCTGGTGGTGCTGCATCTGTACCTCCTATCTCCTCCTACTAACCTATCCTGGAACTAAGCTACAATAAAGGATTATTCTACCCATACAGCTGGACGTTGCATCTTCCTTTACAACATTTTGGCGACAATCTTGATGAACCTACGCGTTGAAGTAAGGAAGGCTCTGCACTAAGGAACCAAGAGATTGAATCTTTAAGTAAAGGAAACTAAGCAGAAACGCCCTGGTCAGCCCCACCAGAGTCCTATCCATCTGGACAGCCTACACCCTGGGCGTTTCACCCTCTAGTCTGGTTTTGCTAACAGTTGCTGTGAGGATTCCTGCCATCTTATCTTGGAAGTGGTTTCACTGCCCTGCTGTCTCTTCTACAGTCATGCGATAGGCTGTAGCTACTGGTGTTTGGCAGCAGCGTGTGTTGGGGAAAAATGGCACTTCTCAGACACGAGTGAACCGTTTGGACCGTGAGTGAACCAAAACTCATGGTGAGCAGTAACTCGGATCAAATGGTGCTCAAGCTGTTTATGCCGGTGCTCGGTGGTGAGTGGACCTGAATGTGTTTATCGCCAGTGTGTTATCGCCAACCAAGAGGAGCACCAACTGCTCTGCTGTGCGTGGTGGCTGGCTGGCTGTCTACTGATGTCTATTTCCGGCGTGTCAAGGCAGGCGCTGAGATTGCATTTTGGAGCTTTGGATTACCGGCGGGATTCAGTGACTGTGAGTACTTTGTTTTTTTGGCCCGTTAGTAGCTTAATCTGGATACGGCTACACCTTGGCAGTTGAACCGCTGCCACATATTTAAAAGCTCACACAAAGCTCGCGCAACCTTACCTGCTTCACTGCGGTTCCTCCTCACTGTGACCTGGATGACTTTGACACTGCTTCATGAGGGGTTGGCTGTCTGATGCCAAGAGACGTCTCCGCCAAGTCGCAGGTGAGCAATCCTGTTCTGCTCTGCCTGTCTCGTGTGTAAAGGATCCACTCAGTCTGCCTTGCCATTGTTGGGCAGAGTGATCCTTATGCTGCGCTGTCATCCCTGCTCTGATGACGTGGTAGAATCTCCGTTGGTGCTAGCAGAGAGGCAGCGTGTCCTATGTCACGTCATGACCTTCCAGCGTTTCTCCGTGTTGCCTAGTTACCAGCGCCATAATTAAGAATATACAGCGCGGGTCAGGAGGACCAGCGTCTTGCCGGAGAAGAACTTTCAGTACGTCATCGCGCACGAGGTAAAGCAGCCATATTTGTGTAGTTTTTTCCGCATTACCGCCGAGTCATAAAAGGAAACCGTCAAACAAGATTTCAGCACGAGATCGCAACGCCGGAGAGCCTGAGAGAAAGGGGTCTGCCAGCACATATATCCAATAACACTGTAAGTTACGGCCCGTCTCTGAACCTGAAGCGTGAGGCAGACACGACTCTGATGTTAAGGTAAGCGAGCACATGCATTAAACAGACTCGCGCTTATCCCTGTGAGGATGCCGTCTGCGCATAGTAGAATTTTGAAGAAAGAGTAAACAAAGTCCATTTTGTCAAGTTTGTGGTGCGCTATCTCTACAGCCTTAAGACAGTTTACTTTCAAGTTCATTATCCTAGGCATCCTGCGCATATGGTTTTCCCATCAAAGGAAAATAAACTGTGAACATGGGAAATAAGCTGCGAACTTACCGGATCTTCAATTAATGAAATAGTTTTGTGAGAGAGGATTCACATTTGACTGGATGTGGGTTACACTTCACGAGTAAGCGTGCCTAAAGGCAGTGATAGTGCCATCTTGTGGTGTTTTAGAGTATGTCATGTTGCCAACTTTACTCGACATAAAACCTGCTGAATATGTACATAATAAACTTGAGTGTCGAGGCCGAAAAGCGTACATTTTGTACCTAGTCTGCATCCAGCTTTAGAGACTGGTTACATTAAGGCAATAAAATCTGACCAAGACAGCTGCATCATAAACAGTGTTGGAGACCGGACGTCTCTGTATCAGTTGGACCTTAATATTTCGAATTTGTTCTTCAGTCACCATCCTCTGTTGAGCAAAGATCAGCACAGATGACAGCACAATATTATCTATTCGCTAATGGAAAATCCGTTGAATTGGTTATTGCTGCAAGGAAAATGGAAAATGTTTAAAAAACAAGTCAATTCAACAAGAGGGTGCTGAAAGAATGCCAATGTTAAATAAGAGACACCCAAAATCTCCTGGACATCGAAGAAATAAAAGGTGCATCCTTAAAATTATAATATGGTAAAGTTCTGGAAACAAATAAAATCCTTTCGTTTGCGCGTCACCCACAAGAACAGTTAAGAACGACTCCCAGTACTGGCACAGAGAAGCACGACAGAGAGTCCAGAACCAGGACAGAGAGTCCAGAACTGCGAAAGTATAGAACCGTGGCAGAGAGTCTAGAGACTCCAAAACTGGAACAGAGAGCTCTGGACCGGGACAGTGAGCCCAGAAGCAGGTCAGAGGACCTAGGAGAAGACGAAGGTCCCAGCGCCACCACAAGGGATCATGACAGAGAGGTTTCCAGAAGAACCAGGACAAATGCCCCAGAACCACGACAAAGAATCGTGACAGAGAGGCTTCCAGTAGAACTAAGACGAATGTAACAGCACCACGACGGCGTTCAGCGAAGGCTCACTGAAGGGACTCATGTGTTGTACCTCGACTACTCCGCATCGTATGTTGGTAGCTGCGGGAAACCTGGTGTGGAGACCTCGGGTGAGAGACCGCTCACCGGAGCCAAACAATTTCTTCTTCATTATAATGCCTATACTCAGATTGCATTTTCCTTTATTGGTGTGTAAGGGGTGGGGGCACTCAGTACATCATTTCACTTTATAACATAGTGTCTTGAACTAGCGGTTAGTGTCCCAGTGCTCCAACTCAGTTTTCATGAAAAGTGTGCTGGGAGACTAAGTATAGAGTGTATCCTTTTCCTTGGGGGAGGTTGTGGGGGTGTTTAGTGTCCCAATTCAGTCATGGTGTTGTTTAGTGCCCCAATTCAGTCATGGTGTTGTTTTAAGGGTTAGTACTTTCCGGTGTACCCTATTTAGGGGAGGTTGTAGTTTTCAGTTTCCTAGAGTGCGAACCCTGTGGTGTACCCTATTTAGGGGAGGTTGTAGTTTTTAGTTTTCCTGGGTGAGTATCCTGTGGTGTACCCTACTGGGGGAGGTTGTGGGGGTGTTTAGTGCCCCAATTCAGTCATGGTGTTGTTTTAAGGGTTAGTACTCTCCAGTGTACCCTATTTAGGGGAGGTTGTAGTTTTCAGTTTTCTAGAGCGCGAACCCTGTGGTGTACCCTATTTAGGGGAGGTTGTAGTTTTTAGTTTTCCTGGGTGAGTATCCTGTGGTGTACCCTACTTAGGGGAGGTTCTGTTGTTTGTGGGTAGTTAACGCCCATATCAGTTCCCGGGGTGAGCACCCTGCGGTGTACTCTTTTAGGTTTACCCTACTTAGGGGAGGTTGTGTGTTGTTTGTGGGTAGTCAATGCCCCATATCAGTTTCCAGGGTAAGTACCCTGCGGTGTACCTTTCTAGGTTCACCCTACTTAGGGGAGGTTGTGTTGTTTGTGGGTAGTCAATGCCCCATATCAGTTTCCAGGGTGCGTACCCTGCGGTGTACTCTCCTAGGCTTACTCTACGTAGTTGGGTTGTATTGTTAGTGGGCAGTCAGTGCTCCAAACCAGTTTTTCAGAGCCCGAACCCTATGGTGTACCCTACTTAGAGGAGGTTGGGTAACTTCCTGGGCGTGTACCCTTGTGTACCCTTCCTGTTATCTAGGGTGACTCATACCCTCTGGGGTACTCTTCTCTTGGGGATGTTGTTTTTCAGTCCCAAGGGTCAGCACCCTCTGGTGCACCCTTTATGGGGAGGTTGTAAGGGCCAATTTTGGTTTCCTAGGGTGATGCATTACCCTACGGTGTACCCTTCATTTGGGAGGTTGTGGGGCCAGTCAATGCCCAATTTTTTGGTTTCCTAGGGTGATGTTTACCCTACTGTGTACCCTTCATTGGGGAGGTTGTGGGGCCAGTTAATGGCCAATTTTGTTCCTAGGGTGATGTTTTATCCTACGGTGTACCCTTCATTGGGGAGGTTGTGGGGTCAGTCAATGCCCAATTTTTGTTTCCTAGGGTGATGTTTTACCCTACGGTGTACCCTTCATTGGGGAGATTGTGGGGCCAGTCAATGTCCAATTTTGTTTCCTAGGGTAATGTTTTATCCTACGGTGTACCCTTTATTGGGGTGGTTGTTGGGCCAGACAATACCCAATTTTTGTTTCCTGGGGTGATGTTTTACCCCACGTTGTACCCTTCATTGGGGAGGTTGGTGGGCCAGTCAATGTCCAATTTTTGTTTCCTAGGGTGATGTTTTACCCTACGGTGTACCCTTCATTGGGGAGGTTGTGGGGGCTAGTCAAACACTCTAATTTAGTTTCTAGGGTGATGTTTTTACCCTACGGTAATACTCTTTGGTATATCGAGTGGTGGCTGTCTCTAACCATGCCCTCGCAAGGTTGTTGTTCTTCCCCAAGGGAGGGGGATGGGGCCTTTATGGTGGTTTTGGGGCATAAGATCTTTCCACTTTCATTCGTGTATGCCCTAGAATGTTTCTTCCGTGATGCACGTCCTTTCATGCCAGTGGTAATCTTGATACCTCATCTACTACACCTTTGTATATTTGCATCTCAATGTGCTTCTTTAATGCTGATGTTATTTCTGAGGTATCTTACTGGTTTTTCCTCCTTATTCTTGTTGTCGTTCCCCAAGGAAGGAGGATGTGTAGTAAACTACTACTCTGCTATTCCCCACTGTACTGCTCTATTGGAATGTATCATGACATCATAGAATGTCTGAGTGCCTCTCTGTGATTAGAGTGTCAGTTGGTCATCTCAGGCTGAGCAGCTAGGAGCTTGCTCCTGGTGGGGCTGCATCTGTACCTCCTATCTCCTCCTACTAACCTATCCTGGAACTAAGCTACAATAAAGGATTATTCTACCCATACAGCTGGACGTTGCATCTTCCTTTACAACATTTCCCAAGCTGGCCGCCGAGCACGGGGCCAAAAACCCAGCTGCCCCCCCTTGCAAAACCAGGTCGTTTTGTGATAGGCAACTTTGATATCGCCTCAATACGTTTTGGGCCCTTGCCTGTCGCGGGTACTTGGGCCTCCCACACGAGTAAGGCACCATTTTTATCAAGAGACCTGGGGGAACGCTCGGTGGTAGACAATTTGTGTCAGCCCAGTGATGCCACAACTTTCCCACACAAAAATGTGTGGAAAAAGTGATTTTTTCAGCTAAATTGGAGGTTTGCAAGGGGATTCTGGGTAAGAAAACGTTGGGGGATCCACACAAGCCATACCTCCCTGGAATCCCCGGGTGTCTAGTTTTCAGAAATGTTTGGGCTTGGTAGGTTTCCCTAGCTGGCCGCTGAGCAAGGGGCCAAAAACCCAGGTGACCCCCCTTGAAAAACCAGGTCATTTTGTGATAGGCAATTTTGATGTCGCCTCAATATGTTTTGGGCCCTTGCCTGTCGCGGGTACTTGGGCCTCCCACACAAGTGAGGCACCATTTTTATCGGGAGACCTGGGGGAACGCTGGGTGGTAGGAAATTTGTGTCAGCCCGGTGATGCCACAACTTTCCCACACAAAAATGTGTGGAAAAAATGATTTTTTCAGCTAAATTTGAGGTTTGCAGGGGATTCTGGATAAGAAAACGTTGGGGGATCCACGCAAGCCATACCTCCCTGGGATCCCCCCGGTGTCTAGTTTTCAGAAATGTGTGGGTTTGGTAGGTTTCCCTAGCTGGCCCGCCGAGGACGGGGCCAAAAACCCAGGTGACCCCCCTTGCAAAACCAGGTCATTTTGTGATAGGCAATTTTGATGTCGCCTCAATACGTTTTGGGCCCTTGCCTGTCGCGGGTACTTGGGCCTCCCACACGAGTGAGGCACCATTTTTATCGGGAGGCCTGGGGGAACGCTGGGTGGTAGGAAATTTGTGTCAGCCCGTTGATGCCACAACTTTCCCACACAAAAATGTGTGGAAAAAGTGATTTTTTCAGGTAAATTTGAGGTTTGCAGGGGATTCTGGGTAAGAAAAAGTTGGGGGATCCACGCAAGCCATACCTTCCTATAATCCCCCGGGTGTCTAGTTTTCAGAAATGTGTGGGTTTGGTAGGTTTCCCTAGCTGGCCGCCAAGCACGGGGCCAAAAACCCAGGTGATCCCCCTTGCAAAACCAGGTCGTTTTGAGATAGGCAATTTTGATGTCGCCTCAATACGTTTTGGGCCCTTGCCTGTCGCGGGTACTTGGGCCTCCCACATGAGTGAGGCACCATTTTTATTGGGAGACCTGGGGGAACGCTGGGTGGTAGGAAATTTGTGTCAGCCCAGTGATGCCACAACTTTCCCACACAAAAATGTGTGGAAAAAGTGATTTTTTCAGCTAAATTTGAGGTTTGCAGGCGATTCTGGGTAAGAAAACGTTGGGGGATCCACGCAAGCCATACCTCCCTGGAATCCCCTGGGTGTCTAGTTTTCAGAAATATGTGGGTTTGGTAGGTTTTCTCGGGTGCTAGCTGCGCTAGGACCCAAAATCCAGAAGTAGGCACATTCCGCAAAATTCTGTGCCTAGTGGGCTTTCTGCCGCCCTGGGGAGGGAGGAAATCGGGGGCTATTGCCCCGATATGCCCCCATGAGGGGCAGAAAGACTGGCTATTTTGTTTAGGTGGGTGGGGACATTGGGATGCCCATTCTGGGCAGCCTCCACCCCTACATTTAAAAAAAGCCAGCATAATTGCTGCCACCTCGTGGGTTCTCTGCCCCCCCCCCCCGGGGGAGCAGATCAGAGGCTTTTGACCCTATCTGCCCCCTGAGGGGGGGCAGAAAGACTGTGGCATTTTTTGTGGGGGTCGGGGCATTGGCATGCCCAGTCTGGGCAGCCCCCGCCCCGAACTTTCGAAAAATAAAAATCCCTGGTGCCTAGTGGGCTTTCTGCCCCCCCGGGGGGGCAGATAAGGGGCTATTGCCCCATCTGCCTTCCAGGAGGGACAGAAAGACTGTAGCATTTTTTCTTTTGGGTGGGGGCATTTGAATGCCCATTCTGGGCATCCCCCACCCCTACGTATTTATTTAAAAAAAATCCCTGGGGCCTAGTGGGCTTTCCGCCCCCCCCGGGGGGCAGATCAGAGGCTATTGCCCCATCTGCCTCCTGGGGAGGGCAGAAAGTGCTATTCTTACTTTGGGGGGTAGGGTGGGGGCTTTGGCATGCCCATTCTGGGCAGCCCCCACCCCTGGCGCATAAAAATAAATCCCTGGCGTCTAGGGTGCTTTCTACCCCCCCGGGGGGCATATTAGGGGCTACTGCCCCCCAGGGGGGGCAGAAAGCCTGTAGAATGTTTTTATTTTGGGTGGGGGTGTTTGCATGCCCATTCTGGGCAGCCCCCACCCCTACGTATATAAAAAAAAATCCCTGGGGCCTAGTGGGCTTTCTGCCCCCCCCGGGGGGCAGATCAGGGGCTATTGCCCCCATTTGCCTCCTTGGGGGGGCAGAAACTCTTATTCCTTCTTTCAGGGGGGGTAGGGTGGGGGCTTTGGCATGCCCATTCTGGGCAGCCCCCACCCCTGGCGTATAAAAAAATCCCTGGTGTCTAGGGTGCTTTCTGCCCCCCGGGGGGGGCAGATTGGGGGATTTTGCCCCATTTGCCTCCCAGGAGGGGCAGAAAGACTGTAGCGTTTTTTTATTTTGGGTGGGGGTATTTGCATGCCCATTCTGGGCAGCCCCCACCCCTACGTATATATATAATAAAAAAAAATCCCGTGGGCTTTCTGCCCCCCCGGGGGGCAGATCAGGGGCTATTGCCCCCATCTGCCTCCTGGGGGGGGGGGCAGAAAGTCTTATTCTTTCTTGGGGGGTAGGGTGGGGGCTTTGGCATGCCCATTCTGGGCAGCCCCCACCCCTGGCGCATAAAAAAAAATCCCTGGCGTCTAGGGTGCTTTCTGCCCCCCCGGGGTGGCAGATTGGGGGCTACTGCCCCCATCTGCCCCCCCCCAGGGGGGACAGAAAGGCTGTCTGGGGAAATTAAATGGGGGGGGAGCAAAGGCCCTTGCCCAAAGGGCCGCTCCCCCCCTCCCTGGTGGCTAGTGGGTGGATCCCTGCTTGGGGAGCGTCCTCCTGGGGTGATCCCCAAGCAGGGATCCACTAGGGAAGGGTACCATTGGAAAGGGGAGATCCTCCCCTTTCCAACGATACCTCTCCCTCTTTTTCGGTGCTCGGGGGCTGAGATAGCCCCACAAGCACCGAAACTGAGAAACTGAAACTATGTTTCGTTGCAATGACGATTGCGCACCATGCGCGCGATCGTTATTGCAATGAAATTCAAAAATATGCCTGGGGAGGTTGGGGAAGCTCTTCCCCACCTCCCCAGGCAAAAAAAAAAAAATGGGAAATCCCTATGCTGTCTGCAGAAGAGGGATTTCCTGAGCATGTGCTCATGATGGAATGGTTCCGTCATGAGCACACTAGAACTTGTGCTCATGACGGAACCATTCCGTCATGAGCATGGAAGGGGTTAATGCAGCCAGGGAAAGTAAAGCCCAAAAATATTTTCTGCACAAAAGCGCATTAACACAGCACTTCGGTGATGGTAACTGATAAGAGCCCCTTTAAGGATATATTGAATACAAGAGATTTCACAAGCAGAGCGCAAGCAGAGTGTAGGCGAAACCTAAAAAAGGAGCAATGCGTAAAGCCATCCACAATGTAACAGGGATGAGAAACCATGAGAAGCAACAATGTGTAGGTAGTTAGCATGTGATGAAATACCAGGCACAAGCAGTGTGTTTTTATGGATAATTAATTATACCAGAGGCTCACTTTAGCATACAGTGTAAAATGAGGAAGGAGTTACTGTGGCATAAGTGACATAAGGCATAAGTAACATGATGCATTAGTTGTAAGTTAAATTTAGGTTCACAAAAAGATTAGCCACATGAAGATTCCGCTTTCGTCCTTTATTTGGCTGTGTGGGATATTCGGTCCAGGTACAACAGTTACTTGATGCCCATGTAACCTATAAAAGGTGTTATTTTTCTTGTTATTTAGTGGTTATATGGCACCTTAAGCGGTATTACTATGGCATGAGGCGATGACTATCCAGTCTGTTCTGATGTTTTCGTTGCAGGCACAATCTGAATAGTTTTGTGCAGATGCTCTGCCAGTAGTCTCCGCATCCTCTGCAAGACCTTCAAGTGGATCCCACCCGAAGCCAGAAAAAACGTCACCCACGCCCTCATCACCAGCAGACTGGCCTACAGAAACGCCCTCTATGCGGGAATCAACAAATCCCTGCTACAGAAACTCCAGACCATCCAAAACACAGCTGCCAGACTCGTCCTCGGCACCCCGCGACAGGAGCACATGACCCAACACCTTCGAGACCTCCACTGGCCCCCGGTCGGAAAGAGAGTAACCTTCAAGCTACTCACCCATGCCTACAAATCCCCCCACAACATCGGACCCAAATGCCTCAAGGAGGGAATCTCCTTCCACGCACCCAAAAGAAACCTCCGCTCCACTGACCTTGCTTAGCAACGAACCCACGCATCCGCAGAACCAGAGCCAGGGGAAGAACCTTCTCCCACGTCGCAGCCAAAGCCTGGAGCAAACTCCCAGTCAACATCAGACGCTCCCCCACCCTGCACACCTTGAGGAAACCATCTTCATTTATGGAACATCGACTTTCGAAGTCTCTCAAAAAACAGAAAGGCTCAAGATTCTCCACAAACCATCATTTTCAGAAAGGGTAGGTGGGAACCAGTTTCATTAAAGGGAAGAGCTATTTTAACAGGTTTTGACGTCCACAGAAATGACTGAACCTTCATTTTTCGATCAGAACCATTGTAGAGTACTTGTCTATGTGTGTAAATGCAGCTGGTATTTGTGTTGGGTAAACTGATCTGAGAATCAGAGAAGTGCTGTAAAGGGTGGAGGGTAAAGGGTCAATCAGCGAATGATTGACGGGGTTGCGGAGTTGTGGAAGTGGACGGTTCCAGCGTCATGATGTAGTGTTCTTAAAAAGAGGCGTGACTTCAGCTCTCACATGAATTTCAGCAGAATTGGGGAGAACCTGATGGATATGGAGATGTTGTTTCAGATTTTCATTGAATGACCAAAATGTCCTGTTACCTTTTTTTTTTTTTTGCCATACCTTTGCTTCTCCAGTCTCATGGCATCTTGGTTATGGGTTTGGCAAAGCCACAGAGATGGCGAGCCTGGTATACAGATAGGAATCAGTGCCACTGTTAGCCAGACTGGCAAGAGTGTGAGTTTTGATGGCTTTTTGGTGATAGTGCTGGTCTCATAAAAGCTGTGTCAGGCAAGGGGAGTCAATGTAGTTCCAGTAAACTGGGGATGATGTGGTCATATTTCTTCAGGTCCCTTATGCGACATGCTGTTTAGTGTATGGTGCCCTCCAGTGGGGCCAATGTGGAATCTGGGATGCCCTGGAGCAGGGTATTGCCAGCTTCCAGATGCAAGACTATTAGAGCTATAAAGGCAGTATTAAATTCACTTTTTGGGCTGAATGGTTTCACTTTTTTTAGTGAACAGAGCTAAAACGAGGCCATCTTGGTTTTCTTGACAATGTGACCCTTAAGGACGAGGCTGATTCCCAGGATGAATCCTAGTGACTTAGCACTGGGTAAACGTTGGGGTTCTAATATGTCCAGGTTCATGACATTACGTCAGCTTTTGACTAGTTGTTGCTTCTTTTTCCTAGTGAATGCCAGGATTTTGGTACAGGTGGGGATGAGTTTCTGATAGGTGTTGGATATCCAGGTCTGGATGAGAAACAATCAGTATTTGAGACATTTGATGTCTGTAGTCAAGGAATCTTTCAAGAAGAGTTGTGTGTTATCGGCGTATTGATGGTTTTAATGCTATTATCTGTGTCGAGAGGATCCATGTAGTGTTTAAAGATGTTGCTCATAGGGGCAAACAGCTTAGCTTAGCTGATCACCTCAAGGTAATTCGCATTTCGATCACAAATCCCTAAAGTCTCTATGAGTTGGATGAAGTTACTTTAAGTACAGCAGGAGAAGGCACATGTCACCAAATGAGAACAACCAAGGCGTTTAATGTCCTTCTGAACTGCAGGGGGTTGGGTAAGCTCTGACCATAAAAAAGAAGGCTGTGGAAGAAAGTAACCAACCAAGCTTGATGAGCGAGCCTAGACTATATACATACAACAGTAGACATGTGAGCTAGATTTGGCTGGTACTATTAAATTCCACGTAATCCCCACTAGCTGTCATTATACCTAGTAGTGTTTCCTGATCAATAATTCCTAGTGTTTGCAATGTTGGACCCTGCGTTGCACCCTGATTGTAACACGGATCGATGCAAAGCTTAGGCGGTAGAAGCAATATTTGTATGCTGCGTTTATATTGTGTAAATACTGTTTTATCTGGTGTCTCAGTGATTGTGAATTCCAAGTTGTTTTTATAGTAACTGTTGTATCTCTCGATCTGCATTAACAACATATTACTTTATAAATAAAGACTTTCCACTGGGTTTTGACCTCTATTGAGTGTGATAAGATAAGTGTTACATTGCATCTGATTCCAACCTCCACACCACCACCTACCATATGCCTTACTGCGCAAAAAAGCCACCACCTGGAAGTCACAGAAACTAAGGATGCAACACTGCTTAATTACAGGTGGTTGCACATGGTGGGCACGAGTCCTCATTTTTGGAGTCTGTAATGTATTTTTCATCATCAGGCTTTGACCCAAAACAAGAGATGGAAAGGCAGAAAAGGGAGAGAGGGGGAGGAAGAGAAAGACAGGAAATCAGTGACAATGATGAGATACAATCTGGGGCGGCTCCTCCACTATGGTGGAGGAGCGTCGCCCCACCTTTTTTAAGCAGTGGGAAGCAGAAACATAAAATGATAATAACTGCATTATTATCATTTTAGGCTGCTTAGTGCTGTTTTGTGGGCAGGTGAGTGGGCGGGGCTGCTCTGCCTCAAGGTAAGTTTTATTTTATTTTTTTAATTCCGATCCCTAACCCCCCACCCCTTGCGCGACACCTTCTCCCCCAGATGACACCTCCCCTGACCCCCACGCCCGCCCCGCCACCTGCAAGCCATGCTGGCCGCCACTGGATACAGTGGCCTCACAACTGGCCCTGAAGAAAGCATGGGACAAATGCATGGTAGCTGAAATATGTTGCCTTAAGTGGTATGGAAAGACGTGTCCTTAACTACCATTTTTTTAAATGTGTGGAGAGTCACCCAACTATAAGAAAATTGATTGTTTGAAGACTATGAAAACAATTTTAGATTTTAAGAGAGTGTGCAAAATAAGAGCCCACTTCTTAAAATACGTAATTCTATTCACGGATGAACAGCATGATCAGGGACAGAGTATAATTTTGACATTTAAGAACAGCACTTGCAGGAGTTAGTAACAGGGAAAGAGATCATGTTGATCACATGAATGGTGGGCTATTGAATGGTGAACGGTGGCCTATTGATCTTTGTGGAATTGGTGAAAATGATGTCACTATATTGAATGTATTCCAGGAAGACGGGCTTTATCCAGATTCACTAGGGTTCATGCTGTACCTTGTCTGTTTTTATTTTCATAAGGAGTATGAATGACGGGTACCTGTGAGTCATTCTCCATGGTGTGACTGGCAAATGTAGTTGAGACGCGATACCTAGGATTTCCCGAAAGACTAGGACCCAGAATTATAAATGGGCGCTTTGTCCAATCATTGGGTTTAAGACGACCTTCGTTTATAGAGATCATTTGCTTTGGTTAAACCACATGAGGCTCCACTAGCGCCGCCTCTAAAAGGGGGCGGGGATCCATGAGTTTTGCGCGGGCGGGTGAATCGCTCATTTGTAGTGGTTCATGTATTCTACAAAGCTCTAAATGACACCCCCAGAATCCTGCAACATGGGCACGTGACATACCACATGGCTCAGGTTTTACACCACATTTTAATTTGCAAAGTATAAAAAACCTCACACAATTTATTATTTTATTATTGTAGGTCAGGACACAGGAAAAGAGTGATCTCTGCTCTTGCAACACCTGCTAAAACCCCTAGTAAACGATATCGATTTCAAATGGCTGTAAAGATAACAAACTCCCCACATCACCTGCTCCTGCTCCCTTATCAGTCATAATTAGCCTTGCAAACAGGGCCATATGCCAGCCGCCCACGTACAGGTTAACCACCTGATCACTTGCACTCCATGCGTTTTGCTGAGGGCATCTTGCAATCATAAGGGCATTGACAAAACAGGGCATGAGCTAGCTATAAAGTGGCGTGGGTGGCGATGGGGTGAATTGCCAGTGTGATAAGCATTGGCAAACCAAAAAGGTCTGGTGTTGGCCACCAGCCTTTTGGTTTTGTCAGTGCTTGTTTTTTTGTCATGGTTTTTGCAAAACTTTATTACTGTTTAAGGATCCGGGTCCTCATCAATCCCCCCCACAAAAAATTGGCAAAAGTGTAACAATATTTTTTGATCACAAAAAGCACACATTGCCAAAGTAGTCCCTGTCAGTATAGGGACCTAACTTTGTGTGGGTGTGCTCTTTTTGATACAATGGTGTCACTGACAGTGAAGTTAGTCAATTGTTGGATCAAATTGACCCTTTGCTCCATGCTGTATGCTGAAGTGGGCAGAACAAAATGGAAATTACACCATATCAGACCAGTGGATGAAGAGGGGTGCTAAAAGTCTCTATAGGTAAGTATAATACCATCTTAGTAAAATAAAAAACGTTTTGGCTAACAGCAGTCCTAAAAACACAAATGCCCCTTTTTATGAATCCTTATATTGTTGATTATGAACTCTCAGATTTAATGTTCTCATCCGGATATTTGTCTACTAAAGCAGGTCATAGTTTGTGCAAATGGCTGCCGTTGTAGGGCACAGGTGCTCAATTTTGGGTACAGGACTTGGTTTTCATCATCAGACTTTGACCGAAATGAGAGAGAGTGGTGGATCTAAGTCAAGGCAGCCTTGGTATTTGGCATTGCTGGCATGGGGATGCACAGGCAGAAAGATGCTAAGAAAAACTGGTGGCCCCTGTGGACATTTGTGTTTTACAAATTAAGCATTGAGGTCACAGCGATGTTTTTTTCACATGAGCCTTATAAAAATATTACGATACTTTAAACTTATTTTCATCGTTACGTCATCTTAACCAATAAAGCATTTATGTTCCTTTGTTTTAATGATAGCAGGCAGTTAAGAGTGAAGGAAGTGGCCCTTAGGGGCCACCCGGGTTACTTACAACCACCTGCTATGCCTTCCCAGGGAAATGAAGAGTCGGTCAGACAGTAGAGAATACAAACATACATTTATTAGCAATACTCTGCAGAGGAGTCCAATCTGACCAGCACCCTAAGATGTCTGCCGAGGGACTGACCCCCAAACAGTCTGCAGTGAGTAATCATTCTTCCCAAGATGCCTCCAACTACGCCCACAGTGGAAAGTTACCGGCCTGGGCCGAACATGAACAAAGAAGGCACAGGAAGATGGGCTACCACCTGCCAGATGGGTACATGTTATCTGTAAGTCGAGGTCACCGCGCTGAGTCTCAGCGTCTCCTAACGTGGGAGCAGAACTACACACTCAGATAGGTATGCGAAGGCAGAATGGCCTATTCATTAGTAAGTCGGAAAACAGCCTTGAACAGAAGAGAAAATAATAACGAAATACAGTGTTCTGCTGAGGCAAGCAATACGAATAATGAGGCCTAGTTCAGACACGGCCTAAGCAGCCCAATAGGGATCACGAAATACAAAATGGAGTCACACTGGCTAACTACAGGAAGGCTTGCACGTTGCAGGGATAACTCAGTGGGTTGCATAACGTGAATACAAGTGGCGTATATTGAGCCACCCACTGCTAACCTAATATAGCATGAAACGAGTGCGTTGCAGGAATGGGATTTTCAAACCTAACAGACCCTCCTTTTAGCATGGGTGGCTAAATGTTTTATTAGGCTATCCGGTAGGGTCTTTACAATTCTAAGGGGGAGGAGGAAAATGCATAGTCGCACAAGTTACAGGGAAGAATACAGTAGCACACGAATATCAAAATCCACTTAGTATTCAAAGATGCCCTTGCCGATGAGCATTATGCCCTGGATGTCCTGCATCATCATAGTAGAGACCTTATTATCACGTCCTGACAATTTAGGGGCAGGGGTGAGCTTGCTCATGCAATAGGTACAACAGGCTGGAAGGCAATTGATACATAGGCAACATGTAAAAATGGCACCTGCGATAGCTACTAGGAAAAGGAGTATCTTCTAACCCCATGATGTCAGTAGACCCCAGAACCACCCTGTCAAGGACCATGACCCATTATCTTGATGAATATCAGATGCAAGCTTGTGGAGCTTCCGTAAAGCAGAATATACATTGGGGGCATGATCAGGGATGTAGACATGGCACCTGCTACCGATGACGCAACAAGCTCCACCCCTATAAGCGAGAATGATGTCGAAAACCATCCGGTTTTGAAGAGCAACGAGTCTCGTAGCCTGAAGCTCTACCGTAATGTTGGTCAATATTCCTGCCGTCATATCGATTACCCCCTCTACCACCCGGGTGAGTCGTCTAATATTGACGCTATTGGCCATAGGGCCCCAGAAGGGTAGAATGCCTTTCCTTGCATCAGTAAACTGTTGCAAGGTTGTGTCAGTCTGGTCTATGTCGTCTGTACTAAACATCCTCTTAAACCGGGAGGCTAGGACACCTCTACGCTGTAGGCGATGAGTTTTCTGGTAGTTGGGAGGGGCTATATAAACTGGGGGAAGGAGGTAGGAAAGGTAGCACCGCCCGGACCATCCCTCAGGGAGCCACACATAACCACGAGCACCACAAACAAAATAAACATTAGGCGGCGGGATCAAGGGCGGACTTTTGGGCATTCTCAATATAGAAGTGGTGTTGCATCTACTGTCTCCCACCTCTATGTCTCCTGCCCCTTGAATGCAAAAAGGAGCCAGTACATCTATCACTGCCAGGGGTATGGGCTTATCTTCGGTGACATTGCGGGCTTGAAAGGATTGATAATATTCTGATACACTGAACTGCGAGAACCCATCTCTGTCCATCTCTGTTCTGTTTGCCTTTCTACCTCGATCTGCTGCTCTGAGGCAAGAACTCAAGAATACTCGATCTAACCGCCCGTTTCCGGGGGAAACACCAGGTGGGGCCCTATGTTGGGAATACACATTCATCGTCAAGGAACGGGAACAGGTGCCTCTTTGTTCCAAGGAGTCAACCTGAGAGAACGAGCGGATCATACTAAGTAAGGTAAACCACCTCTCACAACTATTAACATAGGATAAGGGCATAGGCAACAAGTTCTCACTTCGATGTGTGACAGAAGGCAGCAAACCACACACCCAACATTTTGTCGTATTATAGGCAGCATGCGTTTGGTGCAACGTCTGAATAAAAACATTGTCCTTATAGGACTTTCGGCGCTCTTCTTTATGAGGCGCTAAGGTACCAAAAATATGTTCAGGAGGGGCTGGCATAGTACTTATCCAAGCATGCACAGGGTATTTCTCTTCTAGGAAGAACAACACCCCAAATACAACTATCAGGGAAAGCAAAATTATTGCGACAAACACTATTTTACTCTTAGTGGACCAAGAGGACCAAACAGGCCCATCTGAAGTGGGACGCGGAGCCGCAAAGGGCTGCTCCTCATCATGGATAGGACGACCAAAAGGATACATTTTCAAAACTTCAAAAGCAACTTATATGCGTCACAGGGAAAAATTCACAAACTGGAGCCACAAAAATACAACCGACCAGAGGGGTAAAATTCACCCAGTGTCCTTCAGAGCCTCACTGGTAGGCTCCTATTGTTCATCAACGACGGTGCTATGAAGCACTCCCACGGGGGAGCTGCGTGATCGCAGCCCTTGCTGGAAAACAAATCCTCTTCTTTCAGGATAGGGCACCCTCCCTCCTGGGCAAATACCCTCAACGATCCTGTCCAGTGTCCAGGGCAGTGCACCAGTGCTGTTCACTCTAATGTAAAGCAGGCACCATAGACATAGCACCTTCGCCCTAAGCTCAAGTCCTTCCCTAACTCCTGGACTGTCGTACTGGCGCACTGTCCTTCCGTCGGGGCCGCAAGTTGTACCTGGCGGCCCCAGGCACTTCTTCATCAACAAAAAGGGGAAGAAATTCAGGCTCAGCAGGGCATTGAGACTCAGGTGTCTGTGCACCAGAATCGGGAGCATCCAGGGTGGCCCTTATCTCTGGGGGGACCGCCTCAAGTAGGGCTGCGTCGCTTTCTTCGTCTGTCTGCGCCCACCTCAATCGTGCGTCAGAGAAAGGAACAAAACAGGGCACTTGCTCCCCTTCCTGGTCAGCAATGCCTTCGAGGACCCACCGGTCATACGGAAGTGGTAGAGGTATCCTTTTGACATGCGATGCATGCACCCAGTTCTTCCGGCCTTCTAGCTTCACGGCTGTGCGGGTAGAAAGCAAGACAAGGAGGGGCCCCTTACACCTCGGCTCCAGGCAGTTATTCCGTTGAAAATTCTTAACCATCACAAAGTTCCCGGGTTGTAGCTGATGCCCGGGCCCCTCTGGTACTGGTTGCAGCATGGCGTGGATCTGTTGGTGGACAGAACGGAGATCTTTAGACAACTCAAACAAATAATCTATCAGCAGGGGGTACTCTATTTCGGAGAAGCGATTGGGTCTTGGGACGCCCCAGACGTTAGCAGGGCATCCAAAGACCACCTCGTACGGGGACAACCCTGTTCTAGAATGCGCTGTTGCTCTAGTAGACAACAAAGCCAAAGGTAATGCATCTGGCCATCGCAATCCTGTGCTTTCTTGGATTTTTGCTAACTTCAGTTTGAGAGTACCATTGTACTTCTCAACCAGGCCTGCTGACTGGGGGTGGTTCGCTGCATGAAACTTCTGCTTAATATGCAAGCCCTTGCACACCAAATCAATGACTTTTGAGTTGAAGTGACTTCCGTTGTCACTCCAGATCACACGTGGCAATCCATAGCGTGGGAAGAACTCTTTTAAAAGCGCCTTCGCCGTTGCCATTGCCATATTCTCCTTAGTGGGGTAAGCCTCAATCCATTTACTGAATGCACAAATTACTACTAGCACATACTTCAAGTTGTTAACTCGTTCCATTTCGATGAAATCCATCTGGAGAACCTCGAAAGGGAAGGAAGGCGGTGCAAAGTAACCTGCAGGTGTAGGGGTGCCCTTCCCAGGATTATGTTTCAGACAGATAACACAGTGCTTCACTAGGTGTGTGGCTACCTTAGAGATATTATCATTCTGCCATACTGGGTCCAGTAGCTTACATATTCCTTTGGCACTAATGTGTACTGGGCCATGGGCCAGAGTAACAACAGGGAGAACTTAGGCGTTGGGCAACAACCACCTTTGTTTCCCCGACAAGTCAGTCCAACACCCATCCTCGTCCAGACGCCCTGTCCTCTCTTCCCATATTGCCAGTTCATCTATAGTCGCCTCCCTCTGTATTTCCCTGACATTTTCTAATGTGTCCTCGAACATTCCATTGTCTGGAACCCATCTAGCGGGACCTGCCACAGACATCTTGTTCATCTTCGATCTAGCTGTCTCCTTAGCTGTCTGATCCGCAAACGCATTGCCCCTTCCAACATCGTCTGTCACTGCTTTGTGAGCGCTGCATTTTATTATTGCCAGCTTATCAGGAAGTGTCAATGCTGACAGTCTATGTATCAATGGGCCATGTTGTATTCGCAACCCATGCGAGGTCAAGAACCCTCTCTCCGCCGAGAGGCGCCCAAAATTATGGGCCACCCCAAAGGCGTACTGGCTGTCGGTGTAGACATTGACAGTCAGTCCCTCACTCAACTCGCAAGCCCTAAGGAGAGCAACCAGCTCTGCAGCTTGGGCCGATTGGTATGGGATACGGGATGTCTCAACTACAGTGTGTAACGTTGTGATTGCATAAGCTGCAGTGGTAGTACCATCTGGTAATTTGAAACAAGAGCCATTGACATATAGTTCCCCTTGGGGGTCAGGTAAGGGAACATCAGTCAGGTCTACCCGTCCTTTCGTTTCTTCCTCAGTCTGGAATAAACAATCATGGACATCATTGTCCTTTTCTTCCAAAGGGAGGGGTAGTAATGTGGCTGGGTTCAGAGTAGCACATCGTTTGATGGTAATGTACGGAGCAAACAAGGTTAACTCATATCCAGTGAGACGCGCACTAGTAAGGTGCTGCATCTTTGTGTCCACAGCATGGGGTACCATTACTGTGAGATCAGTATCAAGGACGAGCCCTGCCGATTGTCTGATAGAAACTGCCACCGCCGCGCACCTCTCAGGCAGCTCGGGAGAGCTCTGGCGACGTTATCAAGAATAGCAGAGAAATAAGCGCAGGGTCTCTGCTTACCACCGAAACCCTGTGTTAGAACAGAAAGCGCGCAACCGTCCGCCTCATTTACGTAGAGCACAAAAGGCTTCTGGTAATCAGGAGTACCAAGCACAGGAGCAGAGCAAAGCGCAACCTTTAATTGCTCAAAAGTTTGCTGGCATGCAGGTGTCCAAGGCAAAGGTTCATGCACATCCTTGGTGGTCAGGTAAAGAAGGGGTTTTGTTAGTAAGGAGTAATTAGGGATCCAGTGCCGACAATACGAAGTTATACCAATGAACGCGCGTACCTCGCGTTGGGTCTTAGGAACAGGCATATTAGTAACAGCAGCTATGCGTTCAGGTGTTAGTCTGCGACCCTCCTTCGACAGTAGGTGACCTAAATAGGTGACCTCCTGTCGACAATATTGAAATTTAGAGAGTGACACCTTGTGTCCATGGTGTGCCAAATGTAACAGTAATTTAACCGTGGCCTCTTTGCAGCCATCCTCAGTGTCCGAAGCCACAAGGAGGTCGTCAACGTACTGCAGCAGCTCATTACCAAGGGGAAGCTCCAAGGAATCCAATTGAGCTTTCAAAGCTTGACTATAGATACTTGGACTTTCTGTATAGCCTTGTGGAGCACGGCAGAATCTAAAGCTCCTACCAGCTATTGCAAATCCAAACAGATATCTGCTATCTGCATGGATTGGAATGCTGAAGAAAGCATTCTTCAATTCTATTACCAAAAAGAATTTTGCTGACGGGGGAATCATTGTCAAGATCGTGGTAATGTCTGGAACCACAGGATACTGGGGAACCACAATTTTATTAACCTCTCTAAGGTCAATGACAAAACAGTAAACATCAGGATGGGCATCAGAAGAATCCAAAGGTGTCTTTTTGAGTATAGGAAGGATAGGGCTATTACACACATTCGCTACTGTCTCTTCAACCACACCAGACTTAATCAAATCCTGTATTATTTGCAATAAGGCCTTTTCTCCTGCCTGGGATATCTTGTACTGGGGAATACGTGGCAAATTAGCATTGTCTTTGATCTGTATAGAGACTGGTGGGATCTGGAGTAACCCCGCATCCGTGTCTCCTGTAGCCCATAATGTGCGTGGCACATCTTTGAACTCAAAAGACACACAATTGATGGACGGAATGCAGAACAAATCAAAACATTCACCCCCAGTCAAGAGATCTGGGTTAAATCTATCATTCTTTTGCTCACCATGCCACCCCAGTTTAGACCTGGCCATATGCAAATCAGTCTTGACCCTGTGCCTCATGGGAACAGTCCAGCCCGAACTGCCAAGCCAGGTCCTCCCTGGACCGGAAACAAGCATCTTAGGATCGGTTTCGGGGTTTCACCCCTCTTCAGCCAGGATAGCTTGATTCCAGTGGCACAGTGAGCCCAGGACCCACGTCTGGGCATACCTGGCGCACTTAGGGCGAGAAAGCAAAAGACACACAATTGATGGACGGAATGCAGAACAAATCAAAACATTCACCCCAAGTCAAGAGATCTGGGTTAAATCCATCATTCTTTTGCTCACCATGCCACCCCAGTTTAGACCTGGCCATATGCAAATCAGTCTTGACCCTGTGCCTCATGGAAACAGTCCAGCCCGAACTGCCAAGGCAGGTCCTCCCTGGACCGGAAACAAGCATCCTAGGACCGGTTTCGGGGTTTCACCTCTCTTCAACCAGGATAGCTTGATTCCAGTGACACAGTGAGCCCAGGACCCACGTCTGGGCATACCTGGCGCACTTAGGGCGAGAAAGCAAAAGACATCTTTGAACTCAGCGGGAAGGGGGGCATCCTTTGCGAAGCATTGTTTGGCACGGGCCACTTGTGGTCCAACAGTCATGTAAACACCGTCTGGAGAACAAAAATTTGTCACATGTAACCTTTTTAACAAATCCAATCCTAACAAATTCTCCCCACAATTTGACGTCAGTAAAAATGGTGAATCAACCGTAAAGGGGCCAATAGTCAAAGCAAGAGGTTTGGAAATGGGGTTAACAACCGGCACGCCTGAGAAACCCACCAAAACATTGTTTTGGCGAGACAGAGCTGCCCCCGGGACCAGTGAACGGGAAACAGAGCTATTCATAGCCCCTGTATCAACTAAGAATTCCTCAGTCGTACCTTGTAAATCTGCAGTGACATAGGGTTCACGCTGATCTACAGGCACCGGAACTGGTCCCTTTGCTCTGTCCCTGGCTGTCCTAGCTGTGAGACATCCCTGTCACTTCATCCATGTCATAGTCGTCATGATAGTACTGTCTCCCTCGGGGGTCGTCAAAATAGTTCCCGCTCTGCCGATTGTGTGATGTATCCTCTGACTGCGTCCCCACTCGGCTTCCTCCTCCTCGTCCACGTCCTCGAAAACCTCGACCTCTCGGGCCTCACCTTTCTGCAACAACTCCGGACACTCATTCCGCCAGTGTCCCTCCTGCTTACAGTACGCACGTTGATTGAGCCTGAGGGGCGCACTTGAAGAACCACCCCTGTTAGACCGGGGTAGCCGTGGGGCCGAACCCGAACCTCTTCCACTTCCCCTCGCAACCTGCTGCATCAATACACTCATCTTCAAATCCTTTGACTTTTTCTCTACCCTTTCCTTGTCCCACTTCCCCTCGTAACCTGCTGCATCAATACCCTCATCTTCAAATCCTTTGACTTTTTCTCTACCCTTTCCTTGTCCTCATTCTCTCTATGTTCGTAGTACTGTGCGGTGGTAGTGCTCCGCTTTCCTTGTCGCCGGCTTGCGCTCCTTATCCCATACCCTGATCTCATGCATGATCCTGTGGCTTATCTCCATATATTTACCGGTACCAGCAAGTGGTTGGGAGTAGGCCTGGGCAATGAACTCCCTCCGAGTCAGCTACTACACTGCACCCACAAATGCTTTGATGAAGCAACTTTACATGCTAAATAGCATATAACCAATTCACAAAAGTGAACTTTGAAAATGAAAAATATCAGGCAATGAGAGAGGTGATGATTTTGGGGTCCCCCCTAACCTAGGGGGAGGACCAAGCAGATGCCTTGAACACAAAGAGCATATCATGCTGAACGATTCAGTGGTGGTCCCATCCTCTTAGGACCACCCCAAGCACAGTTATGGGCAAAAATACAATCCCAATCAAAGGCCCTGCAAAGCATTATGGGACGAGATTAGCAGTGGGCAGTGAATATTATAGTATCCAATATCAAAATAATTCTACAAAGAGCTGCAGTTCAACTAGTCGTTACTAGGTGTCCCTCACGAGTCAAATGCAAAAGCATTGAAATCATTACATCAAGCTGCAGTTCAACTAGTCGTTGCTAGGTGTCCCTCAAGTCAAATGCTTTTGCATTTGACTCATGAGGACACCTAGTAACGACTAGTGGAACTGCAGCTTCATGAAAGGGTTTCAATGCTTTTGCATTTGACTCGTGAGGGACACCTAGTAACGACTAGTGGAACTGCAGCTTGATGTAATAATTTCAATGCTTTTGCATTTGACTCGTGAGGGACACCTAGTAACGACTAGTTGAACTGCAGCTCTTTGTAGAATTATTTTGATATTGGATACTATAATATTCACTGCCCACTGCTAATCTCGTCCCATAATGCTTTGCAGGGCCTTTGGTTGGGATTGTATTTTTGCCCATAACTGTGCTTGGGGTGGTCCTAAGAGGATGGGACCACCACCGAATCGTTCAGCAAGATGTGCTCTTTGTTTTCAAGGCATCTGCTTGGTTCTCTCCCTAGGTTAGGGAGGATCCCAAAATCATCACCTCTCTCACTGCTTGCTAAATTTTCATTTTCACTTTTGTGAAATGACTATATGCATTTTAGCATGTAAAGACAGAGATACTTGTTGTTTTGCAAAAAGTATATGAGGTTTCTGTTTTATTAATTGGGAGTTTTAGTTCAACTTTAGTACTCTAAACGGCTAATCTATCCTCACATCGGTTCCGGCCATGGGCTGCTTGATTCACCACCATTTGCTTTTTCTCATCACCCACAGCAGAACGCACCAACACTTTCTCCTTGCGATCTCGCGCTGCCGCCCAATTCCCTTCATGTATCCCTCGTACAGGGGTCTCACCATAAGGAGACGGGTATCATCATGTAAGGACACTGTTGTAGGGGTGAAAGGGGGTGTAGCAGCAGATGCGGAGTCAATAGACGGGCAGGAGAGCTAATGGCTCCCGCCCCTGTTACTGGCGGGGGCAGAGAGGTAGCAGTCGGGGCTGGGGCCGAAGCAGTTTGGCTAGAAGCGGAAATACTAGGATGAGCGGCACCAGGGGCCGGGGTCTGGGATGTTGGAACCTGTGGGTATATTCTCTCAAGAGCATAAGGTGGAGGAGGGCGAGAATCCAGTACCTCTTCAACAAAATCGTCACCTTCCTCTCTCGTAACATAACATTTATCAGTCTGCAATCTAAACTTTCTATCTGCGCATTCTATGCCTTTCTCTATCTTCTCCCTTTCATAAGCTACCGCTTTCTGCGTTATAGTTTACGTCTGTCTCTTCCGGGCCTCTTTCTCTGCTCTCATACGCCGTTGCTTCGCATCCTTCTGCCATACTCTCAGAGAATCAAACATCGACTGCCTGCTCTTTTTAGCAAACAACTTGTCCTGCAAGAAATTCAATTTCTGTTCATCAAATGAGCCGGTAAGCGGCCACTGTAACTCAGCATTGCCCCTCGTATATTTATGCCACAGT
This sequence comes from Calotriton arnoldi, assembly GCA_963921515.1. NCBI lineage: Eukaryota > Metazoa > Chordata > Amphibia > Caudata > Salamandridae > Calotriton > Calotriton arnoldi. Next base: position 592,826 of record CAWUFW010002974.1, read on the forward strand.
GTGCTAAACATAATAGGGCCAATACCGTGCTTGACGTATACGTCAAAATTTGGGGTACCCTCCGGAGGCGCAGGCTGGCTCTCTTCCAATCGAGCCTCAGTGGAACAACACCGACATCCAAAACACCCCAATTTGCTTAAACAAGGCATCTTAATATAAGACACATTTACGGACAAGTATAACACCAGCAACAATAATAAAAGAAAAGATAAAATAATAAAAAATTATTCAAGAACCAAACCAAATGGTCCAGAGACCACTCCCTACAGTCCGGGGACTGTACCAAGTTCAAGAAGACAGGCTCTAGCCCCAGACCTTTTCAAGCATTAGCCAAATTACCAGTTGGTCTGGCAGATTGTTCGCAAACAGTCCCGGACCTTTTCAAGCGCGGGCCAAATTTCCAGTTGGTCCAGTAGACTGCTCACAAACACTCTGTGCCTTTTCAAGGGTCCGCAAACCCACCAAGTTCAAGACAAGACAGTCCGGAGACCGTACCAAGACATAGCCCGTCGACTCGTGCCGTTCAAGCAAGGCAGTTCGAAAACTGCACCAAGACAGTCCGGAGACTGTATCAAGACACAGCCCGTAGGCTCGTGCCGTCCAAGAATGGCGCCATTTTTCCAAGATTCAAATCACTCACCTGGTGCACACAGGTCGAGTCAAGTTATTCTCCACTGCTGACTCTTCGGACCAAACGGTCAACTCCAAGGTTTCGCCTTCTCAGGACCCCAGCCGGTGACCACTAGACAAGGAGTCGCCCGATCAGAAGGGCGGGGCAGCTGCGAGAACCAAGCTCGATCGTGTTGGGTACCACGATCCGCCCGACCGACCGGACGCAACCCCGACCCTGCAACCCGTTTGCGGGTGAGTCGGGTCACCTTGCGGGGTACCTGTTCGGGCCCCAACTGAAGGAAGTGGCCCTAGGGGCCACCCGGGTTACTTACAACCACCTGCTATGCCTTCCCAGGAAATGAAGAGTCGGTCAGACAGTAGAGAATACAAACATACATTTATTAGCAATACTCTGCAGAGGAGTCCAATCTGACCTGCACCCTAAGATGTCTGCCGAGGGACTGACCCCCCAACAGTCTGCAGTGAGTAATCATTCTTCCCAAGATGCCTTCAACCACGCCCACAGTGGAAAGTTACCGGGCTGGGCCGAACATGAACAAAGAAGGCACAGGAAGATGGGCTACCATCTGCCAGATGGGTACATGTTATCTGTAAGTCGAGGTCACCACGCTGAGTCTCAGCGTCTCCTAACGTGGGAGCAGAACTACACACTCAGATAGGTACGCGAAGGCAGAATGGCCAATTCATTAGTAAGTCGGAAAATAGCCTTGAACAGAAGAGAAAATAATAACGAAATACAGTGTTCTGCTGAGGCAAGCAATACGAATAATGAGGCCTAGTTCAGACACGGCCTAAGTGGCCCAATAGGGATCACGAAATACAAAATGGAGTCACACTGGCTAACTACAGGAAGGGTTGCAGGGAAAACTCAGTGGGTTGCATAACGTGAATACAAATGGCGTATATTTAGCCACACACTGCTAACCTAATATAGCATGAAACGAGTGCGTTGCAGGAATGGGATTTTCAAACCTAACAAGAGGAACATGGAAGGGACAAGCTTGGCGCAAATACACCGCGTAAAGGATGAAGTAACTCTGCAATTAGGATTTTCGTTCTGTTATGTTATTAGTATTCGTATGGAGCACATCTATCTTTTGTAGTGCCTCAAATCCCTTTCGAAGTCTGGTTGCATGTTTTGTATCTGTTGCTCATTGTCACCCAGCGTAGGATTCATAAAATGGATTCCATAAGAGGTACAATTCTTCCAGTCTGGCTTGACAGCACAGCTCTGACTTAACCTATTGCTTACAATCAGTGGTGGCCACCACAAAACGAAAGTGGGGAGGTCGGGTGGGGGGGATTTAAGATAAGAATAATAATAAAAAAAACCTTACCTGTCGCTGCGTCAATGCCGACGGCCGCCTCGGTGCTTCTCTCTGGCAGTCACTGGGAAAGCACAGGCTCCCCACCCAATCCACACACTGCTCTCAAGCTATGAGAGCAGCGCCAGGATTGGTCTGAGCGGCCTGGTCTGCCGATCAGACAGGGCATCGGAGCCTGCGGATTTCCTCCAACCCGGCTGTGCAACACAGCTGGGTTGGAGAAATAGAAGTGCTCATATCGGCATAAGACGGCGGGCCAAACTGGTATACGTGCTTCTAAGTGCCCACCACTCCTCCCTGTCATGGCATGGACCCACCCCGCACGCACGCCTCAGCCAGTGCCCATCACAGTAAAATAAAATGATATTATTGTTTTATTATCATTTAATTTTTCTGTGACTAACTCTGACCAGTGGGGCGACGCTCCTCCACCATTACAGAGGAGCCGCCCCTGCTTACAATATAAATAGACTCTGTTATGTTTTATTTCTCTTGCAGTCTATTGTATCTATTATAATGTAGATGTGTTTATATTTGAATTGGCTCTTCGACCTTGCATGAGCATGCTCCTCTTAGTGTTCCACATTACTGCAGGTCTTGGAACCTGAGAAGGAGTGGATTGTGGAGAAGGATGAAGAAAGAATGGGGCATATTATCAACAGCCAGAGATAATTATCGCTAAGCGCGCTTAGCGCGATTTTAATTATCGCCGGCTATCGCTGGATTACATCGCAGAGATAGCGCGTTATTATCAACGCTTATCTCCAATGCGATAAAAAATCCAGCGATAGCGGCGAAATGCGTGAATATCGCTGGAAATCCAGCGATAAAACAACAGCGATAGGGAAATCCTTGATAATAGGGCAGGGTGGACTTATCCTGACAATCCACCTCCCATAGGATAATATAGCTAAGTCAGTTTTAAATCAGGCGTTCAGATACCAGCGATAATCGCGGTTAGCGCTACTTTTATTATCGATACGCGGGTTCCCGACCGGATTGATAATAGGGGGAAGTTGTGTTAGCGACAGTTTTCATGTTATTTTAGTAAGGAACGCCTACTTTGCATATCATTAGCGATAAATATCGCTGACATGCAAAGCGGCAGGATAACCGGCAGCTATCTCAAGGAAACAAGCGCTAACGCATGTTAGCGAGTCCTTGGTGATAGTGCGATAAAAATATCGCCGCTTTTTCGGCAAAAAGTGCCGCAAAAGCGGCGATATGGCCCTTGATAATATGCCCCGATGTCTCTTAAACTGCTCCTGAACTATTGTTGTTTCAACTAGGCATAAAGTATCTAATTTCTATCCCGCTTGGATTATTACTTTACAATTTGTGACAAGGGTTATATAATGAAGTGGTCCTATGTTTCAGCCCAATTTTCTCAAAATATCCTTTACCCCATTGTCATTAATGATTTGCACAGGTAGGCCTTCATTCACAAATACTTTATCAATGAATTTCAGAACTTATGCTGAATCTATTTTTTCCACCACCTCGACAATGCACCTATCATGGCAATTATATATTTAGGTGGAGTACCAATCGGACCCATGATATCAATGGCTACCGTGTGCCAAGGTCTTTCAGGGATGATTGGCTCGCGCATATTGAGCCTCAACGTTCTTAAAGCTTCATCAGAATTAGCGCTCAACATACAATTTTTCATCAATTCTTCTGCACACATATCCATACCAGGCCATGGGTGCCAGTTTTTTACTCTTTGTTTGGTTTTTATAATGCCACAATGACCATCATGACAAATTCTATCATCTTGTCCCTTGGAGTGGATGGAGGATTGGCTTTATCACCTCTTAGTACAGAACTGAAAATCACGGACAGTTCATTTTTGATTTCTCAAAAATGTTTCAAATCCTTGGGACCCAATGTTTTTTTGGCCATCCTTGAATTTTTGCAGTGCCACATCTTTGGAATACTCTGTTTCCCATTCCTCTTCTTTCATCCTAGGTGCTAACTGATCATGAATGAAGGCAACTTATAAGTCATCCCCTTCGTTCTCATCACACTCCTGTATGTCTACTGGCATGCGTGAAAAAATCAGCCAACACATTGCTCTTTCCTGGAACATACTCCATTACATATATGAAGTCTTGTAACCTCATCGACATGCATGATATACAGGCAGAAGCCTTAAATAGCCTTTCTGTCATGAAAATCTTAACCAGGGGTGTGTGGTCACTGCTCTCTGTTTTCCCCAAACAAAAGATCAGAAGTGTTCCAGGGCCCACACACATGGAAGAGTATCTTTATCAATCACCGATCATTTCTCTTCTACCGGTGACAATGCATCGAAGCATACAGAATTATAAGTTCCTTGCCCTCATCATCAATTTGAGAAAGGACACCTCCCAATCCTTTGTTGCTTGCATCTTCTGTAACCACATTAGTAAGTTCTGGGTCAAAGCATTTCAAGACTCAGGCTTCCATTATTGCTTTCTTTATGTCCACAAATTCCTCTTTGCCTCTATCCACCCACACAAATTTCATCCTGTTTTTCAACAATTGTCTTATGTTGTACACCCTATTAGAAAACCCCTTTCACAAACTTAGAGTGAAAGTGCACTAGGCCAAGGAATTACCTTACTTTGTCTCTGTTTGAAGGGTGTGGAGCACTCTGTATGTGGTAATGTCAGGTCAATTTCAATTAAAAAAGATTGTTTATTTAGACCGTTGGTCTTTAAACAAGAACAAACATACAAACATAACTATCTTCGATTTAAAAACCAGCTTGAGCTAAAAACTTTATCATACCTGTAAAACACTTCAAATATATTAAAAATTCTTCTAAAAGAAATACAATCTATCTAACAATTGTTTAGATTCCCAATATCCTTAATAAAAACTGGTGTGTTTTTCATCAAATCCATACTGATGCTAAAACATCCACTCTACACATTTTTAAGAAATGTTGTAACTGCAAGCATAAACTTCCCTATTGCACATGCTACATCTAATGCGTGCATATCAAATAACAGATCTACTGCCTGTTCACGATTCCTAACCTTGTATTTTAGGAAGATTGGACATAGCCACAATTTTCGTGCATCAAGAACATTTAGACAGTCCAATAAGATGTGCAAAATATTGCATTTTGTCCCTATATTACAGATACACTTCCCTTCTGGGTCGATCATAGCCCTCTTAATACTATCATTCTCATAACATGGATTAATCCCAATCCTTATTTTTAATAATTCTCTCCTTAACCAGCGTTTGGGGAGAATATCCATGTATGGGAATTGTTTACCTTTTTGCCAAGATTTCATCATAAAGCATACAGATCTTTTCCCTTCCAAGTATTGCCTATCCATGTCCCATGATATTTCTTTCCCTGCTGTCCTGAGTTCCGTCTTACTTATGGTCGGATGAAAGTTCTGCTGGCATACATCAGCCCTCAGAACCCTACACCCCGTAGTCACTGTTCCTCTGACCCCCTTTGCCCACTTCATTTCACTCTGTAGGATCGCACATTTACACCAAAAGGAGACTTTTTGCACCTCTTCACCACCCAGGCGTTGCCAGAATCTTATTAGTGCCATGATTGCCATTTTCTCCCATGAGACCATTCCAGTTTCTATTCTTACAGCCTGTATCATGGAGGAGCTAGGTAGGGACAGTAATTTTTTTTACATATTTCCCTTCTTCAACATCCCACTTCCTCTTACCACTTAAGTATAGCAGTTCAGCGCCATATAAGAACTGAGGAGGTACCATAGCCCTGTAAGCTTTCAGGACTGGTCTATCCATCATTTCTCCATAAATGTCATTAAATTTTCTCAGGCCACTAACCGAGGATAGGGCCCGAATTCTTAGTGCATCCAGGTGAACTTTCCACTTCATAGATTTCTCAAACCAGATTCCTAGATATTTATACTCATTAACTTTCTCCAATTTTATGGAGTCTAGGACCCAGTTGAAAATCCTCCTCTTTTTGCTGAAGCAGAGAATCTTTGTTTTTTTCAAGTTTACTATTAATTTCTTACGACTGCAGTAATCACCAAACACTTTCTTTGCAGACCTATCTCTGTTTGGTCCATAATCACCAAGTCATCTGCATAAAGTAAGCATGCAATATGTTTCCCATCTATTTTTGGGCTGGCCGCCCGCACTGATCTCAGGGTGGAGGGCAAATCTGCTATAAATAAAGAGAAAAGCAACAGGGCAAAAACACACCCCTGTCTTAGCCCATTTTGAATCAGTATCTTCTGTGACAGTGTACCCTCTGTATCGAGAATAACCTGGGCCCAATTCTGACTACGTTGCCCTTGTATTATAGACAGGAGCCCCTTGGGGATATCTAAGTCCCCCAGCATTTCCCATAGCCGTTCTCGATCTACCAGGTAGAATGCGGCCCGAAAGTCTACGAAAAAGCATAACAAACTACCACCCTGTTCCATCGACTTCCGAGCCAATGCCCATAACGCAAAGCAGTGATCAATTGTAGAGTGGCCCTCCCGGAAGCCACCCTGTTCTGGAGGCACAACTTCATTGTCCTCAGCCCACTCATTAAGTTTTTCCAAAATAATTTTAGAAAATACCTTTTCACTGATCTCCAAGAGATTGATTAACCTGTAATTTTTAGGTAACAGAATATCTCCTCGTTTATGGATAGGTCTAATAATTGCCCTTCTCCAATTTACCGGTATTTTCCCAGAGTCAAGGATGCTATTGAACATTTTGGTGAAAAAATCTGCCCACCAATCCGGTTTAGTTCGAATAATTACTGCCGGACGATTATCTGGTCCCACTGCATAGGTTAGTGTTAACTTAGATATAATTCGTCTTACATTGGATAACGTAAAAAGAGGCCTAATATCTTGTTCCACCTCTACCCATAATGTATCTTTCTGTTTTTCTTGACCAACCCCTTTCCCATATAATTCTCCCAGATAACTCTTCCATGCCTCTTCGGTCACCACACAGTTCATAGACCCCTGTTTCCTACCCGAACCATCTTGGGCTAATTTCCAGAACATTTTTACATTTCTTGTTTCAATAGCTTCCAATAATCTTTCCCAACACTTCTCTTTATAGGTTCTTTTGTACTTTCTAATAGAATTTTTATATTGTTTCCTTAGTTTCTGTAGGCTGTTGAACGTATATAAATCATACTTTAATGTTAGCTGTCTTTCCTTTTTCTTTATATTCAATTTTAATTTTTTACATTCCTCATTAAACCAGTTCTTATTTTTACCCTGAGATCCCCCTTTCTATGGTCCCTATGCTATTTCTTTTTAGATCCACCCTTAAACATTGCACCACATCAGAAATAACCTTTTCGAACCATCCTGTATTTTCCGTGCTAGGGATTATCTCTAGTGTCTGGGCCTGCTGAACGCCGCAAGCTTTCCCAAACACTCCTCTGATAGACGAGTAGTAAGTCGTCTGGGATACTCCGCTTCCAGAGGGATAATTGTGTTGCTTGAATTATTATTGCCTCCTACAATCTTTAGCATCAGTGGCCAGTGGTCACTTCCCTCCTCTTTCTTTACCTCAAACGCTCTAATGAGTTCAAAGTCCAAGCATATTAGCAGGGATGCGCCAGTTAACTTGCGTGACGCAAAAATAGCCTTGCGCCACCATGGATGCACTGCATTTACAATGCGGCGCACCGTGGCGCAAGGATAGACAGATGCGTGACGCATCTTGTCGGCGTAAGGGCAGCGCATTGCTGGAGTCATGTCGCAAGTACGACGCAACTCCAGCAATGGTTAGGAATGCCTATTCCTAACATGCTGCGTCACTCCTTACGCCTGCTTCAAGCAGGCGCAAGGTATTGACGTAGTGGCGTCGTAAAAGTGACTCAGTGAAATATTGTAGATTTCACTGCGTCACTTTTACGAGGCTTCCTTGCGACGGAACGCCCACCCTGCATACATTATACCTGACGCAGGTATAATGTAGCGCAGGGCTTTACAACCTGACGCATCTTTCTAGATGTGTCACGTTGTAAATATGGGTCTACTCTGTTATCGCTTCTGTTTCTCCTAAGTTTGTGTCCACGTGCAAGAGTATATACTCTGTTATCCGAAGGCCCCTGTGTCAATATTTGCCTCTGTTAAGCTTCTGATGTTATCTTTCTTCTCTCAGTCTTTACACAAAAGCACACTCAGCTACTTCAGGCCACAGACACTGGAATTATGCGATTGTGCGTCTGCAGCGATTTTCGGATAATTATAGATTTGCCACATAATCCATCTGCAGATTTTAACAAAAACAAAATTTAGTTTCTGGCTCTAATGCTCCAAAAGTTACTAAAGAGGCAGCAACATATGTTGCAGAGCATTAAAAGGCCCTTAGCTGGACTGGTCACCTTTCTGTTGCTATATGTGGGTATTAAACGGGTACTATTAGGTGCAACCAATGGCCAGACAGTGTTACCAAGTTTAAAAATGATGAAATTATGAAGTAACACTATTATAAAATGTACTGCATTATGCCGCATAATTTGGTTTTTCTTGCTGCATGGTTTACTCAACCCTGTTGCATATTTTGGCCCTCTCCTGCCGATCAGCTCCAGTGGCCTGCTTAAGGCCCTTCTGATTACATATAGTCTCCTCTGATGATCTTGTGATTCTCAAGTACCTTCTCTGTAAGAGTACTGAACCATGGTATACCTGCTTGTAAAGGTATCGTCTGTTCTAACAAAAACTCAAAAAATAAAATACATTCTTCATCACAAACTCTAGTGGGGTCCGATTTAACTTGAATATTCGATACAAGGAATTTTTTTTTTAAATATATATCAGTATAATATATAGCCTCATGTTCCACGCCTAAAAATGAACGTAGGTATTTGTGGGAAGGTACAGGGATGAGAGTAGAATTGTGAGAGTGTCCACTGTGACTCTGTGGTATGTAGTTTGCATTCCCAGCCCTGTGGGAGGAGCTTGCATTGTGTACACGCGCCTTGAATATGAATAAAAGATGTTCATGGCGACGCACCTGTCAGTCTTTCATTGCTCTGTGGCCGGTAGGCGCAGCTCCTTTGCACAGCTCCCTTGCGACCTAGTGCTCTGGCAAGCGTCTGTCAAAGCAAAACTGGACTCCAAAGCTCTACATTTGGGACTGGTGGTCAATCGACAAGGTCAAACTCTGTAGAAGGATGTAAGATGAAGCTGGGGAAAGTAAAACAACAGTAGGAAATACATTAAAGGCATTTACTTATACAGAAATATCCCTTTCTCTAGAGTGGCTCGCGGCTCCAACTCTTGTTAGACGAGCTAGAAGGCTCAGAGTACCGTGTGGCTTCAAGGTGTCTCTTAGATGATTGTTAGTACTTGTCCAAGGCAAGCACAGTGATCACAAGGCGCTTAATCCATACAGGTAGTTTCCAGGGTGGCCAATGCTAGTTTGGAGACCCCAGTGTGGGCTTCTTGGTGCTGCAAAAAAGGGGCTGGGTCACCACTGTGATAGGACTGCAGATCCTATGGCTCGCTTTCTGTCAGTCCGAGAGCAGGGGAGAACTTTTCACCATAGCATGGGAGGAAGACAGTGATGCAGTAAAGATCTGTTTGGTGCATGTGTTTGGCAGTTACCAACCGCTAAAGCCTAAATCAGGTCCCAAGTTTTTAGGTCTTACCTAGGCAGCGCTTGCGCTGTCTCTTCGAGACATGTTGTATTCAGAATATGGACTTTAGGCTCCGCTCAGCACTTCTGGTTGGTTGGTTGACCTGCCTTTTGGAACTTCCTTTACTGTGGTTGGTCAATAGTGTCCATCTGTCCCGCCTTTGGGTGCTTTGTTCCCTCCCATGGGACATCACTGATTGATTCTTTTGGTTGGCCATCTCTGGCCATCTGTTGACTCCTCCTTCGCAGACACACCGACTCCCTCCCAATATTGCTGCTGTCCTTCCAGGTTTTCTTTGCAGTGCTTCTTTACTTTTGTAGCAACCGCGGCATGCCACGCTTTAGTTTTAAACATCTTAAGCTAAAGCACGGCATGTCGCAATTGCTACAAAAGTAAATAATGTATTTTTTTTAAACGGCGGCTGCGCAACTTTTTTATCTATTTATTGAGTTTTGTAGCAATGGTGGCATGCCGTGCTTTAGCTTTAAACATGTAAAGCTAAAGCGCAGCTTGCCACGATTGCTACAAAAGTCAATAAATAGAAAAAAACAGTGGCCGTACAACTTAAAAAATATTTATTGACTTTTGTAGCTATGCTACTGCAAGGATATTTTTGGACATAATAAAAATCTAAAAAACATTCTTATTAGCAAATCCAATACCTCTAAATGTAACTAACATAAGACCTATTGCATTGCAAATGCTTGTTTTTTATCCTGGGCTTTCTCTTAACATATAAAGTTAACTCTAAGGCGTGTCGCATAAGCCTGCTTCAGTCCCACCAATTGGACTAACCTGAGATTCCAATAAGTTTTTCTTACACAGTGCTTGTTGAACATCATGTGATGTGGCAACCCTAAGTGTCTCATGTGTTAGTGCTAGAGAGACATCAATGGTGTATTGCTGTGCTCCCTAAATATGAGTATACTTCAGAGGCCAAGGATGGAATGGGCATGCAAACTGCACTGTATTGTTAACTTCCAGGAGATCATTCCAAAGAGAGAAATGAAGGAGTTAAGTGTTCCATAGCTGAGTAGAGTGATTTCACCCACAGGGCGTTACATTTATGTTGATTCCTTTCTTTTCTGCAATGTATGCTCAATATCCTTTGGAGAGGAGCTAAACATTACATGTACATAAAGCCCGTGTAACCACAGCATGCATGTCCACCCACCTTGCATTCTTTCAAGTACCCTTTGTCACACATCCCTCCTCTCCACTACCCCTGAATGTCTGCATGTGCGTCTTTTGTAGCACTATGCATGCCTGTTTGTGCCTTGTCTAAATGTGCATGCATTGGCCCCTTTTTGTCTCTTTGCTTGTCTCTGCCCATGCTGGTGCAAGCACGTAGGTGTCTGGCCGTCTTTTATCCTGTGTGAATGGGTGCACACAGGTGCCTTTCTGCCTATGGGCAGTACGAATCGGTATCTGTAGATGTGCTGGGATGTATATGCATTAACCTCTAGTCTGTACATGGGTGTGTATATACCCAGGGCTTTAAGTGGGCCGGGTCTCACCGGGTCTGAGCACCGGCAGTTTTTTAAATGGGGCCTCGAAACGGGTCTCTATCGGGCTCTGTTTTGTGCCTTGGCACAAGTGGTCCGTTGTTTTCCGACTGCAGTGACAGCAGGCACATCGATGTGCGCTGCTCACTTCTCACTAGTGGAGAAGTTACGGCATGACGTAATGCCAAGTGAGCGTTGTAGGGGAAGGGAAATCCTTGCTTCTTACATCTCCCATGTGTCTGCTTTTTAAAACACAAGACTCCGAGCGCTGTTGCGAGCGAGGGGGCCCTATTGAATAGCGCACACTGCAAATTGCCACTTCTCTTTTTGAAACTCAGGAGCAGCAACAGTGTCGTGGTGTCACCAGGGCATTAAGTGGAAGCTTTTTCAATATTATATACAGGCCATAGTTGCTGCTTATTTATCTTATGCAACTAGCAACCATTGACAAAGCCAATAGTCCTGGCTTGTTGTAGGTATGATGTCACTTGTTGTATCATATATCTGGACGCAATGACAGAAACAGCAAAATACAAGTCGGGCGGCACACTGTGCTAAACACAGATTTTTAGCTTACGTGTTTTTAGGCCACGCCCTTAATTACATTGACCACGCCCCTTTGAGAGACCCTCCAGTTTTTTCATCCCACTTAAAGCCCTGTCTATACCTGTTGATCTGTGTGGATTGCTGCCGTTAGGTATGTTACCTGTGCTCATGTAGGTTTGTTTGTGTGCATTTTGGTCTCTATGGATGCTGTGGCTGTGTATCTGCATATATGTACATATGTTCTATGATTGAGAGAATTCACCCTTTGATGTTGTGTGAATGAATTATTCAAAAGACCGTACTACTGGCTTTGTCGATCATTGTTCTAAAGAGATTTCACGCAGTAAAAGAGAAAGCTCTGGGTGTTGTCATTTTTCAGTGGTACACGTTAACTTTTGAAAGTAAATGACTGTCAGCAGAACCTTAGGATAATGTCATAACCTAAAGGTATTTTGATTTAAACAGGACTTCGGACTTTGTTTCCCAAAGACCGACATAGCTCAAAATGCTAAACAATCATAGACCTGTTTTACCCTATTTTAGTGTGTTATGCGATGAAGTTAAAACCTCTTTTTCTTCACATAAATGGCTACAGTATTTTCATCACTAGTTGTCGATGATGGCACTGAGCTGAGTAATAAGTTATTTGCCCAAGATCACACTGTGTGATCGAGTGCTGGAGTTCAGCAACAGGAATTAACTCTTCTGCTTCCACAGTATATGTTCCTAGCCATGTTGCCCTCTGGCCCTTGGCATTGAGCCCTCCTGACCCAATGTACTAGCCCTGAGGCAGCATGGACAGGGGCACGGGGCGTGTGTCGCTCGCTGATACAGCAGTGATTTCTCCCCCGTGAAGGTGTGCCTTCCCGGGCTGCCGTGTTCAGGCTGAGAGCGCAGAGGCTCCGATTACACTCACAAGTCCCTCCCTCCGCACAATCAGGGAAGAAGAGTCTACCAAGGGATTAGAGTAGCTCCTGTGCCCGCGACAACCTGTCACTTCAGCCGGCACTTTTAACCTCACCTCTGAGTGCCAAGCGGAAATCCGGGGAGTCAAGCACAGCGAGGGATCGCGCGCTTCCCGCTCCTGTCACAGAAACCCCTCACTGACACCTCAAGGCGCACACTGCGTACACAACGGCTTCTGGGCGCTTCGTCTGCACGGGGGTCTTGCTTGGAGCCAAGACCTAGACGTCTGCTTCCCATCCGCAGTCCAATCCAAGGGGCCCCGTGACGCTGCGGTGGTGGTCCCCAGAGGGGGCAGCAGTCAGGCGACGGTCACCTGCGCTCTCCGGTCCTCGGGCGGTCACAGGTACTCGCCGGTTCCTGGGGCTCAGCTGGGCTCTCCGGACCAGAGAGGACGAGCAGCCCTCAGCAGGTCAGTTGAACTCCACGGCCTTCGGGCTCGCTCCTTGAAGAGACAGTGGGGCGTTGTGTCCTTGGGGGGCGACTGAAGGTCTCTTGTCCCTGGAGGGCGTCTGGAGTTTATGAACGTCACTCGGCAGCCGAGATCTCTTGCGGCTTGGGGGAGACAGGCGAGTTATCTGCTCAGTTTGAGGGCTACGGTCTCTGGAGAGCAGTAAGGGTCACTCACTTGCCTCTTGAGGGCCGTGGACTGCACTGGTTGGTAGAGTTCTCTGGTCCCTTGTAGAGCTAGAAGTGTTCTCTGGTCGTTGGGAGTGCAGGGGACTTTTGCTGCCCCTTAAAGGGTTAGTACAATTACTGCTCCTGGAGGCGGGGGTTGTATCCCACCTTAAACGTAAGTTAGGGCAGTTACGTTCTGTGGTCTTGGACAGAAGAGTGCGAGGGGACAGGGGGAGTTGAGCTTTGGTTTCTGAAGTTCTACAGTCTGGGAGGGCAGTGAAGTGCGCACTGGGAATCTCTGGTCCTTGCAGGGCAGTGCAGTTCTCAGTCTAGTAGCCCGAGGGGGTTGAGCTCTGGAATTCTCTGGCTCTGGGAGGGCAGTAGAGTGTTCTGGTCCCAGGGGGGCACTGGAGTTCTTTGGTCCTCGGATGGCAATAACGTTCCTGGTCCGAGGGTGCGTGGGGGGTGCTGGAGTTCTACACTCTGGGAGGGCAGTAAAGTGGGCTCTGGAGAAGTCTGGTCCTCGCAGGGCAGTGGAGTTCTCTGTTTAGTTGTGCGAGAAGGATCACCTTCAAACTCCTCATCCACGCACACAAGGCACTCCACAAAACTGGCCCAGCCTACCTCAACAGACGACTCTTCTTCTACGTCCCCAACCGCCAGCTCCGCTCCGCCAACCTCTCCCTCGCCACCGTCCCTCGCATTCGAAGAACAACCACCGGCGGCAGATCCTTCTCACACCTCGCCGCCAAGACCTGGAACACCCTTCCACTAAGCCTACGGCAGACCCAAGACCTGCTGACCTTCAGGAGGCTACTCAAGACCTGGCTGTTCGACCAGTAGCAGCACCCCCCCCCCCTTCCCTCTCCCCAGCGCCTTGAGACCCTCGCGGGTAAGTAGTGCGCTCTACAAATTCTGTGATTGATTGATTGATCTGGAGTTCTCTGGTTCTAGGACGGCAGTACAGATCTCTGGTCCGCGGGAGAGTTGGGGTCTGGAATTCTCTGATTCTGGAATTGCATTAAAGTTCTGCGTTAGGGGGCGTGCGGGGATGTGGGGGTGGTTCTGGTGTTCTGTGGTCTGGGAAGGCAATAAAGTGGGTAATGAAGATTTCTAGTACTTGCAGGGCAGTAAAAGTTCTCTGTTTCGAGGTGCGGGTGTGTGCGGAGTTCTCTGGTCCGGTTAGGGCAGTAAAGTTCTCTGTTTTGGGGGAGAGGTTTATTGGACTCTGAAGTTCTCTGGCTCTGAGAGGGCAGTAAAGTTTTCTGGTCCCTAGTAGGGCACTGAAATTCTCTGTTCCTGGGAGAACAGTAACGTTTTTTTTGGTCCTTGCAGGGCAGTAAAGTTCCCTGGCCCATGTGGCCAGCTTGGGCTGATGGCCCAAGTGGCGTGTATGCATCGCAGTATTCAGATGTCCTTCCTGTGGCAGTGACACCCATGGGGCGAGCTCCCAGGTGACTGAGTCGCCAGAGCTGCCGGTGAGGTGCCAGCATGGAGAGTATCAACAACAGTCTGAAGAAGAAGGCGACGGAGAGACACCACCGGGCGGAGGTGATGATCACAGGAGAGCAGCTCAGGTAGGAAGCGGGCATCCGCTGTAGTGTACTCACAGGAGTGTGTTTATCCATCCCACCACAAGCATGCTACTGCGGTGTAATAAGACAGATGTGTTTGTGTGTAAAGGAGTGCTTAATTTGTGCTGGTGGTTTCCGGTGCTCGGCACCTGCACTTAATTGTCAACACGTGCTTGTGACAGTCTTCCACAAGGTGGCGATGTCTGGCTAATTTAGAGATGACCGCAACACCAGGTAATTATTAATTCAATGTACATTAAAAATTACTATTACCTGCTGCCCAAGCCATTCTTATAGTTTTGGGGGCCTGAATACTTTGAATTGTCACATTTGTAGGAGTGTGATGGTTAGTGGTTGTGTTGTTACAATCATTGGCAGTATAGCAGAGGCAATGTGTGGTACAAGCTGCAGTGGCCTCCTGACGAGAGCCGTGGCACTTATTCTTTTACAAATTAAGCACTGGTGTAAAGACACACACTTATACCACAACCAACGGCCAGAGCTGCCGACTTTGGAGCTGGGGAACCAGGTTCGAGTCTCAGCTTCAACTCAACATCCTGTGATTCTGGGCAAATCACTTAATCTCCCCGTGCCTATAAAAAATGTGTAATGTAACTAGTTCTCATGTAAAGCGCTCCAATACCTTTGGGTCGAGTTCGCACTATATAAAACTGCAAAAAATAAAAAAGTGCATGCAAACAATAGTGCACATCTGTCACATGCATTCGAAGAAAGATCATAATTCACATGTTTCACAGATATCCATGCTCAAATACTATTTGTTTGGGTATTTAATGTAGGGGCAGTATACCATCTTTTGACCGCTTCATAGCACTTTGAGCATAAACAAGACAGTATTGTTTTAAAGGGCTATATGAATCAGAGATGGACCAGAAAGTGAAAGTGCTCCGGAAGTTCATGCGGAAGGGGTTAGGTACCTCCGAAAGCACCTCGCGATGGGACCGACTGTAAGACATGACAGATGGACTGCAGAGTTCAGGCAGTAGAGTGCCTTGCAAATCCGTCTTCGGGGCGGGATAGCCCTAGTCCACTGTGAACCCATGTGCATCATTCACAGCGCCTTGAAGCACAATCTTTGCCTTATGGGCTGCGAATGTAGATGTCTAGTAGCGGAGACATTATCAAAATAGTGCAGGCCAAGAACTCTCTTGACAGCAAAGTTTTGCATATGCTCCAGCTTGGAGAAAACAGCAACTTTATTGAACTTAATTTAATTTGATGACATTTATTAAAGTTACATAAACGTTATTCATTTAATTTTGTATAATTTTGTTTAATTAAATGTAATTAATGTAAATGTTATTTAATTTATGGTTAGCACAAGGTTAGGTTAAAGTGGCCATTCAATGTAGAGGCCGCAAAGTAGTAAGATACAATATCTGTGTATTCATCACCGGGCATGAATGGAACGGGAGAGGTCTGTTTCCTGCATCATGATTGGAAAGCCGGTGTCCAATGAATGATACTTGTGGAAGGATGGAGCAAAGCAGACAAGGGGCAGCCACTCCAGCCTTCTTGTTATCCTTGGTGAACGTGGGCTGCAGATTGAACAAAAAAATCAAACAGTGACAAAGGCCCTCATCACAAGTGGTCCAGGAAAGGTGGCGGGTATGAGCACATCCGGCATTACCGGTACCAAGTGTATCTATGATACACGGTCGTGGTGTTACCGGGCATTACAAGTTCCTCCCCCTACACTCCCATGCAGTGGCCACAAACATGCAGAAAATGGTGCTAGCGCGCTGATTCCTACATGTAAATTTGTAATTTCACTTCATTTATGAGGTAGAACCTCTTCTATGCATGACCTGGAGGATTTGTCCCTGGAAATTCAGCATCACTTGTGATTCCTAATGGGGCCTGTAACTCCTTTCATGGGCTTTCATCAGGAATTAATGACCGCTGGCAATGAGGGACATAGAAATACAGGTTGTGGTGTGATAAAGCAGAGCTATCTCTCAAGAGACTGAGCACTCAGGCGCTTGCATCACAGATGAGAGCTCTTCGGGTGGCAAAAAAAACTGCACGCCTAGATCTCGCGCTTACAGCAGTCCCTCAGGGTGGACTTCTCACAGGCGTTAGGGCCGACAGTACAACCAGATCTCAGGTTTCACAAACCTTGCAGACTCAGGCCTCACACAGCAGAGCTATCTCTCGACGAACAGAGAACATATAGAATTCAGCTGTAGACAGTAGATTAATCTCTCTGGATACACAGATCTTACTGGTACTAAGGCAACAGTCCATGCTCCCAGTTAACATAAAATGTACATTATTTTTCAAAAGGCAGTACATGAATCTGTCAGACTATACATAACTTACAAGTTCAGGCCTCTGCAGATCTGTCCGTCAGGTCACTCACATTTTACAACACAGGCCTTCGACTGCAGAGCTATCCCTCAGGTTACACGACTCATATGAGTGAGTGAACATAACATAAATCACCACAGTGAGTCGCTCAGGATCAGCATGAGTGTCAGCAAGAAGCCGCCAGTAGTCACTGAAGCTCGGGTCCTCTGTAACCTGCTATCTACTCACACTCTCTTTCGTTCTTTTTGTATCGGGCCTTATTTTCAGCTCTGCAACAAACCTGTCTCCTACATAGGGTACTGACAGCAAGCCTTAATGCACACTCTTTGGGGGCGCTGCTGTCAGTGCTGTGTCAGAAGGCTTGTGAAAAATCCAAAGGTTACACAAAGTGTGGCAAATGAGCCACGCCCCTCGGAAGTAGAATGGCTGCGAGCAGTGTGTATCCTGGGGAGCATTTTGGTGCTCATTGCCCTAGATATGCAGCTGTAGCATGGTGTGCCAGGATACCGGCTTTTACAACCTCCATTGAAAAGGCTTCTTGAAATGGTCACTGCATCCGCATCAGCCATGCAGCTTTAGTGCTAAACCTATGTCGCACACAGACGATGCCTGGCGCAAATCAGATTTCTGAGCATATGTATCATTTTTGCATCGCTAAAGCATCTTCGTATATTTTGCTCTTATTACAATCTTGGTTTCCATCACACCCCTGATTTACAAAAAGTGTTCTCCTTTTGAACTCTTCTTGCTGCTGATCCATTTTGAAATATTTGTAAATTTAATCTACACGTATTTAAATGTTGCCATGTGTTAGAAAACATTTGACATCCTGCAGTCTTTCCTTTCATACTTCCTGTATGCAGTAAGATTGTCACTTGGATCACATTTAAAATGCCCTCACTTTGCAACCAAGGAAAGGAAAAGGAAACTCTAATCTTCATGTTGCATAATCAACAGATTGTATGACACTTGATCTTGTCCAGCAAATGAAACAAGATAACAAGCATTTGCAATGCAGTAGGTCTCGCATTTGCGGGAGTTTAAGCTATTGACATTGTAAAGGACAATGCCTTTTATTTATATGTTTTTAAACCCAACAAACATATAAAAGGCATTGTTATTTCTAATGCCAATAGCTCAAACTCTTGCAAATGCGAGACTACTTTCATGATGGCTGCACCCCTATCTTTAGACGCTGCTAGCCGTATTCAAGTTACAGTGAGCAGCGTCTAAAGAAAGGGGCGCGGTCAACATTAAAGTTAAAGCGCGGTATCGGACGCTTTCACCCCACCATAAAGAAAAAAATAAAGGTTTTGTAGTGCTGCCGCTAAAGTTAAACCGGACCGCACTGGAAATTAAATAAATAAATAAGCGCATCCGCTATATTTAAAGCGTTCTGCGCTGCAAATTAAATAAATAAATAAGCGCAGCTGCTATAGTTAAAGCGGACCGTGCTGCTAATTAAATAAATAAGTAAGCACAGCTGCTATAGTTAAAGCGGACCTACAGCTATTACTATTTAAAATATAAAAGCGGGCGGCGTTATGGGTGGAATAGGGGAGGATCATTAAAGAAAATAGTACTCACAGACTAGATAAAGCAGACTGTGTAACAACACAAGTAAATAGTCCAGTCCTTATGGGAGGTTACAAATGCAGAAAAGGCAGGACCAAGGAGGGACTACTAGGACTATTTATCAATCAAAAGCAACAATTTCGAAAGGACAGTAACAGAAGCCAATTGAAAAGATTTGCGGGAAATGGGCAGAGCTTCTATTCCATATCTCAATACAGCATGCCTCGCAGAGCAGCGCATGCGCTGCCCAGGCTCGACCTAAAAACTACGGGGGCTTATTTACAAGCCCTTGCGCCTCCATCGCATCACTTTTTATGACTCTCTAGCAGCGCAGAGTGTAGACCCAGGTGCGCAACATTCCTCCCCTCCCCTCATCATGTGCTGTAGCCCAGGCTGCTGTTGCTGCCAGAACACACAGCTTTCTTTTTGTGGAAGTGTGTCCTGGGCTAGTCTACTTTGCAGGCCATAGAAACGCATTTGAAAGGCAGAGGAGGATTTACTTTTTAAAATGCCTTCCTGTGCCCCCTCTCTCTTGTCAGCCCACTTGAAGGCGTCAAAGACCTGGGACAGATAAACATGGATGAAAAGCTACATTACCATATCTCTCCCCATTGACAAATATACTGCTTTGTTACCTTGTCACATGTTAAGTTCTTAAAAGGTGAGATACGTATCTTTCTTTTAAAATGTAATTGAGCAAGACAGCTTTATTGTCGTTCCAATAGCACTTTCCTAATCCTTGTGAGACCCAAGGCGCTTTTACGTCAGAAACAATTTAAGAAGGTTCTTGCATTCCAATTAAAAGTAAAAGAAATGTTTATAACATTAGAATATAAATGTTATTGAACTTTTTTCTTTTTCTTCGTGCCTTGAAACCAATCCTAACTGAAGGCGCTACTTAAATAGAATCTTGAATAAAAAACATTGCATTCTGTCTTGAGATTCTTTCAATGGTTTTAGCTAATGGCCTGGCCCTTTAAGTCAGTACTTTCTTCTACAGTGCAGTAGGTTTGGGTGAACTGTGATGTGTATCTGGCAATTTCCTTCCTAGGAAGCGGCTTTGGGGGTAATTGGTTAAACTTCCATGCCCTTTAACTGCGTGAATCACTGTCTTTGTAGCTCTGAAGTGTAGAACCTTTCATCTGATACCAAAACATTGCAAACATAGGCCATAATGCACTCACACACTTCTATCCATCCATACATACATTAGACTCGGTCAAGTGCACCTATCTCTCATTCCTTTTCACTTTAAATTCATGCATAACAGCAGGGACAATACATGGCAAGGGCACAACTCTCCAGTGGCAAACAAATTGGGAACATTTTGAAAACACTTTACAAAAACTGGTGTAATGTGCTTTGTACTGAAATCTATTCAAACTGCTTGTTACTTCATTTCTTTTAAACCCTCCTTTAAAGTTCTCTATAAGTAGCCCATAAACATTGTAAACACAACAACATGTTTGTTCTAATAGCATTGGGTTTGTCCAATATGCTTAAAATGCACAGTTTGTGATTATTTTGTTGCATTGGCTCTGAGGATAACTCCGTCCCCAACTGCTTGAAGTATTTGCTTTGACCCCATTGCTTGGTATGTGAGCCCCCCCACCCCCCTGAGTCCTGGTCAAGTTGTGCACCTGTGCAGACCCATATCTACGAGGCCACGCAACGCAACTTTGTGTAGATTTTCATGGCCTCATAGATATGGTGTAAGGCAACGCAGCGCAAGTCGCTGCGTTGCCTTACACTGCGTCATGGAGGCATTCCATGGGCATTGCAATTGGTGTTCACATGCAACACCCATGGGTTTTAATGCATTCCCAGATTTACAAGGATCTGTAAACCTGGGAATACGTCAAAAATGTATGCCTCCTTTAGGCAGGCGCAACGAGGAGAAATATATTTATTTCTCCTCGTTTTGTCCTCTTTCCAGGTGTGCTGCACACATAGAAAGAGGAAAACACCTCCATGGATCGTTTTTGACCAGGAAGGTGCCCCTTCCTGCACCAAAACAATCCTGCCAACAACGCAGACACCCTTGCACCATGATGCAAGGGTGCCTGTGTTGGTGTATAGGCAGCCCATTGTACACCAGCGCAGGTGAAAGGACAGGAATGCACCGTATTGCCTTAAACACGGCGCATTTCTGCCCTTTCCCAGTGAAGCAGCCCAGCAAGGTGACTTGCTGCACTGCACTGCTTCACTTTTTCATAAATGTGGCCCTTATGGTGCAAGGGTGCTAGGCAGGGCTTTCAGTGGGCTGGGTCTCACCAGTGCTGAGCACCGACAGTTTTTAAAGGGGGCCTCAAAGCTCTGTTTTGTGCCCTGGCGCAGGTGGCCCGTTTTTTTCCAGACTGCAGTGACAGCAGACACATCATGTGCGCGTGCTCACACTGCTTACTTCTCACTAGTGGAGAAGTTACGGCCTGGCATCATGCCAGGTGAGAGTTGTAGGGGAAAGGAAATCCTTTAAAGAGAGTCATTTTCTCTCTGGATTTCCCTTCTCTTTTTGAAACTCAGGAGCAGCAACATTGTTGTGGTGTCACCAGGGCTTTAAGTGGAAGCTTTTTCAATATTATATACAAGGCGTAGTTGCTGCTTATTTATCTTATGCAATTAACAACCATTGACAAAGCCAATAGTCCTGACTTGTTTTAGGTATGATGTTACTTGTTGTATCATTTATCTGGATGCAATGACAGAAACAGCAAAATACAAGTCGGGCGGCACACTATGCTAAGCACAGATTTTTTTAGCTTATGTGTATTTAAGCCAAGCCCTTAATTACATTGGCCACGCCCCATTGAGAGACCCCCCAGTTTTTTTCATACCACTTAAAGCCCTGGTGCTAGGCACCAAATTGTGCACTGGCTGAAAGGACAGGAACGCACCGTCTCATAAATAGGGTGCATTCCTGCCCTTTCAATTTGGCATAGGGCAGCGCAGCAGAAAGACTTGCGGCGCTGCCCTACGCCAAATTATTGTAAATGAGGCCTCCGATTTAAAAGCCTCTATTGCTCATTTCACTTCAGGACTTTTTCAATGTTATTCCGCACAAGCACAGGTTTGTCACCTACACAAAAAGTAGCTCCTTTCACTGCTGACGACTGAGGTGCCAATGAGCTTTTTTGAATGCTAATTTTATGTACAGTTTAGGTAAATCGTTTTTTACAAAGTTGAAAGGTTGGGTGGCAACACCAGACCAATTGGCTTTGCCAATGCTTTTTCTGTTTATCTTTCTATCTCTCCCATTGTCTCATTAATCGCAAAAGTAGGCCAGTAAACGAGTTTATATTTGCAACGGGAGCTCCTCCTTGGCACGCCCGTGCCCTACCCCTTCACTGTCATAAACTCAGCGATTCACAGCCAGGCTGACAGGGCAGCCCGCGCCAGCCTGCCCTGGTAAGCTACTGCTTCTGGAACAAGTTGGGCTGGTTCTGCCTGGGGCGAGCCTCTCGCCTCTTGTGCTCCTATTGGCCCTGCCCAAAGCGCTTCGGTGTTTTTCCACTTCGGGATTCCAGCCAATCGGCCAATAGTTGAGAGTATTGTGTCTAACGCATCACGTGGAGCAGCTGTACAAAATAATAACAATATAGTATTTATACAACACTTCCTGGAAGGAGGACGTGCGCCTTAAAGTAAAACAGCAGGCGTTATCATTCAGTTCGACGGCACCCTTTTTTTTTTATCGCCTTCGGAAGAATGAGCAGCAGAATCAATCCCTCGACCCTCCGAATTCCTACCTTGAGATTGTGCGCCTTTCTCTGCAGTATGTGCACAACCTGTCGAGCTGTCCCATCGCGTTTTGCACTGGTCCTTCACAACTTAGCTGCAATAAGAACATTTTTTCAGCTGTTTTTGTTGGAGTTCTGAGCTTGCCATTATTTTTGCAATCACGACCACTCACCTTTGAGCAAATTCCGTAACCTTTAGTTTTCTTTCAACACAACACACTCCCTCCTTCGCGTGCCCTCTGGTTCCAGGCGAGATTTGCTTCTCTCTTCTGTCAACCAGCAAAAACACAAGCATAAGGTGGGCGCAGTGTATCAGAAGTGTACTAATGGTTCCTTGGGCCACCAAGTAAGCACTGAAAAGGGGCCTCCTATTATCTAATCTATAGTAAAAAAAAAAAAGTAATTCGGGAGTGGAGGCCCCTTCTAGGCCCCGGCAACACTACACCTACTTCACCATTGATATTAAGCCACTGTTGGATTTTGGGAAGGTTCCTTCATATCTCATCATGTCAACTTAAAAGCATACAATTTCCGAACCACATATCAAAACAGGGTACTAATGTAGGTGAGGTTGCAAGATGGCTGCCAAATTAATGAAAGGTAAGAATTATGAAAGTTATACAACCTCCAACTGACTCCAAGTACTGGACTGCAAAAGAAAATAGAAAACAGGCACACAACTCATTGCCTTTGTGACAAGTGCACCCCATCAGGGTGAAAAAACCTTTTCGCTTTGAGACAACAGTGGAGGACAGACCATAACAAGAACTATTGAGTAGTTTCAACATTTTTCTGTTTAGGCGCTTGATGGATTCATTAACAGAGGACCCTTCCCTCCAAGCCTCCCTGGGGATAACAGAAGACCATACAACCACTGCAACTAGAAACTCCGCATCAGCCAGGCCAACTGAGGAATCCCTATGACCATGTTTAGCCAAGTCCTTACCATCCAGAGTAGCACAAATGTCAGAGTAGTGTGGGCTTTGAGCGGATGTGTACAGTGTACAGGGGCGTAGCTTCCACTGGTGCAGCAGGTGAGGGGCAGTGGAAAAGGGCCCAGAGGCCTGATGGGCTGCTAGAGCACTTGGGCCCCTTGTCCAAATCTCCCTGCAACTAAACTTTCTAGGTGCCCGAAAAATAAAGAGGAGTTGGCATCATCCACAAATTCAATTTACAGTGTAACCCTTGTTGCCACACAGTGAGGACCCAAAGTCGCTAGATGGGATTAAGTATAGATTTATTACAAATTTAGAGCTAAGCTGATATGCACTAGACGTAAGACTATGTTGTAAAAATGCAGGATCACTACTGGCAGACTAAACCTTCTGGCAAAATTAAGCCTAATCAACATGAAACAAACAAGAAATTCAGTAATGGCAATGTAGAAAATTAAAAACAGAATTTGGTGATCAGAATATCATTTATGTTCCCCTTGCCTGTGCATGAGTAAAGCCAGATTATCTAACTAAACTTAACCTAATTAGTAAGACTGGGAAAACCCTAAATTGATCCAATAAAGCAGAAAGATGTCAGCATTGTGGAGACCTTCTGTAGAAGTTCTCTCAAATCAAAGGTACTGTATAGCATAAAACTACACAGTAGAGAAATTGCAAAGAGGTCTATACCCTTCGAAGTCTAAAAGGAATCTGGCTGAAGCTAAGGTGTGATCACCGATTAAACCCACAACAAACATTAGAGAATCCCATATCACGTATCTCATGGCTCGTCCACCTTCTCACGGTAAAACTTTGGCAACTACACTTGAAAACTCCCTTCTTCTGACCTGCACATTAGAACTGCCCTGGATTCCTTCCGTCTCCAGAAACAGCATGGATCGTGGTCGTCCCTTTTTTCATTAGCTCTTCTCGTCCTTGCCAATGATGCTACTTTCGAGCCTCACTATCTCTCATGCACAATGAGCCTTTCACTAACTATGAGATCATACAAATGCACCTGCAGGGGAGAGAAAAATATTGCAACTCTAGCAAGCTTTCCAGTTGAAGGTTAAACATTAAAATCCAAATGCTTAGGGCCTTTGGTCAAGTTAACGTGGGAATCATTCTGTATATGTTTAAATGCATGGTTATGGATACATGTACAATTATAATGTAAATGCTCATTACCATTTACATGAATACATGGTTATACAGAATTTAGCAATATTATTCAAACCATACAAATGTAGAAACATATGAGAACTGCAATTTGGTGACATTATAAGGGAAACTTTAGAATGTACACTCATATAAATGTCGAGATTATACAGTAAATGCACCTTTTACATCTGTTCAAGTACGCCACATTACGTTAATGATATTAAATCACACAAATATATGGGACCAAGTGGACGTATATATGGCATGGTCAGAACATAAAAGGGTGGAGCCAAAAGTATGATGCTCCAGGGCCCATTGACCTCTGATTATTGCTTATTTCACATTCCAAACCGTGCCAAAGGGCCCATTTCCTTCCTTGCAATAGGGCTCATGACTCACTGCCAACGCCATTGACAGTGTAGGAAAAAACATAAACAGTAATGATGAAAAAGTGAGCACGAGGAAAAAAAGTAAGAAAGGAAAAAGTTTTGATGAAAGAAAAAAGATGGAGAATTACAAAGGGGTATGAATAGGAGAAGGAAAGGGGGGGGGTGAAAGGAACGAAGAAAACCTGAACGGAAAGAGGAATGAATGGTTAAAGCTATAATGGAAGGGCAAAGGGCAGAAAGAATGTAAGAATGAACAGAATGAAGTGTGAAAGGATGTATAGGTGGAGGGGTCAAATGAAGATTAGGTTAAAAGATGGAAAAGGGAAAGGATCAGTGGATGAAAGGGTATATGAAGGTAAGGATGGAAGAATTGGTAGATGAGTGAAAGTATGGAGGAAGAAAGAGTGAAATGTTGAGTGAATAGATGGATTGATTCAAAGATATATTCATGGGTGGATTGGTGAAAGGATGGATGTATATATGAAGGGGTAAAATGATGGGTGACTCAATGGGATGATGGAAGAAAGTATGGGTGAATGGGTAGGTGGGTGGAAAGTTGAAGGGATGAACAGATGGATTATGAAGAGATGTGAATGATTAGATGGAAGGGTGAAGGTATGGATGGAAGTAAGCAGAATAAAAGGAAGAAGGGTACTCTTTTAAGAAGGCTGGTGTTTGTTTGCTTCACATGCTTCATGTGAGTTTAGGTATGGTTCAAGTGAAGGGTATTTTATTTTCTGGATAAAACCTTGACCACCAATGAAATCACCAAGATAGCTGGCAGAAGCCACTGTGCCACAATTCTTTCCATGACAGGTTTCTTCTGCAGGCAAAGGTACCTCATCATGAAGCCAGCCTCTTGGGCTGGCATGTCAAAACCTGCTTCAAAGAATGCCTTTTGGGCTTGCCACACAAATGAATGTCATGTCACCAGCACTTCGGAAAAAGGCATGCTGTCTGAAAAATCCAAGAGATAAGGAGGAAAAAAATTAACATTAGCAAATGATCCCACATGTGCCATGATAGACAAAAACTAGACTATATCTAAGCACACATAATGCTTATAACAATGTGACTTGCATCTACCTGTCTTCTGGATCTGCCTCGGCTCGAGACCATACCCTGCTGTTGATATGGCTGACACAATCCTGGAAGAACACGAGCTAAAATTTGTGGGATGATCCCAGCCCTCACCAAAGCCATTTGAGGACTCTAGAAAACTAGTATCCTGAAAGAGGAATGCTGTTATGTTGGACATATTGGTCCTTTGACCATACCACTTCGCCAATTTTAATGTACTTTTTTTAAGGGCACTACCTGGAAACATGGGGGGCGTGAGGTGCCATTTAGAACAATTTGGTCCTACATCCTGGCTTGATCTGTTTTTGAGAAGGGAAGGGATATGGGAAATTCCACTCTAGGCCAACTGATGTTCTTGAGCAGTAGCCCACAATCTAAATCAGCTGTTGACCTTGACACCAACTGACCAGCCCTATATGCTCAATAAAATGTCAGCCAAAATACCACTTTGAGCACCATTGTGTCAGATTTAGGTTCTCATACTAATGGAAGGCAAGCTGCAGCTGTTCCCAGTTTCCCAATATCAATCAACCTTCTTGGGTCCTGCTTTGGTCCATCCGTCATCTCCAAACCCTTATGTGTCTTCCTAACTAGGAAGGATTTTGAGAAATCACATGACCCAGCCACCCTTGGAAAACAAAACACCAGAAAGGCTAAATATCTCTTTGCCTAAGCTGCCGACCCCACCCACTCAGGAAGGAAATAAAGAGTACCCATGATTCCCGAAAGAATAGTTCCAGCTCTTCAACTCCCTCGATACAAGACATGTAAAGTTGAAATGCCCCTCAAGGTCTAGAAGGATAGTGCACCAAGACTCCACATATGTGTGGAATGTGAAGGGATCCTCGGCTGTCTGTGGGTGGAAGCATATGAATTCATGGAACTTGAATTGAGACTGAGCATTGGCTCTATTATCCTAGATCCCACGCATGCTTAGCTTTAAATCACACAGTATTCTTCAAATAAAACAGCACCACTTCCTATAACAACCTCAAAAACATACAGTATATTGTACACTTCTGATTGATTGACTCGACCACCTCGTATTGTCAGACCAGACCACCACAGACAAATGGGGCAGCAAATGGCAATAATGTGTTCAGTGAAATTCAGTTGACCTAATAGAACCTGCAGCTGATGCCATGTGACTGTGTGTGCCCTCAGACATGCTGCAACTCTTGAAGAACACCACTTTTTCTTGTGGTAATCTACACAGGACTCTAAATGTATCCAGGGCAGGACTGGCAACCGAAACCGGCCCTGGCAAACTGCTCGGCCGACCCCCCCTGGGGTGAGGGGGGGTGAATGAAGTAGCACTTATAAAGCGCATGGCTACCCGAAGGCATCCCAGCGCTAAGCAGGCAGATGAAGTCCCTACAGGGTGCAGCCGAGCAGTTTGCGAGCGCAGGTTTCGGCCGATTTTGTTACAGGGGGCCGATATTGCCGACCCCCGGTAACAAAAATGGCCCCCCAGGGGCCCAGAACCGGCCCCCACCCAGCGGCCCACCGGGGAAACGCCCGGTGCCCGCTACGGCCAGTCCGGCCCTGAATGTATCTATCACAAAGCCCAAATATATCAAGGTTTGCAGGGCCATCGTTCTTTTGCTTTGCCAAAGGTACTCCTAGTCTTGCAAGATAATCCCTGAATGCTGTTCGGGACTGATAATAAGGCCCGAATCAGTGCGGGGTCCAAGGACAAGAAATCATCCAGATAATGCAGGACTAATGTCGAACTAGATCCCCTCCTGAAAACCCACTTCAAGAAAGTACTGAACTTCTCAAAGTAGGCACAGGATACAGAGCACCCCATGGCCATACATTTGTCAAAGTAGTAGGAACCCTCGAACTGGAAACCAAGTAGATGGTAATCCTGAAGGTGAACTGGAGGGAGTCTGAAAGTTGACTCAATGTTAACCTTAGCTAGGAGGGCCTCAGCCCCCAAGGACCTTAACATCACTATTGCTTGGTCTAAGGTGTCGCATTTCGCTGATCATAAGGCAAGGTCGATAGCATAATTAATAGACTGCCCTTTTGGGGCAGAGAGGTTATAAATAGGGTGGAATTCCTCCAGCCCCTTTTCTGGCACACCTCCCAATGGGGAATAAACAACATCTTCTAAAGACACTGAACAGAAACGACTGGACAGCCTCCCAAAATGCTTTCCTTTTTCAGTCTTTTTCCTCTTAATTTCCGTATTCGCCCGCAATGATTGCTAATTCAACACCAAGCGGGAGACAAGAGTGGCAAAGGTGTCCCCACCCATTCACCTTCCTTCGAGACAAGTCTCTTACTGACCTTAACGTATTCCTCTCACTTAAGTGCAAGAGTGGATTTAACAATTAAAAAAACAATCTCTGTAGTTGACAAGGATAAAAGAGGAGAACTGAACCACTCTCTTTCTGAAGCAGACATACATCTTTGGGCAAGCCTTTTTCCATTAAAAACGCTCCCCGGGAAGACATATTTTTACATTTTTAATGGTTATTTTCTCTTTTGTAATATTTGCATTATAGGTCAGAAGATATGAATCCTGTGAGAGAAGTCTCTCTCACCCTAATCTAGAAAAAGATAAGTACACTGGGGTTATATCTAGACTGGAAAACACCTCCCAATCTCCACACATATTGACACCATTGAATTTAGGTTCTAAGGACAGGAGTAAGTTAGTAGGGACCTTTCCGCTCTGATGAAGTGCTGCAAACCCTGGTAGGGCCATCTGAGGCATTAAACAGATTGACAATTAAGACATGAAAAGTGGAAACTTGCTCTCCTGCTTTTTATGTTTATCACAGAGAGACATAAATAATTAACAAGCATTGGCAATGGCAAAAGGTCTGGCTTATGAATGAAAGTGTATTTTGGGTCATTGATGGGTTAGGCCAGAGGTCTTCAAACTATGGGCCCATGGCTGTATTCTGGAGGGGACACAAATGCCTCAGTTAGTACTTGTAATATAAAGGTGATCTGAAAGTGCGACCTTGTTTACTTGGTGCGTTTCCTGGCTGTCAGCATTTACATGCAGCGGAAGAACTGCATTAAAAAAAAGGTGATCCTACGTGGCATGAGCCCAGAAAAAGACGATGCACTCTATCCTGTAACTATGCTTTTGATTTTTTTTCCTTGATGCAACCTCATATAATATAATGCACAGGCCTTAAATTAAAAATAAATGCAAGGTAAGTAATCGGTGTGCAATGCACTCAAATGCATTTTGAAACCTCAGGTCGCTATGTGATCACTGCAGTTGTCTCTCTGTGTGACCAGAGTCACAGACTCGAATCCTGCTTTGAGCAGTGGAGGAAAGTGACCTGTGTGGATTAGTAAATACCTGAGCACCCCATTCAGAGAACTGGTATTTCCCACCAATATTAAAAGGATCCAAAGATGATGTAAAATGATGAGAAACCTGAGGAAGAGAAGGGCTCAATCCATAGAAATGCTTCAAGGTATAGAGGGTTTGTTTTTGTAACTTAAAAAAATAATTGGTGTGTGCATGTGAATCCATAGTTTACACTCAGAGTTACACACTTCAGTTATAGGTAAAACATTTATTATTGAATATTTTCAGACCCCTACAGTGAATGACCTAGAGCAAGGCCACTACCCATTTTACCAAATTCTCAAAGTTGTGAGAGGGTTTCAGAACTTTTGAGTGTTTCAGAGTATCTAAAAAAAAATTCTTATCACTACAATAATTTAAGTATCTGATTGCCAACTTTCTGGGCACGGTGCTTTTGCAGCTGTGACCTTCTCCTTTTACCCTGAAATGATATCAGAAGCCCCCGCCACCTGTTCTCATCCCTGACCCTCCAGCTCCACCAATCATTGTCATAAAGTTTTGGAGTGGAGCCCAACTTCAAAACATTTTACTCAGGGAAGCTCAGAGCAAACGTTTTGAAGATCTCTAGTTTAGGCACTCAATAAGCCATCATACATGCACTCTGTCACTCTTCTTTGCACTCATGCATCTAAGCACTGCAGATATATACTTGCAATAACAAAACTAAATATAGCAGCAGGTCTCCATCTTGCAGAGGTATTTACATAGTCTATTGTTGTTTTAAAGTTCAAGCATGGTCACCACATTGAGAACCAACTTGTTGGCCATCTTGGAATGGTAAAACAATGATACAATATGGACAACAGTATTCCATAATGGCCGCCTGGTTTAGAGGAAGTGGCCACGTGGGACACTGCACACCGAAAATGAAACGAGCGGCAAGCAAGCGACTACTTAGCACTGGTAGGGAGCTGCATTATCCTCTTAAGAAAAATGTATATAAAAAGAGGAGATGCAAAGAAATGAAAAGGGAACAATAAAAGGAGAAAATTGAAAACTAAAGGATTGGGCAACTAGTCCTGACACTGAAGCACACTCATTCTTAGGTAGATATGCACATGTGTTCAGAAAATGTAGTCAATTACACCAAAAGGGGGCCAATGACCGATGGAAACTGAACCATCACTCTATCAAGTGAGCTGTCATTGGATGGAAACAGAGTGCAAATGGCACTCAGCTAGACCAGTGGCGGAAGAGAGCTAACACAAAGGCCCTTTAAGTTTCTATATGATGTATAATTCTGTGTATAGGGGGT
This sequence comes from Calotriton arnoldi, assembly GCA_963921515.1. Taxonomy (NCBI): domain Eukaryota; kingdom Metazoa; phylum Chordata; class Amphibia; order Caudata; family Salamandridae; genus Calotriton; species Calotriton arnoldi. The sequence goes on from CAWUFW010002974.1 coordinate 623,387, forward strand.
ATGCATTATTTAATGCTTTTTTATTACAAGATCCTTGCAGACAGTTAGCCTGTCTAGCTTTTCAAAGATATTCTAGCAAGAATTTTTATGGTGAAAAATCTTCTACCACTAGGGTTTATCAGAGGCAGTTAGCAACATCAAAATCATTCCCTACAAAAGTAATCTGTGACATTTCATGTAACAAAATACCTATCTGTAGGCTTTATAAGAGAAATTGCAATCCACCCTTAAATATCTATTGACTTTAACATATGGTTTCCACAATCAATATGTCAGGCCTGCTGATTGTATCATAACTTTTCATAATAAACAGATCCCCTCACCACCCAAGCAGTTTTTCTCCACTGCCACACTCCTAAGCACAGGCTGAACAGTATAAATGGTTCCTCTTTGCATCTTGATTCACCAATACGCCAGAAGTAGCAGAAGTGACATCAATGACTTTTCGATCCTCGATGACATAATAATTATTAACCTTTTCCCCCATTTTTAGCCCCTCAGTAGCCTTCTATGTGCTGCTGAAATAAACGCATGTTGAAAAAGTAAGGATGGTTCTTATAGCTGAGTTGGAATAGTTCCTTTTGTTCCCTTCACAACCCTTGAGGACAGGGACAGCAAGGTCAGTGCTAGGGATGTCAATGTGCAAGCCAGGCTGTCCTAACAGAGGTCCATGAGGATCACATTGAAACTCCTATGTATGGTATTTAAATGTCAGCAGGGAACACGCCTGAAATGTCTTCAAAGCTTTAGTTTGCCCTCCACACTAAGACCTTCGGCAAGGCAAAATTGATTTTTCAGGATAGTTTCATCTGAAAATCACGTGCAGGAAGCACTCAGAACTCTAGATGTGCACCTGTGGAACTCACTAGGTCCAGACCCAAGACATCAACAGACCTTGATGTCCTTCAGGAGAAGCAAGAAACTAGACATTTTGATTAGACATGTCTCACCTGCTAGATTGTTAGATGTCTAGTGCCCACCCTTCCTTCAAGCTAAAGGACAGGGCTCTGTTAAGATATTTCCCCTTGTGAACACATACTGAAAGTTCTCTCCTGAACCTCTGGGGTTTTCTGTCATAAAATCCATCAGCTGACACCAGTTCAGAAGCCCACGTGACTATGAATGCTCTAGAGCTAAGAAGCCCACCTGACTATGAAAGCTCTAGCACTACATACCACAGGCCAGCACTTTACAGATCAATTAAATAAATAAACGAGAGGCATGCCATTTCTGGCAGGGACCCTGTAAGGCCAACCTCATAATTTGAAAGTAAAGAGCAGAACTGAAGGGCGGAGGGCAAGATGGCAAGGCAATGCACCTCACTGAGTGACTGGTGGGGAGATTGCCCTAGGCTCTTCATGTGCTTCATTCTTTTTTCGTGACATGTAAGATGGCACAGTGGAGTTGCTGGACTTGCTAATTCATGGTGTATCACTAAATGGGCAATGCCCAGTAAATCACTACTAAGAAGTACTAACGAGTTGGGTGAGTCAAACCCCTCACATACTTGAGTTGACTGGCCAACATGTTCACTTTAGCTTTTTTGTACAGTTGCAGACAATGTGAGAAGCACTGCCATGAGCTTGCCATGGATGTGCTTGTGTACAACACCTGAACACTGAAAAATCCACAATTCTAATACAGCTGAACTGCACCCCATTATTGGTGGTGCTAGACGTGAGATTCCCCTCTCTAAAAAAAAAACACAATCGTATGGTAGAGTATTTTTGCTCAGACTCAGATAAAGTTCTTGAAACAAACACAACTATGCCAACCTCGGGGGGGTGCTAGAGAGCCCGGAGCAAAATGGCCGCACTTTAGAGCTGCTCTGCTGTTCGAGGGAACAATTCGCCTATCATCCTTCAGCTACGACGCCATCCACAGGCAACAAATACTAATCCAGACGCCTCACCATGCACGGAGCAGTTTGATCACCCTGTCGTCGCTTCGCTGTGCCTCCAAACGCCGCTTACTGCAGAAGCTGTATTCGGACAAAATGGCGGCTTCGGAGGGGTCCGGGCACTGAACTCCGTTTATGCGACCGAAATCGCTGCTGCCTTCGCCTTCTGAAAAGCCGCGATATAGAGGTACCGCAACTGCGCTGCCCTGCTGCTGCCCGTGAATGCGGTGAGATCTACCCGCCGCGACCTGCGCTTTGAACACCCCGCGTAGCGGCCGGCGGCGCACAGCGGTACGACCTGGCTGCGGCCCGTATGCAGTGGAGGAGTGTGGGCCTGCACCCGATCCCGCCCGTGACATTACCGCCGCCGCATTATTCCTAGATGGGCTCCATGGTGCTGTTGGCGGCTGGGACGCCCGGGGGGGCCCCTGACTCTCCGTGCGGCTGACGGATGCGGAGCTCGGCGGTGTGGCTCTCGCCCCCACCTGTGCTATGGCCCGGCTCCTAACACAGCAGTGGCGTGATCGTCTGGGGGCTTGCTGCTTGCTTGTATTGTGCGCTGGACTCCTGTGCAAAACGGCGGTCGGCTGCCATTACCGCCTCGGTACCCCAGGACTTTAACGAGGCGGGCCTGTGCCTTGCTGCAATCACAGTGCCGGGTGCGTGGATTGACCACAATTACCAGCATCCTAGAAGGTACTCCATAACTTAATCCTCGGAGGTGGGGCGGCGGGACACTGCGTGGGCAGCCCTGGGGCTGATGAGACTTGGCTCGTGTAATGCGCTCCGACGTGCTGCTCCAGTAACCTGTGGCTGTCTTGTGGACCTCACTAACTGCGGCCTACCTAGCTTTGGGGGAGTGGCGTTGACTTGCCGGAACAGTGGCGGCCTGGTGCATAGACAATTGCTGACCGTCTGTCCCCTCACATCACTCACAGCAAGTGTCATCAACTAGACAGTCTGCGGTTGTATACCACTAGTTGCTAATACATCGAAGCGGACGACGCGGCGCTAGGTGTGCAGGGTGACTTGGATTGTTCCACTGCATCTGCTGGGAAACTATGCTGAGCTCTTCTGACGAAGGCCGCCCGTGTGGTGGTTAGTTCCATGTGTGGGGGGCCCACGCGACGTGGTACAACAGCGTTGTCTGCATTGAGATATCTTTATTCACTAGGTCCATTGAGCGACGACCATAACCCTGGTAATAACCCCAGAGTGACGCCACAAAAGCAGCTCCGCAGAGGAGGTCGAATCATGGGCCGGACGGACAAACAACAAGCGAAACTGAACTTTGAAACCCGGAGGCTGACGAAATCCCAGGCTCCAGCTACATCGGACACTGAGCCCGAGTTGGAAGCAGGCACTAGCAATAAACTGGAGCGCATGATGCTTGCAATGCAGCAGAATCTGCAGTCCATTGACGCTAAGATAGATCACCTTAACCTACGAATGGACGGCATGGCAGCAAAGCTCGACAAGCATGGATCGCGGATAGCAGAAGCGGAACAGCGAATCTCGATGACTGAAGACCAGGTGGAGGTCGTTAGCGCCTCATGTTCTAACATGGAGAAGCTATTGGCAGTAATCCAGGCGCGGAACGAGGATCTTGAAGCCCGTTCACGCAGGAACAACCTGCGCATTACGGGGATCCCAGAGTCAACCAACACGGGCCCTATGGAGTCATACGTCGAGACCTTGCTCAAAGACATGCTGGGTGCGGAACACTTCTCGAATGTACTAATTGTGGAGAGGGCTCACCGGTCACTGGCGCCTAAGCCCGTGCCGGGGGCTCCCATTATAGCCAGGCTCTTGAACTACCGAGAGCAAGACGTTGCCCTCCGCCTGGCCAGGGAGAAAGGGATTACCAGCTACCAAGGGATGAAAGTGGAGTTATTCCCTGACTTTACGATGGCTGTCCAGCAGGCGCGTCGTGAATTCCATGCTGTCAAAAAGAAACTGCAAACACAAAAAATTCAATATGCAATGCTATACCCCGCGCGGCTGTGCATACAACATGCAGGCAAGGCTAGAATATTCACGACGCCTAAAGAACCTCTACAATATGTGCGCCAGATTGAGCGGCAAGAATCGACATGAGCGGCGGGAGCCGATGCTGATGCAGAGGACTGAGCACGTGAGATTATTAATGTGCAGCGCATTGGGGTAAAATACGGACTGTTGTTGCGCAGAGACTAATTATTGTTGTAATGCTGTCTGCTCTCTAGATTTCTAGTTACTATGCTATGATAGCTACATCTGAGTGCGCATTGCAATGTTTACCATGCATAGAAGGCGAGGTCTATGGGGCTACTAGCTCTCTGTTGTGTTTGTGACGATGGGATACGCTCTATATTCATATTTGGAAATTCTTAGTAATCTCTAGGCCTGTGGGTGTGTTGTTCATCAATACCCTCCTCGACCCCCCCTGATACCGCACAGGGGGCAGACGGCTACTGGTGACCCCCTAAGAGGGAACACCCCACCAAAGTTCACTGTTATACCAGGACTCCCTCTGGGATGTGTGTCCTGACTTACGACATGTGGTTGCATGAATGTTGTTTGGTTGTTTGGGGAGGGATTCTCAGCATAGTTCCGTTGCTGGAGTGGGAGGGATGGGTTATGGGGGAACTATCTGTTTTTAACACTGCTTGGGGCACACGACATTGGCAGGAGTGGGCGCGTTCAGAGACAAGCTATGTGAGATGGCATTTTGTCGCATTGTACTCCACAGGGGATGGCGGGTGCTAAATCTAATGGGATTTCATGGCTAACCTGGAATGTCTGGGGTCTCAATAACCCCAAAAAAGTTAGACAGGTGCTATCCTATTTAGACCGTCACAACGTCCAGATCGCTCTATTACAAGAAACCCATCTTACTAAACATACAGTCTCTGCAGTGGCCACCAGATGGGCTGGGGTGCGCCTGGCTGCCTCTTACTCCTCTTATTTGAGGGGCGTCATGATCTTGATAAAAAAAGGAATCCCATTCAAGCCCATACATGTAGAAGAGGATACGATGGGGCGATATATATTCGTGTAAGGTATGCTTTGCGGTACAAAGGTGATTATAGTAAACATCTATGGGCCCAACAACGACGATCTTGCCTTTTATGAGGTATTGTGGGGCAAAATTTACAAATTACCTCCTTCGACCATTATATGTGGGGGGGACCTCAATGTCGTGTTAGCACCCGAACTCGATCGTCGGTCAGCTGCGGAACTCACATTAAAAAAAGCAGCGTCATCTATACTTAATGGTATGCTAAATCTGGGATTGGCAGATATCTGGCGATTAAGATATCCGGGTTCGCGTGAGGACACGTTTCATTCGTATGTACACCAGTCCTGGTCCCGCATTGACTACTGGTTAGTCACGAATGATGTGAATAATTGGACTATAAATGTCCAACATCTACCTAGAACCTTGTCCGATCACTCCCCAGTCCTTCTCACTATATCTCTACCGACGCACGCTCCTCCACAGTTCCAGTGGCGGCTTCAATCCTCCTCCTTGCTCGACCCAGTTTTCTGCGTATTCGCGAAGCTATCTCGGATTATTTCTCACACAACACTGGTTCACTTTCATGTGTAGGGACACTCTGGGAGGCGTTCAAAGTGACCATACGAGGAGCATGTATAGGTCTACAGGCTGGAGTCTTGAGGTCCCTACGTGGCACTATGTGCAGGTTGGAAAGAGAACTGGGTGGTCTAGAGCGTGAATACGGTAACACAGCAGACCCTGCTACACTAGCAAATACTAAAACAAAGATCACCAAATACAATGAGGTAGCCGACCAAGAAATACGTCACATGTCGCGTCGACACATAGCTAGATACTACGGCGAAGGGGGCAGGCCTGGGAGAACGCTGGCTAGTAGAATAACAGACTCACGGGGGCGGAACTATATAGTTAAAGCCATCACAGAGGGCGACACTATACATTACGATACACCCAGTATACTCCACACGTTCGCACACTATTATCAATCCATGTATGAGCATCGGCAAACGGCAAAAGAGGCAGACATAGCGCAATATCTGGATGACATAGCGCTGGTGTGGCTCTCGCGTAACCAGCAAGATTTTTTAATGCACCCACTAACGCTAGAAGAAATCCGTGAGGCTATTATTGCGTTACCAAATGGAAAGGCGGCGGGTACTGATGGCCTACCGGCCGAGTTTTATAAAGAGTATATAGACATCTTGGCCCCCAACTTTCTCGAAATGTACATGGAAGCGTGTGACTCCCAGAGTCTCCCTCCTAGTTTGCGAGAGGCATTGGTTGTCGCCTTGCTAAAGCCTGACAAGGCGCCGGACAGGTGTGATTCATCCCCTTTGGTTTTGCTATGTTCGCCCTAAGTTGGCAGGGTATGCCCAGACGTGGGTCCCTTGCTCACTTTGCCACTGGATTCAAGATAGCCTGGCTGATGACGGCTGTAAGCCAGAAACCGGTCCCAGGATGCTTGTTTCCGGTCCAGGGAAGACATGGCTTGGCAGTTCGGGCTGGACTGTTCCCATGAGGCACAGGGTCAGACTGATTTGCATATGGCCATGTCTGAACTGGGGTGGCGGAGTGAGCTAAAGAATGATGATGGATTAAACCCAGATCAGTTGACTGGGGGTGAGTGCTTGCAATGTTCAACACTCCGTCCATCATCCCCTTTGGTTTTGCTGTGATTCATACAGACCCCTGTCCTTGATAAATACTGATGTAAAAATGTTGGCGAAGGTGTTGGCCAATAGGTTGCATCTGCTTCTGCCGGTTATGGTGCTCCCTGATCAGTCAGGATTTGTCCCAACCCGATCTACGTCACATAATTTGCGTACGTTGTTTGCAATATTACCCGTACTGGAACCATCCTTGCCGGCGGTGGCGGTACTGTTAGATGCCGCCAAGGCATTTGATTCTATATCCTGGGAATATATGTTTGCAATTTTACATCGCATGGGTGTACCTTTCATTTTTACGAACTGGATTAAGTTGTTGTATACAGGTCCCGTTGCACGTGTAAGAATCAATGGGCATATGTTGGATATCTTCAAGATACAGCGGGGCACGCGGCAGGCGTGCCCGCTATCGCCCTTGCTGTTTGCGCTAGTATTGGAACCACTGGCTTGTATTTTGTGACAGCGCTATGCTCAAGCAGCGCTGCGCTTTCAGCAACGGCCCCTAGCAGTATCCATGTACGCAGACGACATGGTGTTATATGTGCGCGAGCCGGCAACACACTTAGCACAGCTTATCCGAGAATACATACGATTTGAATGGTACTCTGGCCTTGGGATCAACTGGGCTAAGTCGATTATATTGCCCCTAACAGATTGCACACCACGGATGGAATTAGATTACCCACTGGAGTGGTGCACAGATCCAGTGAAATACTTGGGGATCTGGATTCACAGGGATCAGCAGGTGGTTGTTCAGACCAATTTTGGTACAGCCATCACACGTCTTGAAGAACAAGTGAATCGTTGGTTAGCACTGCCGTTATCCTTCGCTGATAGGATAGCATTAATGAAGATGGTGGTGGTACCGCGCTTTCTCTATTTATTTTTTAATGTACCCGTGCACTTGACACGCCACTTCTTCGACACGCTTCGCTCCTTATTGGTCTTGCTAGCATGGGGTGGGAAGAAACTGCGGGGTAAATGGGAAATCTTAACGCACCCTTACGAGATGGGTGGTTTCACAGCGCCAGACTTTCAACTGTATTATCTCTGCGCACAGGTGCACTATGCCTACTACTGGCAACAGGTACCAGCTTATATCCCACATGTAGCGGATGAGGCAGGTGCAGTACACCCGATACCACTTAAAACCATGATAGTTAACCAACATACAGTTTTTGAAAAGGGAGAGATAGACACGGTGCATAACAGCCAGGGCATGGCAGGAGCTGGGAAGGCGTGCGCGTAAATTGCCGCTTTATGCACCAAATATGCCACTCTTACATCACACTGCGATCTCAGTGACGGGGAAAGCTGGTGCACTGAAAACTCTTCATGAAGTGGGACTGTCTACCATGGGGGATACATTTCCTCAGGGTTGCTTTGTTGAAGCCGCCACTGTTCTTGGAGATGGGGAGAATGCTGCAATGCGAACGTTTGTGTACACAAGATTGCGATCGGCTGTGCATGCGTTGTACCCACAGTTTCCGACAGAGCCACCAACTTTAGAGGCTCTGCAGCTCCTCTACACCACCCCGACGCGCACTAAACTAGTTACACGATTATATCGTGCTTCACAGAAAGAAGGGGCTAATGTGGGGGGAGCTCGCTAGATAAGTGGAATGCAATTCTTTCTGAACCGCTTTCCGATGACGACTGGAACGCCTGCTGTAAACTGACGGGGCAACTAACAGCGAATGGCAATCTACGATTGGTACATTTTAAATATTTACATCAAATATACTATACCCCTGCTCAGTTATATAAATATGGTCTGCGTGAGGTTGCCAATTGTAAGAGGTGTGATGCACCAGATGCTGATTTTTACCATTTAGCGTGGGCCTGCCCAAGAGTATATTTGTTCTGGGAGCAGGTCACACACATTTTGCAACTGATGGTGGGGACGCCCATAGCATGTACTCCCCAACTATGTCTGCTGGGAAATGTTACCGATGTTAAAGCCTCTATCAGGAGATTGGTGGAGATAGCGCTCTTACTTGCCAAACGTAGAGTTTCAATATGCTGGGGAGGTAGACCTGCCCCGACCACTAAATGTTGGTTGCAAGACATGGTGTATTGCCGTGATCAATTCACCTGCTACGCGGAAGAACTGCCTAGATCCTCAAAACCCCGTGATATATGGAGTCCCCTTACTTCTTATTTGCTAACAGTAAATGATATCTGATGGTCATGACAATTGCTGTGTTGCTCTGCACTGCTTATTCCCACTTTAAGACCTAGTGATGTAACACTATTGCCTGTCTCAAATGTAAACTGGTTTGAAATCCTTGTATTGTGCTGCAATAATACCTGTACTAAGTGTGCCCAATCACTGCTAATGAACTTATGGATGTCTATGTTTTCTGTTTGAAAATGCATAAATAAAATAAAAAATAAAAAATAAAAAAAAACTATGCCAACCTCTCCTCTAACTTTTTGCATAAGGACGCCTCCAGTGCTTATGCTGCTGGCATTCACAGTGACCATACACTCAGCATATTCAACAAAAGGGGATGAAATGGGAGCATCAATAATCTTTTCTCTTAATTGCTCTTTATTAACAGTTTTACATTTATAGCACATAGGAAACAAAATGCAATCATGGTCGTTGTGCATGAACATATCCAGGGTTCGTCAGCATTCTTGGAAAGCCTCAGTTGTGAACTACAATGTGATCAGAGCTGTCTATAGCCTGTAACATAATGTTATAATAATCCAGTGTTAGAGGCCTATTGGCTTTAACAAATGCTTTTCACAATAAGTAGATTAGGCCTATTGGCTTTGTCATAATGTTTCATAATAAACAAATCAAACCTGTAGAATTAGGCATGACGTTTCCCAATGAACCTATAAGGCCTATACCCTTTACCATTGGCTTTACACCTTAACCAACACAGGCCTATTCAAGTGCACATAAACTTGCAAGTGTCGTACATAAAGTTATAAAAATACAAATATGTAGAAAATACACTTGGCAGAACAATATATAACCCCTCGATAGGGACTACCAATAATCATGACTTTGAAAACTCCCAGGGCATTTCAAAGTAGGTGGCCAACTCCAAAACACTTGCCTACTATGGTAATCATTATGATTACATGTAACAAAATGCATGTCTATAGCCTGAAAAGCAATGTGATAACAACCAACTGTTAAAGGCTGACCGGCTTTTAGAAATATGTTCCACAATAAATAAGTTCGACCAACTGGTTTTCCCTTAATGCTTCATAAAAAGAAGACCAGACCTACGGTATCAGACATAACGTTTCCCAGAGCACCAATCAGGGCCATAGCTTGTCACTATAACCAACTCAGCCTACTGTTTTGAAGGTAAGCTTTTCCACATGACATCCATCATGCACAGAGGCATAAAATTAGAAGCTATACAAAATTACAGTTGCCTAAGCAAAATATTAACTCTCCTAAAACGGCCTAGTTAGGATTCTGTGTAGCTCTGGGCATCCTATAATGTTGTCAAACATACAACTGCACTCTGAGGTCTAAAGGTAATGATGGAAGGGGAGGGGGCTGGGACTGGCAAACAGCAATACATTCCTTATGACTGCCCTTCACCCATCTGTGCTGCTTGAGAAAAACAAACAGTGTAAATTATCTACTTAACTGAGAGCATTACAGTGCCACGCGCCTGCCACCGAAAGGTCATGCTATGGTGTTAGTGAGACTTTTCTTCATTCATACTGCTGCTGGCTCCGGCAGCTGGAAAATACAAACAAAATAGTCACAGATGTGTTGAGGGGAAGTACTTTTTTTCTGTGCAAACACAACTTCTGCCCAATCAAAACATGTACTTCTGTCCCCCCGCAAGTGAACATAACCAAAATCCCTCTCTGTAGGACTCCTGGAAGCTCTTTTTTTGGTTGATCACATGCGGTCGGGCAACAGATGTGCTGTCAAGCCAATCTTAACAAGCATTGGCATAGCCAATAGGTCTCGCTTTTGGGACCTTATAAGTGTTTAGCCATGCAACAGTTGATGTTGTTGCACCAAGGATATTGTGCTGCATAACTAAATACTTATAAGGTCCCAAAAGCGAGACCTATTGGCTATGCCAATGCTTGTTTTCATAACAATCTGTAGTAAGCATGTGACACATTGGGTGTGCAACATTTTATAGAGGCTAAACTATTAGCCTCCTTATGTGTGCCATTACGGCTTGTTACGATTTGAAAAAGTGTGGTATAGGACAAAATTAATCAACACCAAATACAAAGTTTAAAGATTCTTATTAGTCAGTTATACCAAATTCAGATAAAACTCACAACCAAGCTTAAAACGAATGAGAAATATTTAAAGATTACTTGCATTTTTGGTCATTTCAAAAATTAATACACTAGTGTCTTTGAAAGGGGTAGTTTTCTATTGTTAACAATGCCCTCTAACCTCTAATAAACTGAAAAGGACATCTACGGTGTCTGCACTTAAATTTGTTCCAGCAATCTATGGTGCAAAGCAGCACATTTTAAGTGACGGCGGCCACAAAGGTATGCTTCATTAAGATATCCCAATACTGCATAAACTACTTAAGCGCATGATGGGCTGGCTACAGTGTCGTGATTATTAACAACACTATATTCTAAACGAACTGGAAGTGTTACTCGATTATCTCTGGGCACAAATCTGTGAACCTTCATTATTCATGCTGGGTATGGTGGCTTAGTGGACTAATGCGTCCACTGCAGGGGCCTGTGTTCGACCTCATGATCACAGGTTCAAATACTCAATGGGTCCACTCAGCCTTTCATCTATCAGAGGTCGATAAAATGAGTACCATTGAGTTGGGTAACAATAAACATCTGTTATTCAGCACCAAGTTGCCTATGGGTAAAGGCAAATACACATGTTACACTATGTTTGGTTATTCATGGCAAATATCTGTTGCTAATTGATCGGGCTATGCTATGTACATCCATAATCAAAAGAGAGTGAGCCCTGTAGATTCTGTGAGGTCTGGATTTATCCAGTATTGACCCGAAACTCTCAACCACTCAGACACTGGTGGTGTAAGTTCTCAACACTATGGTATGTTATTGGGCAGCGTCATCATTGGGTTTCGCACCTAGGTACTCGCTTCCCTAGGTGAGTACCGCCTCCTTCCGAGGGAAAATACTGGTGGGATCCATATGGTGTTATCTAAAATTACTTCCGGTATCTTAGAACAATTATTAGCTACGGACATGTAAATTGTCCTTAACATCACAAATCAGTGGTCAACATGTTTCAGCCTATATTGCCCATAAGGGTTGGGCTTTTCGGCAGAACCAAAATCAAAATTCAACAAGTCCCCTACTGTACGTTTTTTGTAGACTCATAAGTCTATTACTCATGTGTCTTCATTCCGATATGTGCATGTTTTCTATGCACATATCAAACAATACAATCAACTGTATTCTATAGTATTAAGAGACCCTGGGACTATAGCACTATTAGGTGGCTAGCTTTGGGGTAATTTTCCTTGAGGAGAGATTACAGGAGACCCTTATTCCAGTTGCCTCATTCTAGGAGAACCCAAGTGTCAATTTCTGTAGCAGTTGCTTGTCTGAGCGTTATGGGTAAAGAGAACGATTGATAATGTGTTATGGAACAGATAAACTACAACGTTAGACGAAATTAAAGAGCAAGACAATTTGAGGGCCTTGAAGCGTTACGCCAGAAACTTACCAAGAGGGACATGACATTCTGTAGACAAGCAAATACATATATCCAAAGAAACAGCACACCCTGGGTTTGGCAGCAACCTTACATTATTCGTAAGAAATGACATAACACTTTGCAAAGTTATTTTTCGTGTAACGAACAGAAATTCCATTTAAGTAATTGATTTGAACATAAAAACAAAAAAATAACATTTTGCCTGCAAATCCAGCTCTCGAAAATCGATGACAGTTCAACCGGCCAGCCAAACTGCGGTATACATTACAGTTACAATAGGGAGAAACAGAGGGACAGGAAAGGCGACAACTTCAGAACATGTACCACCAGTTTAGAGTAAAACTGAAGCAGGAGTTATAGGCCTAAAACTGCTACTCGTGTTACTCAAGTTCTATAAAAAGGGGGCCCTGGGTAGATGATGAGCAAGTCCCATCTTTAATGATGTTATGCATTGCCAATAGCCAGGGGCGTAGCTTGAGCATCAGATTTTCCGACCATCACGCTGTAAAAGAATGTTTAAAATACATTATAAGACAAGCAGGGCGCCTGACTGAGCCTTAAGAGGCAGTAGAAAGGGAGAGGAATGCGAATTAATAGGAGTACTAAATGAGAGAAACAATATTTTGTAATATAAACATTTTTAGGGCTTTCAAACCAGAGATGAGAGAGGAATGAGTGTGTGTTTTTGTCACTGTATGTATGCAAAAATCCTAGGTGAAATCCGACAGAAACCTCACCATACCAGACAGAAAGCACCTGTACCCAATTACTCATCTGACAATACATTTATTAGGAGAGTGTAACACCCCAAACACTCCCCGCCCGAAGCTACGCCCCTGCCAACAGCAGCGATGAGAATCCAATTCGTTCCTTTAGTTTAATGCCAATAGACAATGCTGTTACCACCATTTCAATGTAAAATTACCCACATCATTATTTTGAGAAGGAGGATCGAGCGTCGAACTAAATCAAAAATAATGTAACATAAAAAAAAAATCCAGAGGGTTGCGATTTAGGATAGCAGCACTTGCATGTTTCCATATAAGCTAACAATTGCGTGCATAATGTAGCCAGCTCTTGGATATTTGAACGTGTTTAACGGCAATACCAAGAACCGAATGTGCTAGAGAAAGAGAGTGAGACAGTTAAAGATGTGCCCTGACTCTGGCGCCTCCTGCCACTCCCCAAGGAACCTGTTCCAAGACTACGACAGACTCACCAGCTCAAGGCAGATAAAAGCTCCCGAGTACGTTCTGAGCACCTCTGGTCCGTAGGGTAGGGTCACTGGGACGGTGCCATAATTGAGGGCAGCCGCAGGAATGGGAGTCGGGGGTGCTCCCAATTCAGCCATGCTCAATGTTTCTGCAGACAGGGTGCGTCCTGAGGCTACCTAGTACCTGGCTCGGATTGCAGCAGCAACAGCTACAGGTGAGCGGGGGCGGGACCGGAGAAAGTGGCATCGGCTCAACCACTGCATGGACAGGGAGAAAGGACAAGTACCTGAGCTTGACAGCAGAATGACCATCTTTAAACGGTGTATATCTTTGTAATGTTGCAAACTAGATGTTAAACTGAACTCCGTTTTGAAGAAAAACAACAACGTTATTAATATATAGCTAAAACACTACATTTTACTCATAAAAGCGCATTTAATATATGTAGGAATATGTTTACTGACTAGACTACTACAACTTTGGGTAATATATGTGCCTTAAACTAAAACCTCCACAGTATAAGGTGTACTCTAGTGAAAGGATGACATTCAGATCATATGTATGGCTGAATACTGGAATTTTGATCCATTCTAATATGGCCGCCTTATTCGCTTGTTTTTGGGGAACGATTGTACGGTTTGGGCGTCTGTGACCTCGGCGCAGGTCTTTCCCAGGTGAGGAGGGCGGTATGGTTTTGGGAGCAGAGTTACGTAGTGTGTACTGGGCGCACCTTTTAATTGAGAACAGTAGTGTCTGTTCCCAGTAGAAGGGTGGGGTGAGCTGCCAGTTGTCAACCGTACCCAACCGATCCGCTGCACCTATTGTGAGGCCGGGAGCGTTGTGTACGCTTGCTGCATAAAAAGCTTTAATTCCGGTGGTGCCTGCGCTGTATTCGTTATAAATCGTTTTTTTTATTGCTCGATAGCGCTCGATGTGTGATTGTTCACGCTCGACGTTTGTGCTGTAGTTCAAACGCCGACACTGCTGCTTACTGCACTAGTTTGCTTAGACAAGGTGTACCGTGCTCATACATGCTAATAGACACTATTCCAGCAGGAGACTCAGGATTTTGGAAGCCAAAAATTGCTTTATTATAGTTGTCTCCTATTTGAAATTTCCTCCTCTTCAATACAAGTGAATGGGCAAAATTCATTCTCCCGATTTTTTTCCCCCCGAGATCTCACGCTTCCCTGTTCTAACAAGCCGCGAGTGGTGCGCGAGAGAGAGCGCGCGCGCGCTTGTGTGAGGAGCAGGCCATCTGTTTTGCATTATTGCGCACGAGTCTGGGCACGATAATGCAAAACAGATGTCGGCCATGCGGGTAACCACACAGAAAAGGCCATGACGCACGAGCGTCTGGTAAGCTTTCTGAAGCCCCTACAATAAGTCTCGCGCTGCGCGAGCAGTGCTGCGCACTGCAACACTAGGCGCGAGACCTAAAAAGGGTTTTGTTCTAACTTTGGCAATTTAAACAGAAGGTCACTAGGGCAGCATTATATAACTTTCTGCTAGTTCAGTGTACCTTAAAAAAAACACAAGTCCACCCCACTGACAGGACAGATGTGGATCCCTTCTAGAGTTCCACCCTGAAGAGTTCCATGGGCAACAGAACCCACCTTATGGAAATGTCATGGCTTTGGGTGAGGAGCAGGACACGTTGTGTGGGTGAAGGCGCGGTGTTCTTTCACTCAAACACCGTAGAGTAACTCTGCTATACCCATAGTGAGCATGGATCTCTTGGGGTCACTGGAGACCTCTTCAAAGGCTCTGTGATTGTGTTGATTTGTCTAGTTCTGAGCCACGCCATGCACATTCAGGGTCAGTCCCTAAGCAGGGAGGCCATCCAGAGTCACTCCCTTGTTGCTGCAATAGATCTAACAGCTAATGGCACAGTAAGTCTGGTCCATAATGTAGTTTAACAGAAACACAACTGATAGGACCAAGCAACTCTCCAATGTGAGAAGTCAGAAGCCACCAAACTGGAACAGACCTGTTTTTTAGATCCCTGCTTTGCTCGGTTCTGAGTTTCCATCCTTTGCTTGAACACACCAGCCTCAGCAGTCATTCGTTTTCATGTGCAAGGCCAAATAACCCAGAGTCAACCCAGAGCCGGCCAGACCAGACAAGCAAAGAGGCCAGTTGAACACCAGGCGCCTCACCTTTCCTCCAGCGCAGGAGACATATGTAGTTGCCTCGCTTAGTAAAGAGCCAAATTATAGCCTACACAGAACCTTTTCTTTTAACCTTGAACCTGGCTATCTAGGTTTTCCTGAGTACAAACACCCTTCTAACTTGCTAGAGGCTTGGAACGAGATGCAACTGGTTATGTTGCTTTTAAACATGTTGAGGTTCTCAACCAGGAAGCGTTGTTAGCCTTCTATGAAAGGCTGATAGCTGCAGAGCCCGGGATCTTGAGTAGCGGCTGCTTAAAAGGGACGTCCAGTGAAGGATTGCTTCCCGTATTACTGAAGAGTGAACTAGCAGCACAACCAGCAGCAAAAACATTCTGCAAACCGCAAGCGTTTAGGAACGCATCTTTTTAAAATACCAAGAGATTGCACAAGTGTCTCCTCCATCTGTGTCACTCAACTGTCCTCTCCCTCATCCTTTCCATGGGTGTTGAGTAGGTGTTCACACGCAACATCCATGGATTTTGATGCATTCCCAGATTTACAAGAACAGGTAAACCCGGAATGCGCCAAAAAGATACACAGGAGATGTGTAACAAGGAAAAATATCTCTATTTATCCTCATTTTTCCCTCTTTCTATGTGTGCCGCATTCAGCACACATAGAAAGAGGAAAGAGCCTCTCAGGATTGTTTTTGTGCAGGAAGGTGCCCCTTCCTGCACAAAACAATCCTGCTTGCCACGCAGGCACCCTTACACCATGGTGCAAGGGTGCCTGCATTGGTGCTAGCCAGCCCATTGAACACCAGTGCAGGTGAATGGACAGGAATGCGGTGTTTTGTCTTAAACACGGCGCATTTCTGCCCTGTCCCAGTGACTCAACCCAGCAAGGTGACTTGCTGCTCTCCTCCACTTTTGCATAAATATGGCCCTTATTTTCAAAGGAAAGAACAGTGGGATTAGAAAGAAGCTAAGTAACCCTCTACAATGGGAATCTCAAAATGTTAAATAGTAAGGTGTTTATGCATTTATTGGCTACAATATGACTGCTAGCTGTTGCATTTGATGAGATACGTCAATAATGTTCGCCTTTAGATTGTACACTCAAGAAAATTATTGAATCTTAAAAATTCAAAAGGGCTTTCTATGGTTGGAGACCCGGCAAAATCAGTGGTGAATTCCACACGGTGACTGCTTGTAGCAAATTGAAACATATTTTAAGCATATACCTGCCACATTTACCAGGTCCATGCATGATGTGCTGCATTAGTCCAGGTTTTCTTTTCTTTGATTTCTGGGACTTGTCGTGCCAGTGTTATACGTGAATAAATAACACTATACGTCAGAGAATTCAAAGAAAAAACCTGGACTGGAGCAGCTATTTACTGACCGACCTGGGAACCTTGGCAGGGCTGTAAGCGATGGCCAGTAATAGGGCTGTTAAACTTACACACACCATCAAAACCCATTTTAAGGGAAACATTTTGGGTCCTATTCATTTTATTTTAATTAAAAAATTTTGTTGTTGCAGTTTTATATAGCGCGAACTTGACCCGAAGGTATTGGAGCACTTTAGATGCGCACTAGTTACACTACACAAGGACACATTCATTTTTTGGTAGGAACGGGGAGATTAAGTGATTTGCCCAGAATCACAGGATGTTGAGCAGACGCTGAGACTCAAACCTGCTTCCCCAGCTCCAAAGTCGGCAGCTCTGGCCGTCAGCCACATCCTCTCCCCTATTTGTTCAGATTGGATTTATAGAGGGTGATACTTACCAATTGGGTACCAAGGATAGATCTGCTGCTTCCAATGAAGGCCAGCTCTTTCATGACCGCATAAGGAAATACCTGATTGGTTGGTCATGTTGTCATGTCACTTGTCAGTGCGTTTCATAAGCAACACCCATAGGGAATCCATTGCCCGGGCTTCCATTTAAGGACAACATATAGGGGCACGTACTGTTAGATCATGTTAGAGGCAGGGAGAGATGGGACAAATCGGTTCACTGCTCGGTCTGATAGATATATATATATATCTTTTTTAAACCAGATTTTATTAATTTCCAAGACAATCATATTACATGCATCAACATTAATGCGTCTTACATGGGTTCTTTTTTCAATGCTGGCAGTCTGTTACTAACTGTTCAACTGTGTTCCCACTCCCTCCTACCCCCTTCCCCCCCTACGGAGTTGCTTCCGCTTCTAAGTGCTGTTCTCTCAGTAGAGATATTGAGTCCCAAGATCAACCTAGTGAAGGATCCTTTAGTCGTATATGCCAGGGGAGGGATTCAGAGACTAACCCCTTTCTTTTCTTATCCGGTCTGATCCCCCTCTATTTGCTCGGTCTGATATATAAAAACCAAATGCAAACTATTTCACCCTCTCTAGGAAGTCAGCTTAATACTGCCAGAATATGAATCACTATGTAAAGATTTACTAGGGTGGCAACCTGACTCTATGCCATCATGTACACAGTTTCCTGCCCTGGGTTTTAATATTATGACCAAATGCATTCTGGGTGTTGTAGTCATAATTTGCTTCCGTTGAGCTAAATAGACTGAGACTAATTAATTCTGGGTTTACAGGCCAGGACTGTAAATAAATTCCATAATGGCATGGGGTGAGCTAATCACCCTAAGATTTGCAATCCTTAAGTAAAAGTGTCTTATACTTGTCGTATGGGAGAATTCTCTCAATGCTACTCGCCAAAAAAAGCGCTTCAACACCCCATCAGGGGTAACAAGCGCTATATAAATCCAAACCTTTTTTCCTCTTCTATCCTTCTGCTATCCTTCCGAATCCAAATAACTGACTAACCTTTCCACCACTTAAATTACTTTCATATTTCACTATACATATTCAACACTAAACCTCTATGGGTCCCGGAGAAGCGTGCTACTCGCCAAAAAAGCGCTTTGACGCCTCGTCAGGGGTAGTAAGCGCTATATAAATGCAATTACAATACAATACAATGTGTTGCATGAACTTGAATGTATTGACAAATAGGACAACTGGTGTCTGAATAAACCCATTTTTAGGTCGAGCCTAGAGCAGCGCATGCGCTGCTTGCGAGACTTTTAGTAAGGGGGTTTGGAAAGCTGACCAGACGCTCGTGCGTCATGGCCTTTTTCCTGCGGTTACGCGCGCAGGGCCAACATCTGTTTCCCATTATCGTGCCCGGACGCGTGCGCGATAATTGGAAACATGCCGGCCGTGCGGGGAAAAGGCCATGACGCACAAGCGTCTGGTCAGCTTTCGAAAGCCCAGGCTGCCGCGCTCGCTCGCCCCCGCTCCTCTCTTGTTAAAGGGTTCTGAGCGCATCGGTGCAGCCCAGAAATAACTGCCGGAGGTCAATAGATTTCCAGGCTCTTTCCACCAATGTGCACAAGATCACACCTCCTGGACAAAACAGAGCCACTTACTAACGCACGCAGTTGTAAATCCCCGGTAATTCCAGCAGACCGGACCCCAGAGTGCGCGGCTTGGTTGCCTCACCCTCTGGTGCTTTCCAACAGGTAAAACAACAGTGCCAGGCAGCGAGAGAGCGGTCAGGGGGCATCATTCCAATGTCATCTGCATGCCTTTGCCACGATTCCCGTAAGACGCCCGCAGGAATCCTCTGCAAGCTTTGTAGGGTTTCCTCAACGCCGACCCACCCACCCTTCAACAGCAGCAGAACCAGGCGCGCCGCAGAGGGCCAAGCTCTCCAATGCAAGCTTCGCGAACCCACAGCAAACGACCCGCAGCAAACGAACCACAGCAAACGACCCGCAGCAAACGAACGACCCGCAGCAAACATCCCATTGATCATACAATTTAAGTGAGAAGTCTGTCCGCCTTGAGATGAAAGCCGCGCCTAATGCTTTCCCGCGAAGTCTGTGATGCGTGTGATGTTTCTAGAAGCCCGTTTCAAAGCCTGGGTCCTACAGCTGCCCCGAAGCCGGATAAACTCGAGGTTTGATTTCAGAATAGATTTCTTTTCATGTGCTTTAATCCCAGCTCATTAGCGGCTCTCGTTAAGGCAACATTACATCTGTATTTGCAATCTGATTTTCACGGATAATTCGGCCCACACAAACCCTGAAACACATGCGAGTGACGCCACCGCCCTTCCAAGAACACTCCCTGCGCCTGTGGGGTTTACTCTAGGGTTTTTTTCATTTTCTGCGCGGTTCGTGGTTGCATTAAACGCAGGAGTGTGCGGAGCACTGCTGTCTGTCCCGCGTTACAGGGACCAATCATGCTCCAGGAGCTAGGGTGCTTTACTACGTAAAATGCATCAGATTAAAGGGAGAGGCGGTAATGTTTTGTGGGAGGGGCTAGGAGCGCACTGAGGGGTAGATTTACAAGCCCCTTGCGCCACTTTTGCGTCACTTTTCCCATGTTAAAAGTGACGCAATAGTGGCGCAAGGGGCTTGTAAATTTGCCCCTGAGGGTCTCATTTACGAGACTCCTAGGGGCACTTTTGCGCCGCCGGAGCGTCAAAGAAGTGACGCTCCAGTGACGCAATGTGCTGCAGCATATTTACAAGGCCACGCAAAGCCACTTTGCGTGACCTTTCTTGGCATTGTAAATCACGCAAAACATTGCGTGAAAGGGGCGTTCCATGGGGGTTGCTGTGGATGTTCCCACGCAACACCCATGGAATCTGAAGCATGCCCAGATTTACGAGAGAGTGCGTCAGATTCTAACACCACCGCAGGGGTGGCCTTAGGGAGGCACAACGAGGTGAAATATTCTTATTTCTACTCGTTTCTTCCTCTTCTGCAGCACACATAGAAAGAGGAGAACACCTCTCGTGATTGTTTTTGTGCCGGAAGGTGTCCCTTCCTGCACAAAAACACTCAATCCTACAATGCAGACACCCTTGCCTGCGTTGGCGCATGGCAGCCCATTGTGCGCCAGCGTAGGGGAAAAGGACCGGAATGTGCCGTATCTCATAGATACAGCACATTCCAGCCCTTTTCTTTTGACACAGGGCAGCGCATCGAAAGCCCTTGTGGCACGGTCCTTCACCAAAACCTCATGAGTGAGGAGCTACAGCCGCTGGGCCAATGCAAAACCTTCGAGGTGGCGTAAAATTTGGAAACCCCTAACTGCTCTGCCATTTTTAAAAGACGTTTTGTGTCCCATTAAATCATGGAGCTTGTTTTCGGCACCCTCCACGTTACAGTTTGGCGCAATTAGATATTCATTTTTTTTTTTTTGTGATTCTCTCCATTGTAGACCACTTTCCCATCCTAAGGATTGGGGTTGGAGGAAAAAGCCAACAGAGCTCAAGCGGTCGCTGATAAAACCTCTCAATATTGTGTGACAAGCTCCCCCCCCAGCGACCCCCTCAACGGGCGCTGTATCTTTCAAGCAATGGATTTCAATTGGTGGGTAAATGGAAAGCAAAGAGAGGGTTGGCTGGCTTCTCTTAAAGAAGCCGGTGCATTGCATGGGGACTCGGGGCACACAGCTGAAGGATGCTCGCACCCAATTCTGCTGCTTCTCATGATCAAAATCCTGGACCTGCCGCTTAGAGTATCTATGACTCTACCCATATTGCTTGGTGATTGGATCTTAGAAACTTTCAACATAGACTATAAATGTGTGTGTTGCAGGGGCCTATGGGCACTACTCTCCATGGCTACGGCTGATGGGAACGCTGCCTGATTTCTGTGATCACACCTCTTTAATAATACATTTTGTAAACTCAACCCAAACACAGATTAATGAAGTTTTCTTCCACAGTCTTGATTCCACTATGTTGAATTCTCAATGAAGCCATCAGGAGTGAGGGCTGGGGTTGGGCCAGACCTCCACCCAGGGCTTGCCACCGGTAAGAGATATAGGGGGCACTTGGGTAGAGGGTACTTGGGCAGAGGGTGGCCCGGTGCTCAGCTTGTCAGCCTGGTCAAACTGTGTATCTTATCATTCCCCTGGTTACTGAAGAAGAGAACAAGGAAGATATTGGTGTTGACCTCCTAGATATGCTACCCCGCCATCCTCAGCAAAGAGAGATGATGTGTGTTGGAAATGTGCCTTTTCTGCAGGGTCACCCCAGATTTTTGCCTTCCTTTACTGTGCCTATTTTTGCTGGCCCTAGGACTCTGTGCACTTTGCTCCTGCTGACAAGTGCTAAAGTGCTTGTGCTTCTCCTAAACATAGTTAAATTGTCATACACCTAATTAGAACATTTAATTACTTATAATTCCCTAGTATATTGTACTGCATGTGCCTGGGGCCTGTAAATTAAATGCTACTAGTGGGCTGCAGCACTGATTGTGCCACCCATTACAGTAGTAGCACCGTAAACCATGTCCCAGGCCCGCCATTGCAGCCTGTGTGTGTAGTTTTAAACTGCCATTTCGGCCCGGTAAAATAAACCTCTTGCCAAGTCTAAACCTTCCTTTTTAATACATATAAATCACCACTGAGGTAGGCCCTAATTGCCCCTAGGGCAGGGTGGAGGTTATTTAAAAAGTTGGACATGTATATTTAAAGTTTTACATTGCTTGGAACAGGGAGCAGCAATGCAAGCAGGTGCGTAGGAAGCCTCGGCACAAACACGGTGGGTGACAGTGCAGAGAGCAGAAGTGCAGTGGGTACGAGGACATGATGAGATGCTGACACAACATCTCATTTACAGCCCCCTGATTCCTGATAGAGCACAGTCGGCAGCTTCCCATCCTGAAACTAGTGATCAGAGCAGAAAGTTACCCCACTCTATTCTCATCTAAGAAAGTCTCAGACCAACGGCAGGTTGACGGGCTAGTAGGAGAGAACCCTACCTGAGCACAAGTGTTAAGGAGGATGAGGAGGGTGCACCACACAACGTTCCTGATTTGCTACCCATACAAGAGTACCAAGCAGAGGGATGGGGCAAAGTCATCATGCACATCCGCTAGGGACTGCCCATTTTCCTTCACATAACTAGACAGACTGCCTAGGTTACAGAAGATCCCCAAATGCCAATATTTAAGGAACGTCAGACTATAATTTAATGGTACAAATCCCAACTGGGTTGATTTCAAACAGCAGCTGAGAGTCATGACGTCCACAGAAGTTAGAGACCTACTATAGCCTCAGAGCCCAAAGTAGTGGGCTCTACCGGCCTTTAAAGGCCCGCTCCACATTCCGCCTTAGAGGGCAGATTGTTCTAATTAGTAAAAACAGGCCTCTCGGAGCCAGAGGGGGTTTAAATCCCCTTGGGCTTTGAGAGGCCTTTGTTCACAGCAACAGCTGTGAAATGAAAGAAAAAAAAAACATTGGAATGTTGCTCTCCTGGCTTCTACCAGTCATTATAAGCTCGGAGCACTCCATTGTCTTTAATGAAGCTCCCAACATTCCAATGTTCTAATATAGCTTTAGAACCCGCCGTAGTGTGCTCTACCGAACATTAAAGGCCTGCTCCAGCGTTAACAAGGGAGCGGGCCTTTAATGCCCGTATAGACCAGCTATGGAGGGCTCTAAGGCTATTAGAACATTCCGCCCCTAGAGGGCAGAATGTTCTAATTTGTAAAACAAAGTCGTCACGGAGCCCAAGGGTGTTGAAATCCCCTCGGACACCGTGAGGCCTTTGTTCACAGCTGTTGCTGTGAACAAACACTGGAAAGTTTTTGATACGGGCTTCTACCGGCCATTAGAAGCCCAGCGCACTCCATTGGCCCTGTCCGATGGTTCCACTCAGGATGCCTCTAGGTTTCGGAGCGGCTTGGCCGCTGTGGCAGAGTGGATGACTTTAAATTGTCTCCAGTTGAATGCGACTAAAACAGAGTTACTGTTGGTGGGGAGGGACAGGAGCCTCTGGAGTGAACAATGGTGGCCTAACGTACTTGGTAGTACCCCCACCCCTAAGTTGGTGGTAAAAAACTTGGGGATATGGATGGATGCTACCCTTAGCTTTCAAGAACATACCAAAAGAGTTGCGGGTACCTGTTTTGGCCTCCTGCGGGGACTTAGGCCCCTGCTGAAGTTTTTTGATTCATCTACTCGCCAACTGATTGTTCAATCAGCCATTCTATCCAGACTAGATTATGCTAATTCGCTCCTGTTGGGAGCTAATCAGGCTGAGATATTGCGACTGCAGCGTGTTCAAAACGCTGCCGCCAGAGCCCTGTTAGGGCTCCCACGTAACTGTCCTTCTACTGGGGCCATCCGGAGGTTACATTGGCTTCCAGTGGCCAAACGGATCCAATTTAAGGCTCTTTGCTTATCTTTTAAGATCCTGAAACTTGCCTCGCCCAGTCTCCTGGCTAACTTGCTAGCCCTGTATGCCCCCACTCGCCAGCTGCGCTCCCTGGGACAGCATTTGGTAATTGTCCCCCGTGTGAAGCGCCTTCGGGTCGGAGGTCGATCTTTCCGTTACTTAGCTGCCAAGCTATGGAATTCCCTGCCTCCTCAGATTCGCAGCTTGGATCGCATGGTGGACTTCAGGAAAGCAATTAAAACTTTCCTTTTTCCTTCTGCTTAGTCCTTTTTGTCTTCTGTATATTCCTTACGCCTACCTGTTGTGTTCTTAGCCCTGTTCCTTCTGATGCTGGCAGCGCCGGGACGCCTCTTTGCTGGGGCAGCTGTGCGCTATATAAACATAACATAACATAACATTGTTTTCAGTGGAGCTCCCATCATTCTGATGTTCTAATAATAGAGAAAGCCAATTGGCCACAACCTAGCGATCCTGCTCCTCTAGTGACATCCAGAGACATTCTTGTCAATACAGTTCTGGAAATATGCCTAACCAAAACAGACTTTACAAAATAAATAAGTGAAAACAAACTGAAGGGGTAGCACCCAATGAATATCCAAACAGAAATACATCAACATTCTGGCATCCAAAATGCTTCTGCAGCAGCCTCTGAGGCTGTTGTGGCCACATTTGTTCAATTGTTGCTCCCTAAAGATCAGGACCAATTACATTTCAATTGCATGAATTGGAAAAAACGGATTGTCAGAATTAATTGCAGTAACAAATCACTATTTGCTACCCAAAAGAATAAGAAACTGCAAAACTACATGGATGTCCCTCCAGATGTAATGGTTGCAGCCTGCAGGGGATGTGGTCGAGTGGGGGAACTAGAGAGGAGAGATGGTGGGCTCGTTCCACCCGACAGGTCCACCTGTTTCAGACGCACCTAGTTTACGTCTGAAGAAGGGACTGTTGGAACCATGTCTAGGTGGCCCATACACAACTCAGAGAGCCCAGCATTTCATCGCCTCTTGAATGCTGGGCGATCCTCCCCCTCCCCCTCAACAGTGATTCCCGCAAATCTAAGACAGAGCAGGAGAGGCCGACTGCTCTATCCATACTTTAATCCCCAGTAAGCCAAAGGGGGGCATCTATTCAATGTGCTATTACTCATAGGTCCATTCACCTGCTTATTGATACTGACCACAGACACAGCATTGAAGGTTTCTGATTTTCTTTCCTTGATTTCTGAGCAGAATAATAAGCGCAGTTGGCATTTGTAGCCAAAGGGAACGCCTGCGTGTTGCATGTCATTCCTTTAACCTATGGTCCGATAACTGATAAACATAGCATGCTTTCTTGCTCAATCACTCCTCACTTGTTAACTTTTTAGGCCAAGATCTTTCATGAAAATTAAATTGTACTGTGCATGTGCTCCTGATAGTGTTTATCTGGATGTTCCTGTACGAAAATAAATTTGCTGTTTTAGCTTCGCTGAGCGAATCACCTACCTTTGTCACAACCAGAGCCCAAGTTTCTTTATGGTCCCACTGGAGTAGCAAAGAAGAATGTATACTCAGTGGTGACCCAGTTACAATCCTCTGAAACTATGAAGAAGCTTCCTCATATTCCCCAGAGCTATTCCAATCTGAAGCTTTAAAAGGAATTTGCACTGTTATATCTGCAATAATAGGCCAAAGTGTCCTCGTCTCCACGTCTAGCACTTGCAACACCCCTAGCTTACCTATCAATAAACCAGGGAAATATATCTACTGCTTTGTGGAGGATCTCAGAACTCTAAGTTCACTTGTGTTACACAGTTTCCCTGTTTATCCCAAGGTCTGGATTACCTCTCAAGATTGGAAGTGACAAGGGCAGTCATTATCCGTCATCACTAGTTCAAAAACATTCTAAGGCCCTCCATATACAACAACTATTGATTGATTGTTTCAGCTGTCTACTATGTCATTTACTCAATTAACTCAAGCTGCTTTAACTGCCTAACGATTCTCTTTGTCTCTGTATATGCATGTACTTTAATCTAAATGGTCTCGCATTGTATGTAAAGTGCTCTGATACCTTCGGGTCTAGCTAGCGATATATAAAACGTATAAATAAATAAATAACAACATTTCCACCGTACTTAGCAGTCCACATTATCTTGCAAGGTTGTGCATTTTAATGGAACTCTGAAAAACAAAATATCAAAACTGCTGGCAAAGACCAGTTGAAATGGCCTGACGTGTTACCCGTTGCTTTAAATATAAATAAAAGCCACTCCTAACCAAAGACCTAAGTTGAGTGCTCATGAAATATGGATGGGAAGTCCCATGACTGTATTCTCTACACCTACAGTGTCCCCAGCTTTGCTGAATATACACCTACCAGATGATGATGTACTGACCTGTTGCAGGCAACTCATTGAGTGTCTCAACAGCTTCAGTCCAACTGAAGCCTGCCACAATCTGCAGCCTAGAGAATGGATGCATGTCACAGTGCACCAGCGCAAGTCATTGCTTTAGCCATGGCGGCGTAGTCCCTTTGAGGTGTTGCTTATTATCAACAGAGCTGTAAAGTGCCCAGAAGTGCATTCTTGAATCCATGTTGTTTGTTGCAAAAGAACCATAACATTTAAAGGGGGGGGGGGGGGCAACCAAGAGGGAAGCCTGTGCCTCTGCTGCCGGATCGAAAAGAAGCTAAAATGATGCGGCCATTCCTCGAATCCATGACTTCTAGCTTCAACCCAGACACTAGCCAATATGTTGCCTACTTTTTTCCCCAGTGGGCCTGGCCAGCTTTCATTACAGCAGGTTTGATTGACTGTTTCATTGTGTGGCTGTGCTCAGAAGCAAGGGCAAGTGGTGGGCCAGAAAATTGCAGTGAGTCGGTGCTCGCATCCTTCCCCAGAGGTAGAGAGTTGACTTTCAAGAAAATGCCATTTTGCAGGCCCTTGATCAACGCAAGAGGGGATGGAACCCAGCTTTCCGAAGGCTTTGTCGTCATGTGTCCACAAATTCGAACAGGGGTTACCTATGAATTTGAACCCGTTTGACTGGGAAGAGCAGGGCCCGGATGTGCATCTGCAGTATAATAGTTCACAATGGGAAAAATACCTTAACCTGTGTCACTCTGGAAGACCTAGACCCGCCCTCTCCTTATCGAGAAATATATCATCCACCCTGTTATTCATCCAGCTGTTACTGCCAAAGGACTGCGTTTTTAAGGAAGCAAATGGTATTATGTATGTGGGTTCAGGTGACTGCGATCAAACCGTGAGCCATCACATGGGCCAAATTCTCTTTCTGAGTTACTTGAGCCGGCCTCAAACTTTTTTCCCTTCAGGAGTCTTTTCACCCAAAGGATCACCACTGCGCGAACTGGAACTCACTATATCTGAAGATATAATGAATAGATGGTGGCCTGTGATCTGGCCCCTGCTATCCTGGATAAGAGTGACTTTCATGTGGTCCTTGTGTCTACCTCTCTATCAAAGGAAAAGCAAAAGAGACTGCTAGGTTCTTTGCAAATCTGTTTGCATGTTATGGGATTGATTTCTCAATAGAGGAGATTAGGGGGGGGGCTACATTTGTAGAAGCGCTCGCAGAACGGATTAATGTTAAAATAACTGCTCAGAAAACAGTCACTTTACAGAACAGAAAAGCCCTAGACTTTGTAGTAGCCGCAGAAGGAGATGTCTGTGCAATCATAGGACCTGAATACTGTTTGTATTCCCTGGACCATTCTTGAGCTATATACTAAGAAGTTGAAACTGTCTGTAGCCAAGTTAGAGAATTAGCACCAGGTCCCTCCTGTCCTCGTCCCATTCATTACAAATTGAGATATATCTATCTCACAGACAGAAAAAAGAATGAAATGAACGCTGGATCTCCTCCCCCACCCCCTCCCACCGGAAGTACTTAAATTGTACTTACCCAGCATTCCCTCTGTCCTTTTTAGGTCTCGCTGAGCCAGCGCGCATGCGCTGCTCTGCAAGACATTTAGTAAGGGGCTTTTGGAAGTGCTACCAGAGAGGCTACTAGCTTGCGTTCACGATGGCGTGCACGCACGCAGCTGCCATCTAGGTGTTCTCTAATGGCTCCTCTGCGCACACTACCCCCTCCCTTCTGAGAGGCGCCATCTGGCTTTCCTCTCGCTCTGACAAGCGCTCCTCCGCCCCTCCCCCGCCGCGTTGCGCTGCTTTTGGCAGAATAAATGCCTAAAACATGCCTCAAGTCGTTGCTCTGGTAAATGCTATATATGTATAAGTCATCAGTGCTTTCAGTTTCTCAGACATGCCTGCTTCCTTCTACGTCTCTGTGCCTCAATGTCTGTCTGCATCTGTCTTTCTCGCAGACTCGCCCACCTTCTCGGTGCTGAATTTAGATTCGTAAAGGCTTCATGCGGTGGGTCTGCTGCTTTTGTTGCTGTACAAGGAGTATTACCTGCTTGTTTAACTAATTTGACGAATCAGTGACCTTTGTGTTAGTAAACTTCATGCGTACTTTTAGCTTTTTGCGGAAGAACCACGTCTAATATCATTGTTTTGAAAATTAAGTTGTGATCCATGGCTTTGTAGCAGTTCTTTGTTTTGTTTTTCCTCTGATTTGTAATAGTCTCCGCCCAGTTTTGAACACAGCAAAGCTTGCTGCCGCCTAACTAGTAGGATCTGAATGAATTACACATGTAATTCCTGAAAGGTACCCTTAGCAGAGTCGGATGGAACCGCAAGCTGCTTCTCAGTTTTTCCCTCGAATGGCATTTGCTTATTGTTGGTTTAGCTGTATTGTGTAATTTGAGTTCATCGGGTGATTTAAATGCTTTTTAATCTTCTGCCGCGGATATGACATTGTTACGCTTTGATCATGGCAGTGTAATGCCGAGTTTTCGCAGAGGGAGCGGAGCAGCAGCTTCAGATGCGCATTATCCGAGAGTCCTCTTGCTGGCTGCTGAAAAAACTGGTTTTGCGGTGTTCTTCCACCTGAATGCGCTGCTCTTGATCCAGGGGAAGTGGGCGCTATATAAACATTCACACCAGAACATGGTTGATAGTCTATGATACATCTTTTCTTTCAGTCGGTTTTTATCAAAGTGTTAAAATAACAAGAAAAGAACACAATGTGTCTCTCACCTTCGCTCAACCTCTTTCTCCATCGCTTCCACCTGCTGTCTTGACTAACTCCTGCTCTGATGCGTAAATATGTGTTTACAGGAGTCACGAAATGTGCATTAATCTATCTGATGTTTATATATCGGGTTACAAGTTCATCCGTCGAGCCCTCTGTCCATCGATATATCTACCTGTCCGCCCATCCACATCTATCCATCAACTATCCCAACCAAAACACGGATGTACCCATCTACTCATCCTTAAACCACATCTACCCATTCACCAACATACCGATCTAGGCACCCAAAAGAAGCTACCCATTGTTTCTAGTCCTCCTACTCTGCCTCCCCTTCTCTGTCCATCGCCCCTCCTCTTCTACGTCCATCCGCCTTTAGTTCCAATGCGACCACACACACAGTATCGCAGCTGCCTGCTCATCTAACATGTCACCATTCAACCATTCATCCTCAGCAAATCAACCAGCAATTAACTCCATCTAGCCACCTATCCTTCCACCAGAACACCCCTACATGAATCTATCCAGTCACTCGAGCCCCCTATACTCTAACACAAGCATCATCTACATGTATAAACATACATCACTCTATACATTCACCCATCCATCCACTAACCCATTTATCGATCTGAGACACCTACTCACTAGCCCGGTTATTAGCTGCTATCATAGAACCTACATCCATACGTACATGAACCCACGTCAGCCACTTATTATTCAGCACGTCCTTTACAAACATCAATGTACCTTGATCCGTGCATTCATCCATCCGTCCTGTCGCCCGTCCATGCATCCATCCATTCATTCATCTATTCATCCATCCATCCATCATCCCACCTATTTACCAACCCGCCCACTACTCACTTCTACATAGATCCTTCCAGCCCACCACCAAACTACCCACCCATACATCCATCTTTAGAATGTCACAATGATAAAAGAGGGGTCCTGTACTCCCTAGGGCAGTTCAATTGATTCCCAAGAAAGGGTCTACAGGCCTGTGCTTTTGTGCAGTTTTATAGAGTGCAGAACATGAACCCAGGGGTCACAGCGTTTGAAATATAAAAAGTGTCCGAATAGATTTTTTTGTATTTTTTTAGAGAACAATATAGCCCAAGGCACTAGAGTGCTTCACAAACAAAACCAGACTACATTACAGATCTTTTATCATTTTAGGCACAGGGAGATTATGTGATTTGCCCACACTCGCAGGATGTTGAGCTAAAGCCAGGATTTAAACCTGATTCCCCATCTCTAGACTCAGCAGCTGTAGACAGAAGGCAAAATCTCCCACTTTCATGTTACTTTATGCCAAATATTGTGTAACAGTCAATCATCCCTAGAGTCTTACCTATTGAAACAGGCTGTACCTAAAACAAAATGAGGTCATGCCCAAAGGCAAATGTTTTATAGCCTTTTAATTATTTGGAAATTGCTTTAATGGAATAAATAATTTTCCTTGAAAGCAAGATTTGGGATTCGCAGAACCAAAGAGTGGAGCCATTAATCACATAAACATCAAGCAAACAACATACGTAACCAATAACAAGCATTGGCATAGCCAATAGGTCTCGCTTTTGGGACCTTATAAGTATTTAGATATGCAACACAATATCCTTGGTGCAACAACATCAACTGTTGCATAACTAAACACTTATAAGGTCCCAAAGGCGAGACCTATTGGCTATGCCAATGCTTATTGTTTGTGGCAGCCCTGCGGAATTCTTGCCCATTGAAGGATGCAAACTACTCTCACTTGGCCACTAGTGTGGTATCCACAAAGGATAGTAAGAATACACCGTACTCGCAGTGTGATTGCTGCACCTAGATGTGGAGACTCATTTATTCTCAGCACGCTGTAGCTAACTCACACAGACATTGCTGCCAAGTTCCTTAGTTCCATTCGTGACTAGGTAGGCCAGCCATTTTTTTTTCCTTAGAATTCTGAGACTTGTATTCTTATTTAACCCAGTATAAGACCAGGACTACAAGTCCCAGAATTCTAAGAAAAAAGTGGTACTGAACTAACTAGCCACGCATGACCCCGGGATATTTGGCAGCTTTGCTCAGAAATGATTCTAATGTTCAAAGTCTTTGTCGCAGGCTAGAGAGATGCACAGCACCATTGAACAGACATGTGGGGCTGTGTTATACACAGTGCCCCGGGGCTAGTATGGTTGTGTGCCTGTTTTTTGCACCCCTGTGGTACTTTAGTATTACAGAAGTAGTCACAAAGCTTGCACCGACACTTCTGTAATACAGATAGCACTAAAGCACATATAGTGCTATCTTAAGGGTGCAATCCCTCATTAATATTGGGTTGTGGCCCCATGCCAATGAGGGAAACACTTTGGCTATGTGTCCATGTTGTGCTATGGCCACAGGCACAGAGGCAAAGAGACAGTCAGGAAGTGCACTTCTGGGCATGAGGAAGTGGTGCAGGGTGCCCCCCGAAAGGTGTGTGGCGGTCCCAAGAACTCCCCACAGACATCCCCCTGAAGATGGGTGCTATCAGTCACTGCACCCATCTGCATGGGTATCTCTGTCCCCCTTTTGAATTGCAGGCTGTTGGCACCTTCACTGGAGCAGCTGGGTAAACAGCCACTCTGACTTTCATTACCAAGCTGCCCCAGGGCAGTTGCAAGTTCACAGCTGCCCTGGGGACAGTGCATTGCCTGTATTGTTTGCAACAAGGCACATCAAGGCTTTAAATTGGCTGAGTCACTCCAGGCCTCAGATCTGGCAGCATTGAAACCAGAGCTTGAAACGGGTCCCTTTCAGGCCCTATATTCATGTTCTTAGCTTCACAGAAAAAATACTGATCAGTTTCTGAATGAATGACTGTAAAACCCATTAAGGTAGTCCTTGTCAGTGATCTAGTTCCTGTGCATATTTCACATACTTTACTTAATCTGGCATTCCAGAACAGTGTATCTGTAATTTTTGTATGCAGCTTATTACTATTGCACAATGCGTCCTGTGAATTGAGTCACCTCACCTCACCTCACCTTACATTGCATAAGAGTGCTTTATCCAGGACTTTCTGTAGCTTTTTTTTCATGCAGCTTATTACTTTGTGCAGAGCGTACTGTGAATCGAGTACCCTCTAGGCATCTCTCTGTGTTCAGGATGTGGGTGAGTGGTTATAATTATAACTGAGAACTTTGGAGTTTAGGTTGAAGGCAGTGCAAGTTTCTCACAGTGCCTATTTGTGGGTCATGATGGTGTTCAGAAAACATGCTCATCCAATCCTTGGCCTCTCTACAGAGCACAAAGAGCAGCAGTCACTTGCACCAATTGTAATTGTGATTCCAAATGAAAGTGTGCAAAGGAGGTACAAAAGCTGTCGAAATATTGACAGGGGGGAAGTAAAAGAAAATGAGGTGCCTACAGGTGAGAGGGAGTGTTGTGTGTGAGGGGAGTGAAGTGAAGGAGATGCAAGGAAGTATATGCAGGAGAGAGCGAAAAGAGGGTGGCGAAGAGGAAAGAGATGAGGTGTGAGATACAGATGGAGAATTTCAGAAAGATGTGGGGAGAAAAAGAGTGTTAGAGCGAGACACTGCAGAGGAAAGTGGGATAGGGTTAAGAATAGGAGTAATTGAGACACTCCAAACACAGCTATCCCTTCCACAGACCTAAGTATTGTTTAACAGTCTCTGCATGTTTTCAGAACTGAAAAATAAATTGATTATTCATAGCAAAATTTTTGTTGTTACTCATTTATCTGATACGCACTTGCAAAGCCAATACGCCTGACTTGTTTTAGGGTCATGTGCGTAATTGTGTGATATGTTTGGATGTAATAACAGAAAGCTCACAGAGACACCAAAATACTAGCTGGCTGGCTTTTAGTTTACCTGTTATAAGCCACATCCTTATTTACACATGCAACGTCTCTTGGAAAGGATACCTAGTTATGCTTATTAGACCACACCCCTTTTTGAGGCCCCCACCCACCACCACTTTTTCATCCCACTACAACTCCCAGGGCACAGTGTTCCTGATTGTTCCCGGTGCACCATTTAAAGGTGTGCCATGGCGCAAATACTGACAGTGCACCCTGAGTTAGTATAATACAATCCCAGGATTTCAAATTTTTGCCAAAGTGCTAAATTGGCACTTTTGTTACAATCCAGCAATATTCTATGAATGTGTGCACAAAATTGTCTCCTCT
Source organism: Calotriton arnoldi (assembly GCA_963921515.1). Lineage (NCBI taxonomy): Eukaryota > Metazoa > Chordata > Amphibia > Caudata > Salamandridae > Calotriton > Calotriton arnoldi. The sequence continues at coordinate 656,444 of CAWUFW010002974.1, forward strand.
GGCCCTATGGGCGTGAGCCCCATGCCCGCTTTTCCCTCATTACCCGTCTCACTGTGCTTCCTCTCTTTATAGGCTCGTGCCTTCAGTGCAGACTTATTTATTTATTTATTTAAAAGTTTTGTAGAGCGCCTGAATCACCCCCGAAGGGGTATCTCTGCGCTAAGCGGACCAGCGAGCGAGCAAAGACAGACTAAAATAGGGAGGCTTTAAGGAGTTTCCTGAAACGTAAATAGTCCGGGCATTGTCTAAGTTGTAAGGGGAGCTCATTCCAGTAAGATGGGGCGAGGAGGGAAAAAGATTTCCCACCAAGTCTAACTTTCCTTACCCTTGGAACCTGTAAAAGAAATTTACAGCTGGATCTCAGTGTCCTGTGCGGAGAATATGGCTTCAGTTTGCACGAGATGTAAGAAGGGCCCTTGTTATGGATGGCTCTATAGACTATGCAGCCGGTCTTAAACTTTATCCGCTTACGGACTGGTAGCCAGTGAAGTCTGCGAAGCAGCGGCAAAGAAGGGGTTCCAGGCAAGGAATTCGTAGAAGCCGAGCCGCAGTATTCTGGACCACCTGAAGTCTATCAAGGGAAGACTCGTTTGCGGAGAGCAGAAGAGCATTACAATAATCAAGGCGGCCCAGAATCATGGTCTGAATAAGAGGTTTCCGTGTATAATCCGGCAGAAAAGGGGAAACTCGGCGTAGCATGCCCAGCACATGGAAGCAATTGCTAACAGTTCGGGAGACATGCTCCTTCAGAGTAAGAGTCTGATCAAGATGGATGCCCAGATTCTTAACTGAAGTTTTGGGAGTAGGGGTGGCCCGAGAGCGGGTGGCCACCAATTCGGAGACCAGAGTAGAGGGGCTTCTCCGAATAGCATTACCTCGGTTTTCCCTGCATTCAATTGGAGGAAATTTTTTCTCATCCAAACTGAAATGGCAGTCATTCCTTCGGCGAATGATGACAGGGCATATGTTGAGGTTTTATCAAAGGTGAAGAGAAGCTGAGTGTCATCTGCGTAAGAGATGGGCAAAAAACCATGACTCCTGAGTAAGTGGGCCAAGGGGGCAATATAGATGTTAAAAAGCGTAGGGCTTAGACATGAGCCTTGTGGAACACCCTTGGTCAGTTCCGTGGTCTTAGAACGGAATGGGCCCAGGTTGACGGTCTGAGTTCGAGATGACAGAAAGCTGGTCATCCACTGTAGGGCCGAACCCTGGAGTCCAATCTCCCTCAGTCTCATGAGCATAATCTGGTGGGATATAGTGTTGAATGCCGCAGAGAGATCCAATAGCACAAGTATGGTGGACTGGCCACTATCCAGAGTCATTCTGATGTTGTCCGTGACTTCCAGTAGGGCCAGTTCTGTGCTATGATTAGGCCTAAAACCAGATTGCGAAGAGTCCAGACAATTATTGGTTTCGACAAAGGTAGAAAGATGTAAGTTAATATATTTTTCCAAGACCTTGCTCATATGAGGCAAGAGGGAGATGGGCCGAAGATTAGACAAGTAATGTCATAGAGGCCTTGGAATTTTTCCGAATTGGAATGACCTGTGCCGCCTTCCAGGTTTGAGGGAGATAGCCCTCTATCAGGGAGAGATTAAGGATGGTACTGACATAAGGAGAAAGTACATTTGCCAGGAGGGCAGCTACTTTTGCAGGGATGACATCTAATGGGGAGCCTGATTTGACTGATCGAAGTAAATCAGCCACCGTTTCATTGGTCATAAGAGGAAATTACTTAACATTTGTGAATCTGATACTGGGGAAACCTCAGAAAAAAGGGAGGAAGGAATAATGGGTATTTCCTCAGTGGGAGCCATTTTATCGTATATTAGATCAATTTTATTGGTGAAATGCAGAGCAATACTGTCACATAAAGATTGTGAGGAAGTCTCTGGCTTTTCACACGCCCTCGGATTGGTAAAGGACTTTAGTATCTGAAATAGGGCTTTAGGCCTATTTTCAGCAGAGTTGAGTTGCTGGGCTATAAACTTTTTACGTGCTCCTTTTATACTACTATGGTAGGAGGAAATAGCAGCCTTAAAAATTCCTTTATCTTTTAAATTGTATGACCTGCGCCAACGTTTCTCCAAGTTTCTGCATTTACGTTTTTCTGTACGCAGCTCCGGGGTAAACCAGGGTTGAGTACGTTTTGTGGCGCTGGACACAGGTCTGAGTGGCGCTATGAGATCAAAGGTCCTAGTTACAATTGAATTCAACCTTTCTAATCCCTCCTCAATATTAGTGGGAACGTCGTGGGTTTTACAAACAGGAGAAAAAGCTGCCTGGAACTTATCAGGAGAGATCTTATACCATTGTCTGCGAGCTACCGGCAAATGCTCAGTATTTTTGGCCATAGCCTGTCTCCCCTGGATGGTAAATTCTATGGACGAATGGTCTGTCCAAGTCAAGGGTTGTGGACTTTCACATCTGATACCAGAGTTGTTAGAAAAAATGGTATCTAGAGTGTGGCCAACAGTATGCGTCGGACCCTCATTGAGTTTAGTGAGGCCTAAAGAGGCAAGATCAGAGAGAAGTGTTGCTGTGTCAGGAAGGTCTTCTACTTCACTGTGTACATTAAAATCACCCAATAACAGAAACTCCTTAGATGAAATAACATGAGGAGCAATAAGTTCGGTCAGCTGGATAGAGAATTCTTTCAGCGGGCCGGGGGGGCGATATACCAGGGCACCTTTCCAGCTTAATTGGGGGTGAAGGTCTATACGGAAGATCATAATTTCAATTTTGGGATTGCTCCGTTGCTCGAGAACAGTGACTAGAATACTGTCTCTGTGAACTAAAGCAATTCCACCCCCTGTTTTTGAGGGTCTGTCTAGTCTAAGAAACCTGTAATCAGTGGGGAGTGCTAAAGAGATAGCCGGTGTAGAGT